>CM029019.1:85604217-86320682 GCA_016801055.1 Panax notoginseng
GAGGAGGAGGAAATTAAATTTAAGTATACAATATGAATGGTATAACTTGAATAAGTTATTTAAATTGTGTATGGAATTTAGTACCTAAATGGTTATTGTTATTTGGTGGTTCTAGTATTTAAATATATACTAGTGACCTAATCTAAGAGATTTGTGGAGCATGTCATAATTTATTTAATGATTATGTGAGTAAGTGAATACCGAATATTATGTGATGACAAATAAAAGAAACTAGTGTAATCCTAATTATTATTTAGGAATGAAGAATTAAATAACTTAAGGGTTATGGGATGAGAGAATTATGGTATATAAAATATATACTAATTTTAAGAGATTTATTTTATACATCTCGGTTAATTAATTTTATAACTAATTAATGTAAGTTTAATTGGGTTAAGAAATTAAGTGTATGGGTAAGAATTTATATTTAACTTGAGTACATAAAAACCCTAATGAAATGAGTAGGGTAAGATGAAATTTAGTGTAATGGATCATATTAATTTTTATGGCCCAAACATTTTAGCTAGGAAGTCCAGATATTTTATTTGGAAAAGCCAAAGGAATTAAGTTTTAAGCTCAAACGAGCCAATTGTTATGGAACATGTGGGAGAATAATAAGTCAAGAGATATACTTTTATTATCTCAAGTTTATTAATTTTATGACTTAATTAAAGTAAGTTTAATTTGGTTATAAATTTAGTGTGCAAGGGTAATAATTTAAATTCTATATTTGGAATAGAAACCCTAATTAAATATTTAGGGTGGGTAAAATGGAAAAAGACATTGGAATATGATAATTTTTCAATGCCCTAAAGAGTTTAATTTAAAGTCCAAAGAGATTAAGTATGGTGGCCCAAGTGTTGGCCCAATCAATAAATTTAAGAAGCCCAAAACTTGATCCAATTATGGAAGGACATAATGGTCATTTAGTATGGTAAATAAAAGCCATAAAAATCTAAGCAATTTGGCCTAAAAGGAAGGCCACTTGGCCGGATAAGAAGAGATAAGGATAAGAAGAGATAAGAGAGAGAATGAGGGAATGGATGTAATCATGATACTTATCTACAACTAGCCCATGTGTCATCATTTTATTTGGCCAACATTTTGTTCATTCTTCCAAGCAAGCTTTGGTGGTTTAATGAGAGAGAGAGAGAGAATTGGTGGAGCATAATTTGGCAGCCACATGGCCGGATATCATGGAGGAAAAGAAAGAGTGGAGCATGTGATCAAGATTTCTACAATAAAGCTATCTTAATTTTCTCTTTCATCTCCTTCATCTAGCTAACACCAAGAATAAACCAAAGAGAGAGAGAGAGTAGAGAGGATTCGGCAGCCATAGAGGGGGAGGAGGGAGAGTTTTCTTAAAATTTTCTTAACTCCATAGCCATCCATGGAAGAAGAAGAAGAAGAGCATGAAAATCAAATGTATAAATACCTTTTGTTATGTAATTTTTGATTATTCCAAATCAAACTTTGAATCTATGTTTCTAAACTCAAAAATCTTAGATCTATGTGTTTATGAGTGTTTAATGTTTAGATCTACCCATATTGGGTGTTGATTTAGTTGGAAATCGAAAATAAAGAAAAGTGATTTTTCTAGTTTTATAAGCTCTAAAATTTCTAAGTACTTTAGATTTCCACCGTTTTTGATCTAAACCTTCTTTTTTCGATCCGTCAAAGGGATGTGCTAGATATGTAATTTAACTACTAAACTCAAGTGGTAGCACTCAAAAATGTTGAGTACACAAGTTGTAGTGACTGTTTTACCAAAAACAGTTTCGTTGCTAAAAGTGAAAAATAGACTATTTTGGACAGTCAAAGAGTAGGGGCAGTTTGGTCATTTTTTTGACATCTAAAAATTCTGGACAAATTTAGAAGAGTACTATGATAAGTTATCTAACATCTCCAAGTGGAATCACTGAAAAAGGAGTTGTAGATTTCCGTATGGAAAATATTTAATAAAGCACGAAAAACTGCAAAATGCTATTTTAGCTTCTGCCCAAATTTTTAAAAGGGCATTTTCGGAAACTTAAAGTGTGAGAAAAATTCTGGCCTTTTGGGACATGAAAATATATGATATCAAGTACCTTGTATCCAAAAATGAGCTCATTCCGAGTTAAAATGAGCAAGTTATGACCATTTCAATTTCTGTGATTTTCCGACGAAAATGGATATAACCGGAGTTCTATAACTCCGATGGCCACGAAATTTAAACTGGAGTGTCACGTTAAGACGTATAAGATTGTGCCAAGAGATGGGAATTTCCGGAGTTGTGCACGAGGTAGCTAATTTCTTAAGGAATTAACTAAAAATGATTTTTTAAAAATACCAAAGGAAGTTGGAAAATTTTGGAAAAATACTTTTTGTGTATGAAATATGTGTATACATGTTTGTGCAAAGGATAGAAAAATAATAAGTTGATTTGGTATTTTCATGTACGGATATGGAATCCAGCTTGTTGGATTAGAAAATCTGTTGAATCCAGCTTGCTGGATTGAAAAGAAGTTTACTGAATTGAAAATATGTTGAATCCAGCTTGTTGGATTGCAATCTATTTGCTGGATTTGTAATCCAGTGTGCTGGATTGCAGTTTGGTTTGCTGGATTGGAAATTTGTTGAATCCAGGTTGCTGGATTCTGTATTCAGTCTGCTGGATTGGCAATTTGGTTATTAAATTTAAAATCCAGGTTGTTGGATTAGTATTTGACTTATTAGAGTATAAAGAAGAACTTATAATGTATAAGATTAAGTGTTTAATCATAATGAATATGATACAGTGATTGAAGAATTATCCAAGAATGATAATAATACCGATGTGTTAGGGTGTTATCTAATATTTGATTAAGTGTTAGATAATCTATTGACAAAGTAATTGTATTATGATACAAAGTAGAATATGCTGATTGAAAGACCAATCTTATTATTAATGATAGGTCTTACCAAAAGAAGTTAACTTAAACTGTGTAGCAGTAGTCAACGAATCAGGCAAGTTTCCTAACTCAAACTTGAGTTGTATATTCAAAGCATGTTAGTGAATGATTATTGTTGATTATTCACGTCTACATTGATTATTGATTCGCACTTAGTGTATGTTGCATATGTTCATCAGGTATGAAAGGCTGATCACCTTCATTACCATAAGGTTCAGTTAAATTGTTTATGGTCATTGTTGACCTTCAAACATCATTGATTCAGTCATGAAATTATTGAAACTTGATTCATGTTATTTCACAATTATTATATTATTGAAAACTTGAAAGCTTATTCATTCTTTTCAATCATGATATATCTTTATTGAATTTAAACTTGCTGGGCAAATTTGATGCTCACCCTTGCTATATCATGATAAAAATTTTCAAATTAAGATGAAAGCTCGAGTAAAGACAGAAGCAAAGTCAAAGTGCAAGATTAAATTACATTGCAGTTAGATCTATTAAATTTTCTGACGAAAATAGTATTGTAAATCTTCTAAGATATTGAAGGTATGTATTAAGTTATGGTTGTAGACCTTGGGAATGATGTATAAAAGTTTAATGTATAAACAATTTATGTTTATATCTTCCGCAATAGTTATAGAAATAGTATACTAGATCCTTGGTGATTAGTACCGGGATTTGGGGATGCTACAGTTGGTATCAGAGCTGTAGGTTAGAAACCTTAGGTAGGTGTACCTTAGGCTATAACCGCGGAGATGATGATAAGTAATAAACTCAGATCGAGTTTAAGCGATAAGAGATGAATTTTTAGAAATTCATTATTAAGTAAAGATTAAGATAAATAAGATTCAAAGAAGAATCTTGAAAAGTTATAAGGATAAGAATTCAGAGTTACCTGACTCCAGTAATAGAGATGAAAAGTGATAATAAATAGACTATGTCTATAAGATGAGAAGTGTTATTAAAATCATAATATAGTATGATTAAAGAGAAGAATAAGAAGATCGTAAAATAAAATGATCGTAAGTATAAGGAGAAATGATTACTAAATAAGATCACGACGTGATCAGATTAAATCGTTGAATAACATAAGATATGTTAAGTGATTGGAATGATATAGCTTGACGCTATAAAGAGAATGTACTATGAAATGGTACGATGTAAACTTCGAAAAGAGTGGCAAATGTTAAGATACGGATTAAAGAAAATTCGTATTAAGAAAATAAGTAAGAATGGTGTGGGATTTCAATTGAGGACTCAAGTCAGCAGCTGAGTTGTATGATTCCTTGTATAGGTGGGGAGTTTGTACTTGGTTTTAGAATCACTTAGCCTCCTGGTCGATATAGTGGTTAGGTTGACCAATTCTTTGTATGGGCAGGGAATTGTTCGCTTAGCTTCCTATATTGATTAGTGGCCGAGTTTGGTTTGACAACCACTTAGTTTCTGGTATTGATAATCATTGGAACCTAATGTCGCGCTATTTGCTATATGCATGTGTATAAGGTGATTCTTTTCTCATGTGTATAACGAATAGGTAGAGAATATAAGGTTAAGTACGAGTTCTTAAAACTCATACTTATGGTACGTTCGTGACTCATAATTATATGAAATGTTTATGAACCCCTCAGCGAATGGACGCCAAAGGTCTGACTAGGACAAGTTCTTAAACTCATATGATTGTGGAAAGTTCCTGAACTCATAATGTATGGTAAGTTTGACGAACTGGTATAGTTATGTTGAGATTGGAGCATTGAAGATGATAGAAATAGATAGACTTATTAAGAAATGGATCAGTAGAGAAATTGAAGTTGATGGTGGAAGCATAGGTATTCCAAATCTTCTAGCTATGCTAGACTTCAAAGTTTTTGACATCAAGCTAAATTCGCACTGATGTGCTTTTAAAAATGAATTTTTGTTATCCTCGACACATGGTGACAAGTGTGTAGGTGTGGACTTCGGGCCACTAACACATCGTTACATGTTGTGGCATGATGACACCAAAGATGATTTTCAAAGGTTTTTGAACAGTTTAAAGAAGAGTCTAGGCCAATTGATTCGGCTAGACGAAAATAATTTGAATTATCAAAATGTATTTTTATATCATTAATGCATCATGCAACCTGGTGCAGAGATGATAAAAATGATGGAGTTATCAATGCAGAATTACCTAGTGTGGTATGTGATCTAAAGATCGTCAGCCCACTATGGTATGATGTAGTATGACAAAGTCACACAATGACGGAATCCTCAAACGGACTGTAAATACAGTGCGGTATCATGAAGTCATAAAATGATTTTAAGAATTTTAAAGATAACCAACTGAATTTGGCTAGAAATGTTTCGATTGAAATTCGAATGATTGATATGCGTCTAAGCTATTTGATTCAGCTAGACAAATGTTTATGAAATTCAAAGTATTCTTTGAAAGCTTATGCCAAACCAAATTGTTTTGGTGCGGAATCTTATGATAAGTCTGAGGTGAATAACCCTAAAAATGGGGATATACTAATGGGATAAAATATTCCAATTTAAGAACGCATATAGTCGTTCCGATTACTAAGGTACAACAGACTGATCATCTAAAGTACCCGCATCGGTAGTTTACCTTCTTTGTGGTTGTAAACATACCAAATATAAAATATTTCAGAGGTATAGTACTTTTCTTTCTTAATTGAAGGAGGTAGCAGGTAGAAATACCGTAAACCTCAAAGTTCATGATTTTATGATTCCTCAGACAGATATAAAAATATTTTAAACTCCTCAGAGTAATGTTGGGGTAGTATGTGATTATGGATATGAATAGTGTGAACTCGTTGAGTACGAGTAGAATCTGAGATGATTGAATAAAGGTTATTATGACAACCTAGTTTTGCTTAATGTTTAGAAGATGTAAACTCCTAGTGAGTAGTTATGGTGAAATGTGATAATAGATGAGAAATCCTCAAAAGAGAAAATTGTAAAGGTTAAGTTAAAAACCTAGTTTTGATCAAGAGAATAAGCAGAGATTAGTATGATTTAATTTCGGGGACGAAATTCTTAGAAGAGGGGGTGAATGTGACAACCCGAGAATTTAGATAATTATTAAATCCTAAAATGATGGATTAAAGGTTATAACATTAACCTAGACAGAAAATAAGTGTATGGAATTGCCGTTTCTGTGAAGAAATTTTAAAGATTTCAAAATTTTTAAGAAGAACCTATATGGTTTCTTAATTGAATGAGAATAAAGAAATATGGGTTACAAAATTTTAAAACCCTAGAAATGAATTAATATGTACTTGAAGGAATATCGAGAATAAGGTATTACGATACCTGTAAATTCAGTGTGAACTGAATAGTCTAAGAAATGTTATATAAGTACATATGGAAATTTTAGTAAGGAGATAAGATTTCACATGAAGAAATGTTATAAGGTTAAACGAAGATGAGTATATGTATAGAAATATATATACTTAGTAAGGTGCTATATATATTTTAGCAAGAGGAATGATGAATTAAGTTATTGATATAAGGATCAAGATAAAACTATGTTAGTAATTAACATAGCTTGAACGTTGGCCTTGACTGGCAAATAAGAATTTGAATAAGTATAAAGTCGTTAGTTAATACGATTAACAATAAGAAGGGAGTAATTTAAAACTCAAAATTTGAGTTAGAGATATAATTTTGAAGCATGGACTGCTCGGTTGCGTCCGCAACGTCAAGATTAGTCAGAATGGACAGTAAACACAAAATGTGTAAAGGTTGACTTTTGGTCAAAGTCAACAGTTGACTTTTTATGGAGAAAAGTCAAAATTAGAGTGAGAAGTGAAATATGTTATGATATGATGTTATATGGATAATGATATAATATTTAATATTATACCAATGATGTAAAGCTAAAATATGAGATGAGATCCAATATGTAGATATGAATATTGGTATCAAAGTAGTTAGTAAATTAAATTCATATTTGAATAAATGATTGAATATATTAAATTATATATTTAATATATAAAGAAATTGTTTGAAAACAATTTATGGAGAGAAGGAAGAAATTAAATTTAAGTATACAATATGAATTGTATAACTTGAATAAGTTATTTAAATTGTGTATGAGAATTTAATAACCTAAATGGTTATTGTTATTTGGTGGTTCTAGTATTTAAATATATACTAGTGACCTAATCTAAGAGATTTGTGGAGCATGTCATAATTTATTTAATGATTATGTGAGTAAGTGAATACGAATATTATGTGATGACAAATAAAAGAAACTAGTGTAATCCTAATTATATATTAGGAATGAAGAATTAAATAACTTAAGGGTTATGGGATGAGAGAATTATGGTATATAAAATATATACTAATTTTAAGAGATTTATTTTATACATCTCGGTTAATTAATTTTATAACCTAATTAATGTAAGTTTAATTGGGTTAAGAAATTAAGTGTACTTGGGTAAGAATTTATATTTAACTTGAGTACATAAAAACCCTAATGAAATGAGTAGGGTAAGATGAAATTTAGTGTAATGGATCATATTAATTTTTATGGCCCAAACATTTTAGCTAGGAAGTCCAAATATTTTATTTGGAAAAGCCAAAGGAATTAAGTTTTAAGCTCAAGCGAGCCAATTGTTATGGAACATGTGGGAGAATAATAAGTCAAGAGATATACTTTTATTATCTCAAGTTTATTAATTTTATGACTTAATTAAAGTAAGTTTAATTTGGTTATAAAATTTAGTGTGCAAGGGTAATAATTTAAATTCTATATATTTGGAATAGAAACCCTAATTAAATATTTAGGGTGGGTAAAATGGAAAGACATTGGAATATGATAATTTTTCAATGCCCTAAAGAGTTTAATTTAAAGTCCAAAGAGATTAAGTATGGTGGCCCAAGTGTTGGCCCAATCAATAAATTTGAGAAGCCCAAAACTTGATCCAAGTATGGAAGGACATAATGGTCATTTAGTATGGTAAATAAAAGCCATAAAAATCTAAGCAATTTGGCCTAAAAGAAGGCCACTTGGACGGATAAGAAGAGATAAGGATAAGAGAGAATGAGGGAGAATGGATGTAATCATGATACTTATCTACAACTAGCCCATGTGTCATTATTTTATTTGGCCAACATTTTGTTCATTCTTCCAAGCAAGCTTTGGTGGTTTAATGAGAGAGAGAGAGAGAGAATTGGTGGAGCATAATTTGGCAGCCACATGGCCGGATATCATGGAGGAAAAGAAAGAGTGGAGCATGTGATCAAGATTTCTACAATAAAGCTATCTTAATTCTCTCTTTCATCTCCTTCATCTAGCTAGCACCAAGAATAACCAAAGAGAGAGAGAGTAGAGAGGATTCGGCAGCCATAGAGGGGGAGGAGGGAGAGTTTTCTTAAAATTTTCTTAACTCCATAGCCATCCATGGAAGAAGAAGAAGAAGAGCATGAAAATCAAAGGTATAAATACCTTTTGTTATGTAATTTTTGATTATTCCAAATCAAACTTTGAATCTATGTTTCTAAACTCAAAAATCTTAGATCTATGTGTTTATGAGTGTTTAATGTTTAGATCTACCCATATTGGGTGTTGATTTAGTTGGAAATCGAAAATAAAGAAAAGTGATTTTTCTAGTTTTATAAGCTCTAAAATTTCTAAGTACTTTAGATTTCCACCGTTTTTGATCTAAACCTTCTTTTTGCGATCCGTCAAAGGGATGTGCTAGATATGTAAGTTAACTACTAAACTCAAGTGGTAGCACTCAAAAATGTTCAGTACACAAGTTGTAGTGACTGTTTTACCAAAAACAGTTTCGTTGCTAAAAGTGAAAAATAGACTATTTTGGACAGTCAAAGAGTAGGGGCAGTTTGGTCATTTTTTTGACATCTAAAAATTCTGGAAAAATTTGGAAGAGTACTATGATAAGTTATCTAACATCTCCAAGTGGAATCACTGAAAAAGGAGTTGTAGATTTCCGTATGGAAAATATTTAATAAAGCACGAAAAACTGCAAAATGCTATTTTAGCTTCTGCCGAAAATTTCAAAAGGGCATTTTCGGAAACTTAAAGTGTGAGAAAAATTCTGGCCTTTTGGGACATGAAAATATATGATATCAAGTACCTTGTGTCCAAAAATGAGCTCATTCCGAGTTAAAATGAGCAAGTTATGACCATTTCAATTTCTATGATTTTCCGACGAAAATGGCTATAACCGGAGTTCTATAACTCCGATGGCCACAAAATTTAAACTGGAGTGTCACGTTAAGACGTATAAGATTTTGCCAAGAGATGGGAATTTCCGGAGTTGTGCACGAGGTAGCTAATTTCTTAAGGAATTAACTAAAAATGATTTTTAAAAAATACCAAAGGAAGTTGGAAAATTTTGGAAAAATACTTTTTGTGTATGAAATATGTGTATACATGTTTGTGCAAAGGATAGAAAAATAATAAGTTGATTTGGTATTTTCGTGTACAGATATGGAATGCAGCTTGTTGGATTAGAAAATCTGTTGAATCCAGCTTGCTGGATTGAAAAGAAGTTTACTGAATTGAAAATATGTTGAATCCAGCTTGCTGGATTGCAATCTATTTGCTGGATTTGTAATCCAGTGTGCTGGATTGCAGTTTGGTTTGCTGGATTGGAAATTTGTTGAATCCAGGTTGCTGGATTCTGTATTCAGTCTGCTGGATTGGCAATTTGGTTATTAAATTTAAAATCCAGGTTGTTGGATTAGTATTTGACTTATTAGAGTATAAAGAAGAACTTATAATGTATAAGATTAAGTGTTTAATCATAATGAATATGATACAGTGATTGAAGAATTATCCAAAATGATAATAATACCGATGTGTTAGGGTGTTATCTAATATTTGATTAAGTGTTAGATAATCTATTGACAAAGTAATTGTATTATGATACAAAGTAGAATATGCTGATTGAAAGACCAATCTTATTATTAATGATAGGTCTTACCAAAAGAAGTTAACTTAAACTGTGTAGCAGTAGTCAACGAATCAGGCAAGTTTCCTAACTCAAACTTGAGTTGTATATTCAAAGCATGTTAGTGAATGATTATTGTTGATTATTCACGTCTACACTGATTATTGATTCGCACTTAGTGCATGTTGCATATGTTCATCAGGTATGAAAGGCTGATCACCTTCATTACCATAAGGTTCAGTTAAATTGTTTATGGTCATTGTTGACATTCAAACATCATTGATTCAGTCATGAAATTATTGAAACTTGATTCATGTTATTTCACAATTATTATATTGTTGAAAACTTGAAAGCTTATTCATTCTTTTCAATCATGATATATCTTTATTGAATTTAAACTTGTTGGGCAAATTTGATGCTCACCCTTGCTATATCATGATTAAAATTTTCAGATTAAGATGAAAGCTCGAGTAAAGACAGAAGCAAAGTCAAAGTGCAAGATTAAATTACATTGCAGTTAGATCTATTTAATTTTCTGACGAAAATAGTATTATAAATCTTCTAAGATATTGAAGGTATGTATTAAGTTAAGGTTGTAGACCTTGGGAATGATGTATAAAAGTTTAATGTATAAACAATTTATATTTATATCTTCCGCAATAGTTATAGAAATAGTATACTAGATCCTTGGTGATTAGTACCAGTATTTGGGGATGCTACAGAGACCCCCGACTGGGTAGTCGTAGTGGCCATTAGTCGAACCCGCCAAATATGAAATCTTGTTTCCTATCCTGAAATCAATTAAATATCGTGTTAGAGAACATAAGGGGTGTAACAAATCCTAAACTATAAAAGTTTAACCACTAAATAAACTAACAGTAAAGCAAATAAAACAAAATAAAAATAAAATTAAAAATAAATAAAAAAAATTAACAATAAAAATTCATGGGTTGCCTCCCAGTTAGCGCTTGGTTTATAGTCTTCAGCCTGACTTTCTTCTCTGTTCTAATCAGCAAGGTTGACCGATGTCTTTTCACGATCAACACAACCCCCATAGTAGTGCTTCAATCTCTGAATGTTTACTTTGAAATTACGTTTGGCATCCGGGTCTTCCACCTCCATAGCTCGGTGAGGATAAACTTTTGTAATGATAAATGGCCCTGACCAACAGGATTTCAACTTCCCTGGAAACAGTTTAAGCCTTGAATTGTATAATAGCACTGTTTGCCCTACTTCAAACTTTCTTTCTAGAATTTTCTCGTCATGCCACCGCTTAACCTTTTCTTTATATAACTTCGCGTTCTCATACGATTGGAGTCTGAATTCATCCATTTGGTTCAATTGTAAGAGGCGCTTTTCTCCCGCAGCAGACATATCCAAGTTTAACTTCTGGATTGCCCAATAAGCATTGTGTTCTAGTTCAACCGGAAGATGGCATGCCTTCCCATATACTAACCTGTACGGAGACATCCCTATCAGAGTTTTGAAAGATGTACGGTATGCCCATAAAGCATCATCTAACTTACTAGCCCAATCTTTCCGACTAGGGTTCACTATCTTCTCAAGGATTCGTTTTACTTCTCGGTTCGATACCTCGGCTTGACCACTTGTTTGTGGATGGTAAGCAGTAGCTATCTTATGAGTGACTCCGTACTTAGCGAGAATAGCTGAGAACTGCTTATTACAAAAGTGTGTGCCTTCATCACTAATAATTGCACGAGGAGTGCCGAATCTAGAGAAAATATTCTTCCGAATGAACTTAACCACAACCTTAGCATCATTGTGGGCGATGCAATAGCTTCAACCCATTTCGAGACGTAGTCCACCGCTAGAAGGATATAGGAGTTGCTAAAAGATGATGGAAATGGTCCCAATGAAGTTGATGCCCCAAACATCAAACAATTCGACTTCTAAGATCATGTTTAGTGGCATCTCTTGTCGCTTTGATATATTACCCACTCTTTGGCATCTGTCACATTTCAATGAAAACACACGGGCATCCTTAAAGAGTGTTGGCCAGAAGAATCCACATTGAAGTACCTTAGCAGCCGTTCTTTCTCCCGCAAAATGTCCACCATAGTCAGATTCATGACATTGGTAGATAATATTCTCCATTTCAACTTCCAGAACACACCTTCTTATTACTTGATCTCTACACTGTTTAAATAAAAACGGCTTATCCCATAAATACTATTTCACATCATGGAGAAATTTCTTCTTCTGTTGACTTGTCAAATCTGGCGGAAACACCTTACTCACAATGAAATTTACATAATCTGCATACCATGGTGTATCCATCCTTACCGCAAATAGTTGTTCATCCGGGAAAAATTCATTGATCACTGTTGTGTCATCATTTTTTAGTTCTGCATTCTCTAATCGTGATAGATGATCAGCAACCTGATTTTCTGTTCCTTTTCGGTCTCGGATCTCCAAGTCAAACTCTTGTAGCTATAATACCCATCTAATTAATCTCGGCTTCGAATCCTTCTTGGCTATTAAGTACTTAATTGCCAAATGATCTGTTAACACGATCACTTTTGTCCCAATCAAATATGAGCGAAATTTATCAAATGCATAAACAACTGCTAATAGCTCCTTCTCGGTAGTGGTATAATTCAGTTGGGCATCCGCTAGCGTCTTACTAGCATAGTATATAGCGTGAAAAATTTTATCTTTCGTTGGCCAAGAACTGCACCAATTGCAAAGTCGCTAGCATCACACATTAATTCGAACGGGATACTCCAATCTGGTGCTATGATTATAGGTGCGGTAACTATTGTCTTCTTCAATACATCAAAAGCTTCCATGCATGCTTGATCAAAGTTGAATGGGACATCCTTCTCCAAAAGATTGCAAAGTGGTTTCGTGATTTTGGAGAAGTCTTTTATAAATCTTCTATAAAAACCAGCGTGTCCCAAAAAACTTCGAATACCCTTTACTGAAACTGGTGGCGGGAGGTTCTCAATGGTTTCGATCTTAGCTCTATCAACCTCAATTCCTTTTGATGACACTCGATTACCCAAGATTATCCCCTCTCGCACCATAAAATGACATTTCTCCCAATTTAAAACCAAATTCGTTTCCATACACCGTTTAAGCACGAGAGTGAGATTTTCCAAACAATAATCAAATGAATCCCCAAAAACTGAGAAATCATTGATAAATACCTCGAGATTTTGTTCGACCATATCAGAGAAAATAGCCATCATACACCGTTGAAATGTCGACGGCGCATTATATAATCCAAAAGACATCCTGCAAAAAGTAAAGGTACCATATGGGCATGTGAATGTCGTCTTCTCCTGATCCTCGGGTGCAATGGCAATCTGGTTATAACCTGAGTATCCATCCAAAAGACAATAATACCCATGCCTTACAAGTCTGTCCAACATCTGATCTATAAATGGTAGAGGAAAATGGTCCTTACGAGTGGCCTTATTCAACTTTCTATAATCCATACACACCCGCCAACCCGTAACTGTTCGAGTAGGGAACAATTCATTATGCTCATTTGTAACTACTGTCATTCCCCTTTTCTTTGGCACACATTGGATCGGACTTACCCATGAACTATCTGAAATAGGGTAGATAATTCCCGCATCCAACCATTTAATGATTTCCTTTTTGACAACTTCCTTCATGATGGGATTGAGTCTTCGTTGTTGTTCAATAGTCGGTTTCGCTTCATCTTCCAATAAAATCTTATGCATGCAAATTGATGGGCTTATCCCCTTGATATCCGCAAGAGTCCACCCAAGAGCAGTCTTATATTGCCGAAGTACCCTTAGTAGCTTTTCTTCTTGAACCTTATCAAGTGATGCAGAAATAATAACTGGAAAGGTAGAAGAAGAACCAAGGTAGGCATACCGTAGATGGTTAGGCAATGGCTTAAGTTCCAAGGTGGGCGGTTATTCTAAGGATGATTTCACCTTTTCATCCAGTTTTCCCCAATAATCCAGAGGTTCAAATTTTTGCAAACATCGTGTGAACTTCGGAGCTGAATCTAGCATTTGAACCCATTCTAGCACAGTTGAATCATCAGATAAATTTGTACTTACCAAAGCAATTTAAAGAGGGTCTTCATTCATAGACTCACTAAATACCTCCCTCGTCACTCCTTCAATCAGATCAACTCTAAAGCACTCTTCCTCTCCCTTCGGAAATTTCATAGCCTTGAAAACATTAAAAGTTACTTCTTCATCTTGGACTCTCATCGTTAACTCTCCCTTTTGTACATCAATTAATGTCCTTCTAGTGGCTAAAAATGGTCTTCCAAGGATAATGGGTATGTCTTTATCCTCTTCATAGTCCAACACAATGAAGTCGGCTGGAAATATGAATTTGTCCACCTTTACTAATATGTCTTCCACAATGCCCCTAGGGTATGTCACTGATCTATCTGCGAGCTGTAAAGAGATATTTGTTGGCTTTGGTCCTGGTAATCCCAACTGAGTGTAGATCAAAGCGGCATCAAGTTAATACTCGCACCCAAATCACACAAACATCTGTTAAAGAACTGGGGTCCAATCGTGCACGGTACGGTGAAGCTACCCGGATCCTTCAACTTCAGTGGTAACCTTCTTTGCAGAATTGTGCTACATTCTTCTGTCAACGCTACAGTTTCGAACTCCCCTAGCTTCCTCTTTCTTGCTAAAATATGTTTCATGAATTTTGCAAAGCTAGGCATTTGTTCTAAAGCATCTGCAAATGGAAGATTGATTTGTAGCTTTTTGAACACTTCTAAAAATTTCGAAAATTGTCTATCTAATTTATGCTTTTGCAATCTTTGAGGAAATGGCACAGGTGGTACAACTGTTGTTTGCTTATCTTCTTGTTGTTTTTGCACAACTTTTTCCCCAGATTTACTTTTCGAATTTCCACTCTCTTTTTCGTCATTCTCAGCAGAAATTATTTTCTTTTGTCTGTATAAATCTGTAGTCAACTCCTTCCCACTTCTGAGTGTAACTGCCTTACATTGTTCATTTCCATCATTCCTTGGATTTTTCTCAGTATCACTAGGTAAAGAACCTGGAGTTCTAGTATTCAAAGCACTAGCTATCTGCCCAATTTGGTTCTCAAGATTCTTTATTGCAGTCGATTGGTTTTTCGTTGTGGCTTCAAACTGAGTTGCCAATCTTGCCAACAATTCTTCCATTTGTGATAGCTTATCAGGTTGATGAGGTTGTGGGTGTTGTTGAGATTGTTGATGTGGCTGAAATTCAGGTGGATATGATTGCCTTGGAGCTTGTGCTTGAGCATGTGACTGATTACTACTCCAAGAAAAATTCGAGTGGTTTCGTACTCCTGGATTGTAACTGTTTGGAAAACTGCCTTGGTGCCTGTTATAACTGGAAACAAACTGGACTGACTCAGGATTTATTGCACATTGATCGCTTGAGTGACTACCCGCACATATTTCACAAATCGTTTCCATTTTCTGAACTGGTTATACCCCAAGTGCATCTATCTTCTTTGTAAGAGCAGAAATATGAGCTGTCACTTGAGCTGATAATGCTGTCATCGCATCCACTTTATAAACCCCTACTGTCCTTGGCTGTGTCGTTCTTGCTGTTGGCCACTGATAATTATTAGCTGCCATGGTTTCAAGCAACTGATACCCCTCATCACAACTCTTCACCATAATAGCTCCTCCCACTGCAGCATCTATACTCGATCTCACTGTGCTGAATAAACCGTTATAAAAAGTTTGCACCTGAAGCCAATTAGCAATCCCATGGTGTGGACATTTTCGCAACGAGTCTTTAAATCTCTCCCATGCTTCATATAGTGATTCTGAATCGTGCTGAACGAAAGAGAAGATATAGTTTCGCAACTTTGCTGTTTTTGCAAGCGGGAAAAACTTTGCAAGAAATTTCTAGGCTAGGTCATTCCATGTACTAATAGAGCCTGGTGGTAGTGAATGGAGCCAACTCTTAGCGTTATCTCTGAGAGTAAATAGAAATAGCCTTAGCCTTATTGCATCCTCTGACACATTATTGTACTTGAAAGTATCGCAGATTTCTATAAAGCTGACTATGTGATCGTTCGGATCATCATTCGGTAACCCTCCAAACTGACATGAATTTTGAATCATCTGTATTGTCCCCGATTTTATCTCAAAACTTGTAGCAGTAATGGCAGGCCTCGTAATACTCGACTGAATTTCAGTAACCTGCGGCGTAGCATAATCCCGCAGTGCTTTTTGCTGTTCTTCAGCCATAGTATCTTTCTTATCAAGTGCCTCTTTGGTTTCTTTAACCCACTTACGCAACCACTGAATTTTTTTTTCGATGTTGTCCTCGTAAGGCAACAAATCGGGCTTCTTCGATCACGTTTGCATACACTAGTCAAGAACATCTGAATTTAACAAAAAAGAGAAAGTTTAAATTAAGATTAACTCTATAAAAATCAATAATGACAAAATATTAAACTAATTTCCCCGGCAACGGCGCCAAAAATTTGTTGCCTAATTTTTTAATAGCACTTTCACACGCAAGTATACGCGTTCAATTGTAATATTCAGCAAGCAAGGATATCGTTCCCACGAGAAAACAGACTAATATTTATCAATTAGTAATTTCAATTCAATTAATCCTATTTTAAACTACGAAATATTGTTTATGATTTGAAAATTAAACTTAACAAAACTAATAATTAAAATCAGAATTTCACAAGAATAACTGCAGATTTAACAGATTAAGATTACAACTTCTCTTAGTATTTCATTTAAACCAATTTACTTCCCATTTAAATCAATTAATTAATATGAATCATTATCCAAGAATGCTTTATAGAATTCACGCACTTTTTCCAAAACACGTGAACAAATCCTCCTAACTCCGATCCTTAAGACACAGAATTACAAGGAATACCTTATTTAATTAATTCACTATATTCCTATGGCAATCAAGTTAGTTAGGGTTTTCAGCAGAAATTCTTTCAATGGATACAAAAGACACATAGGTATATTCCTATCCTACATGATAATCATATTAACCCCTATATCAGATTATATGATCACAGATGATCATCAATCCAGACTCCAACAATCTACTATCATAGATTTAATCATCCCAGATAATTATTAGAATTAACAGTAATTCAATCTAAAATAAGCAAAGAGATAAGTAAATAATTC
Organism: Panax notoginseng; assembly: GCA_016801055.1. Taxonomy (NCBI): domain Eukaryota; kingdom Viridiplantae; phylum Streptophyta; class Magnoliopsida; order Apiales; family Araliaceae; genus Panax; species Panax notoginseng. Next base: position 85,621,218 of record CM029019.1, read on the forward strand.
AACACAAGCCATTTCCAAGAGCCTAGGCGCTTGACCAGGACCGCGTAATTACCAAAATACCACTCAGCTCAAATTTTAATGATTTTTGACATTTTTCTTTTTCTAAATGACCAGTTTGCCCCTCCAGCTCCAACCTATAAGAAATAAACACAAAACACATAAAAAGATACTAAAAAAACAATTAAAGATAGCAATAATTAAGTTTAATAATATCGGATTCATAGGTACAAAACCTACTCATCAATGATCCATAAAGTTACACTCAACCCATCAATTTACAAAGTTTTGTACTGTTCCAATTAAGGGACCACTATTGAGTATTTTGAGTTGTATGCCCATTATAATGGGTTTGGCTTCTATTCCTTGGCTAATGATTACAAGGTGGTCTGAATTTTCTCATGTGTTTCATAATTCGTAACTATGACTTTTTCACTGGTTGAAAAACAATTGAACATTCTTAGTAGTAAAAATAAAATATAAATTTGAGCTAACGACAAAATATGTCGTATAAAATATGCTAACGACACACCCTTCTTTCTGTGGAGCTAAAAGATTTTCATTCAATTGTTGATCTACATATGTTGTATAGTTTTCTATCACGCCATGCCCATATACTCAATTCTTTCCTGGCCTGCCATATAAAATAAGCTAACGACACACCCTCCTTTATGTGGAGCTAAAAGATTTTCGTACAATTGTTGATTTACATGAGTTGTATATATTTCTATCTCGCCATGCCCATATACTCAATTCTTTGAAAATAATTTTCATTTTATTTTTGTTCAATTCAATACCATTAACAAACGAAAACTACCATGGAGCTCAAGGAAAAGCTGCTTCCATTAATTGCTAATTAATATGAGGCCTAAGTACTAATTTTTTTTTTGGCAATTTTAGAAAGGAGTGAAAGATCTTGCAATCAGTATTGGATTCCACGGATTTACCCAAATTGAGAAGGTATTTTAAATCTGGCTCCCATTTCCTTTATTTAGAATCGAAGCCGCTATAGTAATTTAATAATTTAATAATAACCTCTAATTTAGGGTCTCGGACAATTCGGAGGGTGGAGCAGTGGCAAGTTTGGGAGAGAGAGTAGATGAGTTATGGAGAGGATTGGTGGTGGTGGAGGCTGGGAGGCAAACAAGTTGGGATTTGAGATCCGGCTGACATGGGGAGGGTAATAAATCGAGTTTTCTAGCATAGTAAAGAGAGTGAAGGAGCTGGAGAGAGAAATTGCGATGGGAGCCTAGGAGAGGCAGCGAAGGGATGGTGAAGAAGAAAAGAAAATAAATATAGGGATATGGATAGAGACAGAGATAGAGAGAGGGATGGGGATAAAGAGAGAGAAAAAGATAGGGTAGGCTCCTAAACAAACTTCCTTGTTTTTCTCTCATTCGCATAACAGTTATGCAGAGCCAACTAAGTGGGCCAAGCTCTGCACAATTGTTTGTTAGGCTCCTCATAAAAGTTGTGTGAACATGTTTTTCTTAAGTCATTAGATCTAAAAACAAATGACTGGATCCTATCCAACTTTGGATGTTAATCATTGCCCTATATATATATATATATATATATATATATATATATATATATATATATATATATATATATATATATATTATATTGTTATTGACAATTACTTTTCTAATGTATTCTTCCATTACTTCAGAAACCTGGAGGCATCATTGCTCTGCTGGATTAGGCTTGGTATGCATCATTTAAATATGAAACTTACCATTGTTAATTATTTTTTTCAAGAGTACAATTAAATAATGATTTATGCTAACTTAATTATTCATTGTAGCATGTTTCCCAGAGAAACCCATGAAACATTTGCATAAAAGTTGTATCAGACATTCACTAACAATAAACGTTTCATCAAGCCAAAACTATCACCGACTGATTTCACAATTTACCATTATGCTGGTGATGTATGTACTTCTGTTCATAACAGTTATTGTAGTAATGTACAGGAATCACTAGATTGGGTTGTACTTCAGTAAAGAGTAATGAGCTACTTAATTTAAAAATCTAATTTCAGGTCACTTACCAAACTGAGCTCTTTCTGGATAAGAACAAATACTATGTTATTGCAGAGCATCAAGCACTCTTGAGTGCTTCTAGGTGCTCCTTTGTATCAGGATTGTTCCCACCCTTACTTGAAGAATCTTCCAACACCTCAAAGTTTGTATCAACAGGATCTCAATTCAAGGTATGTTTTTTCCTTTAACACTTATTAAGTTATTTGATCAGATTAGTTTTTAATTTAACACCTACTATTTCTTTCCTATAATGTACATTATCAGCAACAACTTCAATCATTGCTTGAGACACTCAATGCCACGGAGCCACATTACGTCCGTTATGTAAAGCCAAACAATCTTCTGAAGCCTGGTATCTTTGAGAACCAAAATGTACTGCAACAACTTCGGTGTGGGGTGAGTAGAATGTTTTGGTCAACTCATTTTTAACGTGATATTAAAAGTTTGTTACTTCTGCAGCACTGAATTTTATTTTTCTTTGTTCTAGGGAGTTTTGGAGGCAATTAGAATTAGTTGTGCTGGATTTCCCACTAGGAAGACATTTGTTGAATTCGTCACTCGTTTTAATATACTTGCACATGATGTTTCAAGCGAAAGGTTACTATGCTGATTTTTCTACATGTTACCATTCTATTCATATTTCTTCTTGAATATTTTTTTGGAGTATTCTTTGTTTACGATGTATTCATTTTTTTGTGGGTAATTATTCTATCATAGCTATGATGAGGTCACTGCATCTAAGAAGATTATAGAGAAGGTGGATCTCAAAGGTTATCAGGTATTTTTAATATTTTTATAGTAAATTTGTAAATTCATAACATCACTCAACTACTTATCTTCTTTAGATACTTGGTACATCAGTGGTTTCTCATATTCTTATTGTGTTTCTATTTTGATAAAAGATGCATTTTTCATTTGAATTGTTTCTTTTACCAGGAACTAGTAATATCTTTATACGAGTGTTTGGCTGGCAGAATTGTCAATTTCTTGTTGTGTCAGTTGTTGGCTATGTTACATGGACTTGGATACTAGTGTTAAGTGAGGCTATGCTATTAGGTGGCAGTCATCTACTTACCAAATATTGTAATTGGCCATTTTTCTTTCAGTGCTCTATGATTTTCTTTTTTATTCTACAAAATATGATGTTTTTAAGTATAGGGTCTTTGGCATGAACATTCACTTGTTTTGGATTCTGATGCAATAGAGTAACATTTTGAAAATTACAATGAGACTTGTTTTACATTTGCAGTATGTTCCTCTATTGTTCAACTTTTGTAGCTGCTCGATATGAATGAGTTTCTTATTTATGGATTAACTGACTACGACCTGATCTTTTGATTTATTGTAGGCAGTTGTTGGGTAATAATGAACAAACAGACAAGGAAGTTAGCTAAACATCCAAATGAAGTCCGAGCTGAAATTGCAAATTATTTTGTTGATACACCTGTTGTTGTTGATACAGCCAACTCCAGTTTCATGGTGAGTTCTCTGTACTAGTTTAGGATCACTGTCTGTTGCCAAAAGAGGTTTTTATTTTATTTTCTTTTTTTAATTTAGGTTCGCCAGTTTCATCTTTTTTTATTCCTCATCTTATTGAAATTGAATTTTGGTGTTTCTTTTGCAGCATGAAGTTTACATGCCCAACCATGATTTTCTTGAAGAAAATGATGATGCAGTGGATCTAACATGTCTCACTTTATTCCTTCTATATCATTGTTATTCTTTCAGTTTTCTTATGTTAGTTAATAAATTTTGTACGTACTATGGTCCTTGGGAGACCAAGATACAATAACAATTTTTGTAGTTACTGTGATTCGAGTATTATGATCTATTTATATGTGAAGTTTTAATTTTATTATCTCTTTATGCATTAGCTTATCAATTAGTTTGAAAAAATTATGGCAATATTTATATTTACTTGAAAAATATATTTAATATTTCTTATAGAGTTTAATAATAATAATAAATATGAAATCAATTATTTAAAAATTAATTATAATTTTAAATGAATTTTGATTATTTAGCAATTAATTTTTTATTTACAAATTTATAATTTGTGAAGGAATTTTTCTCTCACTAATTTGAAGAAAGATTCTCAATTTATAATCAGTGAAGGAAAATATTCTCTCATTAAATAAATTTGTTCTTCACAATATATTATTTGTGAGGGAATCAAGTTATTCACTACTTTCAAAGTCTTTCTTAAAATATTATTTGTGAAGGAAACTAATCTTTCACTAAATAACAATATTTCATTACTAAATATAATTTGTGAATAAAAAAGTTATTCACAATATATCCTTCACAAAAAACATTTAGTTACTACTTAGTGAAGGATACCCAATTGCGAGGAGGTCTAATGCGAGCAGTCGTGTGAAAGAAATATTTCTTCGCAATAAATTACTTGTGAGTGATATAGTATGTCTTGTGAAGGATTTGTCCTTCACTGTAGGCCATTTTTGGTGTAGTGAATGGTTATGATCATGCCAACAACTGTCCATCAATGCACTTCGGGCCAATGATGACTTTTACCATATCATTTGTAACATTACAGGTCATGATTATAGTGATACATAGTCATAATCATACCAATCAACAATCTATCTATGCATTACGGGCCAAAGATGACTTTCATCACAATATAAGGATGAGGATGATGACAATGATATAAGAATTCAACTAAGCAAGGATAAATTTTAAAGATTTATAATTCAATTTATCCAGAATTCAATAATGTCCAAATTGTCAACATGATACTGCTTTATGGAGTAAAATTCAAGAATAATATTGAATCAAAATAATTTGGACCGAAAAGAATTCAATTTTTATCATGAATAGTACTCCGTGAATAGTACCCCAGCATGAAAAGATTAAAAATTATCAAGAATGTTCAGAATAATATTTTCGTGAAAAGATACTAGATGAAGCGTAAATTTCAAGGATATTCTACTAATTTCACGGAGTATAAAAGCAATACTTAACAAAATGAGTGTAGAATTCGAAATCTGAAATGAAATAATATTACTTATATACTACAAAATATGGAAGAAAATATTATTTCTTACGAATATTGAACAAAAATAATATCCCTTATACTTCTGACTGGTAGGTGGGGATATTCTTGAAGAAAACTTGCACTGTTTTTTACACTCAAATCTTTCTTAAACTCTAAAGAAATACGGTCAATATTATAGAAGAAGAATTCCCTGATTTTGGTGTGATTTTCAATTCTAAACTAAGCAACCTATTTATAGGAGAATGGTAGGGAACTATTTGGACGCACAGTAGAAAAGGGTCACGGGCAAATTCACGGGCGCAGAACGAAATTTTCTGATTTTACTATGCAAATACTATGCAGGCACTATGCAAACACTATGCATAATAAAATATAATATATTCTATTTTTCATAAAAACAAAACTTATTATAATATATATATATATATATATATATATATATATATATATATATATATAATCACATGACAAAAAAAACCCACGAGTATAAACCTGTGACGCCCCCAAAATAGGTATACATCACCTATTCTGAGTCGCCAAATATATGGTATAAAATTCAAATACAACTAAATTATACAACAGTCGTGTAAAATACGACTAAACATATGTTGTGAGTTTTAATACAAATATTGTCAGATAGACAATATACAAACTCAACGAGGTCCTCATTAAATTTATTATCACACTATTACATAGAATAGTAAGGACTATTAATGCTACCATCTAGTCCATCACTCCGTTCCCCAACTCGTCCCAACTATATTCTCATTTCTTGAAGAAAACAATGAAAGAAAGGGTGAGCTCAACTAGCTCAGTAAGAAATATTATGACTAAGATAATGCAGAATAAATTATCATTAGCCTTAAACAGTGTTAAACTGATACAATATAACAAACATCAAGTTCAACTGCAGCGGAACAAACAACCCATTAGAAGAGTCAAGTAGAGAATAAAATCTACTATCTTCTATGATTTAAAAGGTTTTTCATTACTTTTATCGCTGTGACTCAACTTAATAAATAATCAACATCATCGAATCACCCCTGCACTACGGCTAAGGATATTCTTTAGTATCACGACCACAATTATACATGCACTACGGGCCAAGAATATTTGTTTATTCATTAATTGTCATGATCATGCCAACCACTGTCTATCAATGCACTACGGGCCAGTGAGGACTTTTAGCACATCATTTGTAACATTACGGTCATGATTCTACCGAATAATCCCTGGTCATAATCATACCAAGTCCATCTATGCACTACAGGCCACAGATGACTTTCAACATAATATAAACATGAGGATGATGACAATGATATAAGAATTCAATAAAATAAGTTCAAGAATTAATTTATCCAAGAACCAACAACGTCCAAATTGTCAACATGATACTGCTTTGTAGAGTAAAATTCAAGAATGCTCAGAAGAATATTTTCATGAAAAGATACTGGACGAAGCGTAAATATCAAAGATATTTCACTAATTTCATGGAGTATAAAAGCCAAAACTTTAACCAACTGAGTATAATAAAGAATGGAATAACAAAAGAATTCACCAAGCATGTGATAGACCGCACAGACAAGTTATTCCAATAGAAAAATAAATAGTGGAACCAGGTTATGTGTAAATGCACCGACAGGATATTCCGACAGAATAATAAATAATGGAACCAGGTCCGACGTAAACGCACAGACAGGATATTCCGACAGAATAATAAATAATGGAACCAGGTACGGCGTAAAGTACAGACAGGATGTTCCGACAAAATAATAAATAATGGAACCAGGTCCGGCGTAAAGCATAGACATGATGTTTGTGACATCCCAAATTTTTAGAAATTATAAATGAGAATTTTATAAACAAAAGTATTATTTATGAGATATGTTGGGTGTGAGTATGTGTATGTCATATATTGTAGAATATGTGAATTGATGTGAAGAGAATGTTATATATTAATTTTAATATATATAAATATTTAATTGAATTATTTATTGAGTTAAATAAATAAATTTTATTTTGATTATAGAGTAATGTAATTAAGTGTAGCAGATTAATGAAATGAATATTTAGTATTTAATTTAATTAATATAATAATTTTATGTTATAGTTTTAATTTAATTGAGATAATTAAATTAGATGAGTTATGTGATGATTGTTACACAAAATTATAATTAACAAGTAAATATAATTATGTGACAATTTGATGAGATTGATTGATGTTAAGCTATTGATTAATTAAAATAATGAGTATTTGCCAAACATAGTCTTAGGCTTTTCAAGTTCAAATTGGTGTAACCTATGTATTAACTAGTAATTAGTATATCTAATAATTACTAGGAGTTACATATTTTATATATTACTAGTATTGTATATTATATGTATATACTACAAGTTAGTATGTTAGTTTTAGAAAACAAACTAAAGAAAGAAGAACAGAGTTAGAGAGAGTTGTAGGAGAAGAAGAAGAGGAAGAAAAAGAAGAAGAAGGGAAAGTTTTGAGAAGACAAAACAAGCCCCATTTTCATCATCTTCATCTCTCTCTTTCATACTAATAAGACTATAATCTAAATTCCTTGTTTTAATTATATTTTACGTTCTTCAAAATGTAGGATAATGGTTATATAGAAATTGTATTGAGAAATCTAGAGATATAGAGGAATTGAGATGAGCTAGAAGAAGAAGAAAAAGTTAGAAGAAGGTAACTTCTAAACTCTTATTTAATCCTTGATTTTTTTTGGGTAGATTTATGTTCTAGGATAGTAGATCATACTTAATTTGTTTGTATTGGTTTAATCTTGGACTATCAAGAATCAAACAAGAGGATTCAAGAAAGAAAATGAAATGGAAAGAAAATTTGAAGAACAAAATTCGTAGGTTTTGAGTAATTGTGGACATATCTTGTGAAATTCATATATCTTTGGGTATAATGAGTTAGAAAATGAGCCTTATATCAAATCGAAGATATGGAAGTAAGCTATATTCTGAAAGTGGAATCACATGAAAACTCCTCGTATATTTCTCGCAATCTCTGTTTTAGTAAGGCTGGTCCGAAGGGAAAATAATCTGTCTAGAAAATCAAAACTGTTACGGTTTTTGACTTTGAAAAATTCATATAAATTCGTGTGTTTTGAATCTGAAGAAACTTAAAACTGCAAAGTTGTAGATATGGATGTTTACTAGCTAGACTCGCGAGATTGAGCCATTTTATGGACCGGATCATGTCCGAAATAAATTGTTTAGCAAGGATGTCCAGAAAATGAAATTTTTCTACACTAGTTGACGAATTGCAGAATCTGGTTTAGATGGATAAGGGTCTGACTTTAAGGCCTAGATGAGGTTGTAGTACACTGAGTAAGGGTTAATTTTATATAAAAAGGAACAAAAACGGACATGTAACGAAGGAGATACGTTAAAAACGAAAACAACGTTTTGTTAAAGAAATTGTGAAGATGAGTTTTATAATTATGTTTGAATTAAGATTTTGGGTGATGGTATATTTTGATGATTAAAAATATGTTTTGACATATGTAATGAATATAGATATGTGTTATCATATTCTATGCATAATTAACCATTTAAGATCAAGAGTTGAGATAACTTAATGTGTGCACATAACGTGCTCGATAAAATGCCTAAAAGTAATAGTGTTTCTAAACTTTGGTATACAAAGTGCCTAACTAATGGCTAATATTGGATATCTAAGTATGAAAAGATGATAATACAAGAATAATAATGGAAAGAAATCGAAAAGGGAAATTTTTGATTTATGAAGGAAAATTAAACATGTAAACAATGTGTTGAATATGCATTTTTGAAACCAAATTGGTAAAATAAAATGGTGTGGTATATGCACATTAAACTACAAGTGAGATAGTCTAGCATGTGTGGTGATGAAAATGAAAATAAAACCGAGTTGCATATAAAATACAATTAGATGTCTATAAAGATATTATAAAGGATAATAAGATAAAGTAAGGTCTTAGAATAAATTTGACCATGAGATTGAGTATTGATTTTATTTATTATCAATCTCGCATACAGTGTAGGTTGTGCAAGGACGCGAAGTATTAGCGTGTTGGTAAAACGCCGGTTAAGGCAAGTCTTTCAGTTCTTTTTTGCTATGTGAACTTGATGATGAACTGCTTTAAAATTTTAGTGTATGATGTATTATATATGTCAAAAGTATGAAATGTGAAAGTCAATCTATGACTATGATGATTGAACTATGAATGTTGATTGAGTAAGGAACTCAATCTTTATAGTTGTTATGTGAACTAAACATGTATGCTATGTTTGTTTATGATTATTCTTGTATGTTGAGCATGTTATTATGTGCTACGTGATGCATGAAAATTGTTAGATTTTGCTGAGCTGTCGAGCTCATTCTTGCAAATAACCATTTTTGCAGATTCAAGAATTGAAGGTAACGCTATGTGCTACTTGATTGTTATGGATCAAAAGTGATATATGAAGATTTAATATCCTAGCTAAGTTGTTATTCTTGTAAACAATGTCTAATGTTTCGAATAATGTATTAATGTTGAATTTTAATATTGTTTTGCGAATGTAAACTATTGTAGTATTAAAATGATTATGAGATATTTAGATGTAAAGGTTGAAGGTTTTGGGAACGAGGATAGTTTGTAATAGAAAATTTTAATTATTCCGCAAATTTCAATGGTTGTATTATCGTTTAATGATGTAAAATTAGAGGTTGAATGTATTATTAACGACCGAAGTCGAGAATTAAATTGTATAAATTTTTGGGTCGTTTCAATGTTCCTACAGAATAATAAATAATGGAACCAGGTCCGGCATAAAGCACAGACAAGATGTTCCAACAAAATAATAAATAATGGAACCAGGTCCGGCGTAAAGCACAGACATGATGTTCCAACAGAATAATAAAAATGTAATAAGAGAAGAATTTTACCAAGTATAGGGTAGCCCGCGTATACAGGTTATTCCAACAGAATAATACAGAATGGAATAGTAGAAGTTCTCTTCATGAATAAGAAAGAAAGAATACCCTTTACGAGTACAACAAATAGTATCCCTTACCGTAAAAGAAACTTGATATCGGAGTAGTGAAGTAGCAGAATACTTTTCTTCTTTCTCTCTATAGTTTCTCTCTCTAGAGTTTCAATGAATTCATAAGAAAATAATGAAGGAATGAGCTTCTATTTATAGAAAAATGGGTTGCATAGTAACTAACTCATGAACGGTCTAGATTGGTTTACTTTAATCTAACGGTCCATATTTAAAGCAAAATCTTTTAAATAAAATATAATATATTCTATTTATAATCTAATAAAATGAATAACTTTATAAAAGATTTTACTATACAAACACTATGCAGGCAATATGCAAACACTATGCATAATAAAATATAATATATTATAATTACTGTCTAATAAAACAGATTACTTTATAAAAGTATTTTATTTTATATAAAAAATTTTACTATTAGCCTAATAAAACGAATAACTTTATAAAAGTATTCTGTTGTATATAAAAAGCTTTTCTGTTTTATTACATTAATAATACCAATAAAACAAAACTGAGTGACTTATCACGTAAGAATCAATAATCAATACAGTGTGCTACTATGCAACCATGCGTATTATTGTACTTTTACTACCGAGTAGTTCAACAGTATTAATGGTAAAACTTCCGCCGTTATTTTTGTAAAGTATTTTTGTCGTTTTCTCAATCCGACAATAATTCTGTTGTGGGGTCCACCAATGATTGTGTCGTCGTACGAATATTCCCCGACCAATCGAATATTATATAGCAACTTGCTTACTTTGCAAAATTTATAAATATTATCCACAACTATAACATTATATCAATTTCACTCCATAATATTCAAAAATGATATTTATAGAAAATTCATCTTTATTTATAAAAGTTGAGGTCTTACAACCTCCCATTCTTATGAAATTTCGCCCTCAAAATTTGGATACGTACCTGGTATATCGAAGAGGTAAGGATACCTTGACTTCATTTCAGATTCTAACTCCCAGGTCATTTCCTCAACATCGTGGTTTCTCCTCAAAATTTTGACTTGAGGTATAACCTTGGAGCGTAGAATATGTTCCTTCTTATCCAAGATTTGAACAGGAACCTCTTCATACGTTAAATCTTCCACTATTTCATCCGGTTCTAACTCAATAATGTGGTTCGGGTCTTCCACATATTTACGTAACATGGACATGTGAAAAACATTATAAACATGAGATATACTTGGCGGTAAAGCGAGTCTATAGGCCACAGTTCCTACTCGATCGGGGATTAAAAATGGGCCAATGAATCGAGGATTGAGCTTTCCTCTCTTTCCAAATTTCGTAACTCCTTTCCACGGAGCAACTTGTAACAACACATGATCTCCTATATCAAATTCCACGTCCTTTCGATGAAGATCAGCATAACTCTTTTGTCGATCTTGTGAGGTTTTTATACGTTGTCGAATCGTTTTAATCTTTTCCACAGTCATACGTTCCAACTCTGGTCCCAACAACGTTGCTTCACCCACCTCATCCCAGCATACTAAAGAACGACACTTTGTTCCATACAACGCCTCGAATGGAGCCATGCCAATACTTACTTAATAACTATTGTTGTAGGAAAACTCTACCAATGGTAATAACTTATCCCAACTTCCCTTGAAGTTAAGGACACAGAATCTTAATAAATCTTCAAGAGTTTGAATAGTCCTCTCTGATTGTCCGTCTGTTTGGGGATGATATGCCGAACTAAATCATAAATTTGTGCCCATAGCTTTTTGCAAACATACCCAAAATCGTAAAGTGAATCTTGTGTCTCGATTAGAAACTATGGATGCTAGAATACCATGTAGCCTTACAATCTTATTTATGTACATACGAGCAAGACGTTCAAGTGTATAAGTTTCTCGTATTGGTAAGAAATGAGCAGACTTAGTCAATCTATCAACAATGACCCAAATTGCATCAATGCCTTGAGAAACCTTGGGAAGACCAGTAACGAAATCCATGGTAATGTGCTCCTACTTCCACTCAGGAATTTCAAGCGGTTGCAATGGACCTTTTGGTGTTTGATGCTCCGCTTTGACTCGTTGACAAGTTAGACACCTTGAGATAAACAGCGCTATCTCTCTCTTCATATTGCTCCACCAAAATGTATGACGAAGATCACGATACATTTTGGTACTCCCCAGATGGATTGCAAACGGTGTGTTGTGCGCCTCCATCATGATTTTATACTTTAAATCATGGTCGTTAGGAACACAAAGTATGGAGTTGACTCGAAGTATTCCTTCTTCATCGATTCTTGTTTCCGGTATAGCACCTTCTTGCACTTTCTTCCTCATACGCATCAGCTCCAGGTCTGTAGCTTGAGCAGCCTTAACTTTATCAATTAAAGTCAATTCTGCTCGTATATTCGCCATCATCACATGGGTCCCTGGAGTATTTAACTCTATCTCCATCCTTTGCAAGTCACACAAAATGGGTCTTTGTATTGACAATATCGCACTCGTACTTGCATATGATCTTCTACTCAATGCATCAGCCACCACGTTCGCTTTTCCAAGATGGTATTGGATGGTATGATCATAATCTTTCAACAGTTCCAGCCAACGTCGTTGTTGCATGTTGAGTTCCTTTTGAGTGAAGAAATATTTGAGGCTTTTATGATCCGTAAAGATCTCCACTTTCTCCCCATACAAGTAATGCCTCCATATTTTAAGTGCGAAGAGAATAGCTGCCAACTCTAGATCATGAGTAGGATAATTCCTCTCATATTCTTTGAGTTATCTTGAGGCATAGGCTATGACTTTTCCATGTTGCATGAGAACACATCCCAATCCATTGCCCGAAGCATCACTGTAGATGACAAATCCCTCTGAGCCAAATGGTATTGTCAGAACATGTGCTGAAATGAGTCTCCTCTTGAGTTCTTAAAAACTCTTCTCACATTCTACGCTCTAACCAAACTTTATATCTTTTCGAGTCAGCTGAGTTAATGGAGTAGCGATTCGAGAAAATCCTTCCACGAATCTCTGATAATAACCAGCTAAACCGAGAAAGCTACGTACTTTGGTAACTGATTTAGGTTGCTCCCAGCTTTGAATTGCTTCAATCTTTGTTGAGTCACCAGATATTCCATGACTTGATACTATGTGCCCAAGGAATGCTACTTCCTCAAGCTAGAACTCACATTTCTTCAACTTGGCATAAAGCTTGTATTCACGAAACTTTTGGAGTGTCAGCCTCAAGTGTTGCTCATGATCTTCACGGCTTTTGGAATAAATAAGGATGTCATCAATAAAGACGACCAGAAAGTGATCCAAATATTCCTTGAATACTCGGTTCATCATATCTATGAAGGCAGCAGGAGCATTAGTCAATCTAAAAGACATGACTAAGAATTCATAATGCCCGTACCGAGTTCTGAAGGCAGTCTCACCACTACAAAATAGTAAATAGACAACGTGGAAAAAACGTTGTGGTTTCAGTCAGAAAAATGTCGTGGTTAAGGGTGTTGTCTATTTGACACCCTTACACAACGTTTTTAAAACGTTATAGTTAAGCACAATACATAACATTTTTTTAGGAAAAAAACGTTGTATATTTGTTTTTCAAAAATTCGCAAATGCTTAAAAACGTTGTAGAAGGTATGATTCCACAACGTTTTTTGAATAAAAATGTTGTTGTTTAGTATATCAGACAACGTTTAGGCACATTTACACAATATTTTTAAAATGTTGTAGATTAAATAAAAGAAAAAAAAGTTATAATTCACCTACATTACCAATGCATCTGTAATATACTAATGTCATGATATATAGCTAAAAGGTCTAAATTCTCATTTAAATTTAAAGCCAAAATGTATCAACTATTCAAAATACATCCCAATAATACCATTCGTTTACAGTTTCAAATTACTATATCCACAAAATATATACCAAACTATCCATATATATATATATATATATATATATATATATATATATATATATATCTCAAATTCACTTTTTAATCCACAAAATAAACCAAACTATCAATAAAATTAAGCTACTACCTAAGCATGTGCAAAAAACTCTCGACCAATGCTGTTGAATCGATCCCAGATTGGTTTGCAATGACAGAGTATTTCACCTCACCCCATTGTTGAGACATGTGAACAGGTATCCCAGTTTCCTAGTTTGCCAACTTCTCAGCTGCATCAGAGACTCCAAATGCTTTCCCAATATAAGTTGTTGCTGCCACCAAATTGAGTTATCTTATTAGGGAGACAAGACTACATGCTACCAGCAAGAAAAAACTTAAAATTTATAAAAAGCAGACACCAAAATGTTTTAGGCAAGACATCAAGGAAAAATAAAAAATGATATAACAAGTGTCAAGTGTCCAAAATATATACCAAGTGTGTTCAATGTCCAAATTGTCACCTAGATAAACAGCAACACGGCCATAAAATAATGGAACTATCTTAATTCACACATTCAAGAGAATACAACACATTATCCTCGACCGACGACCAAGGGGGATAGAATAACAGAAGTTATGGAAACATAGAACATTGCACAACATCATCACCGTCATAACTCTTTATCTTAAAGCATGGATTCTAAATATTTCAATGCTATGGAGGGATATCATTTGGGACAGAAAGAAGCGGGAAGACAAGTTATTATAGTCCTAAGAAAACTTAAATGGCAAGAGAATACAAAGAAAAGCACCAAGTTAAAAAGGGAAACTAGTCCAGTACCTGATTACTCATTTCCAACTTCCGTTACACACCTGTAACAAGTGTTTAGATCAGATTAGAAATTAAAAAGTGGATCGGGACATAAATAATCAAAACATCGATGAAGAAAACTTATAAAAAAACTTACTGTAATAAGGCTAATTGCAGCCTTGCTAGCAGATGGTATCAATACAGAAAGAGGAACAGCTGCAAGCTGCTACACCAAATTGGAAGCAGTATATATAGTTATGTTTTTTTCCAAGTGATGATACTCATACAACAATTTGTGCAATTTATTTCGTTTCATTGCTTAATAAATAATAATACGAATTTGGAAGAACGAGTGATCTCACCTGACCAGTTGTAACAACAATGTCTGAGTAGATGAGATTGACAGGTGTGGAGCTAACTCGAGTGCCAAAGAATGCAGCAGGATTGTATATACTCAACCTTAACGAGCCTGTGACACCCCCAAATCCGGGTTACCTGACCCCCCCCCCCCCGAGTTTGGTGTTCACGATAAAATAATATAATACCATTTAATTTCCCATTCATATATAAATAGGATTACATAAGTCATTAACATATATTGTTAATACATAAGTCCCAGGTTTTCTAACCTTCACATTACAATCATACCCTTTAGATTATACAAAAAGGGTTTACAATACAACATAATAATAATATTGTTCATTATAACTACTCTAACATCTTGTCTTTGCCTTTGTTCTTCTTTGACCCGCTGGCCTCTTCGTTCCTAGCTGAAATGTTTTATTTATAGCAAGGGTGAGCAACAAGTTTGCCCCGCAAGTTAAGACATACAATAAAGGTATATGAATCAACAAGAACAGACTATCTATTTTGATAGAATGAAACCAAAGTTAGGGAAACTTTAAAATAGCTGAACAAATCGTTAATCAATAACAAATCTTCTCCTATTCTAGGCAACACAATAATTTGATAATGAAAGAGTACAACGCTTTCAAAGTTTCTACGATATTCTATTGAATAATCAAGAATCAATTCTAAGCAATAACAAAGTGGAATAATTTCCAGATATATGTTGAGTGATCCCACCAGATCTTAGAACTTATTTTCTCAGGTATCTATCAAAGATTTACTTTGATACATACGCAGGTGTATCAGATAACCATAAAAATTAAATCATACCCCTCTGCAAGTACTTAGAGCCGGCCAACTCCTTGTACACTATATTATGCATAATACTTAACAGCGTGCAATGGTTGAATATACGACCCAAAATATTCCCTTTATATAAAAGGTTATTTTTCTCAGTCTCAGAATCAAGATTTTGATTTAACAACGAAATACTGTGATTTCAAATTCTATCTACTTATCGATCTAGCCGAAATAATTGGCATCGATCTATCAATAATAATTGATTTCTCTTCTCGTATTTATCAAGTTCTAACAATTGTTCGTCTAGCCAGTATAATTAGCTAAGACATTTCTCAATATAATTTGACAATAAACAGGAATTATCCGTACTGTCAATATTAGTTTCTGCAGATATAAATATCCAACAACAGTAATTCTACGAATATATATATTTTCCGAATCAGTAATTTAATTTGAATTTTAATAATGCACTAACTGCGAATAGTCAACAATAAATTCCCTGGACATGGTATAATTATCAATAACTAACCATTAAAATAATTGAATGAATATAACTCAAGGTTGAGCTAGGAAACTTGCCTTTCGCGTTGATTACAACTACATAATAAACTTATCTACTTTCGTAAGACCTATAACCAATAATATCGGTCTCACAATTAGCACCATCATTTATAACACGTAACACTGTATTCTACAGTCAAACTTCTCCTAGGCACATTACCACATAGCCACATTAGTGTTTATAACCTATATAAACACTTATCCAGTCTAACTATTTCGGTCTGGTTGGACTTCGGTCCATTCTCGGTGTTCTGGTCACCCTATCCGACAATTAACACATTGATTGTCAATTAAACTTGGTCTCTAAGCATCAATATTATTTTAGATAAGTCAAATATTATTTATAATATTTTTCGAAAGCTTTTAATAATTTATAAACAATTATTATAATTTATAATAATTTTTCAAACACTTAAATCATTTTTAAATGATTTAATTATCAAATAATCTTATTATCATTAGTATTTAATAATATAAAAATATTAATGTTATATTTGTCAAAATATTAAAGTTATTGTTAATAACTTAAAATATTTTTAAATCATCAATATTCTACTTAAATAATTTTTAAAGTAATTAAAATCATTTTTAAATCATCAACATTAATATTTAAATATTAATGTAATTATTATCAAAATATTAAAAGTCATTAATTATAACATAAAATATTTTTAAAATATTTTTCTCACTTTTAAATGATTTTTAAATCAATAAAATCATTTTTAATTCATTTATTTAATATCATAATTAAATAAATTTAATATCATTAATATTAATTTATTAATGAGAATTCTCCAAAAATATTGAAAATTATATTTTATAATTTAAAATATTTTCTAACACTCTATTCTTATTTAAAATAATTTTTCATAATATTAAATCATTTTTTTCTAATTTATTTAATACACTAATTAAATAAATTAAATACTTTTAATATTTAAATAATTATAAATATTAAAGAAAAATATTCCAATTGGTCAAAAATTATTTTTCATAATTTAAAATAATTTTTAAAACTATTTTTGGTAATTTTTAGAATTTATTTCTATTTTTAAATAATTTTCAGAATATTCAGAAAATAAAATAATTAAAACGGTCGCTGTAGGCCTTTAGCGACAAAAAGTGTCGTTGTTGGTGTTAATGAGCTCAAGAACACTGACAGCCTGCAGTATAAGGGGTCAACTTTGACCGGATTTAAATCTCAGCCAAAATTGTTTTTGGGCAATTTTTAACCATGAGCTTGTAGTATAAATGTAACTCTACAATTATAAATTAACATCTTGGTCATAACACTTCTCAACAGGGAGATATAAGCCTCCAAAGTCGCTGACAACGTGTTCCTGGGTTTTCTGGGTTACCCAGAAACCCAGGCAGTTTCGAGTACCCACTTTGCTGCTCGATTATAATTAGGTTCTGGTCATCAAACAAGTTATTTATTGGTTTATACTTCTAGTCCACATGACAAGGAATAATACTAAAACAATAGATCAATTATATAACAAACAAATCACAAGTTATAGCTCAGTCAAACTCTGTCAGAACGCGTGTTTATAGAGTTTCTGGGTTTTTCCAGAAATGCTTAGTCAGGCTCGGTTGGTTACTTTGACCATCCATAAAATCCCACTAGTTTGATGTTTAAGAGATCTAAAGGTATAGATCTCAAGTCCACATATCATACCACACATTGGTTATCATAACACTAACATAAAACTTAAATACTGACAGATCAAAGAGTTCCAAAGTCTTGTCAGACATCGAAAAGTGCTTTCTGGGTTACCTAGAATTAGTCTGGTCATGCTCGGTCAACCCACTTTTACCATGAATAACAAGAAATCTGGACATGTAATGGTTGTGATTTCACTTCCAGATTACAGTCCTTATGTCAGACAACAGATCCAAAACATCAAACAACAAAAATCATTAACACACACGAATTTGTAGCGCCTGACATTAGCTTGTCAGACCACAAATTGTTGCTAGATCTGATCTTGCTGGCTGGATTTTGTTGGATTAATAAGTTACAAGTCAATGTGTTAGGTCACCTACTAAAGTTATGAGCCATATTTATAAGTTACAATTTAAAGAAAATAAAAAGGGCATTTTTGTCGTTTGATAAATACATTTAATGGCATTCTTGACATTTGTTCAAACCCTTATGGTTAAGGGTTTGGGTTAGGATTTAGGGTTTGAACCCTTGGTTTTTAATTTACTTTCCAAGATTTTTGAAATTTCGATTTTCAAAAATAGAAAATTAATATTCCAAAATTATAATTAGGATTCAATAATTATATTAATATTTCCTAATCATAAAATTCAATCTTGTTAATTAGGATTAATATTCCTAATTAAAATTGCTTAAATTAGCAATTAGGGTCAAAATGATTATTAGGGTATATAACCCGCGAATTAGGCTTTTAATTAGAAAAATAAATTTTCTAAATTACAATTAGGGTTTGTAAAATAGAAATTAAGATAACTAAAATATAATTAGGGTTTTCTAATCATATTTAAGTTTAATACCCACATTAGGCTTGCCAATTAGAATTAGGGTTTCCTAATTTAGGGTTTAGAATTCTCGAATATGAAATTAGGATTTCTAACGGTACGTTATGGTTTCTAATCCTGAGATTAGGGTTTCTAATCTCGTATTAGAGTTTATAATTTTTAAACCTTATCCGATAAATCATTGATCAAAAATTCTATATGGTACAAACACGTACTCAATAATATAATTATTTTAATTATATTTTTTATCGAATCCCTTTCTAGAAATTAGGGTTAGGGTTTCTAAAGCCGTTAAGCACAACTCTACTCTAATTTTATTAGTCAATACACAAATTGACTTTCTCGTTACACGTATCACCGATACTTGTCACATAAATGATAATTAATATTAATATTAAAAAAAAATTATTCGCAAATTTTTTATTATTCGAAATCTCGGGTTATCACATTCACCCCTCCTTAAAAGGATTCCATCCTCGGAATCACCACTTTCTTATTCTCTACAATCTTTTAAAGTTGTATCATCAATTCATTTTTATCAACCCAATATTCATTTGTGTCTAAAATTCTAACATGTGACTTGAATCTTTAAAAGAAAATAGTTCACAGAAATATCTGACTCAATTTACTCGCGTAATTAAATTCGTAAACGAAATAATTACCTGCTGCCACCTCTTGAGTTGCCACAGTGTCCTGTGCCGTCATGTTGAATGTACGGGCTATTGGTCTTCCTGGCTGTGCAGGTCCTCGAGTTGCCAAGGTTCCGCCACTGGGTACCTTGTTGCTACTTTCCTTTTCCGCATTCTTCTTCGGACGGTTTCAAACCAAATGATCAGTCGATCCACATCCAAAGCAACCTTGAATTTTCTTTGGACTGGGGTAATTAGGTGACATATGCCCCTCTTGTCCGCAGTTATAGCAAACTCCCTTCTTCTTCAGGCAAACTCCATCATGGTTCTTTCCACAATTCGCACATGGCTCCCTTCCTTTCCTACCATCCTCTGCCTTATTACCCGACTGTGTATTCTCGTTCCATTTCCTCTTGTTAGGGTTACTTCCACCACTGCTTCCTCCGTCATTGGTCTTCTTCTTCTTCTCCTGATGAAATCGAGACGCATCTTCGCTCCCTCCTTCAGCAATTAACGCTTTCTCCATCAAAGCCGCGAACGTGTTGATCTACAATACTGCTACCTTGTTGTATATTCCCGGCTTCAATCCATTCTCGAATCTTCACGCCTTTCTTGCTTCTGTGTCCACCTGATGAGGTGCAAATCTTGCCAACTCGTTGAATTTGGTAGCGTATTCTGTTACCGACATGTTCTCCTGCTTAAGTTCTAGAAATTTAACTTCCATCCTGGATTGCATACTTGGCGAGAAATAGTTATCGAAGAACAACTCATTAAATCTTGTCCACAACACCACTTCTTTACCAGCTCTCGCTTCGTTCGTCTCCCGCCAGTAATTAGCTTCTCCCTTCATCATATAAGTTGCAAAAGTTGTCTTTTGCTCTTCCACCAGTCGTTCAATGATGAATGCTTTCTCCATCTCCTTCACCCAAGTTTGGGCTTCAATCGGATATGTGGTTTCTTTAAATTCAGGCGGTCCCACTGCTTTAAAGTCTTTAAAATTTGCTAATCTTTCAGCTGGCTGATTCCTCGCTCTTCCTCTTGCAGCTGAAGCTCTATTCTCCATATCTTCGGCTATCATATTTGCAAAGTTTTGTATCGGGTCAGCTTGACCTCCTTCATTATTCACCGACTGTTCTTCTCGTTGGTTTCGATTTTGTCGTCTAGGCGGCATGATCTGATTTAAATAAAAATCTTATATTAATTATCTTTCTTTACACAAATTCTTAACACAATAAGAATTCAACACATAATTCTCATATAATTGCATATTCATTCAAATAGCACATAGTACATATAGTACTTAACACATTACTATTCCTTTTTAAATCATATTAGGATTAACAACACAACTTTACACAAAAAGTTGCTATTCTCCATTCTCACACAGTTATTACCAGTTCGTCAAACTTACCATACTTATGAGTTCAGGAACTTGCCACAATTATATGAGTGTATGAACTTATCCTAGTCAGACCTTTGGCGTCCATTCGCTGAGGGGTTCAAAACATTTCATATAAATTATGAGTCATTAACTTACCATAAGTATGAGTTTTAAGAACACACAAATTAATATTAATCTTATATTCATATAGAAAATAAAGATTTCATTCATAAAACATATATATGTACATATGCTTAAACATCGTTCTCGATATTACTATATTTAATATCATAAACTTCTACCCAAAAGATACTATTACATATATCTAAGTTATCTACCGACCACTCCCTTCACCAGTCTTCTTCTTGATGGGACACTTGCTGAATCCGTGACCCGTCTACCCACATGAAAAACACTTCCTCAAATTCGGCTTAGGACAATGCAGAGAAATATGTCCTTCCTGCTTGCAGTTGAAGCACACGTTCTTCCACATCATGCATTCTCTCGCGTGAGTCTTTCCACACTTGATACATGCTTGCTTCTTCTTCGGGCTTGATTTTTCAGATTTAGGGCTGTCTTTTTCCCTCTTTCTCTTTTTCTTGTCCTTCTTGCTGGTTCCTTCAGATGATCCACCACCTTCAGCCTTCATTCTGTCCACCTGTGCCTTGAGCTCGTTCCTTTCTTCAGTCATTTCGCGTAATTCTCGCTCTGTCTTCCACAATTCCTCCAAGAGAAACACCTTGCTCTGGATTTCTTGAACCTCTGCAGATTCGTGATCTCGTTCTCCAACTTTAGTCTTATTCTTTAACTCCACCTTAGTTGGCTCAGACTCTGCCTCCTCATCTCCACTCAGATACATCTCGGGATAATCATCGTGATCGCTCCCCAGATTGACCATTGGTTCATCTTCTCCCACCTTCTCCACTTATTCGATTTGTGCAGGCACCTCGGCTTCTGATACCGGTGCAACAGCCGCTAGCATCTTCGCAATCTTTTCACCTTCTCCAGACATCCTACAATCAATTTAAATAACTTGATTGGTACTTCACCAGTACAAAATTTTCAAACTATGTGTCCACATATCTCACTATTGATGCACTCCGACAATCCCTCACTTAGAACTCTAAATGAGTTTTCTCTATCTCGCGTATGGTTATAATCCTAGGGTTTTCCCCCACCCCACTTAAAGTTTATAACCTACAGCTCTTCTACTAACTGGTGACACCTTGGTCACTACAGCTCTGATACCAACCTGTGACACCCCCAAATTCGGGTTACCTGCCCCCCCCCCCGGAGTTTTGTGTTCACGATCTACAATATAATACCATTTAACTACCCATTCATATATAAATAGGATTACATAAGTCATTAACATATATTGTTAAAACATAAGTCCCAGGTTTTCTAACCTTCACATTACAATCATACCCTTTAGATTATACAAAAAGGGTTTACAATACAACATAATAATAATACTGTTCATTATAACTACTCTAACATCTTGCCTTTGCCTTTGTTCTTCTTTGACCCGCTGGCCTCTTCGTTCCTAGCTGAAATGTTTTATTTATAGCAAGGGTGAGCAACAAGTTTACCCCGCAAGTTAAGACATACAATAAAGGTATATGAATCAACAAGAACATACTATCTATTTTGATAGAATGAAACCAAAGTTCGGGGAACTTTAAAATAGCTGAACAAATTGTTAATCAATAACAAATCTTCTCGTATTCTAGGCAACGTAATAATTTGATAATGAAAGAGTACAACGCTTTCAAAGTTTCTACGATATTCTATTGAATAATCAAGAATCAATTCTAACCAATAACAAAGTGGAATAATTTCCAGATTTATGCCGAGTGATCCCACCAGATCTTAGAACTTATTTTCTCGGGTATATATCAAAGATTTACTTTGATACATACGCAGGTGTATCAGATAACCATAAAGATTAAATCATACCCCTATGCAAGTACTTAGAGCCGGTCAACTCCTTGTACCCTATATTATGAATAATATTTAACAGCGCGCAATGGTCGAATATAAGACCCAAAATGTTCCCTTTATATAAAAGGCTGTTTTTCTCAGTCTCAGAATCAAGATTTTGATTTAACAAAGAAATACTGTGATTTCAAATTCTATCTACTTATCGATCTAGCCGAAACAATTGGCATCGATCTATCAATAACAATTGATTTCTCTTCTCGTATTTATCAAGTTCTAACAATTGTTCGTCTAGCCAATATAATTAGCTAAGACATTTCTCAATATAATTTGACAATAAACAGGAATTATCTGTACTGTCAATATTAGTTTCTGGAGATATAAATATCTAACAACGGGTAATATATATATATATATATATATATATATATATATATATATATATTTTCCGAATCAGTAATTCAATTTGAATTTTAATCATGCACTAACTGCGAATAATCAACAATAAATTCTCTGGACATGGTATAATTATCAATAACTAACCATTAAAATAATTGAATGAATATAACTCAAGGTTGAGTTAGGAAACTTGCCTTTCGCGTTGATTACAGCTACACAATAAACTTATCTACTTTCGTAAGACCTATAACCAATAATATCGGTTCACAATTAGCTCCATCATTTATAACACGTAACACTGTATTCTACAGTCAAACTTCTTCTACGCACATTACCACATAGTCACATTAGTGTTTATAACCTATATAAACACTTGTCTAGTCTAACTATTTCGGTCTGGTTGGACTTCGGTCCATTGTCGGTGTTCTGGTCACCCTATCCGACAATTAACACATTGATTGTCAATTAAACTTGGTCTCTAAGCTTCAATATTATTTTGGATAAGTCAAATATCGTTTATAATATTTTTCGGAAGCTTTTAAAAATTTATAAATAATTATTATAATTTATAATAATTTTTCAAACACTTAAATCATTTTTAAATGATTTAATTATCAAATAATCTTATTATCATTAATATTTAATAATATAAAAATATTAATTTTATATTTGTCAAAATATTAAAGTTATTGTTAATAACTTAAAATATTTTTAAATCATCAATATTCTACTTAAATGATTTTTAAAGTAATTAAAATCATTTTTAAATTATCAACATTAATATTTAAATATTAATGTAATTATTATCAAAATATTAAAAGTCATTAATTATAACTTAAAATATTTTTAAAATATTTTTCTCACTTTTAAATGATTTTTAAATCAATAAAATTATTTTTAATTTATTTATTTAATATCATAATTAAATAAATTTAATATCATTAATATTAATTTATTAATGAGAATTCTCCAAAAATATTGAAAATTATATTTTATAATTTAAAATATTTTCTAACACTTTATTCTTATTTAAAATGATTTTTCATAATATTAAATTATTTTTCTCTAATTTATTTAATACACTAATTAAATAAATTAAATACTTTTAATATTTAAATAATTATAAATATTAAAGAAAAATATTCCAATTGGTCAAAAATTATTTTTCATAATTTAAAATAATTTTTAAAACCATTTTTGGTAATTTTTAGAATTTATTTCTATTTTTAAATAATTTCTGGAATATTCAGAAAATAAAATAATTAAAACCGTTGATGTAGGCCTTTAGCGACATAAAGCGTCGCTGTTGGTGTTCTTGAGCTCAAGAACACTAACAGCTTGCAGTATAAGGGGTCAATTTTGACCGGATTTAAATCTCAGCCAAAATTGTTTCTGGCAATTTTTAACCATGAGCTTGTAGTATAAATGTAACTCTACAATTATAAATTAACATCTTGGTCATAACACTTTTCAACAGGGAGATATAAGCCTCCAAAGTCACTGACAACGTGTTCCTGGGTTACCCAGAAACCCAGACAGTTTTGAGTACCCACTTTGCTACTCGATTATAACTAGGTTCTGGTCATCAAACAAGTTATTTATTGGTTTATACTTCTAGTCCACATGACAAGGAACAATACTAAAAGAATAGATCAATTATATAACAACCAAATCACAAGTTACAGCTCAGTAAAACTCTGTCAGAACGCGTGTTCATAGAGATTCTGGGTTTTTCCAGAAATGCTTAGTCAGGCTCGGTTGGTTACTTTGACCATCCATAAAATCCCACTTGTTTGATATTTAAGAGATCTAAAGATTTAGATCTCAAGTCCACATATCATACCACACATTGGTTATCATAACACTAACATAAAACTTAAATACTGACAGATAAAAGCGTTCCAAAGTCTTGTCAGACACCGAAAAGTGCTTTCTGGGTTACCCAGAATTAGTCTGGTCATGCTCGGTCAACCCACTTTTACCATGAATAACAAGAAATCTGGACATGTAGTGGTTGTGATTTCACTTCCAGACTACAGTCCTTATGTCAGACAACAGATCCAAAACATTAAACAACAAAAATCATTAACACACACGAATCTGTGGCGCCTGACATTAGCTTGTCAAACAACAAATTGTGTTCTTGACAGTTTTTGAAAAACTTGATTTGAAAGCATTTTGATGCTATGGATCTATGTTATATCAACATAGATCATCATATAACACCTACATCAAAAACATCAAAAACCTTACATCAAGGGACATTATTGTTGATTTGAAAGCATTTTGATGATTTGAAAGGTGAACCCTTGAAGGGACATTATTGTTGATATGTTCTAACATCAAAAACCTTACATCAAAAACACTTAAACAATGTCTTAATTCTCAATCATCAATAGAACTATGCATTTTTTGTGTCCAAAGAAGGGGTGAGAGCAAATAACCTAAATACACTAATAAAAAATTCATTGAAAGAATGTAAATTTACTCAATAACACAATAGGATTTTATATTTCATAAATCAATCACTAACGAACCTTGACAAGCTACTACAACAAACATCTATCATCAATAAGGGGACACCACTGACTCAGGTCCCAATTTATGTCTTTCAATGCATTAACACCAAGGCAAGGCTCCCTGCAAAGAAGAATAACAACACTCTCTGCCTTGGCAGAAATGAATCCAAGAAGAAAAACATTTCTACATCCACAATTGTAACACTCCTTAATTGATAAGAGAAACTCCAGAACAGCAAAATTCAAAAAGGAATATATCAGGAAATCCAGAAGCTGAACTTACAGATAATAGAGCAAATTGAAAATAGTAATAGAAACGGAAAAACCTAAACAAAATCATACAATGAAAATACATATAAGATCTATAACCTTAACTACATATCGAAGACGGTCCATAATTCACAATAAACATTATAAAAACAAAATTCAAGAAAAAATCTGAGCAATTAAAAGCGAAACCTATAAAGAAATGGAGAAGTAATTAAAGAAAGTGATAGATATGCAATTAAAGGTCCAGATCGACCATCTTGATGAGACATTCGAGTCGGGCAATAAATAAGTATGGGCTTTGGCTTAGGCACTGCAGACTACTTAACAACGCAAAACGGGAGCAGGAATCGCAGAGAGAGCGTCAGCCATAGCAAAAACCCTAGAATTTTGTGTCTGAACGAACCCGACCAAACCATACCAGAAAGGCGTAATTTTGTGTCTGAACGAACCCTAGTTCAAAGACGTTTTCTGATCTTCTCTAGCTCGAATCAAAATATCTCCGACTGAAATATGTGCCTCCTCAGCTGATGGCCACAGTGGTAGTCGAAGTTTGGATCGTAGGAGAGTAGGAGAGCAGGGCACCTACTTCGTAGAGAGAGAAAGTACAAGAGATAAGAGAGAAGAAAGTAGATTTGTTTTAATTTCAAATTTTCATTTCAGCGTCTTTTTTTTTAGCTTCGTGTTTTTCTTGATAGACAACGTTTTAAAAAAAAACGTTATCTAGTTAAAACTAAAAAAATATCAATTTAAATAGAAAACGTTTTTACATATATATTTACAACGTTTTTTTTAAAACGTTGTAAAAAAAAATCACAACGTTTTTTTAAAAAACGTTGTAGTTTAAGTGTTGTCTATTTAGTGTTTTGTAGTAGTGTCTTTGGAATATCCTCAGTTCTAACCTTCAGCTAATAATATCCAGAACGAATATCAATTTTTGAAAAGAATTGTGCTCCTTGTAACTGGTCAAACAGATCATCAATACATGGCTATGGGTACCTATTTTTGATGGTGACATGATTTAACTCCCGATAATCAATACAAAGTCGCATACTCCCATCTTTCTTCTTCACGAATAGAACAGGAGCACCCCAAGGAGAAGTACTAGGACGAATAAAGCCAATGTCTAACAATTCATGCAGTTGGATCTTTAAATCCTGAAGTTAAATAGGAGCCATTCGATATGGGGCTTTGGAAATGGATTTTGTACCGGGTTCAAGGTCGATACAAAATTCAATTTCACGCTCTGGGGGTAGGCCAGGAAGTTCTTCAGGGAATACGTCAGGAAATTCATTAACAATAGAAATATCATTCAAAACTGAAGTATTTTTGTTTAGATCCGTGTCATGAGCTATGAAAGCTTAACATCCATTTTTTAATAAACGAATAGCTTTATGGCTTGAGATGACACTAATTGATTTTAATGGTTTGGTTGTTTGAATTCGCATAATAGGTTGATTAGGAATATGAAAGCTAACAACCTTACGAAAATAATCAATTTTTGCATGATGAGTAGTTAACCAATCAATCCCTAGAATTACATCAAATGCAAGTATTTTCAATGAAATAAGATCGATAGGTAATGTGAGGGTACCGATTTGAACCAAACAAAACTTATAAACAATGGATGTAATAAAGGTTTCTCCCAACGGAGTTTCCACAGATAAGTCAAAGTCTAATTTCTCCGGAGTCAAATTTAATCGTTGAGCGCAAATAGGAGAAATAAAAGAATGGGTAGAACCGGTATCAAATAAGGTATAGACTTCGCTAGAGTTTATGATAAGCTTACCCATGATGACCTCGTTCGGGTTCCTTGCTTTCTGGGAGGTCACAAAAAATGCTCTCCCTTGCATTACCGGTTTTGACTTTTCTGGGACGTCCTTTGGTGCCTCCCTCCTAGCTGAACTTGTCTTCGGTGAATGACAAAATTGGGCTAGGTGACCTTCTCTTCCATAATTATAACATGCTTTGGACAGCATCACGCAGTTTGGACTGATGTGTCCTTTTACTCTGCATTTGAAGCATATGATAGGTGGTCGTTCTCCTTCCTTAACCACGGGTGCTGGTGCTGACGTCTTTCCATCATTGTTGAATCTCCTCTTCTTGAAATGTCCATTCTTATTATTTTATCCATGATTACAACCGAAGTGGTTACCATTTCTTGCCTACTGATTCCCTCCACGCTTGTTGTCACCGCTTCGATGACTGTTTTCACTGGTATTATCATTTTTTCGGTTGCTCTCTTTTGGTTGCATTGACTCGTTATCGCGCTCCACTAACCTAGCCCTATTTACAACATCTGAATACAAACACAGTTTATGAGAAATAAGATGTTGACGTATCTCCAGCTTCAAACCTCTTAAAAACATCCGCGTCATTCTCTCTTTATTATCCACTAAGTGGGATGCAAACCGGGATAGCTCGGCAAACTTAGCTTCGTACAGCGACACAGTCATATTATTCTTCTCCAACTTGATGAATTCTACCTCCTTCATGTGACGAATACTTCCGGGAAAGTACTTGTCATTGAATAGTTCCTGGACCTTCTCCCAAGACATCTTCAGTGCGGCAGGTTGAGTACGCTTTACAGATTTCCACCAGTAATCTGCCTCTGCCCGCAACATGAAGGTGGCAAAGGGAACCTTTTGCTCCTCGGAGCATCCCAAGATATCAAATATCTTGTTGATCTGTTTAATCCACTTAAGGCGGTCCAAGTTTTTTAAACCGCTTTGCGGTGACCGTCCGAGAGTTGCCATTATTTCCACTTGCATTTTGGACAGGAGTCGCTCTCGCCTGTTGTTGCATGAATTGCATAAAGCCTCTGAACATTCCATCATTCATCATTTGTTCAGTGTTGTCGTTTGCATGAGGATTGTCGCCTTCCTGATGCACATTATCCTGATTATTGATATGTGGTGAATCAACGGTCGCATGTGCTCCATTGCTATTCTCAACATTCTCGGATGTCATTTTTAAATACTGCCACAAAACAAGGGTTAAATAATATATCACATATTATCTCCATACTCTGACCGACCAATTAAATACCAAATAAACTTAGGTAGGTCATACTGGTGAAGGAATTTCCCCGTCTCTCCCCTCGTAGTTCTAGTCTCACATCTTAGCCAGGGATCGTATCCCTAAGCTCTGATACCAACTGTGACGCCCCCAAAATAGGTATACATCACCTATTCTGAGTTGCCAAATACATGGTAGAAAATTCAAATACAACTTAATTATACAACAGTCGTGTAAAATATGACTAAACATATGCTGTGAGTTTTAATACAAATATTGTCAGATAGACAATATACAAACTCAATGAGGTCCTCATTACATTTATTATCACACTATTACATAGAATAGTGAGGACTACTAATGTTATCATCTGGTCCATCACTCCGTTTCCTGACTTGTCCCAACTATATTCTCATTTCCTGAAGAGAACAGTGAAAGAAAGGGTGAGCTCAACTAGCCAAGTAAAAATATTATGACTAAGATAATGCAGAATAAATTATCATTAGCCTTAAATAGTGTTAAATTGATACAATTAACAAACACCAAGTTTAACTGCTGGGGAACAAGCAACCCATTAGAAGAGTCAAGTAGAGAATAAAATCTACTATCTTCTATGATTTAAAAGATTTTTCATGACTTTTATCGCTGGGACTCAACTTAATAAATAATACACATCATCGAATCACCCTGCACTACGGCCAAGGATATTCTTTAGTATCACGACCACAATTATCCATGCACTACGGGCCAAGAATATTTATGTATTCATTAATGGTCATGATCATGCCAACCACTATCCATCAATGCACAACGGGCCAATGAGAACTTTTAGCACATCATTTGTAATATTACGGTCATGATTATACCGAATAATCCCTGGTCATAATCATACCAAGTCCATCTATGCACTACAGGCCACAGATAACTTTCAACAGAATATAAACATGAGGATGATGACAATGATATAAGAATTCAATAAAACAAGTTCAAGAATTAATTTATCCAGGAACCAACAACGTCCAAATTGTCAACATGATACTGCTTTGTAGAGTAAAATTCAAGAATGCTCAGAATAATATTTTCATGAAAAGATACTGGATGAAGCGCAAATATCAAAGATATTCCACTAATTTCATGGAGTATAAAAGCCAAAACTTTAACCAACTGAGTATAATAAAGAATGGAATAACAAAAGAATTCACCAAGCATGCGATAGATATCACAGACAGGTTATTCCAACAGAAAAATTAATAGTGGAACTAGGTCATGCATAAATGCACCGACAGGATATTCTGACAGAATAATAAATAATGGAACTAGGTCCGGCGTAAACGCACAGACAAGATATTCTGACAGAATAATAAATAATGGAACCAGGTCGGCGTAAAGTACAGACAGGATGTTCCGACAGAATAATAAATAATGGAACCAGGTCCAGCGTAAAGCACAGACAGGATGTTCCGACAAAATAATAAATAATGGAACCAGGTCCGGCGTAAAGCACAGACATGATGTTCCAATAGAATAATAAATAATGGAACCAGGTCCGGCGTAAAGCGCGGACAGGATGTTCCGATAGAATAATAAAAATGTAATAACAGAAGAATTTCACCAAGTATAGGATAGCCCGTATATACAGGTTATTCCAACGGAATAATAAAGAATGGAATTACAGAAGTTCTCTTCATGAATAAGAAAGAAAGAATACCCTTTACGAGTACAACAAATAATATCCCTTACCGTAAAAGAAACTTGATATCGGAGTAGTGAAGTAGCAGAATACTTTTCTTCTTTCTCTCTATAGTTTCTCTTTCTAGAGTTTCAGTGAATTCGTAAGAAAATAATGAAGGAATAAGCTTCTATTTATAGAAAAATGGACAACATAGTAACTAACTCATGAACGGTCTAGATTGATTTACTTTAATTTGACGGTCCATATTTAAAGCAAAATCTTTTAAATAAAATATAATATATTCTATTTATAATCTAATAAAACGAATAACTTTATAAAAGATTTTACTATGCAAATACTATGCAGGCACTATGTAAACACTATGCATAATTAAATATAATATATTCTAATTATTGTCTAATAAAGCAGATAACTTTATAAAAGTATTCTGTTTTATATAAAAAGATTTTACTATTAGCCTAATAAAACGAATAACTTTATAAAAGTATTCTGTTTTATATAAAAAGCTTTTCTGTTTTATTACATTAATAATACCAATAAAACAAAACTGAGTGACTTATCACGTAAGCATCAATAATCAATATCGTGTGCTACTATGCAACCATGCGTATTACTGTACTTTTACTACCGAGTAATTCAACAGTATTATTGGTAAAACTTTCGCCGTTATTTTCATAAAGTATTTTTGTCGTTTTCTAATTCCGACAATAATTTCGTTGTGGGGTCTACCAATGATTGTGTCGTCGTACGAATATTCCCTGTTGAAACGAATATTTCCCGACCAATCGAATATTATATAGCAACTTGCGTACTTTGCAAAATTTATAAATATTACCCACAACTATAACATTATATCAATTTCACTCCATAATATTCAAAAATGATATTTATAGAAAATTCATCTTTATTTATAAAAGTTGCATATATATATATATATATATATATATATATATATATATATATATATATATATATATATATATAAACTGAGATAACTTTCTATCGATAATTTTGAAAAATGAGTAAGTGGGGGTCCATATAAATAAGCAAAATTTACAACAAATACCTCATAAAAATCTCCTCTATTTATCTCAACTCACTTGGCTTCACTAAACACATTTTTGAACAACAATTATTATGACACCCCCAAATCCGGGTACTTCATTCTCACGGGATTTGGTGCTCACTATCAAAAATAATTATATCTAACTACCCATAATAAAGGATAAAGACATAACTTAAATAACTTAAACAATCCCATTAAAGATTTACATCAACTTAAAACAATCTCAGGTAATCTAACCTTAAATTATTACATATGTTTGTGGAATACATCACGAGAAAACACAAGTCTCATAACATAAATTCAAACAAGGCCTCGTCACTTGGACATCTTGCCCTTTCCTTTGCTAGAAGATGGCTCATCAACTTTCTCAACTTTAGCTGCAGTGTTAATTGCAAGAGTGAGCAAACAATTGCTCACTAATATAAGGAATAATAATAGAAATAACACGAGGTTAAACAATGAATACTGAATAATAGAGAATTCGTTCTACGAATCAAGAATGGAAAACAAGTTCTAGTTTTATATCTGAGGGTCTTAAGACCATAAACTATATCTCAGGTAATTAGGTATTTTTACCTCAACCTTAACAGTCATTTAGACTATACAGACACTTCCTTACGTACTTAGGGGGATCAGCCCTATGTACCATGTATTGTGCACAAACATCTAAACGTTAACGCGTACATAATAACCTATATTAGGGTTGTTCATCTCAGTTTGTCTTTAGAATTCCCGTACTAAAGAAAGTTTAGTTTGGAACTAGCTTATCAGTGGTTCTAGAATTTTAGAACACTTTTCAATTATAGATTAGTCCAATCAATAAGAGTTTACTTGCTATTTGAAGGTTCAACACAATAATAAAGGATTGAACAATGATATTTCAGCCAAAGATTGAGTAATGACAATATACAATTGAATAGACATGGTATATATGCAAAGTACTACATCCAAAAGAGTTAGGAAAATTTCATTTGGAACAATGAATTTAAACAGTATATGCTTTGAATAGCAAGAACGAGAGTTAGGATTGTCAAACTCACTCTATGTAAAGAGTTAGAATACAAGAGCTTGTATAATCATACACAAGATGTAATCAATAAACTTTCATAATGCAATATTGAGTTAGAGAACTTGCTTGACAACAAATGTGACGCCCCCAAAATTAGGTATACATCACCCATCTTGGTAGTCAGATACATGGTACAGAATACAAATACAACTTACTAATACAACTATTGTGTACAATACGACAAAACATAACTATGAGTTTGAATACAATTATTGTCTACTAGAGACTATACAAACTCAAAAGGAGTCCTCATTACAATTATTGTCACACTATTTATTAGAATAGTGAGGACTACTAATACTATCATCTGGTCCATCACTCCATTCCCCGACTCGTCCCAACTATATTCTCATTTCCTGAAGAGAATAGTGAAAGAAAGGATGAGCTCAACTAGCCCAGTAAGAAATATTATGACTAAGATAATGCAGAATAAATTATCATTAGCCTTCAACAGTGTTAAACTGATAAAATATAACGAACATCAAGTTTAACTACAGCGGAACAAACAATCCATTAAAAGAGTCAAGTAGAGAATAAAATCTACTATCTTCTATGATTTAAAAGGTTTTTTAACAATGTTATCGCTGGGACTCAGCTTAAGAAAATAATACACATCATCGAATCTGTGACAACCCCAAATTCGGGTACTTCGATTCCACGGGATTTGGTGTTCACTGTACAAGCATCATCTATCTATCTACCCATAAATAATATCAAACCATACAATAGATAGAAATCATAATAAAATCTATTCCCTTAAGGGTTACATCAACTGAATCATAAATAAATCCCAGGTTACTCTAACCTTAAAACATCTGTGCGGAATTCTAAACAAATAAGTCTTAACATCAACATAACTCAAGTCTTAAACAAATACATCAGTTAATAAATAACAGGTCTTCATCATTTGCTAACTTTGCCCTTGCCCTTACTAGTGGAGGGTTCATCGCTTCTTTCATTCTTAACTGCAATGTTATTATTAAGCAAGAGTGAGCACAAATGCCCACAAGTATAAAAAAATGAAACAACAGTATAACAACATGCGAATAATCAACGACATCTGAATAAAGCTCAACTTTTGAATCAAGAATAAATAACATGAATCAAAAGAATACTGAGGGTCATAAGACCTTGAACTATGTCCTAGGTTAACAAGGGTTATACTTGAAACCTTTAACAGTCATAAGACTATGGACCTTCTTCTCGTACTTAGGGGGATCAGCCCTTAGTACCATACTGTGCACAATATCTTAACGCTAACGCATAAGTGAATCCCTTTTCAGGGTTGTTCATCTCAGTTTGACATTCGAGTCCGCACCAAAGGAAGTTTGGTTTGGATAATTCAATAAGGGTTCTGAAATTTAGAACGTTCATCAACTAAGGACTAGCTGAATCATTAAGATTCACTAGTCTAAAAAGGTTCAACAATAATGATATTCGATTTGAATAATAATCTCAAATGTATACAATAGAACAATTATTGTATAATTGAATCATGCTTTGAAAGATAATCGATCTTTAGTATAATACTTCAACTTGAATAATAATTTAAGTTTAAGTAAATTGCTCAATGTAAAAGTAGAGTTAAGAAACTTGCTCAATTTAAGAGTTTAAGTTTAGAAACTTGCCTCGCGTGTAGATTACACTTTAACTAATCACGTTCTTTGAAATAAATCCTACATACCATTCACATTCAATACCAGGTAATTATTAACTAATCATCATAACTTATTCTCGTTGTCTAGTTTAATAATTGACTAACTTAGTCAAATCATCACGTTGACACCTAATTTGTTCTTCATGAATAAATAACTAATTATGTATTTAATAATACAACTCACATGTAATTATGTTATTTACATGCTAAACAAATATTTTATCATCATATAATTTTTCTAACATATTTACATGTTCATTATTTTAATACACTAACCCATTAATAGACTTAGAAAATTTAAAAGCTCATTTTTTATTTATTTTTTTTTGCCTTTTTTTGGGGAGTGGCGCTGCGGCGCCACGTTTATACAGGCTCTCGGCGCTGCGGCCGGCCCCCTGGCGCTGCGGCGCGGTGGCGCTACGGCGCGGGAAAAAGACTAGGAGCTCGCGCCGCGGCGCGACGCTCCAGCCTCTGAATTTCCAGTTCGCGAAAAACACAGAATTCAGCGAAAATAATTACTACAAAATCATTAATTCTCCAAATTAAACATACCCACATGTTGGAATTCATATATAATTAATACCCAACATTTATATACTGACAAAACTAATTTTAAACACTTAATAACAGATTTAAAGCCTAACAATTCACTGACTTTGATGTTCATGAAGTTTTAGAAAACTTTATGTGAAAATTCTCCCTACGAATTCGTTATAACACCGAATTCGTTCGTTTAAGGCTTAAAATCTTCGTATTAATATGCATAACAACATACAAGTCTAAAATTTAGGTATAATATATGATCAATACATAAATTTTTACGTATAAGGCCTTAAGGGCAAACCCAAACTCTGTAATTTTGTAAAACATATATATTACGTAATATTATGAAACTAATGATATGGAATCATGAAATATATATGTAAAACATGCTATACTTCTCGAATTACTACACATGTCTTTATCAGAACACCAATTCTCAATTCCCAGAGATTAACAGAAGTTTTGAAAGCCATTTTATGAAAACTAAAATACGTAATTTAGAATTTGGGAAGGAGAAGATTACCCTGTAGAATATAATTAGTAGGATTAGAATTTCTCACTCAAAATCTCCTTCACCCACTCACAATTCTAAATATCTCTGACAATTTTCTCTAAACTCTCTCTGATAGCTTTCTAGACTTAGGCAAAATGAGGAAAGAAAAAGAGAAGACGTCGTAATATAATAAAGGAACTGAGCGCAGAGTGGTCAGTTGGCCCAATCATGGGTTAACTGAACCAACTCCCCTTAAGGCCATGTTTGGTTAGTTAGGAAAAGGTTTTAAAATCATTTAATTTAATAAAACTTTATCATATAGTTTAATTTATGTCACACTCACTTGCACAATAAATCAAATATCTTATTTAATTTAATATAAATAAAATATAATAATTTTTCATAAATTCACATAGTCATATTTTTAATTTATCATTAATAAATAATGTCAATTTATTAAATCTCTAATTAATAATTACATTAATTTAATAACATAATGCTTGATTAAATATTTCGTTTAATTCAATAAGCTCACGTACATTGATAATAAAATTCTCTACATTAATTTAATAAATGCAACACATATAATTAAATTATTCTACCACAATTGCATCAATTGATTATTTAATCTAATAATTAAATCGTCGAAAAATATTTATTTACTTCAATAAATATTTAAAATAATTTACAAAATTCTCGTTCGTCACATCTTTCCCCCCTTAAAAGGATTCTGTCCCCAAAATCACGACTCAATAATTTCGACCCGTTACATTCTCCCCCCTTACAAAGATTCTGTCCCCAGAATCGCATACACATAATTAAGTAAATAAATGAGGGTAATTCTTCATCATATTCTCTTCGAGTTCCCACGTAGCTTCTTCAGCGTTGTGTTTCCTCCAAATTACCTTAACAGAAGGTATAACTTTATTTCTGAGAACTTGTTCTTTTCGGTCGACAATTTGGACAGGAATTTCTTCATAAGACAAGTCTTTCTCAAAATGCAGGGGTTAGTATTCAATTACATGCTTGTAATCAGGCTTGTAAGGTCGTAACACAGAAACATGGAAGACGTTGTGGATATTCTCGAGTGCTGGAGGTAAGGCTACCTCGTACGCAACTTCTCCAATTCTTCGCAGTACCTCAAAGGGTCCAATAAATCTTGGGCTCAATTTTCCTTTCTTTCCGAACCTGATCTTTCCCTTCCAGGGAGAGACCTTCAAGAAAACATAACTACCTGATTCAAACTCGATATTTTTACGATGTGGATCATCGTATTTCTTCTGTCGATCTTGAGCTACTACCAGTCGTGCTCGGATCACTTTGACTATTTCTGCCGTCTGCTGTACCAATTCTGGCCCTAGCAATTGTCCTTCACCAACTTCATCCCAATAAAGCGGAGTTCTGCACTTTCTGCTGTATAACGCTTCGTAAGGCGGTATACCAATACTAGCGTGGTAACTGTTGTTGTAGCCGAACTCTACCAACGGTAGGTGATAATCCCAATTTCCTTTGAAGTCCATTACACAGGCTCGTAACATATCTTCCAGTGTTTGAATCGTTCGTTCGCTCTGTCCGTCTGTTTGAGGGTGGTAAGCTATACTCATTCGCAGTTGTGTACCCATGCATTCCTGAAGACGTTTCCAGAAATTTGATGTGAAGCGCGGATCCCTATCGGAAACAATAGACACCGGCACTCCGTGCCTCGAAACAATCTCTTTCACATATAATCTTGCCAACTGATCTAAGTTAAATCTGATTTTGATAGGAAGGAAGTGCGCGGATTTCGTCAGTCGGTCAACGATAACCTATACTGCGTCGTAGCCTTTCTGAGTAGTCAGAAGGCCAACCACGAAGTCCATCGTAATATGTTCCCATTTCCATTCTGGGATCTCCAACGGTTGTAGGAATCCACTCGGTCTCTGATGTTCTGCTTTAACTTTCTGACATGTCAGGCATTTGGCAACACATTCTGCAACATCACGTTTCAAATTCAGCCACCAGAAATGTTGTCGAAGATCTTGGTACATTTTTGTACTACCAGGGTGAATCGAATATCTTGAACTATAAGCCTCACTCAAAATTTCTTCCTTAATTTCTTGTACTGGCGGAACCCAAATTCTGCTTTCAAATCTCAATATTCATTCCTTATCCATCTTAAATCTTGGTTCGGTTCCTTCAAATATCTTCGTTGTTACCTTTTTGCATTCATCATCCTGAAGCTGAGCCTCCTTCACTCTATCTAGTAGAGTTGTACCAGATTGCATCTGAAATAGCTTCTCATCAATCTCCATAGGATACTTCACTTCTAACTCCAATTTCTCCATATCTGCAATTAGCTCCTGCTGAGCAGTCAACATCATCAATTTCTCACGACCCTTTCTACTTAAGGCGTCGGCAACCACATTAGCCTTACCCGGATGGTATAAAATCTCACAGTCATAATCCTTGATTAATTCCAACCATCTTCTTTGACGCATATTCAAATCTTTCTGTGTAAAAATATATTTCAGACTCTTGTGGTCCGTATATATTTCACACTTTTCCCCGTATAGATAGTGCCTCCAAATTTTCAAAGCAAAAACAACTGCAGCTAACTCCAAATCATGGGTTGGGTAAC
This sequence comes from Panax notoginseng, assembly GCA_016801055.1. Taxonomy (NCBI): domain Eukaryota; kingdom Viridiplantae; phylum Streptophyta; class Magnoliopsida; order Apiales; family Araliaceae; genus Panax; species Panax notoginseng. The sequence continues at coordinate 85,659,509 of CM029019.1, forward strand.
CCTTCTTGTAATCCTTCAACTGCCGTGATGCATACGCAATGACTTTGCCGTTTTGCATCAGCACACAGCCAAGTCCTTTATGCGACGCATCGCTAAAAACAACAAAATTTCCTGTATCATCCGGAAGAGATAACACAGGCGCTGTACTCAACCTCTTCTTTAATTCTTGAAAACTCTCCTCACACTTCTCCGTCCAAACAAATTTCACAGCTTTTCGAGTTAAATTCGTTAACGGAGTTGCGATCTTAGAAAAATCTTGTATGAATCTTCTATAATATCCTGCTAATCCAAGAAAACTTCTTACTTCTGACGGCGTTCTTGGCTGATCCCAGTTAATCACAGCTTCTACTTTGGATGGATCTACCGAAATTCCATCTTTATCGATTACGTGACCAAGAAATTGTACTCTCTCGATCCAGAATTCGCATTTCAAAAATTTAGCATACAACTTCTCCCTTCTCAATACATCCAACGTTGACCTCAAGTGTTCTTCATGTTCCTCTTTGGTTTTGGAATATACCAAAATGTCGTTTATAAATACCACCATGAATTTGTCTAAAAACGGCTTGAATACACCATTCATTAGTCTCATAAATGATGCAGGAGCATTCGTAAGACCAAACGACATTACTAAAAACTCATAATGACCATATCGCATTCGGAACGCTGTCTTCGGTATATCCTCTGGCCTCACCTTCAGTTGGTGATAACCACTCCTCAAGTCAATCTTGGAAAAGTATTTTGCTCCCTTCAATTGATCAAACAGATCATCGATCCTCGGTAATGGATATCTGTTCTTAATTGTGACCTTATTTAATTCTCTGTAGTCAATGCAGAGCCTCATCGATCCGTCCTTCTTTTTCACGAACAACACCGGCGCTCCCCACGGTGAAACGCTCGGTTGAATGTACTTTTTGTCCAACAATTCTTGTAGTTGTACCATTAATTCCTTCATCTCTACTGGCGCCATTCGGTATGGTACCTTCGATATTGGAGCAGTTCTGGGCGCCAAATCAATCACAAAGTCTACTTCTCTATCTGGAGGAAGTCTTGGCAAATCGTCTGGAAATACATCGACGAAGTCCCTCACAATCGGTATCTCCTCTACCTTCGGGTTCTCTTTTCGACTGTCGACTATGTAAGCTAAATATCCTACACAGTCTTGTCTTAATAACTTCCTGGCCTGCAACATCGTCAGACAACTCGCTTGTCTAGGCGACTTACTACCATAAAACACAACCTTTGACGGAGTCATAAGGTTAATACGCTTCTTTTGGCAGTCAATTACAGCCCCATAATTGGATAGCCAATCCATACCCAATATAACGTCGAATTCCCCCAATCGAATAGGGATACGATCTACGTTCATGATATTACCCTTAATATCCACTCTACAATTCTTATACACATGCTTAACAGGAATTATCTCTCTATTCGCAATTTCTATAATCATGGGATATTCCAATTCATCCTTAAGCAAATCTAAACTATTAGCAAAGTCATCGGATATAAAGGAACAAGTAGCACCCGAATCAAATAAAACGTAAGCATTAATTTCATTGATCGGAATGATACCTGACACCACATCACGAGACTGGATTGCATCCTGCACCGTCATATTGAAAGTTCTGGCGGTTGGTCGGTTTGTTGCAGGTGGTCCGGTGATGGTTAAGTTATTTCCACTGCTATTTCCCCGGTTTCCTCCTTGTCCTGATCCTCCCGATCCCTTATTGGGACAGTCTCTTGCTAAATGATCTTTTGAACCACAGTTGAAACAAGCACCCTTCTTTGGGTTTGGACAATTTGGTGCTATGTGGCCTTCCTGACCACAATTGTAGCACACTCTCTTTCCCTTCAAACAAACTCCTAGATGTGCCTTGCCGCAAGTCAGACATGCTTCTATCTTCTTTTTCTGCCCTCCGTGTTGACTTCCAGCTGTCGAGTTATCCGTCCACTTCCTCTTCTGATTATTATTATTCCCAGTATTACTTCCACCAGTCTTGTTATTACCTTCATTCTCACTCTTTTTCTTTTTCTGTTCTTGGTTGTACTTAGTCACTGCATCACTTCCTCCTTCCGCGAGAATGGCCTTTTCCAAAACTCCCGTAAACGTGTTAAGTTGAAACATTGATACCTTGTTGTATACCCAAGGCTTCAGTCCTTGTTCGAATCGTCTGGCTTTCCTCTCGTCAGTGTGTACTTGATACGGGGCAAACCTTGCCAACTCATCGAATTTAGCCGTGTATTCAGGCACACTCATGTTTCCCTGTTTCAGTTCTAGAAATTGCACCTCCATCTGATTCTGCGAACTAGCTAGGAAATACATTTCAAAAAACATCTCTTTGAATCTCTCCCACGTAATTACACCTTCACCTCTTCGCATCTTGTTTGCCTGCCACCAGTAGCTAGCCTCAGACTTTAGCATAAATGTCAGAAAAACGGTCTTCTGATCTTCTCGAACACTAGCAACGTCGAAAACCTTCTCCATTTCCATCACCCACGTTTGAGCCTCGATCGGGTTTCTGGAACCTTTGAACTCTGGCGGTCCCACCGCCTTAAAATCTTTAAACGTTGTGCTATGTGGAGCTTGCGGTTGGTTATTCATGACTCCAGTTAGTAAATTAACTAGCTGTTGAACTGGATTAACGTTGGCATTATTGTTATTATTGGTTGACCCTTACTGAGCCGGTTGACGTTGTTGTCTTCTCTTTGGCGGCATTTTTATGTTAAATAAACGTTTATTAGAACTTTATTTATTTCTCTACATAGTTAAGACATTACTCAACAATTTAACATATCACTTAACACATCATCTCAAACAACTTGATATCTTTTCATTCAAATAAAAAGTTTTAACATTAAACTATAGCATACTGCTATTTACATCATCTATCCTGGAATAAAGAATCCACAGGATTTAAAACATTCAAATATTAACATATTCCTTAGTTCATAAACACATCGGAATTTACATAAAACTATATAAGTCTTTCACATAAATAAACAGATTCTATTCCTGTCTTCCAAGGTGCTCAATAGCCTTGCCACGCTCCTCATTCATGATACGAGACATCGTCCTGCGATCCAACATATACGATGGAAGTCCTTCAAACTGGATGGGGTACCTTAACACTCGCTCTTGAACCTCATCCATCGCATGATTAATTGTGGCGTACGTGTCTTCAAGCTTTGCCTTCTTTGCACGACTATCATCTTCTGCACGATCAGCTCGATATGATTCTCTTACCCATCCTTCCTCTGCTATTTTCAGTCTTTCGGAGGTTTCCTTCAGTTCCTTCTTCAGCTTCTCTATCTCCTCGGTCTTTTCTTCGGTTTGACCCTTCTCATGAACCAGATCCCACTCCACGTTTCCTAAACGTGTATGAAGGGTCACAATCTCTCTATCCTTCTCCTCTAAAGTAGACTGCTGAACAGTCGCTCGCTCAGTCAATTCCTGAACCTCATCTTGTAACTCCACGTTACGATCATATAGTGTGTCATACATCTCAACATCAACAGTGTACCGTGGTAGCTCCTCTTCTTCTTCTTCCTCATCAAACTCCTCCTCAGGATCCTCCTCAGGATCAATCTCAGGTTCATGCTCCTGACCAACAACGGTGATCAATGGAGATGAAACCCTCTGCATCAGCTGCTCCCTAACTACTTGAATGTCTCGGGGCTCCTCCTCAGTCGGTCCTACAAGTACACGAGATCCCTCCTCAGTAGGTACTATAGGTAAATGGGGTCCCTCCTCAGCTTGACTAGCTTCTCCATCATTCGTCATCCTGACAACAAAATTTTATGTTTTAGTTACTAAGTCATACTATCTAACGCATACTTAACACATAAACACATAATGTATTTTATTATCTTCAATGAATTACAAAAATTCATTTCTTAGAACTCGATAAGAGTTTTCAATTACTATCTTCTTCTATAAGGCTACTACCTAAGGTTGTTTTCCCCACCTAAGGTTCATAACCTACAGCTCTGATACCAACTTGTGACACCCCCAAATCCGGGTACTTCGATTCCACGGGATTTGGTGTTCACTGTACAAGCATCATCTATCTATCTACCCATAAATAATATCAAACCATACAATAGATAGAAATCATAATAAAATCTATTCCCTTAAGGGTTACATCAACTGAATCATAAATAAATCCCAGGTTACTCTAACCTTAAAACATCTGTGCGGAATTCTAAACAAATAAGTCTTAACATCAACATAACTCAAGTCTTAAACAAATACATCAGTTAATAAATAACAGGTCTTCATCATTTGCTAACTTTGCCCTTGCCCTTACTAGTGGAGGGTTCATCGCTTCTTTCATTCTTAACTGCAATGTTATTATTAAGCAAGAGTGAGCACAAATGCCCACAAGTATAAAAAAATGAAACAACAGTATAACAACATGCGAATAATCAACGACATCTGAATAAAGCTCAACTTTTGAATCAAGAATAAATAACATGAATCAAAAGAATACTGAGGGTCATAAGACCTTGAACTATGTCCTAGGTTAACAAGGGTTATACTTGAAACCTTTAACAGTCATAAGACTATGGACCTTCTTCTCGTACTTAGGGGGATCAGCCCTTAGTACCATACTGTGCACAATATCTTAACGCTAACGCATAAGTGAATCCCTTTTCAGGGTTGTTCATCTCAGTTTGACATTCGAGTCCGCACCAAAGGAAGTTTGGTTTGGATAATTCAATAAGGGTTCTGAAATTTAGAACGTTCATCAACTAAGGACTAGCTGAATCATTAAGATTCACTAGTCTAAAAAGGTTCAACAATAATGATATTCGATTTGAATAATAATCTCAAATGTATACAATAGAACAATTATTGTATAATTGAATCATGCTTTGAAAGATAATCAATCTTTAGTATAATACTTCAACTTGAATAATAATTTAAGTTTAAGTAAATTGCTCAATGTAAAAGTAGAGTTAAGAAACTTGCTCAATTTAAGAGTTTAAGTTTAGAAAACTTGCCTCGCGTGTAGATTACACTTTAACTAATCACGTTCTTTGAAATAAATCCTACATACCATTCACATTCAATACCAGTTAATTATTAACTAATCATCATAACTTATTCTCATTGTCTACTTTAATAATTGACTAACTTAGTCAAATCATCACGTTGACACCTAATTTGTTCTTCATGAATAAATAACTAATTATGTATTTAATAATACAACTCACATGTAATTATGTTATTTACATGCTAAACAAATATTTTATCATCATATAATATTTCTAACATATTTATATGTTCATTATTTTAATACACTAACCCATTGTTAGACTTAGAAAATTTAAAAGCTCATTTTTTATTTTTTTTTTTTGCCTTTTTCTGGGGAGTGGCGCTGCGGCGCCACGTTTATACAGGCTCTCGGCGCTGCGGTGCCATGGCGCTGCGGCGGCCCCCTGGCGCTGCGGCCGGCCCCCTGGCGCTGCGGCACGGTGGCGCTACGGCGCGGGAAAAAGACTAGGAGCTCGCGGCGCGGCGCGACGCTCCAGCCTCTGAATTTCCAGTTCGCGAAAAACACAGAATTCAGCGAAAATAATTACTACAAAATCATTAATTCTCCAAATTAAACATACCCACATGTTGGAATTCATATATAATTAATACCCAACATTTATATACTGACAAAACTAATTTTAAACACTTAATAACAGATTTAAAGCCTAACAATTCACTGACTTTGATGTTCATGAAGTTTTAGAAAACTTTATGTGAAAATTCTCCCTACGAATTCGTTATAATACCGAATTCGTTCGTTTAAGGCTTAAACTCTTCGTATTAACATGCATAACAACATACAAGTCTAAAATTTAGGGATAATATATGATCAATACATAAATTTTCACGTATAAGGCCTTAAGGCCAAACCCAAACTCTGTAATTTTGTAAAATATATATATTACGTAATATTATGAAACTAATGATATGGAATCATGCAATATATATGTAAAACATGCTATACTTCTCGAATTATTACACATATCTTTATCACAACACCAATTCTCAATTCACAGATATTAACAGAAGTTTTGAAAGCCATTTTATGAAAACTAAAATACGTAATTTAGAATTTGAGAAGGAGAAGATTACCCTATAGAATATAATTAGTATGATTAGAATTCCTCACTCAAAATCTCCTTCACCCACTCACAATTCTAAATATCTCTGACAATTTTCTCTAAACTCTCTCTGATAGCTTTCTAGACTTAGGCAAAATGAGGAAAGAAAAAGAGAAGGCGCCGTAATATAATAAAGGAACTGAGCGCAGAGTGGTCAGTTGGCCCAATCATGGGTTAACTGTTCATCATTTAATTTAATACTTGCACAATAAATCAAATATCTTATTTAATTTAATATAAATAAAATATAATAATTTCTCATAAATTCACATAGTCATATTTTTAATTTACTTATTAATAAATAATGTCAATTTATTAAATCTCTAATTAATAATTACATTAATTTAATAACATAATGCTTAATTAAATATTTCGTTTAATTCAATAAGCTCACGTACATTGATAATAAAATTCTCTACATTAATTTAATAAATGCAACACATATAATTAAATTATTCTACCACAATTGCATCAATTGATTATTTAATCTAATAATTAAATCGTCAAAAAATATTTATTTACTTCAATAAATATTTAAAATAATTTACAAAATTCTCGTTCGTCACAGAATCACCCCTGCACTACGGCCAAGGATATTCTTTAATATCACGATCACAATTATCCATGCACAACGGGCCAATAATATTTGTGTACTCATTAATGGTCATGATTATGCCAACAACTGTCCATCAATGGACTACGGGCCAATGAGGACTTTTACCACATCATTTGTAACATTACGGTCATGATTATACCGAATAAATCCTGGTCATAATCATACCAAGTCCATCTATGCACTACAGGCCACAGATGACTTTCAACATTTTATAAACATGAGGATGATGACAATGATATAAGAATTCAATAAAACAAGTTCAAGAATGCTTAGAAGAATATTTTCATGAAAAGATACTGGATTAAACGCAATTATCAAGGATATTTCACAAATTTCATGGAGTATAAAAGTTAAAACTTAACCAACTTAGTATAATAAAGATTGGAATAACAAAAGAAATCACCATGCATGCGATAGACCGCACAGACAGGTTATTCCAACAGAATAATAAATAATAGAACCAGGTCCGACGTAAAACGCACAGACAGGATATTTTAACAGAATAATATAAAAGATGGAACCAGGTCCGGTGTAAAACACACAGACAGGATGTTCCAACAGAATAATAATAAAGACGGAACCAGGTCCGGTGTAAAACACACAGACAGGATGTTCCAACAGAATAATAATAAAGACGGAACCAGGTCCGGTGTAAAACACACAGACAGGATGTTCCAACAGAATAATAATAAAGACGGAACCAGGTTTGGTGTAAAACACACAGACAGGATGTTCCAACAGAATAATAATAAAGACGAAACCAGGTCCGGTGTAAAACATACAGACAGGATGTTCCAACAGAATAATAGAATAATGTCACCAAGTATAGGGTAGACCGCGTATACAGGTTATTCCAACAGAATAATAAGAAATGGAATAACAACAGTTCTCTTCATGAATAAGAAAGAATAACACCCCTTACGAGTACAACAAATAATATCTCTTACCGTTTTAAAGAAGAACTAAAATAAGGAAGTAGTAAGTAGCAGAATACTTTTCTTCTCTCTCTCTAGAGTTCAGTGAATTCGTAAGAAAAAATAAAGGAATGAGCTGCTATTTATAGAAAAATGAAATGCATACTAACTAATCTATGAACGGTCAAGATTGATTACTTTAATCTGACGGTCCATATTTAAAGAGAAATCTTTTAAATAAAATATAATATATTCTATTTATAGAATAACTTTAAGAAAGTATTCTGCTTTATATAAAAAAATATTTCTGTTTTATTACGTTAATAATACGAATAAAACAAAACTTCATTATCGCTAAATAATTCATATTATTAACTGACAATAATTGAATCAAACTGTGTGACTTCTCACATAAGCATTAATAATCAATACCGTGTGCTACTATACAACCACACGTATTACTGTACTTTTACTACCGAGTAGTTCAACAGTATCAATGGTAAAACTTCTGCCGTTATTTTTAATAAAATATTTTTGTCGTTTTCTCAATCCGACAATAATTCCGTTGTGGGGTCCACCAATGATTGTGCCGTTGTACGAATATTCCATATTAAAACGAATATTCCCTGACCAATCGAATATTATATAACAACTTGCGTACTTTGTAAAATTTATAAATATTACCCACAACTATGACATTATATCAAATTAACTCCATAATATTCAAAAATGATATTTATAGAAAATTCATCTTTATTTATAAAAGTTGGGGTCTTACAACCTCCCCTTCTTATGAAATTTCGCCCTCGAAATTAGGGTACGTACCTGGTATGTCGAAGAGATAAGGATACCTTGACTTTATTTCAGATTCTAACTCCCAAGTTATTTCCTCAACATCGTGATTTCTCCACAAAACTTTGACTTGAGGTATAACCTTGGAGCGTAGAATATGTTTCTTCTTATCCAAGATTTGAACAGGAACTTCTTCATACGTCAAATCCTCCGCTATTTCGTCCGGTTCTAACTCAATAATGTGGTTCGGGTCTTCCACATATTTATGTAACATGGATATGTAGAAAACGTTATGAACACGAGACATACTTAGCGGTAAAGCGAGTCTATACGCCACAGTTCCTACTTGATCGAGGATTAAAAATGGACCGATGAATCGAGGATTGAGCTTTTCTTTCTTTCTAAATCTCGTAACTCCTTTCCATGGAGCAACACGTAAGAACACATGATCTCCTATATCAAATTCCACGTCCTTTCGATGAAGATCAGCATAACTCTTTTGTCGATCTTGTGAGGTTTTTATACGTTATCGGATCGTTTGAATCTTTTCTGTTGTCATACGTACCAACTCCGGTCCCAACAACGTTGCTTCACCCACCTCATCCCAACATACTGGAGAACGACACTTTCTTCCATATAACGCTTCGAATGGAGCCATGCCAATACTTGCTTGATAACTGTTGTTGTAGGAAAACTCCACCAATGATAAGAACTTGTCCTAACTTCCCTTGAAGTCAAGGATACAGAGTCGTAATAAATCTTCCAGAGTTTTAATAGTCCTCTCTGATTGTCCGTCCGTCTGAGGATGATATGCCGAACTAAATCGTAAATTCGTGCCCATAGCTTTTTGTAAGCTAACCAAAAATCGTGAAGTGAATCTTGGGTCTTGGTCAAAAACTATGGATACTGGCATACCATGCGGTCTTACAATCTCATTTATGTACATACGAGCAAGACGTTTAAGTGTATAAGTTTCTCGTATCGGTAAAAAATGAGCAGACTTGGTCAATCTTTCAACAATGACCCAAATCGGATCAATACCTTGAGAAACCTTAGGAAGACCAGTAACGAAATCCATGGTAATGTGCTCCCACTTTCATTTTGAAATTTTAAGTGGTTGCAATGGACATTTTGGTACTTGATGCTCCGCCTTGACTCGTTGACAAGTTAGACACCTTGAGATAAACAGTGCTATCTCTCGCTTCATATTGCTCGACCAAAATGTATGACGAAGATCATGATACATTTTGGTTCTCCCAGGATGGATTGCAAATGGTGTGTTGTACGCCTCCATCATGATTTCATACTTTAAATCAGGGTCGTTAGGAACACAAAGTCTGGAGTTGACTCGAAGTATTCCTTCTTCATCAATTCTTGCTTCCGGCATAGCATCTTCTTGCAATTTCTTCCTCATACGCACCAGCTCCAGGTCTGTAGCTTGAGCAGCTTTAACTTTATCGATTAAAGTCGGTTCTACTCATATATTCGTCATCATCACATGGGTCCCTGGAGTCTTTAACTCTATCTCCATCCTTTGCAAGTCATACAAAATGGGCCTTTGTGTTGACAATATCGCACTCGTACTTGCATATGATCTTCTACTCAATGCGTCAGCTACCACGTTCGCTTTTCCAGGATGGTATTGAATGGTGTGATCATAATCTTTCAACAGTTCAAGCCAACGTCATTGTCGCATGTTGAGTTCCTTTTGAGTGAAAAAATATTTGAGGCTTTTATGATCTGTAAAGATCTCCACCTTCTCCCCATACAAGTAATGCCTCCAAATTTTAAGTGCAAAGACAACATCTGCCAACTCTAGATCATGAGTAGGATAATTCCTCTCATATTCCTTGAGTTGTCTTGATGCATAGGCTATGACTTTTCCATGTTGCATGAGAACGCATCCCAACCCTTTGCTCGAAGCATCACTGTAGATGACAAATCCCCCCGAGCCAGATGGTATTGTTAGAACAGGTGCTTAAATGAGTCTCCTCTTGAGTTCTTGAAAACTCTTATCACATTCTTCGCTCCAACCGAACTTTATATCCTTCCGAGTCAGCTGAGTTAATGGGGTAGCAATTCGAGAAAATCCTTCCACGAATCTCCGATAATAACCAGCTAAACCGAGAAAGCTACGTACTTCGGTTACTGATTTAGGTTGCTCCCAGCTTTGAATAGCTTCAATCTTTACCGGGTCAATAGATATTCCACGACTTGATACTACGTGCCCAAGGAATGCTACCTCCTCCAGCTAGAACTCGCATTTCTTCAACTTGGCATAAAGCTTGTATTCACGAAGCTTTTGGAGTACCAGCCTCAAGTGTTGCTCATGATCTTCACGACTTTTGGAATAAATAAGGATGTCATCAATAAAGACGACCACAAAGTGATCCAAATATTCCTTGAATACTCGGTTCATCATAACCATGAAGGCAGCAGGAGCATTAGTCAATCCAAAGGACATGACTAGGAATTCATAATGCCCGTACCGAGTTCTAAAAGTCGTCTTTGGAATATCCTCAGTTCTAACCTTCAGCTGATGATATCCAGAATGAAGATCGATCTTTGAAAAGAATTGTGCTCCTTGCAACTGGTCAAACAGGTCATCAATACGTGGCAATGGGTACCTGTTTTTTATGGTGACATGATTCAACTCCCGATAATTAATACAAAGTCGCATACTTCCATTTTTCTTCTTCACGAATAGAACAGAAGCACCCCAAGGAGAAGTACTAGGACGAATAAAGCCAATGTCTAACAATTCCTGCAGTTGGATCTTTAACTCCTGAAGTTCAATAGGAGCCATTCGATATGGGGCTTTGGAAATGGGTTTTGTACCGGGTTCAAGGTCGATACAAAATTCAATTTCATGCTCTGGGGGTAGGCCAGGAAGTTCTTCAAGGAATATATCAGGGAATTTATTAACAATAGAAATATCATTCAAAACTGACGTATTTTTGTTTAGATCCGTGACATGAGCTAAGAAAGCTTGACATCCGTTTTTCAATAAACGAATAGCTTTATGGCTTGAGATGACAACGATTGATTTTAATGGTTTGGTTGCTTGAATTCGCATAATAGGTCGATTAGGAATATGAAAGCTAACAACCTTACGAAAACAATCAATTTTTGCATGATGAGTAGTTAACCAATCAATCCCTAGAATCACGTCAAATGCAAGTATTTTTAATAAAATAAGATCGACAGGTAATGTGTGGGTACCAACTTGAACCAAACAAGACTTATAAACTGTGGATGTAATGAAGGTTTCCCCCAATGGAGTTTCAACAGATAAGTTTAAGTCTAATTTATCCAGAGTCAAATTTAATCGATGAGCGCAAGTAGGAGAAATAAACGAATGGGTAGAACCGGTATCAAATAAAGTATAGACTTCGTTAGAGTTTATGATAAGCTTACCCGTGATGACCTCATTTGGGTTCCTTGCTTTCTGGGACGTCACAACAAATGCTCTCCCTTGCACTACCGGTTTTAACTTTTCTGGGACGGCCTTTGGTGCCTCCATCCTGGCTGAACTTGTTTTTGGTAAACGACAAAATCGAGCTAAATGACCTTCTCTTCCACAATTATAACATGCTTTAGACGGCATCACGCAGTTTGGACTGATGTGCCCCTCCCCTCCGCATTTGAAACATATGATAGGTGGTCGTTCTCCTTCCTTAACAACGGGTGCTGGTGCTGACATCTTTCCATCATTGTTGAATCTCCTCTTCTTGAAATGACCATTCTTATCGTTTTGACCCTGATTACCACCGAAGTGGTTACCATTTCTGGCCTGTTGATTTCCTCCATGCTTGTTGTCACCGCTTCGATGGCTGCTCTCACTGGTATTATCATTTTGCCGACTGCTTTCTTTTGGTTGTGTTGACTCGTTATCGCGCTCCACTAACTGAGTCCTATTCACAATATGTGAATACAAACATAGTTTATGAGAAATAAGATGTTGACGTATCTCAGGTTTCAAACCTCACAAAAACATTCGCGTCATTCACTCTTCATTATCCACCAAGTGGGACGCAAACCGGGACAACTCAGCAAATTTAGCCTCATACTACGACACGGTCATATTATTCTGCTCCAATTTGATGAACTCCACCTCCTTCATGTGACGAACACTTTCAGGAAAGTATTTATCATTAAACAGCTCTTGGAACTTCTCCCAAGACATCTTCAGTGCGGCAGGTTGAGTACGCTTAATCGATTCCCACCAGTAATCCGCCTCTCCTCGCAACATAAAGGCGGCAAAGGGAACCTTTTGCTCCTCGGAGCATCCCAAGACATCAAATATCTTGGTGATCTACTTTATCCATGTTTCCGTTATAAGTGGTTTTGGCTCTCCCTTAAACTCTTGCGGTCCCAGCTCCTTGAACTGTTTAGCGGTGACCGTCCGAGAGTTTTCAGTGTTTCCAACTACATTTTGGACAGGAGCCGCTCTCGCCTACTGTTGCATGAACTGCATAAAGCTTCTGAACATTTCATCATTCATCATCTGGCCAGTGTTATTGTTTGCATGAGGATTGTCACCTTCCTGATGCACATTATCCTGATTATTGATATGTGGTGAATCAACAGTCACCTGTGCTCCATTGCTATTCTCAACATTCTCAGATGCCATTTTCAGATACTGCCACAAAACAAAAGTTAATTGATATGTCATATATTATCCTTATATTCTGGCCGACCAATTAAATACCATGCAAATAAACTTAGGTAGGTCATACTAGCGAAGGAATTCCCCGTCTCTCCCCTCCTAGTTCTATTCTCACATCTTAGCTAGGGATCATATCCCTAAGCTCTGATACCAACTGTGGCGCCCCCAAAATTAGGTATACATCACCTATCTTGGGTCGTCAGATACATGGTACAGAATACAAATACAACTTACTAATACAACTGTTGTGTACAATACGACAAAACATAACTGTGAGTTTGAATACAATTATTGTCTACTAGAGACTATACAAACTCAAAAGGAGCCTTCATTACAATTATTGTCACACTATTTAATAGAATAGTGAGGACTACTAATACTATCATTTGGTCCATCACTCCGTTCCCCGACTCATCCCAGCTATATTCTCATTTCCTAAAGAGAACAGTGAAAGAAAGGGTGAGCTCAACTAGCCCAGTAAGAAATATTATGACTAAGATAATGCAGAATAAATTATCATTAGCCTTCAACAGTGTTAAACTGATAAAATATAATGAACATCAAGTTTAACTACAGCAGAACAAGCAATCTATTAAAAGAGTCAAGTAGAGAATAAAATCTACTATCTTCTATGATTTAAAAGGTTTTTCAACACTGTTATCGCTGGGACTCAGCTTAATAAAATAATCCACATCATCGAATCACCCCTGCACTACGGCCAAGGATATTATTTAGTATCACGATCACAATTATCCATGCACAACGGGCCAATAATATTTGTGTACTCATTAATGGTCATGATCATGCCAACAACTGTCCATCAATGCACTACGGGCCAATGAGGACTTTTACCACATCATTTGTAACATTACGGTCATGATTATACTGAATAATCCCTGGTCATAATCATACCAAGTCCGTCTATGCACTACAGGCCACAGATGACTTTTAACATTTTATAAACATGAGGATGATGACAATGATATAAGAATTCAATAAAAAAAGTTCAAGAATTAATTTATCCAAGAATTAACAACGTCCAAATTGTCAACATGATACTGCTTTGTGGAGTAAAATTCAAGAATGCTTAGAAGAATATTTTCATGAAAAGATACTAGATGACACGCAATTATCAAGGATATTCCACAAATTTCATGGAGTATAGAAGTCAAAACTTAACCAACTGAGTATAATAAAGAATGGAATAACAAAAGAAATCACCATGCATGCGATAGACCGCACAGACAGGTTATTCCAACAGAATAATAAATAATAGAACCAGGTCCGGCGTAAAACGCACAGACAGGATATTCCAACAGAATAATACTAAAGATGGAACCAGGTCCGGTGTAAAACACACAGACAGGATGTTCCAACAGAATAATAATAAAGACGAAACCAGGTCCGGTGTAAAACACACAGACAGGATGTTCCAACAGAATAATAATAAAGACGGAACCAGGTCCGGTGTAAAACACACAGACGGGATGTTCCAACAGAATAATAAAAAAGACGGAACCAGGTTCGGTGTAAAACACACAGACAAGATGTTCCAACAGAATAATAATAAAGACGAAACCAGGTCCGGTGTAAAACACACAGACAGGATGTTCCAACAGAATAATAGAAGAATGTCACCAAGTATAGGTTAGACCGCGTATACAGGTTATTCCAACAGAATAATAAGAAATGGAATAACAACAGTTCTCTTCATGAATAAGAAAGAATAACACCCCTTACGAGTACAAAAAATAATATCCCTTACCATTTTAAAGAAGAACTAAAATAAGGAAGTAGTAAGTAGCAGAATACTTTTCTTCTCTCTCTCTATAGTTTCTCTCTCTAGAGTTCAGTGAATTCGTAAGAAATAATAAAGGAATGAGCTGCTATTTATAGAAAAATAGAATGCATAGTAACTAATCTATGAACGGTCAAGATTGATTACTTTAATCTGACGGTCCATATTTAAAGAAAAATCTTTTAAATAAAATATAATATATTCTATTTATAAAATAACTTTAACAAAGTATTCTGTTTTATATAAAAAGATGTTTCTGTTTTATTACGTTAATAATACGAATAAAACAAAACTTCATTATCGCTAAATAATTGATATTATTAACTGACAATAATTGAATCAAACTGAGTGACTTCTCACATAAGCATTAATAATCAATACCGTGTGCTACTATGCAACCACACGTATTACTGTACTTTTACTACCGAGTAGTTCAACAGTATCAATGGTAAAACTTCTGTCGTTATTTTTAATAAAATATTTTTGTCGTTTTCTCAATCCGACAATAATTCCGTTGTGGGGTCCACCAATGATTGTGCCGTTGTACGAATATTCCCTATTAAAACGAATATTCCCCGACCAATCGAATATTATATAACAACTTGCGTACTTTGCAAAATTTATAAATATTACCCACAACTATAACATTATATCAAATTAACTCCATAATATTCAAAAATGATATTTATAGAAAATTCATCTTTATTTATAAAAGTTGGGGTCTTACAACAAAAGTTAATATAATTTATGAAACTTGCATTCATTATAAGGAGAAAGAAGTTAGGAAACTTGCCTCGTGTGTAAGCTACACAAGTTTAATAAATGTTCACCAAACACCCTATATATACCATTAGAGTTACATCATTGATTAGCTATACTATCATTAATTTTATAGGTTCAATCCACCATCTAAGTTATAACCTTTAACTTAATGTCTAACCATATTGGTTAACCACACAACATGAACCTGAAAACTCACCATCACATAATATAAAGCTTTATCATTCACCTCTAACTCTTACAAACATTGAATTTCAATCATTATATAACTTGTAAAATAATTACTTACAAATATTCATTTTGGGTATTACAATACACTACAATCTGTTATTATATCTTATGGTATGATTTAACATCTTATCATACATACTAGGTTAGGTTAAGTCATCATACAATAGACTGCAATTGACAAAAAACATTGTCTCTGCTCAGGGTACGGCGCAGTTGCGCTGCCCCAAGCCTTGGCACCGGCATAGCTACGCTGGTGCACAATCTTAGAAAGCCAACATGTGCAGCTGTGCCATTTCTGCCTTTGGTACCGGCGCAGCTGCGCCAGTACGTAGATAGAAACTGCAGTAGCTTCCCCTATTATTACCCAAACTCCAATTTTCCCCAATTTCTACAGCAATTCACCAAACCCAACAGCTATAAACTTACTACAACATTGCTAAGCATAGATATAACACTTCTAACAACAAAACAACCAAATTTTTAAGGATTAAACTGTGTTTTTGTCATTTTCTCTATTTTCAACACATTTAGCAAATTCAATTGTCAAATCCTTGTTTCTTAACCAAATTACATCATTTCAATTGCGTTATTTTCGTTTCTTGATATACTAACACAATTCAGAAAAATTTTACAGATTATATCAAGGATTAAAAATAAAATTTGTGACTCAATTAAGCCATTTCATATATATATATATATATATATATATATATATATATATATATATATATATATATATATATATAACACTGTTAATGAAGTCTTCTTCTTCAAACCCACTTTTCATGAATTTGAACACCAAAATCTATCCATTGATGATAATTATCTTATTACATATGCATATGATTAACACTTTAACCCTAATGCAACAAAATCTCATATCACAGAGAATAGAAATTACAAAACTAAAAGTTAAAATTAGAGTACATTATACCTTTATCCTTGATTACTAAAGAAAAATGATAGAGAGTTGCTTCAATTCCTTCCTCTGATTCTCTTTTGTTCTTCTTCTCTCTCAATTCTCTTTAGTACTCACAGTGTTTCCTCTGTTCTTCTTAAGCCTTAAGGAAAAAATACGCGTAAACTGATATAGGTCATTCCCCACGTACGTCAGGTAAGAAACCAATAGGCTTCGTCAGTTGTATTATGCCAAAGGCAACAAGGCCATGTTTGGCTATAATTTAGATTAGGTTCTAATTTATTTTTATATTATATAGTTCCATTTGTCACATTTTAATTTAATTAATTTTAATAACTTACAATTACAATTATAATAATTATAATTTTTATTATAATTATATTTATGCTTAATAAACTATTATATACCTAATTTAATTATTGAATTAAACTAAAGCATCATTTTATTTAAATTTAATTATTTCATTAAATATTAAACAATCCATTTAATTTAATTACTTCATTAAATTAAATCTTCAAATAATAAAATTATCATTCATTAATTTAGTTATCATACGCAATCACTAAATTATTGCACCATAATTTCATCAATTATTTATTTATCTTAATAAATAAATTAATTAAAATATTTATTTATCTTAATAAATATTTAAAACAAATTATAAAATTCTCAATCGTTGCACGGTTACTGATGAGTGGGTTTTATACCTACGAATCGGCCTCTAATTCAAGCTTAAACTGTGTTAATTCTGTGGTTTTATGTTTCGTTTTTACTTGTTTAGGGTTATTTTGTGTTTAGGTATGGTGGCGTGGCAATTGGACTTAAAAAGGGGAATTCATGGTGAAAATTGGCAAGATTAGGAGCTAAATTGGACAAATAGCAGAATGGTAGCCCGCTGGGGCGGACTTTCTGTATACAAAATCCCCGTCGGGGCGGGGGTGCAATAAAATTAACAGGAAGGTAGCCCGCTGAGGCAGACATTTACTAAGAAAAACCCCCGCCAGGGTGGGGGTACGGGAAAGTCAGTGTCATGTTCCTTTCGAACTTTTGCAACAACATGAAGGCTAGTGTTTGGAATGGCTTGGAACTCAAGTGTGCATGGAATTAGAGTCAGAATACGTGTCTTGGCTTATGATTAATAAAATACAACAAGAATGAATGGTCATACAAGCAATTAACATCTTTGAAGCTAATGTTGGAGCAAGAGCATTGGAGGAAGATTTTGAAGGCGATTTAACGATAATTGCAACTTGAGGCTAGAGAGAATGGTGGTTCTGGATTCATTCTTTTTCTTTAGTTTAATATTTGTTATTGGGATGATGTTTACTTTAGTTAATTTAGTTTTTAATTCATTGATGTAATCTTTGATTTCCAATTTAATAAATTATTCTTCAGTTTATCTATACTAATTCGTGCTTGAATTTATGAATTGCTTGATCACTAATTCTTTGTGGACTTGTATGGATTCGAGAGAGAAAATATAAGTCTAGACCTAGTTATTATAGCTTGTGTTCTTGAATTCTATGAATGAATAGAATCTTGATGAATGTTAGGGTAGAGATATGTTTAACATCATATGTAATCGGATAGAGAACTTGATTTTAAACCTTCTTTGATTGTAATTTACATAGAGATATAGTGAGTTAGTTGACTAAGATGTTTAGCTTAATTCTATCTAATTTGTGGATTTAAGTTAATATGGTATTAGTGCATCGAGAGGTGGCTAGTTCTATTTTAGTTTTATTGATTAATAAACTGTGATACTGCATTAAATTGGGATTAGGGTTAACAATCGGAGTGATCCCTAGAGTGAAGTCGTAAGCCTAATTCTCCATCATTTGCTTGAAATTACATCTTTTGAGTTTGTTAATTGCTTAGTATTTTATGTTTTTTAGTTATTAATAATTATTATCACTGAATTGTATAGTTCAATAAAATTCGGATTAATAGGAAGCTGATAATTGCAGGGGGTTAATTTCTTATTAAGTCTCTATGGGAACGATATTTAACTCATCATTATATTACTTGTTGACCACGTACACTTGCGTGTGAGCGTATATAGATTTTACCCAACAAGTTTTTGGTGCCGTTGCCGGGGACTTAGTATAGATTTTAATATTTTGCAATTTCGGTTTAATTAGTCCAGTTTTACTTAAACATTTTTCTTTTATTTTGTAATTTCTTATTTCAGGTTCTTGAAGTTAGTTTATGCAAACTCGGTTCGAAAACCCAGGCTTGCTTCCTTTTGTGGATGATATTAAGAAAAGGTTTCAAAGGTTAAGTAAGTGGATTAAGGACATAAGGGAAGACTTCGAGAATTCTGAAAAAGAAGAAGTAATGGCTGCCGAAGACCAAAAAGAATTGAGAGATTTTGCCACACCTAAGGTGACTGAGCTTCAGTCGAGTATCACCAGGCTAACGATTACTGCTAACACATTTGAAATCAAGCCTGTGACTATTTTAATGATCCAAAACTCAGTTCAGTTTGGGGGACTTGCAAATGATGATTCGAACAAACACTTGGTTAGCTCTTTGGAGATATGTGACACTTTTAGATACAATGGGGTGTCGAATGAGGCAGTCAGACTTTGCTTGTTTCCATTCACTTTGCGGGACAAGGTGAAGAGTTGGTTACTCTCGCTACCGTCAGGATCAATAACTACATGGGTTGAAGCCGTAGCACTCCCCACAAACAATGTCAAAGTGGTCCTTAAGTTCTTCCACAAGAATATTTTTACAAGATTTGGCATGCCAAGAGCTATTATAAGTGACGAGGGTAGTCACTTCTACAACAAATCGTTTACATCTCTTTTGGCAAAATATGGGGTCAACTATAAGGTGGTTACAACATATCACCCCCAAAAAAGTGGGCAAACTGAGGTTTCGAATAGGGAGGTGAAGAGAATCTAAGAGAAGGTATTAAACACGAACAGAAAAGACTGATCTCTCAAATTGGATGATGCATTATGGGCTTACAAGACTACTTACAAGACGCCAATTGGGATGCCACCATATCAGTTAGTTTACGGGAAAATATATCATCTACCTATGGAGTTACAACATATAGCCTATTGGGCAATTCAAAAGCTCAACTTTGATCAAACAGCAACAGGTGAAAAGAGGCTACTTCAATTAAACGAACACGATGAATTCAGACTACAAGCCTATGAGAACTCAAAGTTGTATAAAGAAAAGGTCAGGAAATGGAACGACTATAAAATCTTACAGAAAAAGTTCGAACCGGGGCAATCAATACTATTGTTCAACTCAAGATTGTTGTTGTTCCCAAGAAAGCTAAAATAGAGGTGGTAAGGTCCATTCACTATCAAAAGGGTTTTCCCACATGGCGCCGTTGAACTATACTGTAGGAATCCATTGGAGATGTTTAAAGTCAACGGTCAGCGTTTGAAACATTATTGGGGTGGCGAATCCAACACGGATGTCATCGCAATCACACCTGCCGACGCGCCATAAATAGGGAGTAGTCAGGCTGAAAGACTTAAAATCAAGCGCTAATTGGGAGGCAACCCAATTTTACATTTATTCTCAGTATTTTTATTCATACTAGTCAAATTGTAGTTTAGAATAATAATTAGTATAGAATACGTTCATTAAGTAGTTAGTTAAGTTATATTTTTTAGATAATCTTACCTTCCATGCTTAATTTGATCAATATTGACTTATATTCATGTTTAATGATGTTTCAGGTAACTAAAAAGTTCATGGTTATGTTAAGGATGCAAGGAATGGGAGAATTCAAGTGAACTAGAAGACTGCATGCCCGCTGGGGCAAATTTTTTTGTAAAGGAACCCCCTGCCAGGGCGGGGGTCTCAACTAGTAAAACAGAACACATGCCTATCGGGGCGGGCCTTCGAAGCCTATTACCCCCCGCCGGGGCAGGGATACAAAATCTGAAGTGACATATTCACCAGTTACACCCCACTCTTCCACTTCAACTTCTTACTACCCCGACTGAAACCCCATTACTCCTATACACTCTCAACCCACGATTTAGCAACTTAATCACTATCTCCTTATTCCATTAAATCACTTGCCCACTTCTTTAACCCACAACTCTCTACATCACTTCATCTCTATAAATTCATACCCTCACAACACACTCTAACCACATAGATTCATACCAATTCAGTAGTTCAAGGTTAGGGTTCTTCTTGAGTGAATTTTTGCAACAAAAAGGGAGGGGATAATCAACCATCTTGGGGATACACTGAGAGTAAGTGGTTTATTCTTACAAATTCTCGACACCTACAACCATTTTTGAAGCCAAATCACTAAGTTTGGGGGATTAAAAGTCTTGCACACCACATGTTCGACGATTTGCTTGAGTGAAGTTTGGGGGAATTTTTGTTGAAGCTCATCAATTCAAATCCAATGGCACCTAAACCGGCATCAAAACGATAACGTGGAGAGAGTTCAGGGTCCACAATGCCAACAAGGACCTTTGACCGGCACAAATTCATAACTGTTACTACCGTCGATAGTTACGACTACCTTGTGATAAAGACACTCACACTAGAGCAGGGGTTGGCACCTGAATCAGTCGACTGCAAAATGATCCACCAAATCTATGAGAAGGGAAGGATTAAGTTCAAGCAAAAGCTCGAGCCAGCAATTGTGAATGTGGTCAAAGAGTTTTATGCCAACGCAGAGGATAAGGATCCATTCACAACATTTGTCTGGTGTAAATAAGTTCCTTTCAGTGCTGATGCCATCAACACGTACTACCAATTACGAGTTCCTAAAGAGTGCCAGTACGCTTACTTACCTGACCATGATCTTGACTACGACGCTATTTTGGTAGAAATTACAAAGCCAGGTACCACATGGATCAAAGGCCGAAAATGGGGCAGTATCTTCCATAGTAAGGATCTCAGTCGGTATGGAAAGATATGGTACACATTCATGTGCGCCAAGCTGTTTCCATCCACAAACACGACAGAGGTGACCAAGGAGAAGATATTGTTTTTATATGCTATCGTCCAAGATTTTCTCATCGATGTGGGTGCTATAATCAGTTTTTCTATCCGAAGATGCCTGCGAGGACCATTCTTTGGCGGCTTGCCACACCCATCGCTATTTTGTCGGTTATGTAGGAAAGCGGGAGTTAGATGGTCCGATGATGAGACCACCCAGATGATTCCACGGTATTCGATGTGGCCCGAGGGTGAGTCAGACCCTAGGGGACTTGGGTTCATATTTCCACCAGCCTCGAAGGATGAGGCTGAAGATGAAGACACCTCGGATGACGACGAGTACATGGGGGGATGAGACGATGGGAGGGTAAGGAACGGAGGAGATACCATAACCCGATACTACATATAGCCCTCAATTCTAGCGCCTTCAGAGACAAATGGATGAGTACAATAAGGATGCCCGAAGACAGATACGGAGACTCGCAGCGAGGCAGGACCATATGTTCGAGGCCATGAATATGTCATTTACCTCATTGAACACGACGCTCTAGAATCTCAACCCCAATGTGCAGTTCCCATACTAGTAGCCAACCCCGATGCCAAGGTTTCCACCCAGTGATTCAGATGATGAAAAACAACCACCACCACCCCAAGCTTAGCCAATTATAGGGAAGTGCTCATACATTTACTACTTTATTTTTTTAACAATGAGGACATTATAATTTTCAAGTTTGGGGGAGATAGTTTAATTTTTATATTTGCATATTTAATTTATTCAATTAGATTTGCATATATTAGTTTTATGTTTAGTTTTAGGATTATTAAATGTTTGCATTCTTGTATCTATTTAGTTGCATGATAATATAAGATTGTAAATAGCTTCTTTTTATTAGTTGTCAATCATGTTATGTTTACATATATAAACAAAATAAAAAAATAAAAAAATTATGTTATGTTGCATATGTCCAGCGGTTTGATACAGTTCATGTTAGTTTGGCCAATGATGAGATTGGGATTAACTAGACAAGCACGGTACTGAATATTAGAACTTTGATGTAATCTTTTGTTATGAATTGGATCTTTTGCATGTTTGAAATTGGTATAATAAGGTTAGCACGTCAATAACACTTATGTGGATTGATATAGTTCAAATTGATACATTAGGAATCTCTAAAGGACAATGCTAGTTTAAATGAAAGAATGACAAGGATAGGCAGTGAAGGTGAAGAATTAGGCAAGAACCTAAGTTTGGGGGAAAAAGTGGGGTATTTAAGCTTCTTATATATAAAAATGGGAACCTTCCCGAGTTGAATAATTGAATCTTGTGGTGGGTCGAGAAGGAGCCTGAAATGCACTCCCCATAAACACAG
This sequence comes from Panax notoginseng, assembly GCA_016801055.1. Lineage (NCBI taxonomy): Eukaryota > Viridiplantae > Streptophyta > Magnoliopsida > Apiales > Araliaceae > Panax > Panax notoginseng. Next base: position 85,682,698 of record CM029019.1, read on the forward strand.
GCGTGAGATGGAGCGTAAAACGCACTCACTATCTAAAAAAAGAGAAAGAAGAATAAAACGGGAAATAAGAACAAAAAGCCCCAGTGATTGAAAAAGAAAGCATAAGTATCCTAATTTGACCTCTAATATTGGTAATGGTTTGATTTTAGTTGGATCTCATCAATTTTTAAAATTCTTGAATTTACAATGTATGATGCCTTCTAAGAGACTTGTTATGTATTAAAGTTGAATTTGCATCAGTTAGCATGGATGTTGAGTGCACACACATTATACAAGTAATAACAGTTTAAGAGTTGATGAATGATGGGAATTATTGATTAGTTTTGATATGAAGTATTGTTAAGATTACTTGATTTCTCTGAGGCTAGATGAATAAATTTGATTCTATGATGACTGCTAGATTTATAGGTTTATAGATTAGATGCATTATATCTCATTGCATTGCATTGTATATCATGATTGTTTTGTTTCGTGCTCGAGGACTAGCACGTGTTTAAGTTTGGGGGAGTTTAAAGAGTGGGTTTTATACCTATGAATCGGCCTCTAATTCGAGCTTAAACTGTGTTGATTCTGTGTTTTCATGTTTCATTTTTACTTGTTTAGTGTTATTTTGTATTTAGGTGTGGTGGCATGGCAATTGAACTTAAAAGGGGAATTCATGGCAAAAATTGGCAAGATTAGGAGCTAAATTGGACAAATAGCAGAATGGTAGCCCATCGGGGCAGACTTTCTGTATACAAAACCCCCGCCAGGGCGGGAGGTGCTAGAAAATTAACAGGAAGGTAGCCCGCCAGGGCGGACATTTACTATGCAAAACCCCCGCCGGGGTGGGCGTACAGGAAAACCAATGTCCTGTTCCTTTTGAACTACTGCAACAACATAAAGGCTAGTGTTTGGAATGGCTTAGAACTCAAGTGTGCATGGAATTAGAGTCAGAATACGTGTCTTGGCTTATGATTAACAAAAAACAGCAAGATTGAATGATCATACAAGCAATTAACATCTTTAAAGCTAATTTTGGAGCAAGAGAATTGGAGGAAGATTTTAAAGGCGATTTCACGATAATTACAGATTGAGGCTAGAGAGAATTGTCGTTCTGGATTCATTCTTTTTCTTTACTTTAATATTTGTTATTGTGATGATGTTTACTTTAATTAATTCAGTTTTTAATTCATCGATGATGAACTAAATTACTGTTTAGGCTTATAACGGATCTTTAGGTGGAATGATGATTATGTAACCTTTGATTTCCATTCTAATAAGCTATTCTTCAGTTTATCTATATTAATTTGTGCTTGAATTTATGAATTACTTGATAACCAATTCTATGATAGCCCCAAATTTGGGTCCCAAATCACCACAAATTTGGTACAGTCATTCTATAACTATTGCAGAATATATAAACATAAATTATTTATACATTACATTACACATTATTTCCCCATGGTCGAGTAACCTTAACTTATACACAAATCGTAACTTATTTGACTTTCAACAACATTAATATACAATATTTATACAAACTTAACTTCACACATAAACTTAAAGCTGGAACTATCTTTGAACCTTTCCTTGTATCCAATATATTCGCCTTAATTTGCAATGTTTATCATGATATAGCAAGGGTGAACATAAGTTTGCCAAGCAAGTATAAGTTTATTTAAGGATATATCATGATTGAAAAAAATTGAATAATAAGCTGGCTATAATTCAACAATATAGTTGTGAATTAGCATGAACAAATTTTTATAACTGAGCGAACATTGAACATGAATAAATATATCTGGACCGAATGGTAATGAAGCTGATCAGCCTTTCATACCTGAAGAATACATGCAATGTACATATAGTACGATTCAATAAATCATAGACGTGATAATCATGAATGATTATTCACAAGCATATACACAAAATTATAACTCTAGGTTGAGTTAAAGAAAACTTGCCTGTTACGTTGATTATCGTTACGCATTTTAATAAGCTTTGTCTAAAGACCTAATATATAAATAATATCGATATACATATTAGAATAATATTATCACAATATAAAATAACCTAAACACATTACTACATAATCGTATCAGTCTATACAACACATAAAACCTAACCTCAAGTCAAACTTTTACAGTCTGAGTCCAGTTCGGCACAATTCTGACATCTCGACGGTTTAGTCGGATATAAATCGAGTTTAAGTTCAATTAAACTCTGTCTAACACTTAACAATTATATGAGATAATTATATTATCAGTCAAAATATTTTTTATAGGTTCGTAATAATTTTCAAGTAATTATTACCATTTATCATGATTTTTTAATCATTAATAACATATTAATATGAATTAAATACTACTTAATTTCATTATTATTAATATTTATTTAATATTAAATATTAATGAAAATCACGATATAATATTATAATATATTTATAATATCTCAAAGTATTTTTAATACTTTAAAATCATATTTATATGATTTTTAAGCAGTTAAATTCATTATCTAATAATTGCTATAATATTAAAATATTAATATTTTCATGATAAAATATCAAAATTTATATTTTATAACTTAAAATATTTTTATAACACTTAAATCATTTTTATATGATTTTTAAATTATTATTTCTATTTTTCCAAAATTTATTTAATACATTTATTAAATAAATTAATTATCATTAATATTAATTAATTAACGAAATTCATCATAAAATATTAAAAGTCATTAAAAATAACTTAAAATATTTTCTTATACCATAATATAATTTTTCATGTATTAAAATCATTTTTAAATAATTTATTTAATATTATAATTAAATAAATTAAATATAATTATTATTCCAAAAATATTAAATATTTATGTAATATATTCAGAATAATTAAAAACTAATTTTCAGGCTTTAAAATAATTTTTAGGAATTTATTTTATATTTTTAATAATTAAAAACTATTTTTATCTATTTATTAATTAAAATAATTAATTTCAGAAATTAAGTGTCGCTATAGGGGCTTTAGGCGACAAATCCGTCGTTGTTGGTGTTCTTCGTGTTCTTGAGCATTCATAGTCAGTTTACAAGTTAGCTAGTTTGACCATTAATAGATCTAGGATCGCGTTGATTCTAAGTTGGTAAATTGTGTTATAATTGTAGTATAAGTGTAATACTATCATTATCAATCAATTTCATGGCCATCCAACAACACATCAGTGAGATATAGGCCTCAGAAATTAATGTCAGACATGTTCATCATTTCTGGGTTTTCCAGAAATGAAGAACAGTTCGAGTTCTTGCTTTCCTCCTTTTAATTTATATGATCCCAGCTTTCTTAGTGTGTTTTATCGACTCAGTCATGTAGTATTGATGTCAGTGCACAATTTTATAACATTAGATCATCATAACAACATAAGCACAAGATTCAATTCGGTCAAAGTGCATGCCAAAAACTGTTCTTGGTAAATTCTGGGTTTTCCAGAATTTCAACCGGACAGTTGGTCAACGCTTGTTTAACCACTAATTACATTGATTCTGAGCAAGATCCGGGTGATCTAATGGTTTGAGTATGTAAATTACATGTCAGACTACAATATCCAACCAACAACATGACATAAACAGTAACATACTGCAAGATCTGAGCCTCTAAAAATGGTTGTCAGACTTTTCTGGGTAATCTGGGTTACCTAGATTCGTTCGGTCATGGTCGGTCAACGACCTTTGACCACTAATAATTTGCAATCTAGACCTGATATGACCATGATTCAAGTTCCAGACCAAAGCCCACATGGCATAGAACAGATCCAAAACAAAAAATACACTAAACATCAAACACATGAGAATCTAGAGGCCCTGACATTAGGCTGTCAGGCCTTACTTTTAAATTTTTTTCAGATTTCTAAAAATGCTAGTTTCGCATCTAAGTGTTATAGATCTATGATCTATCGGCCCAGATCACTTTTTAACACCCTCTAACACAATTTTAAACAACAAATCATAACATCAACAACAATCTTTAAGGATTTCCAAAAATTAGGGTTTATACCTCTTTAAGCTAAAATCTTGAATCTGATCCTTGATGTTTGTTCTTGGAGAGCTAACACATAATCCTAGCTTAAATTTTTGCACACTCTCACTCTACATTTCGAAAATATAGAGAAAGAGAAAGTCTTGGAGAAAAATGAAAATGGAAGTATGCATTTTCTCTCTCTTAATCTATATAAATGACATGATTCAATGTATTTGGTAGCAATATGTGGCTGATAATTGACACATAGCTAGGGCTAGGGCTAGGGTTAGTTCACTAACTCAAGATTATGGCAAGATTTGCAAGTTATGTCACAATAATTAAATAAGGGTATTTTGAACTTTTGGCTTATAATTTTAATGGTCAACTTGACATTTGCCATAACCCTTAGGGTTTAGGGTTTAACCCTTAGACTTTTGCAATTTAATTTTTAGGATTTCCAATTTAGGTTTTCAGAATAGAAAATTCATATTTCTAAATTATAATTAAGGTTTTCTAATTATATTAAAATTTCCTAATCATAATTCAAGCTTGCTAATTAGGATTAATATTTCCTAATTAAAATTGCTAATTTAGCAATTAAGTTTCATAATCGTGCATTAGGGTTTTCGGGTGAACAATTAGGATTTTCTAAAAATCAATTAGAGTTATCCCTAATTAAATATAATTAATAACGTTTAAACAGTATACTAGCATTTGCATTCCCAAATTAGGGTTTTCAACTTCTGAATTAGGGTTTCAGATTCCCGAAACTTAAATTAGGGTTTCCAGAATCGGTTTTAGGGTTTCTTATAAATCGTAAGAATTTTCTAACTGAACATTGACGTTCTTAATATAATATTAGGGTTTGCCACTGATATATATTATATGGTCAACCCTTGACCCTTAACCACCAACTGTACACATATAATATCATATTCAAATAATATATATAATTAAACCCTTAATCCTGAATAATTTACCACAAAAATTTTTAAATTCACAAATTTCCTTCTCGGAAATCTCAAATCCATTCGCTTATTTTCTGTCTAGGTTTATTATTTAACCTTAATTCAATAATTTAAGATTTTATAAATATTCAAATTCTCGGGTTGTCACATTCACTCCTTCTTCGAAAAATTTTGTCCCCGAAATTTACCTTACATCTTATACCATGCACCATACACCATTCATAAACAGCATCATATGCTACCCATATACATTCCTCACAAGAGTAAAAAAATTCAAATAGTGCTGAGGAGTTATATAGACTATTATCTGTCATTTTCGAAAAGGTTATATGAAAATTCATTCACAAACCGTCATAACTTACGGACATAGTAGGTAATTAGCCCGGTATGTCCTGTACTTATTTAGTACTGATGGTCTAATCTGTTTCTCATCACTGCCATAGGCACAAAAATTTTACCTCAGTCTTATCAGAATTCGTGCCAAAAATAACTTGGTTCGGTAAAATTTTCAAAGAATTCTTAGAGTTTTCATAAACGTTGGGCTAGCCGAATCAAATAGCTTAGACTCATATCAATAATTCAGTTCAATCGAAATACGAATGTGTGTAGCCAAACGCCGTTGGCAAATTAAAATTTTGAAAATATTTTAAAAATGACGTCATGATGTCGTAATGTATTAACAGCCCGTTTGAGGATGCCGTCATCGAGTGACTTTGTCATAACACATCATACAATAGTGGAACAACGATTTTAGATCAAAATCAACACTAAGTATTCCCGTATTTACAACTCCATCAACTTTTTATCGTCTCTACATCAGTTTACATGGTACATAAGTGATAAATTAAAATATATTTTGATATTTCAAATCATTATCGTCTAGCCGAAGAAAATAGCATAGACTATTCTTTAAACCGATCAAAAATTCATTTCAAATCTGTTTTATCATCTCAATAGGTAACGATGTATTGGTGGCTCGAAGTCCATGCATACACAATGGTTACCAAGTGTTGAGAATAAAAATTCATTTTTCAAAAGCACATAGTGCGTATTTAGCTTGATTTCTAAAAAAATTTGGAGTCTAGCATAGCTAGGAGTTTTGGAAAACTTATGTCTCCACTAATGATCAATTGATTAAACAGTCTATCTATTCCTATTATCCTCAATACACAAAACTATTCCCAGTTCGTCAAACCACACTCATGAGTTCGGGAACTTTTCACAATCATATGAGTTTAAGAATTTGCCCTAGTAAGACCTTTGGCATCCATTCGCTGAGGGTTCATAAACATTTTATATAATCATGAGTCAGGAACGTATCATAAGTATGAGTTTTAAGAACTCGTACTTAACCTTATATTCTCTACCTATACCCTATCTATATGGTATACACATGAGAAAAGAATCACCTTCTCAACATGTATATAGCAAATAGCGCGACACAGACATTTCAATGATTATCAGTGCCAGAAACTAAGTGGTTTTTACACCAAGCATAATTCAGGTCCCATACAAAGAATCATACAACTTAGCTGCTGACATGAGTACTCAATTGAATCCCCACTTAATTCTAACTACCTTCTCAATACGAATTTCATTTAATCTGTATTCATAACCCTTTCATGAATCTGTACGAATTAATAGTACACCTTTCACACAACATTCTTGTCGTAAACTTTTAAATCTTTCTATTGATCCTTCTCCGTACTATAACCTTATCAGATCACGAGGTGATCTAATCGTATATATTACAATTCATTTGTATGACGTGATCGTTTTGTTTTTCGATTTCCTGTCCCTGTACTTTTAGTCTTTTAGACTCTATCTATTCACCACTACTGTTCAACTTTATTATCAGAGTTCGGGAACTCTGTATCTTTATAACTCGTCGAGATTCGTCTTTGAATCTTACCGACCAAATAACTCTACGTGAATTAGATCTTATCCTAATCACTGCGGTTATTGGTCTCAGGTATTCCTACCTAAGCTTCATAACCAATAGCTTTGATACCAACTGTGAGAGTCCCAAATCCGGGTCCCAAATCACCACGGATCTGGTACAATCATTCTATAACTATTACGGAAGATATAAACATAAATTGTTTATACATTACATTGCACAGTATTTCCCCAAGGTTGAGTAACCTTAACTTATACACAAATCATAACTTATTTGATTTAAATAACATTAATATACAATACTTATACAAACTTAACTGCACACATAAACTTAAAGTTGGAATTGTATTTAACCTTTCATTGTATCCGACGTATTCGTCTTAATCTACAATGTTTATCATGATATAGCAAGGGTGAGCATAAGTTTGCCCGGCAAGTATAAGTTTATTTAAGGATATATCATGATTGAAAAAATTTAAATAATAAGCTGGCTATAATTTAACAATATAGTTGCAAATTAGCATGAAAAAATTTTTATAACTGAGCGAACATTAAACATGAATTAATATATCTGGACCAAATGGTAATGAAGGTGATTAGCCTTTCATACCTGAAGAATACATGCAATGTACATATAGTACGATTCAACAAATCATAGACGTCATAATCATGAATTATTATTCACAAGCATATACGCAAATTTATAACTCAAGGTTGAGTTAAAGAAAACTTGCATGTTTCGTTAATTATCATTACGCATTTTAATAAGCTTTGTCTGAAGACCTAATATATAAATAATATCGATATACAAATTAGATTAATATCATAACAATATAAATTAACCTAAACACATTACCACATATTCCTATCAGTCTATACATCACATAAAACCAAACCTCAAGTCAAACTTTTACATTCTGAGTCGAGTTCGGCACAATTCTGACATCCCGATGGTTTAGTCAGATATAAATCGAGTTTAAGTTCAATTAGACTCTATCTAACACTTACCAATTATCTGAGATAATTATATTATCAGTCAAAATATTTTTCATAGGTTCGTAATAATTTTCAAATAATTATTCTCATTTATCATGATTTTTCAATCATTAATAACATATTAATATGAATTAAATACTACTTAATCCCATTATCATTAATATTTATTTAATATTAAATATTAATGAAAATCACGATATAATATTATAATATATTTATAATATCTCAAAGTATTTTTAATACTTTAAAATCATATTTATATGATTTTTAAACAGTTAAATCCATTATCCGATAATTGCTATTAATATTAAAATATTAATATTTTCATGACAAAATATCAAAAGTTATATTTTATAACTTAAAATATTTTTATAACACTTAAATCATTTTTATATGATTTTAAATCATTAATTCAATTTTTTAATAATTTATTTAGTATACTTGTTAAATAAATTAATTATCATTAATATTAATTAATTAATGAAATTCATCATAAAATATTAAAAGTCATTAAAAATAACTTAAAATATTTTCTTATACCATACTATAATTTTTCATAATTTTTATGTATTAAAATCATTTTTAAATAATTTATTTAATATTATAATTAAAAAATTAAATACCATTATTATTCCAAAAATATTAAATATTTATGAAATATATATAGAATAATTAAAAACTAATTTTCAGGCTTTAAAATAAATTTTAGGAATTTATTTGTATTTTTAATAATTAAAAACTATTTTTATCTATTTATTAATTAAATAATTAATTTCAGAAATTAAGTGTTGCTATAGGGGCTTTAGGCGACAAATCCGTCGTTGTTGGTGTTCTTCGTGTTCTTGAGCATTCATAGTCAGTTTACATGTTAGCTAGTTTGACCATTAATAGATCTAAGATCACGATGATTCTGGGCTGGTAGATTGTGTTATAATTGTAGTATAAGTGTAATACTATCATTATCAATCAATTTCATGACCATCCAACAACACATCAGTGAGATATAGGCCTCTGAAATTCATGTCAGACATGTTCTTCATTTCTGGGTTTTCCAGAAATGAAGAACAGTTCGGGGTTCATACTTTCTTCCTTTTAATTTATATAATCCCAACTTTCTTAGTGTGTTTTATCGACTCAGTCATGTATAATTGATGTCAGTGTACAATTTTATAACATTAGATCATCATAACAACAACAGAAGCACAAGATGTAATCCAGTCAAAGTGCATGCCAAAAACTGTTTTTGGTGAATTATGGGTTTTCCAGAAATTCAACCGGACAGTTGGTCAACGCTTGTTTGACCACTGATTACATTGATTCTGAGTAAGATCCGGGTGATCTAATGGTTTGAGTATGTAGATTACATGTAACAACCCGATATTTTCTACATAACTAAATAAAAAATTTTGAGTGTAAATATTTTTTTTTATTTAAGGATGAGGATTTGTACAAGATAATGTGTATGTATATTTATGTGGTAAATAAAAATATATTTATTACATAAATATTTATAAATAATTTTATTTTAGAATTTTTGGGTATTATAAAGTATATTCTTATAATAATTAAAATTATGGTAGAAATGTTTTAATTAATTATTTTCCATGAAAATATAAGCATATATTATTTAAATAATATATGAAGTGATTTTTAGAATAATTATAATAATTATTTTATTATATGAATTTTAGTATAAGTTATTAAGTTAATTATTTTACCTTAATTGTTAAGGTTAAATATGAAGAAAAAATCAGATATGGAATCCAAACCCTAATTTTGGATTATTGTCAAGGTATGAGAATAATAATATAATATTAATTATATTTTTATTTTTCAGTGCTATGAATATGTACTGTATTTCCGTATTGATGATGATTGGTCAATTATGGTGTTTAATTTTAAAAACCATAGTAATAATGTTAAACCCTAATTTGAGATCCAAATTAGAGTGCAATACTGTTTTATATATGTATTATATGATGATTGTGATTAATTAGGAAAACCCTAATTGACAAATAGAAATATAAATTTCTAGAAACCCTAATTATAATCTAGAAACCCTATATAATTTTTGGAAATGAGGAACCCTAATTTGAAATTAAAATTAGAGTTCGAGATTGGTTGTAATTGTGTTAATGTGATTAATTAGCAAGTCTTATAATTTCAATTGTTAATTTTGAAAACCCTAAAAAAATTTAAACCCTAATTTGATAATTAGAAAACCTAATTGTAATTGGTAACCCTAATTATCAAAATCGTAAACCCTAATTACTATTTTAGCAATGTTAATGATAATTATATGATCTAAACCCTAATGTTACTATATAAGGCAAATAGATAATTAATCATAATTAGGAAACTCTAATTTCAAAATTTTAGAAACTAAAATTTAGTTTTTTTTTTTTGATTTTATTTATTTTTGTGCAAACCCTAATTGCAATTCTAGAAATTCTTTTTGTGCTAAACCTTAAGGTCAAACCCTAAGGGTTTGCAAGGATTACATAGTTGCCCTTAAATTCATATGACCAATCTAGAAATAAAAATTATATGAGAATGACCAAATAGCCATTTTGTCACATTTTTATGTTTGCTTGCAAATCTATACAAGATGAGAGTTGGTGACCAACTCATACCAACCCCATGTGCTAAAAATGACATCAACAAGCTCTAGACATCAGCCATTCATGCATCCAAGACATCTACTTATAGAATTGGAGAGAGAAAAATCTCATTTAGCCACTTATTTTGCACAAATTCTCATACTTGAGCCTCTCTCTCTAAAACTAATGAAAAACTATAGTATATCAGTCATATGTTGAAGTCCCACGTGTGTCATAACCAAATCAAAAATATAGAATCAAGAATTGCTCATTTAAAGGTATAAACAAACTCTAGAATTTCTGTCAAAAAATCCGTTGTTAGATCTTGTGATTTGAAGTTGTAACGTGTTGTTTGTAGTCTTATTTAATGATCTGGGTTGGTATCTTATGGGTCCATAACATTTAAATACACGAAATTGGTGTTTTCAAAAATCTGGACAAATTTTAAAATGTTTCTGACAGTCAAATGTCAGATCGTGTAGATCTCTTTCTGTTTATGTTTTCGTATATTTGAAGGTTTGTATTTGTAGTATGTTATGTGGTCTGTGATCTGAACTTGAAATCAGACTTAGATCTGGTCTAGGTAGCAAGATATTCAAGGTCAAATGTAGTTGACCGGCCATGACGAGACGTTTCTGGGTAAACCAGAAAGAGCCGAGAACCGGCCTGACAACATCTTTGACCGCCCTGATCTGTCAGTGTGTGTATGTTTTGGTTCTTTTGTTGCATTAAAGTTATAGTGTGGTAGTTATACTACAGGTTAATACTCTTAGATAGCTTTTATCACAAACGTGTGAGATTTAGAGGATGGTCAAACTAGACAAAAAGTCCACGGATGAACTTTCTGGGTAACCTAGAAAGTTCATGAGCGTGGTTTCTGACCTTGTTTGACCGGACAAGATCTTGCTATTTTGTTATTTATATTGTGATTTTATGTAATGGATCTCTAGACTTACATGTGTTCTACAACCTGAAAGCCTAAGATCATGAAACCCGTTCATGTGTTGCAAGATATAAAGATCGAGAGAAGGCAGTATGAACTGTTCTTCATTTCTGGAAAACCCAGAAATGAAGAACATCTCTGTCAAGGTTTTTGGGAAGGCCAGATCTCGTTCGGTTTATGTAGTATGGTCATGATTGTTGCTGTAGCCTGAAGTGTTACACTAGTACTACACGCTCTAATGCTTAGTTGGTCCAGAATCACACTACACACTGAATTATTGTTGGTCAAACGTGACACCTTAGCAACTGACTATGCATTTCTGGATTTGGCCAAGAACATGAAGAACACCTACAGCGACGGTTCTGTCGCTATAGGTGGTCTTTAGCGACATATAATATGTTATTTTCTGGAAATTAATAAAAAAAAATAGAAAAATTAGTTTTAAATTATTAAAAATACAAAATAAATTATTAAAAATTATTTTAAATTCCAAAAAATTAGTTTTTAATTATTTTAAATATATTTCATAAATATTTAATATTTTTGGAATATTAAAAGTATTTAATTTATTTAATTATAATATTAAATAAATTATTTAAAAATGATTTTAATATTGGAAAAATTATATTATTATATAAAAAAATATTTTAAGTTATTTTTAATGACTTTTAATATTTTGTGATAAATTTCATTAATAAGTTGATATTAATGGTAATTAATTTATTTACTAAATGAATTAAATAAATTAATTAAAAATTATTTTATTATATTAAAAATCATTTTAAATGGAAATAAAGTGTTTAAAAATATTTTAAGTTATAAAATATAACTTTTAATATTTAAAGGATAATTTCATTAATAATTAAATATTAATGATTATTAAGTTATTATTAATGATATTAAATTTATTTAATAATTATATTAAATAAATAGTTTATAAATGGTTTTATTAATTTAAAAATCATTTAAAAGGGATATAAATGAATTAAAAATATTTTAAGTTATACTTAATGACTTTTAATATTTGGATAAATGAAACATTAATACCTTATTATTAATGGTAATTATTTAGAAATGATTTTGAATGTTTTAAAAATCATTTAAGGGTAATATTAATACTTTAAAAATATTTTGAGTTATTATAAATAACTTTAATTTTTTAGAAATGATTTCATTAATAGATTAATACTAATTAAATATTAATGATAATAGAATTGATTAGTATTTAAATCATTTTAATGTGATTCCGATGTTTGAAATTTCGTGATAAATTATAATAAATGCTTTAAATTATATGAAGTCATTTAATAATAATATGACTTATATGTACGGATATTGAGTTATAGAATAGAGTCTTAGACTCGATAAATACCCGATAAAGTTGTCGGTACACCGACATGTTTCAAAAATTGATCTGGACTTAGATATTTTGATTGTATAAGTGATTATTTGTGATTCAATGGTTATTAAACATATGTGCTAATGTGATTAGGTTATGTGCTAACTGCAATAAACAGTGTTATGTGTTATAGTATGTTGTTCTAATCGAACAAACGATCTTATTAATGTTAGGTCGTGAGATAAGCGATAGATCTTAATTACAAGCTGTAAGCAGCACTTCAGGTAAGTATCTAACCTTTGCATTTTCTTTATGCAATGAATGTGAGTAAGAATGTTTCTAAACTATATTATTATGGTACAGATTATTAACCTTATATTATATAAGCTCCTTGAATATCAACATGTTAGTATATGGTAACTCAGATATTTATATTATGTTCGTTAATGTCTAGAAATGGTTAAACAAGTGTCCCCACTTGGATAATCATTGTATTTAATCACATGTTGATATATCTTTGTCAATTACCCGTATACATATATGTTGAATTATATATTATTGTTGACAAGATAAAACCTTTGATTTAGAACCCAGACAGGTATGAACATCCTTACACGGAAAAATTTTTATGCGCTCCGACGGACAAAGGATGAACGATAATATCGTTCTAGCAATGTAGTATTGATCAATGCAGGGCATAACACGCTGATCACCCCCCGTGCCCGTAAGTTATGACGGTTTGCAAATGAATTTCTGTCTTACCCTATCAAAAATTTAAAACAATGTTCATGGCATGTCACCATACCCCAGATATAGTCTATACGAAATTTCAAAACTTTGAAAGAGAGTTGTTATGTTATTATTATTGGTTCAGAATACTTCACAACTATTGACTTGTTGTAGAATAATAGTACAAAGAAAATATTTAAATCCTTTTAGCTTATATATATATATATATATATGTAATTGCTATTACTTGTTGGGCACTCAAATGCTCATCCTTGCTTAAATTTAAATATTTTCAGTTAAGTGCGAACGTCCAGAGAGCTCTGCTAAGATCAAAGGAAAAGGGAAGGTTGCTGAATGAACGAATTACTATGTTATGTAATAGTTTGATGATATTAAGACAATTATGATATATATTATCTGTCATGGGTTGTAATGAATGTTTAAAGGTTACGTACTTGGGAGCTAGACTCTGATAATTATATAAATTAAGTTGATCTTTATATTATTGTTATTATTATTAGTATTATTCCGCTCATAAATATGGTATCGTGATGAACCGAGTTCGGGTTTCAAGTACCCGAGTTTGGGGTCCTCACATTACATGTCAGACTACAATATCCAACCAACAACATTACATAAACACTAACATACTGCAAGATCCGAGCCTCCAAAAATGGTTGTCAGACTTTTCTAGGTAATATGGGTGACCCAGATTCGTTCGGTCATGATCGGTCAACGACCTTTGACCACTAATAACTTGCAATCTAGACCTGATATGACAATGATTCAATTTCCAGACCAAAGCCCACATGGCATAAAACAGATCCAAAACAAAAAATACATTAAACATCTAACATTGGAAAATCTAGAGGCCATGACATTAGGCTGTCGAGCCTTACTTTTTAATTTTTTTTTAGATTTCTAAAAATGCTAGTTTCGTGCATCTAAGTGTTATAGATCTATGATCTATCAACCCAGATCATTTCTTAACACCCTGTAACACAATTTTAAACAACAAATCATAACATCAACAACAATCTTTAAGGATTGCCAAAAATTAGGGTTTATACCTCTTTAGGCTAAAATCTTGAATCTGATCCTTGATGTTTGTTCTTAGAGAGCTAACACATGATCCTAGCTTAAATTTTTACACACACTCACTCTACATTTCGAAAATATAGAGAGAGAGAAAGTCTTGGAGAAAAATGAAAATGAAAGTATGCATTTTATCTTTCTTAATCTATATAAATGACATGATTCAATGTATTTGCTAGCAATATGTGGCTGATAATTGACACATTGCTAGGGCTAGGACTAGGGTTAGTTCACCAACTCAAGATTATGGCAAGATTTGCAAGTTATGTAACAATAATTAAATAAAGGTATTTTGGACTTTTGGCTTTTAATTTTAATGGCCAACTTGACATTTGTCATAACCCTTAGGGTTTAGGGTTTAACCCTTAAACTTTTGCAATTTAATTTCTTGGATTTTCAATTTAGGTTTTCAAAATAGAAAATTCATATTTCTAAATTATAATTAGGGTTCTCTAATTATATTAAAATTTCTTAATCATAATTCAAGCTTGTTAATTATGATTAATATTTCCTAATTAAAATTACTAATTTAGTAATTAAGTTTCATAATCGTGCATTAGGATTTCCTGCTGAACAATTAGGGTTTCCTAAAAATCAATTAGGGTTATCCCTAATTAAATATAATTAATAACGTTTAAACCTTATACTAGCATTATCATTCCCAAATTAGGGTTTTTAACTTCCGAATTAGAGAACTTGATTTTAAAACTTCTTTGATTGTAATTCGCATCAAGATATAGTGAGTTAGTTGATTAATGTGTTTAGCTTAATTATATCTAATTTGTGGATTTAAGTTAATATGGTATTAGTGCATCGAGAGGTGGCTAGTTCTATTTTAGTGTTCTTGATTAATAAATTGGGATAGTGCATTAAACTGAGATTAGGGTTAATAATCGGAGTGATCCCTAGAGTGAAGTCGTAAGCCTAATTCTCCATCATTTGCTTGAAATTACATCTTTTGAGTTTGTTGATTGCTTAGTATTTTATGTTTTTAGTTATTAATAATTATAACCACTGAATTGGATAGTTTTATAAAATTCAGATTAATAGGAATCTGATAATTGTGAGGGTTAATTTCTTATCAAGTCTTTGTGAAAACGATACTCAACTCATCATTATATTATTTGTTGACCACGTACACTTGCGTGTGAGCGTATATAGATTTTATTTAAGAACCCAAATTTTAAGAAAGTATTAAAATAAGAATTTAGTAGATAAAATTCTTAAAGCATGAGATGAGTTCGAATAAGAATATATATATATATATATATATATATATATATATATATATATATACGTGTGTGTGTGTATGTGTGTGTGTGTTACGAGGTTTGTAGTATTATGTTACATAGGGTAATATGAATTATGTAATAAGTGATATTGTGTTTAATAAATATATATCATTATTATATATTTGTTATAAATTGTAGTGATGAATTTAGTAAAGAAGATGGGTAGAAATTTATCTATCGATATTAAATAATTTATGTGAAATTATTTTATCATAGTAGTTGGTGACATTAAATACCTTTGATAATCACCAATTTCTTGAGTGTATGTACGAGTATGTATCAAGTCTAAGGCAGTGCAACTGTACTCTTTAATGGTGGATGTATAGGAGCTGGGCTAAACAATTCCTTCAGTGAGCGGAGGTATATACGAATTAGTAACCGATTTAACTTACTGTGAAAACAGTGTAGACGGGATAGAAACTAATTTGTTGATTGTTTGTGGGAAATAACTCAGTGTACTATATTGAATACTATTAAAGACTCGATGTGTGCTAGGTTTAGACTTGTATATATGTACGTTATTGGCGAGAGAAGAAAATTGACATACCTTTGAATAAAAATTTGTTTAAGAATTATTAAGTAATTTGATACACGGCGAGAATTGAATATTAAAGGAATGTATATATGTGTTACATTTGAATTTTGTGTTGTTGGTAGAAAGAAGTACTATAAATGAGATTTTATAGTTGAGAGAAGTAGAGATTAAAACTTGAAGTTTAATATCTAAATTATTAAAGAAAATAGTAATCCACGAGGTGGAATCAAAGATAAGGTTGATTTTAGATGAGTTACCATTTATGAGGTATATGTAAAGTCATTAGGAGCATAGATTTTATTTCTGCTAATGCAGAACTTGTCTGCCTCTGAACTTGGCATGGCACAGTTGCGCCATTTCCAAGCCTATGACCAGCGCAGCTGCGCCGGTCTGTAGGATCAGTTTTTGGAATTTAAGATTTAAGAAAAGGGTATTAAGGACTCATTAAGATAATAAAATCTTAAATGATGATTAAGTTGTCCATGAATAGATTTGAATAAGAGTTAATTAATTAACCCGGAAGAAACATAGTTAATTAAGAGATATTATAGAATATTATATTATATTAATTAGTGGAGTACATAATAATTATTGAAAAGAAAATAAATGATTAATATTAATTAATTGTTGTAATATTAAAAGGTGATAATGGGTTGAATGTACCCAACTGAATGATATTTAGCCCAATTAAAATATCAATAGTATTACTATGTGTAATATGGAAAATGCGGGAGGTAGTAATATATAATACCTATGGCCTAAGAATACATGAAGTGTGACGTTTAATTGAGACTAATGATATAAGGTACCAAGTAGTATAGTGAAATCATATGTAATCTTAATACATAAATGATTAAATATCTGTGTATTCTAGAAACTGAAAAAAGAAATAAGTGTTTAAATAAACATTAATATTAAATAAGGTTATAATGTGGTTATGTGAGTAGTAAAAATAAATATGAAACTACTTGGACAATAATGCCTAACTGCATTGTTTTATTGCGTGTATTTAATGTACATGGACTATATGATGTGAGTATAAAGTTATCTTTGAATTCCTAATATGGTAACAATTGTACATTAATATTACATCATGAGAATTAAAAGAACCAAACCAAGCCTTAAATGACCAAATGCTGAGACATTTGCTCTTGTCCCAAATTGAGTGTCACAAAGGTACATGAACAGTAACATGAAGCTAAAATACGTATTCTCCAAAAGGCTATGGAATAGGTGATCGTTTGCTAAGAAGATGGCTGGTAAGGGTGGTTGATCAACTCTCAATTAACCAATGTATTCTTCCATTACACCATGAACCCAACCTTAGTGTAATGCCAATGTCTAGTCCAAATTCCTTCTATAAATATAAGCTCCATTCTCAGTTTTTGTGATTACTAGAAGTTGTATGATAGTATAATTAGAGAGTATAAATTGATGAGCTACAATAGAAGCATACTTAGGGTGTAGGAAGTTCAATTCAAGCTCAAGAAGGTATAAATTCTAACTATATTCTTGAAATGGGTCTAGTTTGGTTCTTGAAATTTCTTGAATCTATATGGTAATTGATATGAATTAACATGTTATAATGTGTTTAAGAAGTTTACTAACATATATGAACTCTTTAATAATAGTTTTGAACATGTTTGAATCAAGGAAAATGAAGTTGGGTAACACTCTGCAAAATAGAGTCTGCTTACTACTTCTGAACTCGACGTGGCGCAGCTGCACCCTGTTTGTACTAGGGTTCAACGCAGCTGCGCCATACCTCAGAATCAGTTTCTGATTTCTATTATGCTACATGTTGTGAACTTGGTATTATGACTTATATATATACTTAAAAAGGGGTATGACATGAGGTATAAGGTTCTATTAGGTAGTATGAAGTGTCCAACATGATTTAGTAGAAGATCTTTAACAAGAACTTTAAGTTTTGAAAACAAACTTTGCTAAAGTTCATGTTCTGCAGATTTTGAGCTTAGTAGTCTACATGCATGACTAATTTCACACATAAATGAGCATGATATATGATTCATTGTTCCTTGTTCATGACCTCCTTATTAGGCTTTGTGTTAGAGAAGTTTTTCAAGAAAAAGCTTAGTATAGTAAGCTAACATGCATGTCTACTACATGATTTACATTCTGATCTTGCGTACATGGTAACATGACTTTACTACATATGATTAGAGCCTTAAAGTTGTCTTGTATGTGTTAAATTGCATTGTTCAAGTTTAAAATGGTTTCAAAAGCAAACTTGAACATCTTTTCAAAATCTAGTTGCATCACATGAATATCTAGATTCTAAAGGGTTAAGATGTCATGTTATGTCTATAATATCCCTATACATGATCCATATGTATTGAACATGATGATAACTAAACCAAACATGAGTTTAAAGCATGATTCGAAGTGTTAAACAATGATAATTGTGAATAAGCAATACGAATACTATAAGCGTGAGTATTAACAGAATGTATGGCATCATTATGTAAACATATGGCCAAACTTATAAAGTGTGGTGGTTGTGTGACCTTTTTAGCTTTAATTCGATGGAAAGTCATAAACTAAGAACTTGTAAAGATGAACTCAAGGATGATCATGTGCTATGTGAGAGCTTCTAACGTGCACGTATGTTAAAGTATAAATGTAGTGGCATGTTAGAGTGGGACTGAAGCCAGGAATGCAAAGCTCAACCTTGGTCTGGCTAGGGGACAGCGTAGCTGCGCCATCCCTAAGCCTGGCCAGGGCGCAGCTATGCCATCCTGCAGTCAAGAATAGTTTCTATTTTTGATCTGAAATTCAAGGCATGCTTATATGATTACTTTAACTTGTAATATATGACCAATATGCTATGTAATGTGTTAAGAAGCATGCTATGTGATAGAGATGAATGTTAATTATGACTTTTAAATGTTAAGTCCAAAGGAATATTTTCAAGATAGAAAGCAATGATACGTTGTTTGAAGTTGTGATCTGATTTGTGCTATGAAAATATGGGAGGGGTGATGTTGTATGAAGTTACAACTAAGTTAGACGTTTATGTGTACATTTGAACTTACCTATATGAGTTTTAAATGTGTCGAACACATAGCAAGTCAAGTGTGTGATAAATATATATGAATGTTGATGTAAAATACGGGTGGTTAAGGTATACCTATACATACCTAGCGTTCTATGAGTATGATGAGAAAGTGAAATGTAGGGTTTATAAACCTAGTTAGGAAACAATGTAACATTATTATTATATTAATAATATATGAGATATGTGACTAATGGATGTGAATCCATGATTATATAATTGTGTAAGAATACACGAAGTGCAGATAACTATAAGCAGTTAAGTCGTATTTGATAAACTATGAATCAGGCAAGTCTTTTAGTTCGTATTTGATATATAAATTCTATAACTGTTAGTTGAGCTATGTTATGCTATGAGACTGTTGATGTATATATATGAAATGCATATGAGATATGTATGAAATTTAAAAGTTGATCTTTAATGATATGCTTGTGAAGTAAACCTATATGCTTGTTATATGAGAAGTAACATGCGTAGTAAATATTAATGGATTATGAATGCATGAACTGAGTATGTTACTATATGCTATGTGACGCATGAAAACTGTTAGAATTGTTGGGTTGTCGAGCTCACCCTTGCAAATAACCACTTTTGCAGGTTAAAGACTCTTGGTAACGATTACGTGCTACTTGATTGATAAAGTTCAATAGTATCGATGGAGATTGATTTATTTAAATATATGCTCTTGAACAATGTTTAGGTTCTAGGAAATGTATATGATAGTAGTTTACGATGTGTAATACATATTGAGTTGTAAAGTTGTACCATTTGATATATAGAGAAATTCGAATCGAGATGTAAAAGTTTATACAGTAATTCGAATAGAATGAATTATAACATAATTTGATTCAAGGATTTGTAATTTATTCAAGTTAAGATAACAATAAAAGATTTATTTTCAAAGGAGATTGAAAAAGTTTAAATTATTCTGTATAATTTTATAACATCGAATATGATGTAAGACAGGAATGATAAATGACCAAGATTTGAAACTTATAAAAGTTTAGGGGTCATTACATAGATCCTGGAAATGGAAAGAATTTATATTCTAAATTATAATAAGTAAAGTTATATTCATTAAGTTATGAATACAAGATATAAATAGTTTGACGATAGTAGTATCGTGGCGAACTGGATCCGGGGTTCTAGGGGACCCGGATTTGGGGGCGTCGCATTTTACCCAATAGTTACCGCTACTTTTTAATTCCTTAACTAATTTGTATGTGTGTGTGTGTGTGTTTATTGGGCCTATGTACAAATATCTTGAAGTAGTTCTATGTCTCATTTGCACATATATACAAAAGGGTTTAATTTTTATAAAAGTTCAATTTTAAACAAGTTATAGAAGTGATTTTTTGGAAAACAGGGTTTCAAACCGTTATGCTCAATACTAATTGAGGCGTTCGATTCTTCCATTTTATTTCGTATTTGGCTTGATTTGATTTTATTTTCAAGATGCGAAGCAACTTCGAGAAAAATGATACATAGCAGTGTCGGGCTCCTTATGGGAATGAAATCCATCCAAGGATGTCCGGACACCATAGATAATTTACAAGCTGGCTGCACAGCTGAAAAGGGTCCATTGTGGAAACCAGATCTAGATCTGCAAGCTGAATCTTAGACCTCATGGCTCCTAGGCTCACATGATTGATAAATATTTACAAAAACTAGAATGAAAACTAGATTTAAATAAATCTAGGCCATTTTACCTTTAATGGTTTCAGTTTAGTCACTTTTGAACCGGTTAAAAGTTAGGGATGACTAGATTTAGATAAATCTGGTTCATAGGTTATAATATTAAGGATTTACATTGTAAAAGCAGTTAAAGTGGATATTTAAAAAGATTATATATATATATATATATATATATATATATATATATATATATATATATATATATATATATATATATATTTCTCACCGATTAGTCACGGATCGACAATTCAAGCGTAACTAATCGGTGAGAATTTCAATATGTATATATAGTAATACAATAGAAAGCTTAAAAATCTAAAAAATCTTACAGTAGGATGCCAAGAAGACTTCAGACCGGAACTTGAAAACTCGATTTCCACCGGTAACATTTTGATATGTTATAGATATTGAGCTTACAAGTATTTAGAAAGAAAAATATCTAAGTTTGGAGCACTCTAGAAGAGGTTAAGAGCTGAAATGGACAGAGTTCTCTCTTTTTTCTTATTCTTTTTTCAAATGAGCTAGTGGGGGGTTTATTTATATACCAAATTGGCTGCGGGTCAACCCGTGGCAGCCACAGGTCTATATATATTCATGACAAAAATTGATTTATTTTCTGTCCAAATAATTTTTGATACAATATTATTCTTGAATTTTACTCCACAAAGCAGTATCATGTTGACAGTTTGGACATTATTGAATTTTAGATAAATTGAATTATAAATCTTTAAATTTTATCCTTGGTCTTATTTAATTGAATTCTTATATCATTGTCATCATCCTCATGCTTATATTGTGTTGAATGTTATCTTTGACCTGTAATGCATAGATGGACTGTTGATTGGTATGATTATGACTATGTATTGGTATAATCTTGACTTGTAATGTTACGAATGATGTGGTAAAAGTCATTATTGGCCCATAGTGCATTGATGGACAGTTGTTGCCATGATCATGACCATTGGTGATAATAATGAATATCTTTGGCCCGTAGTGCATGGATAATTCAGTGATGTGGATTATTTATTGAGCTTAGTCTCAACAATAAAATTGATGATAAATTTTTAAATCATAGAAGATAGTAGATATCATGCTCTACTTGACACTTCTAATGGATTTTTTATTCCGCTACAGTTAAACTTGTTGTTTATTGTATTCTACATGTTTAACATTGTTGAAGGCTAACGATAATTTATTCTGTATTACCTTAGTCATAATATTTCTTACTGGGTTAGTTGAGCTCACCCTTTGCTTTCATTGTTCTCTTCAGGAAATGAGAATATAGTTGGGACTAGTCGGAGAATGGAGTGATGGTCCGAGATGATGGCTATAGTAGTCCTCACTATTTTATATAATATTGTGATAATAATTATAATGAGGACTCTATTTGAGTTTTGATATTATCTACGAGACAATATTCGTGTTAAAACTCTCAGCTCAAGTTTGTCGTATTGTATTAATGAAGTTTGTATTTAAGTTTTGTACCATGTATTTGGCGACTCATAATGGGAGATGTATACCTATTTTGGGGGTGTCACAGTTGGTATCAAAGCTTATGGATATGATGTAAGACCCCAACTTTTATGAATAAAGATTAATTTTTCTCAAAATATATTTTTGAATATTATGGTGTGGATTTGATATAATGTTATAATTGTGGATAATATTTATAAATTTTACAAAGTACGTAAGTGGTTATAAAATTTTTGATTGGTCGGGGAATATTCATTTTAACAAGGAATATTCATACGATGGCACAATCATTGGTGAACCCCACAACGGAAGTATTGTCGGAGTTAGAAAACGACAGAAATATTTTTTTATAAAAATAATGGGGAAAATTTTACCGTTAAACTATTGAAATACCCGGTGGTAAAGGTATAATAATACGCGTGGTTGCATAGTAGCACACATTATTGTACAGTATCTTTGATTATTGATGCTTACATGAGAAGTCACTCAGTTATACTCAATTATTGCTACAATAATTGATGCATAATATTTCTCATATTATTTATTCAATTATTGTCATAATATCATCTACATAATATTTTATATTATTAAATCAATAATTAAGACGACAAAGTTGTTCATATTATTATTTGTATTATTGATGATGTCTAGAAAGTTCTGTGGATGAAAGGGGTTTAGTCGCCTGATTGCGCGTCAATAGGGAGAAATCCTTATCAGAAAGCCCCCACTTTCCTGTGAATGATCTGGTTGTTAAATATTGTGAGTTATAATATTAATGATGAATAAGTTCGTGTTGATTAAAGATGAAATTATTGATAAAAATATTTCCATTGTGTTGGGATTATTAGTGTTAGTGGAAATCAACATTTATTTCGATAATAATTGATTTCTGGATGTTACATTGACCAAACGGGCAATTAATCGGATAAATGAGCAATTAATTGCTATTGATTCACATACAAATTACTATTGGTTCATATGTATAGAACTATTGGTTCACATATATGTACTATTAGGGGAGGCGGTGCAAGATTGATAATACTTGCAGAACAAAATTAAAAATAGAGGTATAGATGAAGGTATTATACTGTTATAATTCGAGCCCCTAAACGTGCAATTATCAAAACTATATTTTCCTATAAATAGAAGCTCATTCTTCTTTCATTCTCACCAATTTATTAAGACTAACAAGAGCAAATATAGAGAGAGAAGCTATCGAGAGAAAGAAGAAAAGTTTTTTTTTACTTCACTATTGCAGCATATCCAGCCCTCTACTAAGGTAAGGGATATTATTTTTGTTCAATATTTATATGAAATAATGTTTGCTTCCATACTCTGTAGTATGTAAGTAATATTATTTCGTTTCGTATTCCTAATTCTACACTCATTTTGTTAAAGTATTGCTTATATACTCCGTGAAATTATTAGAATATCCTTGAAATTTGTGCTTCATTTAGTATCGTTTCACAAGGATATTTTTCTGAACATTCTTGTTAAATTTTAAGCTTTTGATGATGGAGTACTATTTATAAATACTATTCATGAAGTACTATTCACGGGTATTATTCACAAATTATTATTTATAAAGTACTATTCACGAAGTACTATTCATGGGTACTATTCATAAAATACTATTCTTGAAGTACTATTCACGGGATACTATTCATTCGGGTACTATATTCCCGGGTAATTCATGACAAAAATTGATTTCTTTTCTGTCCAAATTATTTTTGATTCAATATTATTCTTGAATTTTATTCCACAAAGCAGTATCATGTTGACAATTTGGACATTATTGAGTTCTGGATAAATTAAATTATAAATATTTAAAAATTTATCATTTGCTTTCTTTCAATTGAATTCTTATATCATTGTCATCATCCTCATGCTTATATTATGATGAAAGTCATCTTTGGCCGTAGTGCATAGATGGATTGTTGATTAGTATGATTATGACCAGGGATAATTCGGTGTAATTATGACCCGTAATGTTACAAATAATGTGGTAAAAGTCCATATTGGTCGGTAGTGCATTGATGGACAGTTGCTGGTATGATCATGACCATTGATGATTACACGAATATCCTTGGGCCGTAGTGCATGGATAATTTGTGGACGTGATACTAATGAATATCCTTGGCCCGTAGTGCAGGGATGATTCGATGATGTGAATTATTTATTAAGTTGAGTCTCAGCGATAAAATTGATGATAAACTTTTTAAATCATAGAAGATAGTAGATATCATGCTCTACTTGACTCTTCTAATGGATTTCTTGTTCCGCTGCAGTAAAACTTAATGTTTATTGTATTTTATTAGTTTAACATTGTTGAAGGCTAATGATAATTTATTCTTCATTATCTTAGTCATAATATTTCTTACTAGACTAGTTGAGCTCACCCTTTTATTTTTATTATTCTCTTCAGGAAATGAGAACGTAGCCGGGACTAGTCGGGGAATGAAGTGACGGCCCAAGATGGTTATTTTAGTAGTCCTCACTATTTAGTGTGATAGTAAATGTAATGAGTATTGAATTTGAGTTTGGATATTGTTTATGAGACAATATTCGTGTAAAAACTCTCAGCTAATGTTGTATAATTAAGTTTATATTTGTATTCAATACTATGTATTTGACGACTCAAGATGGGTGATGTATACCTATTTTGGGGGCTTCACATTTGGTATCAAAGCTTAGGGTTATGATCTCTGGCTAAGATATGAGACTAGAACTAGGGTGAGAGACGGGGAAATCGTTTGCTAGTATGACCTACCTAAGTTTATTTGTTATTTAATTGGTCGGTCAAAATATAGGGATAATATGTGGCATGTCAATTAACCCTTATTTTTGTGGCAGTGTTTGAAAATGGCATTCGAAAATCTAGAGTTAAGCAATGGAGTACATGAGACCGTTGAGTCACCGTTGATCAATACCCAGGATAATGTGCATCAGAAAGGCAATAATCCTAAGGTAAACAACAACACTGACCAAATGATGAACCATGGGATGTTCAAAGGCTTTTTGCAATTCATGCAACATCAGGCGAGAGAGACTCCTGTCCAAAATGCAGGTGGAAACACTGGCAACTCACGGATGGTCGCCACAAAGAAGTTCAAGGAGCTGAGAGCACCAGAGTTTTTAGGAAAGCTAGAACCACTTAAGGCGGAGACGGGGATAAAGCAGATCACTAAAATATTTAATGTCTTGGGATGCTCCGAGGAGAAAAAGGTTCCCTTTTCCACCTTCATGTTACGAGGAAAGGCGGATTATTGGTGAGAATCTTTAAAGCATACTCAACCTGCCACTCTGAAAATGTCTTGGGAGAAGTTCCAAGAACTGTTTAACGACAAATACTTTTTCGAAAGTATCCGTCATATGAAGGAGGTGGAATTCATCAAGCTAGAGCAAAACAATATGACCGTGTCGCAGTACGAGGCTAAGTTTGTCGAGTTGTCCCGGTTTGTATCTCATTTGATATAATGAGGAAAGAATGACGCGAATATTTTTGTGAGGTTTGAAACCCGAAATACGTCAATACCTCATTTCTCACAAACTTTGCATGTATTCAGATGTTGTGAATAGGGCTCAGTTATTAGAGCACTATAATGAGTCAACCCAACCAAGAGAGAGCAGCCAACAAAATTATAATACAAGTTGTAGTAGTCATCGAAGCGGTGACAACAAATGTGATGGGAATTAACATGCCAGAAATGGTAACCACTTCGGTGGAAATCATGGCCAAGATAATAAAAGTGGAAATTTCAAGAAGAGGAGATTCAACAATGATGGGAAGACGTTAGCACCAACACCTGTTGTTAAGGAAGGAGAACGACCACTGATCGTATGTTTCAAATGCGGATGGGAGGGACATAGCAGTACGAACTGTATGCAGCAATCCAAAGCGTGTTATAATTACAGAAGAGAAGGTCACCTAGCTCGATTTTATCATGCGTTAAAGCCAAGTCCAGCTGGGATGGAGGCACCAAAGGCCGTCCCACAGAAGTCAAAGCCGGTAGTTCAAGGGATAACATTTGTCATGATCTCCCAAAAAGCGAGGAACCAGAATGAAGTCATCATGAGTAAGCTAATCATAAACTCTAGCGAAGTCTATACCTTATTTGATACCGGTTCTATCCATTTTTTTATTTCTCCTACTTGTGCTGAACTATTAAATGTAACTCTAGAGATATTAGACTTTGACGTATCTGTTGAAACTCCATTGGGAGAAACCTTCATTACATCCACTATTTATAAGTCTTATTTGATTCAAATCGGCAACCACACGTTACCTGTCGATCTTATCTCTTTGAAAAAACTTGCATTCGATGTGATTTTAGGAATTGATTGGTTAATTACTCATCATGCTAAAATTGATTATTTTCGTAAGGTTGTTAGCTTTAATATTCATCACCAACCTATTATGCGAATTCTAGTAACCAAACCACTAAAGTCAATCACTGTCATATCAAGCAATAAAGCTATTCATTTATTAAAAAATAGATGTCAAGCTTTCTTAGCCCATGTCACATATTTAAACAAAAATACTTCAGATTTGAATGATATTTATATTGTTAATAAATTT
Source organism: Panax notoginseng (assembly GCA_016801055.1). NCBI lineage: Eukaryota > Viridiplantae > Streptophyta > Magnoliopsida > Apiales > Araliaceae > Panax > Panax notoginseng. Next base: position 85,709,909 of record CM029019.1, read on the forward strand.
CCTGATGTATTCTCTGAAGAACTTTTTGGCCTACCCCCAGAGCGTGAAATCAAATTTTGTATCGACCTTGAACCCGGTACAAAACCCATTTCTAAAGCCCCATATCGAATGGCTACTATTAAACTTCAGGAGTTAAAGACCCAACTGCAGGAATTATTAGACATCGGTTTTATTCGTCCTAGTACGTGTCCTTGGGGTGCTCCTGTTCTATTCGTAAAGAAGAAAGATGGAAGTATGCGACTTTATATTAATTATTGGGAGTTGAATCATGTCACCATCAAAAATAGGTATCCGTTACCTCGCATTGATGTCCTATTTGACCCGTTTCAAGGTGCCAAATTCTTTTCAAAGATCGATCTTCGTTCCAGATATCATCAACTAAAGATTAAAACTGATGACATTCCAAAGACTACTTTCAGAACTAGGTACGAGCATTACGAATTCCTAGTCATGTCTATTGGATTGACTAATGCTTCTGCTGCCTTCATGGATATGATGAACCGAGTATTCAAGGAATATTTGGATCATTTTGTAGTTGTCTTTATTGATGACATCCTCATATACTCCAAAAGTCGTGAAGATCATGAACAACACTTGAGTCTGATACTCCAAAAGCTTAGAGAAAACAAGTTATATGCCAAGTTAAAGAAATACGAGTTTTGGCTTGACAAAGTTGCATTCCTTGGGCACGTGATATCAAATCACTAAATATCTGTTAATCCAGTGAAGATTGAAGCAATACAAAGGTGGGAGTAACCTAAGTCAGTGATCGAAGTACGTAGCTTTCTCGGCTTAGCTGGTTATTATCGGAGATTAGTGGAATGATTTTCTTGAATCTGTACTCCATTAACTCAGCTGACTCGAAAAGATAAAAAATTTGGTAGGAGCGAGGAATGTGAGAAGAATTTTAAAGAACTCAAGAGGAGACTCATTTCAGCACCTGTTCTAATAATACCATCTGGTTCGGAGGGATTTGTCATCTACAACGATGCTTCAGGTAGAGGGTTATGATGTGTTCTCATGCAACATGGGAAAGTCATAGTCTATATCTCACGAAAACTCAAAGAATATGAGAGGAATTATCCTACTCATGATCTAGAGTTGGCAGCTATCATTTTTGCACTAAAAATCTAGAGGCATTACTTGTATGAGGAGAAAGTGGAGATCTATACCGATCATAAAAGTCTCAAATATTTCTTCACCCAAAAGAACTCAACATACGACAACGAGGTTGGCTTGAGCTGTTCAAAGATTATGATCATACAATTCAATACCATCCTGGAAAAGTGAACGTGGTAGCTATCGCATTGAGTAGAAGATCATATGCAGGTACGAGTGCGATATTGACAACGCAAAGGCCCATTTTGTATGACTTACAAAGGATGGAGATAGATTTACAAACTCTAGGGACCCACGTGATGATGTCAAATATACGAGTAGAACCGACTTTAATCGATAAAGTTTAAGTTGCTCAAGTCACATATCTGGAGCTGATGTGTATGAAGAAGAAAGTGCAAGAAGGTGCTATTCCGGAAGCAAGAATAGATGAAGAAGGAATATTTTGAGTCAACTCTAGACTTTGTGTTCCTAACGACCCTGATTTAAAGTATAAAATCATGATGGAGGTGCACAACACAACGTTTGCAATCCATCCAAGGAGTACCAAAATGTATCGTGATCTTCGACATACATTTTGGTGGAGCAATATGAAAAGAGAGATAGCAGAGTTTATCTCAAGGTGTCTAACTTGTCAACATGTCAAGGCGGAGCATCAAGTGTCAAAAGGTCCATTGCAATCATTTGAAATTCTAGAATGGAAGGGGGAGCACATTACCATGGATTTCATTACTGGTCTTCCCTAGGTTTCTCAAGTCATAGATGCGATTTGGGTCATTCTCAATAGATTGACCAAGTGTGCTCATTTCTTACCTATACGAGAAACTTATTCACTTGAACGTCTTGCTCGTATATACATAAATGAGATTGTAAGACTGCATGGTATGCCAGTATCCATAGTTTCTGATCAAGACCCAAGATTTTGGGTTAGTTTGCAAAAGCTATGGGCACAGATTTACTATTCAGTTCAGCGTATCATCCTCAAATAGACGGGCAGTCGGAGAGGACTATTTAAAGTCTTGAAGATCTATTAAGACTCTGTGTCCTAGAGTTCAAAGGAAGTTGGGTCAAGTTCTTGCCATTGGTGGAATTCTCTTATAACAACAGTTATCAAGCAAGTATTGGCATGGCTCCATTCGAAGTGTTGCATGGACGCAAGTGTCGTTATCCAGTATATTGGGAAGAGGTGGGTGAAGCAATGTTGTTGGGACTAGAATTGGTACGTATGACCACGGAGAAGATTCAAATGATCCGATAACGTATAAAGACCTCACAAGATCGATAAAAGAGTTGTGATAATCTTAATCGAAAGGACGTGGACTTCAATATTGGAGATCATGTGTTGTTACATGTTTCTCCATGAAAAAGAGTTATAAGATTTTGAAAGAGAGAAAAGCTCAATCCTCGATTCACTGGGCCATTCGAAATCCTCGATCGAGTAGGAACTGTGGCCTATAGACTCGCCTTACCGCCAAGTATGTCTCATGTTCATAACGTTTTTCACATATCTATGTTACGTAGATATGTGAAAGACCCGAACCACATTATTGAATTAGAATCGGACGAGATAGCAAAAGATTTAACGTATGAAAAGTTACCTATTAAAATCTTTGATAAGAAGGAACATATTCTACGCTCCAAGGTTAAACCTCAAGTGAATGTTTTTTGGAGAAACCACGATGTTGAGAAAATGACTTGGGAGTTAGAATCTGAATTGAAGTAAAGGTATCCTCACCTATTCGACATACCAGGTACGTTCCCTAATTTCGAGGATGAAATTTCATAAGAAGGAGAGGGTGTAAGACCCCAACTTTTATGAATAAAGATTAATTTTTCTCAAAATATATTTTTGGGTATTATGGTGTGGATTTAATATAATATTATATTTATGGGTAATATTTATAAATTTTTCAAAGTAAGCAACTGGTTATAAAATATTCGATTGGTCGAAGAATATTCGTTTTAACAAGAAATATTCGTACGGCGACACAATCATTAGTGGACCCCATAACGGAAGTATTGTCAGAGTTAGAAAATGACAGAAATATATTTTTATAAAAATAATGACAAAAGTTTTACCGTCAAACTATTGAAATACCCGGTGGTAAAAGTACAGTAATACGCATGGTTGCATAATAGCACACGGTTGTATAGTCACTCAGTTATACTCAATTATTGCTACAGCAATTGCTGCATAATATTTCTCATATTATTGATTAAATTATTGTCATAGTATCATCTACATAATATTTTATATTATTAAATCGATAATTGAGACGACAAAGTTGTTCATATTATTATTTGTATTATTGACAATGTCTAGAAAATTCTGTCAAGGAAAGGGGTTTGGTCACCTAATTGTGCACCAATAGGGAGAAATCCTTATCAGAAAGCCCCCTTGTGATAACCCAAGATTTCGAATAATTAAAATTTTATGAATAAATATTTTTTTTAATTAATATTAATATTGATTATTAATTTTGTGACAAGTTTCTGTGATACGAGTCTCGAGAAGGTCAATTTATGTATTGACTAATAAAATCAGAGTAGAGTTGTGCTTAACGGAGAATAAAAACCCTAAACCTAATTTCTGAATAGGGATTCGATAGAAAATATAATTAAAATAATTATTTTAATGAGTATGTGCTTGTACCGAAGAGATTTATTGATCAATGATTGATCGGATAAGATTTAAAATTAGTAAACCCTAATAAGGGATTATAAACCCTAATCTCAGGTTTAGAAATCCTAATGTATAGTTAGAAACCCTAAACAAAAGCCGAGAAACCCTAACTTAAAATCCGAGAATCCTAAACCCTAATTAGAAAATCCTAATCCTAATTGGCAAGGCTAATGTGTTTATTAAACTTTAACATGATTAGAAAACCCTAATTATATTTTTGTTATTTTAATTTCTATTTTTACAAACCCTAATTATAATTTAGAAATTTTATTTTTCCAATTAAAACCCTAATTGGAGATTTTAGAAGCTAATGTTTTAAAACCTAAGAGTTAGGACTTTAGGGTTAAACCCTAAGGGTTTGTATAAATTCCAAGTTTGCCATTAAATTTATTTTGCAAGTGACCAAAATACCCTTTTTACATTTTAAATGAGCTAACTTGTAAAAATGGCTAATGCTTTAGTGGTTCACCAACTCAATTGACTTTGTGGCATTGAAATCTCAGCAAAACAACCCCCATGTGATAGTAAGATCAGATCATGTGTAAGACCCCAACTTTTATAAATAAAGATGAATTTTCTATAAATATCATTTTTGAATATTATGGAGTTAATTTGATATAATGCTATAGTTGTGGGTAATATTTATAAATTTTGCAAAGTACGTAAGTTGTTATATAATATTCGATTGGTCGGGGAATATTCATTTTAACAGGAAATATTCGTACAACAGCACAATCATTGGTGGAACCCACAACAGAATTATTGTCGGATTGAGAAAACGACAAAAATATTTTATTAAAAATAACGGCGGAAGTTTTATCATTGATACTGTTGAACTACTCGATAGTAAAAGTACAGTAATACGTGTGGTTGCATAATAGCACACGGTATTGATTATTAATGCTTATGTGAGAAGTCACTCAGTTTGATTCAATTATTGTCAGTTAATAATATGAATTATTTAGCGATAATGAAGTTTTGTTTTATTCGTATTATTAACGTAATAAAACAGAAACATCTTTTTATATAAAACAGAATACTTTATTAAAGTTATTCTATAAATAGAATATATTATATTTTATTTAAAAGATTTTTCTTTAAATATGGACCGTCGGATTAAAGTAATCAATCTGGACCATTCATTGACTAGTTACTATGCATTCTATTTTTCTATAAATAGCAGCTCATTCATTCATTATTTTTTACGAATTCACTGAACTCTAGAGAGAGAAACTATAGAGAGAGAAAAAAAGTATTCTGCTACTTACTACTTCCTTATTTCAGTTTTTCTTTAAAACGGTAAGGGATATTATTTGTTGTACTCGTAAGGGGTGTTATTCTTTCTTATTCATGAAGAGAACTGTTGTTATTCCATTTCTTATTATTCTGTTAGAATAACCTGTATACGCGGTCTACCCTATACTTGGTGACATTCTTCTATTATTCTGTTGGAACATCCTGTCTGTGTGTTTTACACCGGACCTGGTTCCGTCTTTATTATTATTCTGTTGGAACATCCTGTCAGTGTGTTTTACACCGGACCTGGTTCCGTCTTTAGTATTATTCTGCTGGAATATCCTGTCTGTGCGTTTTACGCCGGACCTGGTTCCATTATTTATTATTCTGTTAGAATAACCTGTCTGTGCGGTCTATCGCATGCATGGTGATTTCTTTTGTTATTCCATTCTTTAATATACTCAGTTGGTTAAGTTTTGACTTCTATACTCCATGAAATTTGTGGAATATCCCTGATAATTGGGTTTCATCCAGTATCTTTTCATGAAAATATTCTTCTAAGCATTCTTGAATTTTACTCCACAAAGCAGTATCATGTTGACAATTTGGACGTTGTTAATTCTTGGATAAATTAATTCTTGAACTTGTTTTATTGAATTCTTATATCATTGTCATCATCCTCATGTTTATAAAATGTTGAAAGTCATCTATGGCCTGTAGTGCATAGATGGACTTGGTATGATTATGACCAGCGATTATTCGGTATAATCATGACCGTAATGTTACAAATGATGTGGTAAAAGTCCTCATTGGCCCGTAGTGCATTGATGGACAGTTGTTGGCATGATCATGACCATTAATGAGTACACAAATATTATTGGCCCGTAGTGCATGGATAATTGTGATCGTGATACTAAAGAATATCCTTGGCCGTAGTGCAGGGGTGATTCGATGATGTGGATTATTTTATTAAGCTGATTTCCAGCGATAACAGTGTTGAAAAACCTTTTAAATCATAGAAGATAGTAGATTTTATTCTCTACTTGACTCTTTTAATGGATTGCTTGTTCCGCTGTAGTTAAACTTGGTGTTCATTATATTTTATCAGTTTAATACTGTTGAAGGCTAAAGATAATTTTTTTTGCATTATCTTAGTCATAATATTTCTTACTGGGCTAGTTGAGCTCACCCTTTCTTTCACTGTTATCTTCAAGAAATGAGAATATAGCTGGGACGAGTCGGGGAACGGAGTGATGGACCAGATGATAGTATTAGTAGTCCTCACTATTCTATTAAATAGTGCGACAATAATTGTAATGAGGACTCCTTTTGAGTTTTTATAGTCTCTAGTAGACAATAATTGTATTCAAACTCACAGTTATGTTTTGTCGTATTGTACACAATAGTTGTATTAGTAATTTGTATTTGTATTCTGTACCATGTATCTGACGACCCAAGATGGGTGATGTATACCCAATTTTGGGGGCGTCACATCATGCATGAATCAAAGTAATATAAATAGATTTGGAGAGAGAAAGTTCACAAAAAATTACAAAATTGCATCCAAGCTCTCACCTACTCTCTCTCTCACCAAGGCCTTCGGAATTCTTTAGTGAATCAGTCACATAATCTGCCCTAGATCAACCAATAACAGATTAGGAAGATCAAGATCAAGATTTGGACAAGAAAGGTATAAAGCTAATTTTTAGTTTTGATCCAAGTTGGTAAGAAAGATTTCGTGTTTATGTGTTTATATAAGTGTTAGAAGATGTTTTATGATGATCTATGATTTTACATCATGGATACATAGCATCAAAGTGTCTTAAAATTGAAGTTTTCAAAATCTATTTTTGAACATTTTCAGTGGTCTGACAAGAAATGGCAGTCGCTCTAGATCTTTTTGTGTTTACTATTTTTGTTGTTTTAAAGTTGTTACATGTATCCTGGTATGTGGTCTTGAAGCTGCAAGTGGAATCAGTACCATTTAATGTTTATATTTGAAGTTATTCATGGTCAAAACCCGTTGACCGGGCATGACCATGAACTTTCTGGGTAACCCAAAAAGCCTTTTACCGCATCTGACAACCTTTTGTGAGGCTCGAATCTGACAGGTGTTAGGTTGTTTGATGTTGTGTTTGTAATCATGTTGTAGCTTGTATGATGGACTACAGATCTGGGTCCTTAGATCTCTTATAACCTCAACAGATCGATCGTAAAAGGTGGTCAATGTAACAACCCGATATTTTCTATATAAATAAATCAGAAATTTTGTGTATAAATTATTATTTTTTAATTTAAGGATAAGGATTTGTACAAGATAATGTGTATATGTAATTATGTGGTAAATAAAAATATATTTATTACATAAATATTTACAAATAAATTTATTTTAGAATTATTAATTTTTATAAAGTATATTTTTATAATAATTAATTTTATAGTGGAAATGTTTTTATTAACTATTTTCCATGAAAATATATTCATATAATATTTAAATAATATATGGAGTAATTTTTTTGAATAATTATAACAATTATTTTATTATATGAATTTTAGTACGGATTATTAAGTTAATTATTTTATCTTAATTATTAAGGTTAAATATGAAGAATAAATCAGATATGGAATCCAAACCATAATTTTTGGATTATTGTCAAGGCATGAGAATAATAATATAATATTAACTATATTTTGTTTTTTCAGTGTTATAAATATGTACTGTATGTACGTATTGATGATGATTGGTTAATTATGGTGTTTAATTTCAAAACCCTTTTATTAATTGATTAAACCCTAGTTTTACTGAGGGAAACCCTAATTTGAAGATCATGTGTGAGCTTAAGACTGTGATATAACTGTGTTATATATTTTATGTCGTGTATTAAGTGATTAATCAAGTAAACCCTAATTAAAGTTTTAGTAACCCTAATTAGAAATTTTAAAAACCTAATTACTAATTTTAAACCCTAATTGCTAAAATGGTAACTCTAATTATTATTTTAGTAAGTAATTTTGTTAATTTGGAAACCCTAATTCATAATTTGGGAAACCCTAACAATATCAAGAAAACCCTAAATAAATTTTTAGAAAACCCTAATTATTTAAAAACCCTAAATTTTAATTAGTAAGTTCTAATTAAATTTTTTTTAACTTTAATCTTAATTTTTCAAACCCTAGAAATTATTTGAGAAACCTTAAGGTTTAAGATCTATTGATTTTAACCTACATTCAAGCATCATGGACAAGAATACCCTTAAATTGTTTTATTAGTTTACCAAAATACCCTTTTTGGATTTATTGTTATTAGATTTCTTGCAAATCTTATCCATATCTTGCAAGTCATCACCCTAAGATTATAGCACATGCCTAAAAAAATCATCCAAACTTATCCTTATTGCCACCTTGCAAGCCTAGATGCATTGGATCTAAGTATATAAATAGATTAAGAGAGAGATAAAATGTCATTTGCTAGCTTATTTTGCTCACACACCCAACCAAGACTTTCTCTCTCTAAAACCCACGAAAATATTTGCTAGACCAGTCCCAAAATCAAGCCCCACGAAATTCACTAACAAAATCAGAGGCCAGAATCAGAAATTGGATCAAAGAAAGGTATAAAACCCTACTCAAAAATCTGTCCAATTTTTTGTTGTTAGATGTTATGTTGGAGTGTTAGAATATGTTGTTAGTAGTATCTAATGATGATCTGGGTTGATGGATGTTCGATCCATAACATCTAGAGGCTCGGATTTGAAGATCTACCAAATCTGGAAAAGTTTAAATTGTTGGTCTGACAACGAATGTCAGGTCGTGTAGATCTCTGTACGTGTTTGATTTTTGTGTTTTAAGTGTTTGATGTTGTAGTCTGTTATTTTGTCTTTGATCCGGATCAAGAAGCAAGCATATATCTGGTCTAGATTAAAAGATATTATTAGTCAAAGGTCACTGACCGACCATGAGTGGACAAAATCTAGGTAACCCAGATCTTGCCCAGAAATGGTCTGACAAGACCTTTGTTGCCTCTGATCTTGCAAGTTGTTGTTAATTTGTGTTTAGGTTTGTATGCAGGTTATAGTATAGTAGTTATACTACATCGTGATGCTTTTAGATAGCTTATATCATGAACATACAGGAATTGGAGGACTGTCAGACTAGGCAGAAAGCCCACGGATGAACTTTCTGGGTAACCCAGAAAGTTTATGAGTGTGGTTTCTGACAACGTTTGACCGGAAAAGATCTTGGTATTGTGTTGTTGTTTTGTTGATTTTGTGTAATGGATCTCTAGACTTACATGTGTTCTACAATCTGAAAGCTTTAGATCACTAATACCTCACATGTACAACAAGTTATAGAAGCCCGAAGTAGGCCAGTCGTACTGTTCTTCATTTCTGGGCAACCCAAAAAATGAAGAACAGGTCTGACAGCCACTTTAGAGGCTCAGATCTCTTTGGTTATGTATATTATGACGATATTTATTGTTGGATCGTATAGTCTTGTATTTGTACTACATGCTCTGATCAACAAAACACTCAGAAGCATAGCACACACGAAATTAAATCTAGTCAAACATGGTCCCTCGAATCTGTGTATGAAGGTTCTGGGTTTAGTCAAGAATACCAAGAACACCTATAGCGACAGTTTTGTCATTATAGGTGGCCTTTAGCGACAGACAATAAATTATTTTCCGGAAATTAATTAATAAATAGAAAAAAAATAGTTTTTAATTACTAAAAATACAAAATAAATTATTAAAAATTATTTTAAATTTCTAAAATTAGTTTTTAATTATTTTAAATATATTTCGTATATATTTAATATTTTTAGAATATTAAAAGTATTTAATTTATTTAATTATGATATTAAATAAATTAGTTAAAAATGATTTTAATATTTGAAAAATCATTTAAAATTATATTATGATATAAGAAAATATTTTAAGTTATTTTTAATGAATTTTAATATTTTGTGATAAATTTCATTAATAAATAAATATTAATGATAATTAAGTTATTTACTAAATGAATTAAATAAATTAAATAAAAATAATTTTATTATATTAAAAATCATTTTAAATAATAATAAGGTATTTAAAATATTTTAAGTTATAAAATATAACTTTCAATATTTAAAGGAAAAATTTCATTAATTAATTATTATTAATGATATTAAGGTTATTTAATAATTATATTAAATAATTTAGTTTAAAAATGATTTTAATATTATAATAATCATTTTAAATAAAAATAAAATGTTTAAAGATATTTTAAGTTATAAAACATAACTTTTAATATTTAAAGAATAATTTCATTAATAATTTAATATTAATGATTTTAAAGTTATTATTAATGATATTAAATTTATTTAATAATTATATTAAATAAATAGTTTAAAAATGATTTTATTAATTTAAAAATCATTTAAAAAGGATATAAATAAATTAAAAATATTTGAAGTTATACTTAATGACTTTTAATATTTGGATAAATAAAGCATTAATACTTTAATATTAATGGTAATTATTTAAGAATGATTTTAAATATTTTAAAAATCATTTAAGGGTAATATTAATACTTTAAAAATATTCTAAGTTATTATAAATAACTTTAATATTTTGGAAATGATTTCATTAATAATTTAATAATAATTAAATATTAATAATTATAGAATTATTTAATATTTAAATCATTTTAAAATGATTCCGATGTTTGAAAATTCATGATAAATTATAAAAAATGTTTTAAAATTATATTAAGTCATTTAAAAATAGTATGACCGATACTAAGTTACAGTACAGAGTCTTAGACTCGATCATTACCTGATAAAGCTGTCGGTACACCGACATGTTTCAAAATTTGATCTAGACTTAGATAATTTAATTAGATATGCGATTATTTGTGATTCAATGGTTATTAAACATATGTGCCAATGTGATTAGGGTATATGCTGACTGCAATAAGCAGTGTTATGTGTTATAGTATATTGTTCTAATCGAACAAACGATCTTATTAATGATAGGTCGTGAGATAAGCGATAAAACTAAGTTGCATATTGTAAGCAGCGTATCAGGCAAGTATCTTACCTTTGCATTTCCTTTATGCAATGGACATGAGTAAGAAGTTTCAGAATTATATTATTATTATGCTATATTATTAACCCTATTGTGATATATTCTATATCCGATTATTGATTATCAACATGTTAGTATATGATAATTCAGATTTATATTATGTTCGTTAATTTCTATAAATGGTTATACAAGTGTCCCCACTTGGATAATCATTATATTTAATCACATGTTGATATACCTTTGTCAATTACCCGTATATGTATATGTTGAATTATAGATTATTGTTGAATAAGATAAAACCTTTGGTTTGGAATCCAGACAAGTATTAACATCCCTACACGGGAAAACTTTTATACGCCCAAAGCGGACAGAATGAACGATACCCTCGTTCTTGCATGTAGTACTGATCAATGCAGGGTACAACGGGCTGATCACCCCCGTGCCCGTAAGTTATGACGGTTTACATATGAAGTTCTGTTTAACCTATTCGGAAATTGAAAACAATGTTCATAGTATGTCACCTTAACCCTATATATAGTCATTACGTAGTTTCAAAAATTTGAAAGAAGGTTGGTACATATTACTTCACAACTATTGAAATCATTGTAGAAGGGTTGTATAAAGAAAACATTTAAATCCTTTCAGCTTATATATATAATTGCTATTACTTGTTGGGCACTCAAATGCTCATCCTTGCTTAATTTAAATGTTTTCAGCTAAGTGTGAACGACCAGCAAGCTCTGCAAAGAACAAAGGGAAAGGGAAGGTTGCAGAATAAGTTGGTGTTATGTATGTAATAGTTAACTATTAGTAAGACAATGATATTAATTATCTATCACGGGTTGTAATGAATGTTTAAAGGTTACGTACTTGGGATTCAGACTCTGATGAATATGTAAATTAAGTTGATTTTTATATTATTGTTATTATTATTAGTATTATTTCGCTCGTAAAAATGGTGTCATGAAGCACCGAGTTCGGGTTTCAAGTACCCGGATTTGGGGGCGTTACAATCAAAGTAGACCACCCGAACTGATTTTTACTTTTTTGGAAGACCCAGAATAAAGAAGAACATCACTGTCTGACATACTTTGACCGTGTGTTTCACGATGATTCTGTTGATGATGAACTGAGTTTCTGCTTTAGTAATGTACCTTGACACTAGTACTAAATGTTTGAACCATCAAACCACATGAACCAACACCAGAACATATATATAATCGAGCATCAAAGTATGTACTCGAAACTGTCTGGGCCCAGAAAACCCAGATTTTTCCTGACAGCAACTTTGGAGGCTTTGATCTCCTTGTTGTGATGTTGTTTAACCAAAGTGTTGGTTAGATATTGTAGTGTGACATTAATACTACAATATAAAAGTTTTAGATAACCCAGAACATGATCAGATTGGAATTTAAGAGTGGTCAAACGTGCACCCTTAAGCACCGCCTTGTCAGTGTTCTTGAGGCCAAGAACACTTATCGCGACAGAAAGTGTCGCTATATCCATTTAGCGACGGTTTATTTATTTTTTAATTTTTGAATATTTCAGAAATTATTTAAAAATAGAAATAAATTCTAAAAATTATCAAAATGGTTTTAAAAATTGTTTTAAATTATGAAAAATACTTTGTGACTATTTGGAATATTTTTCATTAATAATTATAATTATTTGAATATTAATGCTATTTAATTTATTTAATTATTTTATTAAATAAATTAGAGAAAAATGGTTTAATATTATGAAAAATCATTTTAATTACGAATAATGTATTTAAAAATATTTTGAGTTATAAAATGTAACTTTTAATATTTTTGGAGAATTTTCATTAATAAATTAATATTAATGATATTGGATTTATTTAATTATTGAATTAAATAAATAAGAAAAAAATTATTTTATTAATTTAAAAATCATTTTAAATAAGAATAAAGTGTTAGAAAATATTTTGAATTATAAAATATAATTTTCAATATTTTTGGAGAATTCTCATTAATAAATTAATATTAATGATATTAGATTATTTATTTATTAAATTAAATAAATGAATTAAAAATAGTTTTATTGATTTAAAAATCATTTAAAAATGAGAAAAATATTTTAAAAATATTTTAATTTATAATTAATGACTTTTAATATTTGGATAATAATTTCATTAATATTTAAATATTAACGGTGAGGATTTAAAAAATGATTTTAATTATTTTAAAAATCATTTAAGTAGAATATTAATGGTTTAAAAACATTTAAGTTATTAATAATAACTTTAATATTTTGACAAGTATGTTATTAATATTTTTATATTATTTAATATTAATAATGATAAGATTATTTGATAATTAAATCATTTAAAAATGATTTAAGTGTTTGAAAAATTATAATAAATGTTTAAATATTATTCAAACCTTCCGAAAAATATTATTAATGATAATTGACTTATCTAAAATAATATTGAAGCTTAGAGACCAAGTTTAATTGATAATAATTATATAAATTATCGGATAGGGTGACTAGAACACAAAGAATGGACCGAAGTCCAACCGGACGAAAGTCCAACCAGACCGAAATAGTTAGACTTGACAAGTGTTTATATAGGTTATAAACACTGATGTGGCTATATGATAATTAGGGCTGAGCAAGTAACCAAATTGAAACCGAAACCGCACCAAAAACTGTACGAACCGCACCAATTAAAACCGCACCAACGGTTCCGGCGTATGTGGCGGTTTTAGGTGGGTTGAATAACAAAATTTACGGTTCCGGTTTGATTACTAGCCAAAACCAAACCGCATAAAACCGAAACCGCACCATGTGTGTGTGTGTATGTATTATCTCTAGTAAATTCTAAAGTTGCTCGAGCACTTGATGCATTGGTTAATGTCAATGCTATAATTGTAATAGTCTAATAGATTATTTTTAGTCCTCCCTGTAATATATTTTATTCTATCTTCAGTATATACTATTAATTTTTAGGGAACTAGATAAATATTCTTGCTTATTATCGAATAGTCTCAGTTGTTTTATATAGCGCATATTTTAGTTTTAAAACCTGTTTGATATAATTCTCATTGTCTACTTTGTCACTAAGTTAATTGCTCGATGTAAGTTTTATGTTAAATTTATTGAAGGCTTAAACTTTTTTGTTGTTTCAATTAATTTTGGAACCGAAACCGCACCAATTAAAACTAAACCGCATACTTTAAAACCGAACTGCACCAATCACAAGCGATTTCGGGTGTGGTTTTGAATTTTTCAAACCGCACCTAAGCGGTTTCGGGTGCGGTTTGGACTTCAAACCGCACCAAACCGCACCATGCTCACGTATGGTTATGGTTATGGTTACGGTTCTGGGTCACCGGGTCAGCCTGACACCACTCAAGATCTGAGCCACCACTCACTTGCTAATTGCTACATACTTTGTACAGTCTGCCCGTCTAGCGTCTTCTTCTCCTCCTAGTCAGTCTCCCGTGTAGGGCTGAGCAAGTAACCAAATTAGAACCGAAATCGCACCAAAAATCGCACGAACTGCACCAATTAAAACCGCACCAACGGTTCCGGCGTATGTGGCGATTTTAGGTGGGTTGAATAACCAAATTTACGGTTTCAGTTTGGTTATTAGCTAAAATCAAACCGCATAAAATCGAAACCGCACCATGTGTGTGTATGTATGTATTATCTCTAGTAAATTTTAAAGTTACTTTTTACTTGAACACGCTCAGAGAAAATCCCAGTCTTGCATTGCCATTTTTTCACCAATTGAAAGAAGATGTTAGAGGTTATAGAGTCAAAAATTAAGTAATTGGGTTTTGGAATTTTAAATTTGTTTGATGAGTTATTGGAGGGGCTTATAGTTGAGGGGCTCGAGCACTTGATGCATTGGTTAATGTCAATGCTATAATTGTAATAGTCTAATAGATTATTTTTAGTCCTCCCTGCAATATATTTTATTCTATCATCAGTATATACTTTTAATTTTTGGAAAACTAGATAAACATTCTTGTTTGTTATCGAATAGTCTCCGTTGTTTTATATAGAGCATATTTTAGTTTTAAAGCATGCTTGATATAATTCTCATTGTCGACTTTGTCACTAAGTTAATTGCTCGATGAAAGTTTTATGTTAAATTTTATTGAAGGCTTAAACTTTTTTGTTGTTTCAATTGGTTTTGGAACCGAAACAGCACCAACTAAAACCGCACCGCACACTTTAAAACTGAACCGCACCAATCACAAGCGGTTTCGGGTGCGGTTTTGAATTTTTCAAACCGCACCTAAGCGGTTTTGGGTGCGGTTTGGACTTCAAACCGCACCAACCCGCACCATGCTCGCCCCTAGTGGTAATGTGTCTAGGAGAAGTTTGACTGTGGAATATAGTGTTGTGTGTTATGAAATATTGTTCTAATTGTGAGACCGATATTATTGGTTATAGGTCTTTCAAAAGTAGATAAGTTTATTGTGTAGCTGTAATCAGCGGAAGAGGAAAGTTTCCTAACTCAATCTTGAGTTATATTCATTCGAATATTATAATGGTTAATTATTACTAATTATACCATGTATAGGGAATTTATTGTTGATTATTCGTAGTTAGTGCATGTTTAATAATTCAAATTGAATTACTGATTCATAAAATATACATTTGTAGAATAATTATTGTTGGATATTCATATTCGTAGAAAATAGAATTGATAGTACAGATAATTTCTGTTTAATTATCGAATTATGTTGAGAAATGTCATAGCTAATCATTCTGGCTAGACGAACATTTGTTAGTACTTGATAGGTTCGAGAAAAGAATTCAATTATTATTGACAGATCGATGCCAATTATTTCAGCTAGATCAAGAAGTAATTAGAAATTAAAATTACAGTATTTCGTTGTTAAATCAAAATCTTGATTCTGAGACTGAGAAGAACTACCTTTTATATAAAGGGAATATTTTATTGGTCGTATATTCGGCTTTTGCGCTCGATTAAGTATTATGTATAATATTGGGTATACTAAAGCTGATAACTTTATATACTTGCAAAGGGGTGTGATTTAATCTTTATGCTTATCTGATACACCTGGGTATATCAAAGTATAACTTTGATAGTTACTCGAGAAGAGAAGTTCAAAATCCAATGGATCGCTCATCATAAATCTGGAAAACATTCCCCTGTGCTATTTCGTAGAATTAATTCTTGATTAATCATTTGAATATCGTAGAAAACCTTAAAAGTATTGCACTCTTTCATTATCAGATTATTATTGTGTAGAATGTGAGAAGACTTGATATTGATTTCTATACCTTTATTATATGTCTTAACTTGCGGGGCAAACTTGTTGGTCACCCTTGCTAAATAAAACTTTTCAGCTAGGGACGAAGTTGCAGAAGGTGTTGCGAAGAAGAACAAAGGAAAAGTCATAGTTATAAATTAGTTATGATGAACAATAATATTACTATGTTGTATTGTATTGTAAACCCTTTTTGTATATCTAAGGGGTATTTCTGTAATGTTAAGGTTAGTGGACCTGGGACTTATGTATTAACAACATATGTTAATGAGTTATGTATTCCTATTTATATTTAAATGGGTAGTTAAATGTTATTATATTGTGGATCGTGAGCACCAAACTCAGGGGTCAAGTAACCCGGATTTGGGAGCGTCACACCCCTCTTTCCTAGGAATGATCTGGTTGTTAAATATTGTGAGTTATAATATTAATGATGAATAAGTTCATGTTGATTAAAGATAAAATTATTGATAAAAATATTTCTATTGTGTTGGAATTATTAGTGTTAGTGAAAATCGATATTTATTTCTATAATAATTGATTTTGGGATGTTACATTGGCCAAACGGGCAATTAATCAGATAGCAATTAATTGCTATTGATTCACATGCAAAATATTGTTGGTTCACATATATGAAACTATTGGTTCACATATATTTACTATTAGGGGAGGTGGTGCAAAATTAATAATACTTGTAGGACTAAATTAAAAATAGAGGTATAGATGAAGGGACTATGCTATAATAATTTGAGCCCCTAAACTTAAAATTATCGAAACTATGTTTTTCTATAAATAGAAGCTCATTCTTCTTTCATTCTCACTAATTCACTAAAACTCACAAGAGTAATTTTAGAGAGAGAAGCTATAGAGAGAAAGAAGAAGAGTATTCTACTATTTCACTATTGCAGTATCCAGTTTTCTACTAAGGTAAGGGGTATTATTTTTGTTCAGCATTCGTATGAAATAATGTTTGCTTCCATACTTTGTAGTATGTAAGTAATATTATTTCGTTTCGTATTCCTAATTCTACACTCATTTTGTCAAAGTATTGCTTCTATACTCCGTGAAATTAGTAGAATATCCTTGAAATTTGCGTTTCATCTAGTATCGTTTCACAAGAATATTTTTCTGAACATTCTTGTTAAATTTTAAGCTTTTCATGCCAGAGTACTATTCACGGGTACTATTCATAAAGTACTATTCACGGGGTACTATTCTCGAAGTACTATTCTTGGGGTACTATTCATGATAAAAATTGATTTCTTTTCTGTCCAAAACATTTTTGATACAATATTATTCTTGAATTTCACTCCACAAAGCAGTATCATGTTGACAATTTGGGCATTATTGAGTTCTGGATAAATTAAATTATAATCTTTAAAAATTTATCCTTTGCTTTCTTTCAATTGAATTCTTATATCATTGTCATCATCCTCTTGCTTATATTGTGATGAAAGTCATCATTGGCCGTAGTGCATAGATAGACTGTTGATTGGTATGATTATGACTAGGAATAATTCGGTATAATCATGACCCGTAATATTACAAATTATGTGGTAAAAGTCCTCATTGACCCATAGTGCATTGATGGACAGTTGCTGGTATGATCATGACCATTGATGATTACATGAATATCCTTGGGCCGTAGTGCATGGATAATTTGTGGACGTGATACTAATGAATATCCTTGGCCCTTAGTGCATGGATGATTCGATGATGTGGATTATTTATTAAGCTGAGTCTCAGCGATAAAATTGATGATAAACTTTTTTAAATCATAGAAGATAGTAGATATCATGTTCTACTTGACTCTTCTAATGGATTGCTTGTTCCGCTGTAGTTAAACATGATGTTTATTGTATTTTATCAGTTTAACACTGTTGAATGCTAATGAGATTTTATTCTGCATTATCTTAGTCATAATATTTCTTACTAGGCTAGTTGAGCTCACCCTTTTGCTTTAATTGTTCTCTTTAGGAAATGAGAACGTAGCCGGGACTAGTCGCGGAATGGAGTGACGGTCCGAGATGGTTATTTTAGTAGTCCTCACTATTTAGTGTGATAATAAATGTAATGAGGATTGAATTTGAGTTTAGATATTGTCTATGAGACAATATTCGTGTAAAAACTCTCAGCTCATGTTGTATAATTAAGTTTATATTTGCATTCAGTACTATGTATTTGGTGACTCAAGATGGGTGATGTATACCTATTTTGGGGATGGAGTTTTTTGGAAAGCCAGAACCACTTAATACAAAGACATTGATAAAGCATATCAACAAGATATTTAATGTCTTGGGATGCTCTGAGGAGCAAAAGGTTTGCTTTGCCACCTTCATGTTGCCAGGAGATGCAGATTATTGGTGGGAATCTGTAAAACATTCTTAACCTGCCTCACTGAAGATGACTTGGGAGAAGTTCCAATAATTGTTCAACGACAAGTACTTTCCCGAAAGTATTCGTCACATGAAGGAGGTGGAGTTCATCAAGCTAGAGCAAAACAATATAACCGTGTCGTAGTACGAAGCTAAGTTTGCCGAGTTGTCCCGGTTTGCATCCCATTTGGTTGATAACAAGGAGAGAATGACGCAAATATTTCTGCGACGTTTGAAACCCGAAATACGTTAGTAACTCATTTCTTATAAACTTTGCTTGTATTCAGATGTTGTGAATATGGCTCAGTTATTGGAGCGTGATAATTAGTCAACCCAACCAAGAGATAGCAGCCGAAAAAATGATAATACCAGTTGTAGCAGTCATCGAAGCGGTCACAACAAACGTGGAGGAAGTCAACATGGTTGAAATGGTAACCACTTCGGTGGTAATTCTAGCCAAGATAATAGAAGTGAAAATTTTAAGAATAGGAGATTCAATAATGATGGAAAGATGTCAGCACCAGCACCCGTTGTTAAGGAAGGAGAACGACCACCGGTCGCATGCTACAAATGCGGAGGGGAGGGACACATCAGTCCAAACTACACGTTGCAATTTAGAGTGTGTTATAATTGCAGAAGAGAAGGCCACCTAGCATGATTTTGTCGTGCAGTGAAGACAATTCCAGCTAGAGTGGTGACACCAAATGCCGTCCCAGACAAGTCAAAGCCAGTGTTCAAGGGAGAGCGTTTGTCGTGACCTCCCAAAAAGTGAGGAACCCGAACGTGGTTATCACATGTAAGCTAATCATAAACTCTTGTGAAGTCTATACCATATTTGATACTGGTTCTACCCATTATTTTATTTCTCCTACTTGCTCTCCATTTTTAAATTTAACTCCGGGGAAATTAGACTTTGACTTATCTATTGAAACTCCATTAGGAGAAACCTTCATTACATCCACTTTTTATAAATCTTGTTTGATTCAAATCGGCACCCTCACATTACCTGTCGATCTTATCTCTTTAAAAATACTTGCATTTGATGTGATTTTAGGGATTAATTGGTTAACTACTCATCATGCAAAAATTAATTATTTTCGTAAGGTTGTTTGCTTTCATATTCCTAACCAACCTATTATGTGAATTCAAGCAATCAAACCACTAAAGTCAATCGTTGTCATATCAAGCCATAAAGCCATTTGTTTATTGAAAAACTGATGTCAAGCTTTCTTAGCTCATGTCACAAATTTAAACAAAAATACGTCAGATTTGAATGATATTTATATTGTTAATAAATTTCATGACGTATTCCCAAAAGAACTTCATGACCTACCCCCGGAGCGTGAAATCGATTTTGGTATTGACCTTGAACCCGATATAAAACTCATTTCCAAAGCCCCATACCGAATGACTCCTATTAAACTTCAGGAGTTAAAAACCCAATTATAGAAACTGTTAGACATCGGTTTCATTCTTTCTAGTACGTCTCCTTGGGGTGTCCCTATTCTATTCGTAAAGAAGAAAGATGGAGGTATGCGACTTTGTATTGATTATGAGGAGTTGAATCATGTCACCATCAAAAATAGGTACCTGTTGCCTCGCATTGATGACATGTTTGATCAGTTGCAAGGTGTTAAATTATTTTCAAAGATCGATCTTCATTCCGGATATCACCAGTTAAAGATTAAAACTGATGACATTTTAAAGACTGCTTTTAGAACTCGATACGGGCATTTCAAATTCGTAGTCATGTCTTTTGGATTGACTAATGCTCCTGCTGCCTTCATGGATATGATGAACCGAGTATTCAAGGAATGTTTGGATCATTTTGTGGTTGT
This sequence comes from Panax notoginseng, assembly GCA_016801055.1. Lineage (NCBI taxonomy): Eukaryota > Viridiplantae > Streptophyta > Magnoliopsida > Apiales > Araliaceae > Panax > Panax notoginseng. The sequence continues at coordinate 85,730,494 of CM029019.1, forward strand.
CTTTATTGATGACATCCTTATATACTCCAAAAGCCATGAAGATCGTGAGCAACACTTGAGGCTGATACTCCAAAAGCTTCGTGAAAACAAGCTATATGCCAAGTTGAAGAAATGTGAGTTCTGGCATGAGGAAGTAGCATTCCTTGGGCACATGATATCAAATCATAGAATATCTGTTGACCTGGCGAAGATTAAAATAATACAAAGCTGGAAGCAATCTAAGTCAGTGACCAAAGTACGTATCTTTATGGGTTTAGCTGATTATTATCATAGATTCGTGAAAGGATTTTCTCGAATCGCTACTCCATTAACTCAGCGGACTCGAAAAGATACAAAATTTAGTTGGAGCGAGGAATGTGAGAAAAGTTTTCAAGAACTTAAGAGGAGACTCATTTCAGCACCTGTTCTGATAATATAATCTGGTTCGGAGGGATTTATCATCTATAGCGATGCTTCAGGTCAGAGTGTTAGGATATGTTCTCACGCAACATGGGAAATTCAAAGCCTATGACTCACGACAACTCAAAGAATAAGAGAGTAATTATCCTACTCATGATCTAGAGTTGGCAGCAGTCGTTTTTGGGCTTAAAATCTGGAGGCATTAACTGTATGGAGAGAAGGTAGAGATCTATACAGATCATAAAAACCTCAAATATTTCTTCACCCAAAAGGAATTCAACATGCGGCAATGATGTTGGCTTGAGCTGTTGAAAGATTAAGATCATATCATTCAATACCATCATGGAAAAGTAAACGTAGTAGCTGATGCATTGAGTAAAAGATCATATGCGGGTACGAGTGCGATATTGTCAACGCAAAGGCACATTTTGTATGACTTACAAAGGATGTAGATAGAGTTAAAGACTCCAAGTACCCATGCGATGATGTCAAATATACGAGTATAACCGAGTTTAATCCATAAAGTTAAAGTTGCTCAAGCTAAAGACCTGGAGCTGATGCGTATAAGGAAGAAAGTGCAAGAAGGTGCTATTCTGGAAGCAAAAATTGATGAAGAAGGAATATTTTGAGTCAACTCCAGAATTTGTGTTCCTAACAACTCTGAATTGAAGTATAAAATTATGATGGAGGCGCACAACACACCATTTGTAATCATCCTGGAAGTACCAAAATGTATCGTGATCTTCGACAAACATTTTGCTGGAGCAATATTAAGAGAGAGATAGCGAAGTCTATCTCAAGATGTCTAACTTGTCAACGTGTCAAGGCAGAGCATCAAGTGCCAAAAGGTCCATTGCAACCAGTTAAAATTCCAGAATAGAAATGGGAGCACATTACCATGGATTTCGTTATTGGTCTTCCCAAGGTTTCTCAAGGTAAAGATGCAATTTGGGTCATTGTTGATAGATTATCTAAGTCTGCTCATTTCTTACCTATACGAGAAACTTATTCACATGAACGTCTTGCTCGTCTATATATAAATGAGATTGTAAGACTACATGGTATGCCAATATTCATAGTTTTTGATCGAGACCCAAGATTCATTTCACGATTTTGGGTTAGTTTGCAAAAAGCTATGGGCACAGATTTACGATTTAGTTCGGCATATCATCCTCAAACGGACGGGCAGTCGGAGAGGACTATTCAAACTTTTGAAGAATTATTAAGACTTTGTGCCCTAGACTTCAAAAGAAGTTGGGACAAGTTCTTGCCGTTGGTGGAATTCTCCTACAACAACAATTATCAAACAAGTTTAGGCATGGCTCCATTTGAGGCGTTGTATCAACGCAAGTGTCGTTCTCCAGTATGTTGAGATGAGGTAGGTGAAGCAACGTTGTTTGGATCGAAATTGGTACGCATGACAACGGAAAAGATTCAAATGATTCGGCAACGTATAAAATCCTCACAAGATCGATAAAAGAGTTATGTTGATCATCATCAAAGGGACGTGAAATTTAATGTTGGAGAGCTTATATTATTACGTGTTGCTCCATGGAAAGGAGTTATAAGATTTGGAAAGAGAGGAAAGCTCAATCCTTAATTCATTGGACCATTTGAAATCCTTGATCGAGTAGGAACTGTGACCTATAAACTAGCCTTACTGCCAAGTATGTCTCGTGTTCATATCGTATTTCACATATCTGTGTTACGTAAATATGTGGAAGACCTGAACCACAATATTGAATTAGAACTAGACAAGATAGCGGAATATTTAACGTATGAAGAGTTACTTGTTAAAATCTTGGATCAGAAGTGTAACGCCCCAAAATATGTCGAATCCACCTAATCCATTCTAGGTCGCCACGAAATACACTCAACACAAATTCCAAATACAAATCATCAAATTCTAACTTTTAAACTGTGGTACAGAATACGACCACAGTTAAACTGTGAGTTTTAATACAAATATATGTAACTCTCATGGTCCCTCGACCACAACACCTTACAATGGTACCTTACTTAAAGGTACAGTCAATAACTATTTTAGAAATTAAAATCTTTAGACAATGCTCAAGAAAACCTTCGTATATGGGAGGCCATGCATCTAAGTTATAATAGATATCATATGACTTGAGAATTATCCTTGGTTGACCCAATAGACACCAAAAAAAATGAGAAAATTACTATCATGTTCTTTCTAATGGTGAGTCTTCTCTTGCCATATAATTATCTCTATTGTCTCCAATTGAGAATTATATTTCAACCAAACTCCAATATTATATAGGTAGTGCTCATAGATATAATCAGAAAGTGGATGTGCACAATATTATCTTATGATAACACGAAGTCGTATGTCATTAGACATCTTGTACGATAGTGGCAAAACACCCTTCCAAAGTTGGGTTCACCTCACCCTATTTGGTTCACCAAAATCAACGGTTAAAAGATGTATAAAATACGACACACTTATCTAAAATTCTCAATAAAATTATTTTCATACTGTTTTAGGGGAAACCTCAACAGCTATAGACCACCATTCTATTTCCCTGTTACCCCTGCTCGACCCAACTACACTCTTATTATCTAAAAGGAATTGTGAAGAAAAAGGGTGAGTACAACTAGCTCAGCAAAGAATATCATGGCTAAAGATAATTAAATTATTAATAGCCTTCATCAGTAATAAATCAGAGATTTAGAGCATATGGAAGATGATAAAACTTTTCAATCATAGTTGCAGCAGAACAAACAATCTATTAGAAGAGTCAAATAGATCATAAAGTCTATTATCTACTCCATGTTAAAAGTCAACCAACAATGGTTTATCCCTGTAACATCAATCAACAGGAATTGTGAAGCAAAAGGGTGAGTACAACTAGCTCAGCAAAGAATATCATGACTAAAGATAATTAAATTATTAATAGCCTTCATCAGTAATAAATCAGAGATTTAGAGCATATGGAAGATGATAAAACTTTTCAATCATAGTTGCAGTGGAACAAACAATCCATTAGAAGAGTCAAATAGAACATAAAGTCTATTATCTGCTCCATGTTAAACGTCAACCAATAATGGTTTATCCCTGTAACATAATTGTGGTTCTAAATTCATCTTCGCACCCAAGACGAAGATAATTTTCATCATATGTCTTTACCTAAAACTTTAAAGATCATGGTTATACCACATCACAGTTCCTATTCATAATCATACTAATAAATTCATCTTTACACTAGACCACAGATATTCATCAACAGTTCATCTTTATACTATAGGCCAAAGATATTAATATCTCAAAGAAATATATAATCATTTCAGAATTTAAATAAATAATAATTATAACCATGTTGATGAATTCACCTTTGGACTTAAGCTAAAGATATTCAATTATAGATTTCGTGGTCATGATCATACCAGTCAACAATTCATCTTTACACTCAAGTCAAAGAGAAATTTCATCATTAGGATTATAAAAATGTTATATATGATAATAAAAACAATGTGATCAAAACATGAATTTAATTTCAAGAGTAAGATTCATAAATCAACGATAATTTGGTCAGAAAAAGAAATCAATTTTATCGTGAATACTACCCCATAAATAGTAACCCGTGCATGGTACCACGTATTCATAAATAGTACCATATACGTAAATAATGTCATATACATAAATAGTGTCATATACATGAATAGTGTCGTATACGCGAATAGTACCGTATACGTGAATAGTAATCCCGACATAAAAAAGATAAAGTTTCACAATAAAATTCATATCAATATTTCAGTATAATGATATTAAAAGAAATAACATCATTTACTTGGAAAAACCAACATCCCTTACCATCCATTACCATCCCTTACCTAAAAAAGAATAACACTTCTGACTGGAATATTGGATGTAACACTGAGGAAACTTGCACTGTATAGCAACACTTAAGATATCTAAATACTCAAAAAAATTTGCTCGATAATATAGAGAGAGAAACTTTTAATTCTAACATAAGCACCCTATTTATAGAAAAATGCTTAGAACATCAAAGCATAAAATTTAATAAAATATTATTAAATTTAATATTTTTTTCTTACGCACACCACATCACAATCTCAGTACTCCACAAGTGGGGTCCACTAAATTCAACAAAATCAAGATGTAAAAAAGGACAAGTGGGTCCGACCCCTTGTTTTTAATTTAAACAATATTCAGAAACTTCAATAATATAGCCATTTATTCAGAAAAATACGAACCTTATGTCTATTCTATATGAAATTTAATTCTCTTCATATTTGTAGAATAAAATTTTTCCAAATTTCGAACGAAAAATAACCCGAATTTACATACGAATGAAATCTCAAAGCATTCCATAATTGAAAATTAACTTACGGATCAAATCCACCGCACACCCACTTTGGCAAACAAAAATCAGCATATTTCATACACAAGTGGGGCCGGCCCACTGAATTAGAAAAATCCTCCACCAAATATTTTACACGTTTTAATCCTTAAAAATACCATTCAGACCCAATTTGAACTCTTCCGCCTTATTTTATTCATATACCGTGAATTTAGTGTAAAAATATCACCATTATTATATTATTATATTATCACATTATACATTTATAATGTAATATAATAATATATTTGAATGAATTATTTTATCAAAACAAGATAAAATATCAATTTTCAACAATTGTCACTTTTCTAAAAATTCGTCAATTTATTTCTCAATTGAATAAATATTTTCTTATCATTTTTATCAATAATTAATTATTCACAAATAATATTACAAAACCACAAATAATACTATCTAATAATATTATTCAAATAATATGGATTATTCATCTGATAATGGCAAATATTGTGCAATGATAATTATTAAATTAATAATAATATAAAAATATTGTGCAATACTTTGTGCTACTGTGCAACAACGTGCATTACTTTACTCTACCCACCGGGTATACCAACAGTTTTAACGGTAACCATTGTACCATTATTATTAAAAAAATCATTCGTGTCATTTTCTTCATCCGGCAATTTTCCGTTATGGGGCCCATAAATGGTTGCGCTATCGTACGAATATTCTCCGATAACAAGAATATTCCACGACCAAACGACTATTCACCGACAACAATGAATATTTTATAACCACTTGCTTATTTTAAAAAATTTACATATATCACCCTTAATTTTAAACTTTTATCAATTTAACTATTTACTAAATAGAAAAATTGAATACTTTTATTTCATAAAATTCAGGGTCTTACAATCTCCCCTCCTTATAAAATTTCGTCTCCGAAATTTACGTACCTGTTATTTCAAAGAGTTGAGAATACCTTGCTTTCATTTCAGATTCTATCTTCACTGTCATCATGATTTCTCCATTGCTCATTCTAGAATACAGCTTCAAAATAAAGATTAATTGGCATATCACAATTTGTCAACTTATCAAGTAAGAAATTTTAGCTTAGGTAAGTCACACACTAGCGAAGTATATTACTCGTCTCTCCCCTCCTAGTTCTAGACTCAGATCTCTGCCAGCGACCGTATCCCTAAGCTCTAATACCAAAATGTAACGCCCCAAAATAGGTCCAATCCACACAACCCATTATAGGTCGCCACGAAATACACTCAACACAAATTCCAAATACAAATCTTTAAATACTAACTTTTAAACCATCGTACAGAATACGACCACAGTTAAACTGTGAGTTTTAATACAAATATATGTAACTCTTATAGTGCCTCGACCACATCACCTTACAATGGTACTTTACATAAAGGTAAATTCAACAACTATTTTAGAAATTAAAATCTTTAGAAAATGCTCAAAGAAACCTTCGTACATAAGAGGCCATACATCTACGTTATAATAGATATCATATGACTTGAGAATTATCCTTGGTTGACCTAATAGACCCCAAAGAAAAATGAGAAGATTACTATCATGTTCTTTCCAATGGCGAGTCTTCTCTTGCCATATAATTATATCTATTATATCCAATTAAGAATTATATTTCAACCAAACTCCAATATTATATAAGTAGCGCTCATAGATATAATCAGCAAGTGGATGTGCACAATCCTGTCTTATGATAACACCAAGTCGTATGTCATTAGACATCTTGTGTGATAGTGGCAAAACACTTTTCCAAAGTTGAATTCACCTCACTCTATTCGGTTCACCAAAATCAATGGTTAAATGACGTATAAAATACGACACACTTATCTAAAATTCTCAATAAAATTATTTCTATACTGTTTTAGGTGAAACCTCAACAGCTATAAACCACCGTTCTATTCCCCTATTACCCCTGCACGACCCAGCTATACTCTTATTATCTGAAAGGAATTATGAAGCAAAAGGGTGCGTACAACTAGCACAGTAAAGAATATTATGACTGAAGATAATTAAATTATTAATAGCCTTCATCATTAATAAATAAAAGATTTAGAACATATGGTAGATGATAAAACTTTTTAACTATAGTTGTAGTGGAACGAATAATCCATTAGATGAATCAAACAGACCATAAAGTCTATTATTTTCTCCATGTTAAAAGTTCGTGCTTCCTGGATGAATTGAATATTTTGAGCTATGAGCTTCGATCAAAATTTCTTCTTTCAGTTCTAGCACTGCTGGAACCCAAATTCTTCCCTTGAATAGTAGTAATCCTTCGATATCGACCTTGTATTTCATACCGCTTCCATCAACCATGTTCTCCTTTATATTTCCACATTCTTCATCTTGTAACTGAGCGTTCTTCACCTTGTCCAGTAAAGTTAGACCTGCTTTTAACTGAAATAGTTGTTCGTCAGATTCTTTTGGAAACTTGATTTTCAACTCCAGTTTTGTCATTGCTGAAATGAGCTCCTCTTGAGTTGTTATCAGCATCAACTTCTCCCGACCTTTCCTGCTTAAAGCATCTACAACCACATTCGCTTTGCCCGGATGATAAAAGATCTCATAATCGTAATCCTTTATCAATTCCATCCACCTTCTTTGACGCATGTTTAAATCCTTCTGAGTGAAAATATACTTCAGACTTTTGTGGTCTGTGTAGATCTCACATTTCTCTCCATAAAGATAATGTCTTCATATCTTCAGAGCAAATACAACTGCTGCCAATTCCAAATCATGGGTCGGATACCCTTTCTCATAATCCCTCAGTTGTCTTGATGCATACGCAATAACTTTGTCGTTCTGCATAAGAACACAACCCAACCCTTTGTGTGAGGCATCACTATACACCACAAAATTTCCTTTATTGTCTGGTAATGTCAACACAGGGGCTACACTTAGCTTCTTCTTCAAATCATAAAAACTTTTTTCATATTTCTCCGTCCACACGAATTTTACAGCTTTCCTTGTCAAATTTGTTAACGGAGTGGCTATCTTAGAAATATCTTGAATAAATCTTCTATAATAACCAGCCAGTCCCAAGAAACTCCTCACTTTTGACGATGTTCTTTGTTGTTCCCAATTGATTACAGCTTCCACTTTTGATGGATCCACTAAAATCCCATCCTTGTCAATAACATGACCCAAAAATTATACACAGTCGAGCCAAAATTCACACTTAGAGAATTTCGCGTATAACTTTTCCCTTCTTAGTGTCTCAAATGTCAAACGTAAGTGTTCCACGTGTTCTTCTTGAGTCTTGGAAAACACTAGAATGTCGTCGATAAATACCACTACAAACTTGTCTAGGAATGGTTTAAACACCCTGTTCATCAAATCCATGAACGCAGCAGGTGCATTGGTTAAACCAAAAGACATCACCAGAAACTCGTAATGTCCATACCGAGTTCTGAATGCCGTTCGTGGTATATTCTCCTTCCTCACTTTCAGCTGGTGATACCCACTTCTCAAATCTATTTTTGAAAAGTATTTGGCACCCTTCAATTGGTCAAACAAATCATCTATTCTTGGCAACGGGTATTTGTTTTTAATAGTGACTATGTTTAACTCCCTGTAATCAATGCAAAGATGCATTGACCCGTCCTTCTTCTTCACGAATAAAACTGGCGCTCCCCACGACGATAAGCTTGGTTGAATATATTTCTTGTCCAATAGCTCTTGCAACTGTAACATTAGTTCCTTCATTTCTACCGGAGCCATTCTGTACGGGGCCTTCGATATCGGTATTGTTCCCGGCTCTAAGTCTATCACGAACTCAATTTCTCTGTCAGGCGGAAGTCCTGGCAAATCCTCTGTAAACACATCTTCGAATTCTCTCACTACTGGTATTTCTTCTATTTTCACACCCTTCTTCTGAGTATCGACTATGTAAGCTAAATAGCCCACACAACCTTGACTCAACAATTCCTTGGCCTGCATAGTTGTCAGACATTTCATTGGTCTAGGCGACTTGCTACCATAAAATACTACCTTTGACGGAGTCATAAGGTTTACACACTTCTTGTGACAATCGATTACTGCTTCATATTTGAACAGCCAATCCATTCCAAAAATTACATCAAACTCCCCGAGTTTAATCGGAATTAAATCTACCAACAAGATATTCTCCTTAATGTTCACCCTACAGTTCTTGTATACGAATCTAACATGGATTATTTCCTTATTCACAATTTCTATGTTCAAAGGAAAATTCAGTTCTTCTCTAGGCAATTCTAACCTCTTAGCAAACTCATCAGATATAAACGAGCAAGTAGCACCCGAATCAAATAATACATATGCATCAATATCATTGATTGGGATAATACTTGACACCACATCTTTTGATCACACATCATCTTACACAGTCATGTTGAAGGTTCTGACTGTGGGTTTGTTTGATGCTGCAGGTCCTTCAATGGCCCATGTACTTCCATTGTTACGTCCACTGCTTCTGGTTGTCACTCCCTCCTTCTTCTTAGGGCACTCATGAGCAAAGTGATCCTTGGATCCGCATTTGAAGCACGCATTCTTCTTCGGTTGAGTGCAATTTGGTGCGATGTGACCCTCCTGGCCACAATTGTAGCAAACTCGTTTCCCCATCAAGCACGCACCCTTGTGAAATTTCCCCGCATGTCGCACATGCTTCAAACTTTTTGTTTTGCTGGTTACCCTGCTGGTTTCCAGCACCCATGATTCCATTCCACTTCCTCTTCAAGATGTTGTTGTTGTTGTTGTTGTTTCCACTGTTACCAGCTCCATTCTTAATCTCATTCTAATTCTTCTTCTTCTTTTGTTCCTGATTGAACTTTGTCACTGCCTCGCCTCCACCTTCAACAAGTACTGCTTTCTCCATCACCACTGTAAATGTCTTCAATTGGAACAGGGATACCCTACTGTACAGCCAGGGCTTCAGTCCCTGTTTAAATATCTTCGCCTTACGTTCGTCTGTGCTAACTTGATATGGCGCAAACCACGCCAATTCGTTGAACTTCGCGGCATACTCAGATACCGTCATCGTTCCTTGTTTTAGTTCCAGAAGCTGTACTTCCAACTGACTCTTCGAACTCTCCGGAAAATAGGTCTCCAAAAACAACTCCTTGAACCTATCCTAGGTCATCACTCATGGCCCTTCCCGAGTTTTATTGGCCTGCCACCAATAACTAGCTTTTGCTTTCAACATAAATGTTGTGAAAGTAGTCTTCTGGTCATCCCCTACCCTAGCAATATCGAACACTTTTTCTATCTCCATAATCCAGGTTTGTGCTTCGACTGGATTCATGGACCCACGAAATTCAGGTGGTCCAACCTCCTTGAAATCCTTAAACGTTGTACCATGATTTTGTGGTTGATTCTGCAATGCTCCTGTCAGTAGAGTCACTGGTTGTTGAACGGGGTTACCGTCAACATTGACGTTATTGGTTTCTTTGGTGGTTCTCTATCGTGTTGGTTGACGTCTGGGAGGCATTTTTTGATAAAACAAAACTTCTATTACACTATTACTCAGCTTCTTAAGTATTTTCTAGTTAACTAGCCTCCATAGCAGAAATAACCACATAACACATAACACTTTGAATAAAATAACACCTTTTATTTATTCATAACCTTTTCAAAAACATAAAACAATAGCATCTCTGCTATCTACATTACTTTCCTGAACTACAAAAGTTTCAGGACAACATCATAATCATATCCCATAGGTTGCATAAGACTTGGGATTTACAATTTATTTAACCTTTCACTCATCGTACTACAGCTATAATGTTTTATTAAGATACTTCTTAGCCCTATCACGTTCCTCCTCCAAGACTCGAAACATTGTTCTGCGATCCAACACGTATAATGGTAGCGTCTTGAACTGAATCGGATATCCCACGACCCGATCTTGAGCTCGATTAATTGTAGTATTAAATACTTTATCCATCTCTTCCATTTTCATCCTTTTTACCTATGCGTCTCTTGCTGCTAATCTGGTTCGTTGAAAAGCTTCCTTGTATGCATCTTCAGCTCTTGCCCTCTTAGCAGCTTCTTCTCTCATCTTGCTCTTTAGTTTCGCAACCATCTCGATCAATCATTCTTTTTCTCCTTCGGTCTGTACTAGTTTCTCCTCGGCGTTTGTCAGTCGTTCCTCACGATCATGGATCTCGCCGCCTTTTTGCGTCATTACAATCTGTTGTTCAGCTACTATCTCCTGCAACACCTCAACGGTATCCTGAAGTTCCACGTTGCGGTCATAGACTTCATCGTACATACGAGCGGCTATCAAGGTTAGTGGAGTCTCTTCCTCCTCATCCTCCTCTGGCAACTCAAAGGGATCCTCCTCGTCTGTCTCCACATCATCATCCTTATTCTCAACAACTGTGACCAATGGGGCTGACTCCCGTGGCAGTAGTTGTTCCCAAACTACATGAATGTCACGAGACTCCTCCTCTATAGGCATCTGAGGTCCCTCCTCCCTAACCTGACTGGATTCTCCTACATTAGTCATCCTGACAACAAAGTTTTAAAGTTTTAATTATTAATCCTTACTATTCGACACTCACGAGTACATAAACTATAATCACATAAGCACATAAGTGTTTTATTACTTCTTTCTTAAAACTCGATAAGAGTTATCTCCACTATATTTTCAAAGGTTACTTCCTAAGGCTTTTCCCCCCACCTAAGGTTCATAACCTAAGGCTTTGATACCAACTTGTGACACCCCCAAATCCTGGTACTTCATTTCCTCAAGATTTGGTGCTCACGTAATCAAAACATTCATTTACTAACTACCCATTCATAATAGAATTGATTAATAAAAGAAAACCTTCCCATACAGGATTAAACTAAAATAAAATCTCCCAAGTTATCTAACCTTTAACAACAATCATTCAAAAATGGATAATTAAATAACTTCATTACAATCATTAATCCAAAGTCTGAAAATAAACTATCAAACTATTACAAGTCTTTAGCACTTATTCATCTTTCCTTTTCCCTTACTGGTGCTTGGTACGTCACCAGTTTCAACTTTAGCTGTAAGAAATTTTACAGGCAAGAGTGAGTAAACAAGGCCCACTTGAAATAAAAATAAGTAAATCTTTAAACTTTTACATCAATTGACAATATTAGTATCAATAGAACTGAACAATATATTCTATTAACTTTCTGAAAGTTATAACATTCACTGCGGGTCTTATGACAACGAATTATGTCCACAGTTATAAGTAATCTTTCAACTTTAACTTTAACAGTCATAAGACTATAAAGACTCCACATACTTATGGGGATCAACCCTTCGTACAATGTATTGTGTACAACCATTTCAACGCTAAGTGTAAACCTCTATTAAAAGAGTTGTTCATCTCAGTATTTAGAATACAAGTCCACACCAATGTAAGTTTGGTTTGGATAAGCTTTCAAGATAATTTAGAATTCAACGAACATCAACTACGGAGTAGTTGAATAAAGTCCATGACATTATACTTATAGAATAATCATAATTGAATTAATCATAGTAACTAAAATCATGATTTAGGAATAATCTAATAGTATACAATTTGAATACTATAGCGTACCTTGCTTGAACAATACTAAGCCAAGGTTAATTAGAATTGAACATTAAACATGCATAGAAATCTAGTTATGCATGCTAACCAAAAATTGAATTACAAGAATAACTTGTTCAACATCAAATAGTTCAATAAGACAAATGATTAGAAAACTTGCTCAATTATAAAATAGAGTTAGAAAACTTGTCTTGCTTGTAGACTAAACTGAACAATTTGAATCACAATATCCTATAAACATATGTCGTCATGACATAGTTAGACATTAACACATAACCAATACATTCACCACGTAGGTTTTATTATTCAATCACATAATCAAATTATAACACAAGTTACTCCTTAATAACATATTTATTCACCGCATAGAAACACTAAAATCAATATTTTATAGTCCTACTATTATCATATAGTGTTTCTTAAAATTTTCGTGTACAAAAAGTACACTGTCAGACCATTCTGCTAACTCGCGCTGCGGCGCCACAGTTTACACTTCGGTTCGCGCTGCGGCACTGAGTCAGCGCTGCAGCGTGGTGAATGAACTACGAAGTTGCGCTGCGACGTGGTGATGGCGCTGCGGCGCCACTAATGCACTGCTGGAGCCGCGCCGCGGCACGAAACTGCAGTTTCGACTGACAGCTTCGGCAACCGTGCAAGAAAAAGCTAAAATTGGCCTAAAAGCTCGAATCTAATAGACTGATTATCACGTAATACATATAAACTTCATATAAACATATTGTGAAGACTTCTAACATGTTTATACTCATAAAATAATTTAAACATCAAATATACAACACTCAATTTCAATGTTTTTGGCAAAAACTTCATTTTTGATATTTTCAATGAAAATCAATACTGTGATTTTGTTTTTCAACCAAAACAGTAAATTTAAAACATCATAGTTATGATTATACATACTCTATCAATTTCTATAATTAATATATCAATCTAACAACTAATTAAACCTTAATTTCTATTTTAAATTAAGCCATACTCATATATTTTTTATATGAACACTCTGTAATATATTTTCTTCGCAAAACACATACATACATGAATTAATTTCTCTATAATCATGCATAAACTCATGAGATAACCTTATAATCAATAATTATACCAACTTATATACATAACAACAATTTATCTTTTGTAAAAAAATTCATAGAGAACTTTTTGGGAAGAGGAAAACTAAACTTTTAAAGAAAAAGGCTAAGCTCCTACCTTTGATTAAGAAGATGATGGCTACTTTTGATTATCAATTCCTTTTCTCCAATTCTTTTATCAAAACCTGTTAGGATTTCTCTCAATTTCTCTCTAGTTTTCTTCTTCTTCTTCTCTTTTTATTCACTAAGTCTTTCTTCCTAACTCTACTACGTATAATAATATAACGTATATAGTAATAATAGATATATCAAATATATAATATAATACTAACTTAACTGACTTCAGTTAAAAACTTTTGAAAATCAAGAGCCATAAGGCTTGTTTGGCTAACCACTAAAATATAACCCATTAATCCTTATGCCTTGTTCTGTAAAACACAATTATATTAAAGACTTAATATGCAATAAGACTTGTTTGGCCAAAACTAAAGTACACTCTTTTAATTTATTTTAATAACTCCTTTATATCAAGGTTATTAGTCACACTTTTATTTAATTAATAAATCAATTAAAACATTAATCTATTAAATTACTTTAGCACATAATTTAATATCACATAACTATAATTTCTTTTATAATTATAATTTTATTTAACAAACTAATATTTTAAATTACAATTTCCCATTGAAAATATTATAATTTATTTAAATCACTATAAGCTATCTAGCTTACTTAATAAATTCAATTATTATATAATCTCATAACAATTAATTTTCTTATCTCCTTAATTATTTATTCAACAAATAAATAACTAAATCACATCAACTTAATTTGTCATATAATTCAATAAATATTTAATATTGCAAATAAATATTTAATATTTAATATTTAATTATTTATTCAACAAATAAATAACTACACCACATAAACTCAAATTGAACAATTATTTATTCAACAATAAAAATATCCATTAAATACTTATATAAATCAATAAATATTTAATATTACATTTTAAAATTCTGGAATGTTACATCATTCTCTCCTTACAAGGATTATGTCCTCAGAATCACAACTCATACAAATCATATGTTACATCGTTCCCTCCTTACAAGGATTCTGTCCCCAAAATCGAAGACACAAATTAAACAAATAACTCAGGGTACTCTTTCAACATTTTCTCTTCGAGTTCCAACGTAGCTTCTTCAGCGTTGTGGTTCCTCCATATCACCTTCACAGAAGGTATCACTTTATTCATGAGCACTTGTTCTTTCCTGTCGACTATCTGGATATGAATCTCTTCATAAGACAAATCTTTCTCGAACTGCAACAGTTCATACTTGATCACATGTTTGTAGTCGGGTTTATATGGTCGTAACACCGAAATATGAAAAACATTATGAATGTTTTCCAACCCTGGAGGTAGAGCTACCTCGTAAGCCACTTCTTCCACTCTTCGCAGCACTTCAAAGGGTCCAATAAACCTAGGGCTTAGCTTTCCCTTTTTACCGAAATGAATTTTCCCTTTCTAGGGAGAAACTTTTAAAAATACAAAAGTTCCTACGTCGAATGCACGATCTTGTCTATGTTGATCAGCATACTTTTTCTGTCTATCTTGGGTTGCTACTAATCTTGTCCTGATGATTTTAACAATGCCAGTAGTTTGTTGTACCAGTTCTAGTCCTAACAGTTGGCGTTCACCGACTTCATCCCAGCACAGTGGAGTTCTGCACTTTCTGCCGTACAATGCCTCGTAAGGTGGCATGCCGATGCTCGCGTGATAACTATTGTTGTAAGAAAATTCCACCAATTGTAATTGTTCTTCCCAGCTTCCTTTAAAGTCCATGACACATGCTCTCAGCATCTCTTCCAATGTCTGAATTGTTCGTTCGCTTTGGCCATCTGTTTGTGGATGATAAGCCGTACTCATTCGTAATTGTGTCCCCAAGCATTCTTGCAGTCTCTTCCAAAAATTTGATGTGAATCGCGGATCTCTATTGGACACAATTGATACTGGCACTCCGTGCCTCGAAACGATCTCATTAATGTACAATCTTGCCAACTGATCAATATTGAATCTAATCTTTATTGGTAAAAAATGCGCTGATTTCGTCAGTTTATCCACTATTACCTAAATTGCATCACATCCCCTCTGAGTAGTTGGAAGACCCACCACAAAATCTATCGTGATGTGTTCCCATTTCCATTTTGGTATTTCCAACGGTTGAAGTAATATGTTGGGTCTTTGATGTTCGGCTTTTACTCTCTAACATGTCAAGCACTTCGCTACGCATTCTGCAACGTCCCTTTTCATATTCGGCCACCAAAAATGCCGACGCAAGTCATGATACATTTTCGTGCTTTCTAGATGAATTGAATATTTTGAGCTATGAGCTTCGGTCAAAATTTCTTCTTTCAGTTCTAGCACTGCTGGAACCCAAATTCTTCCCTCGAACCATAGTAATCCTTCGGTATCGACCTTGTATTTCGTACCGCTTCCATCAACCATATTATCCTTTATCTTTCCACATTCTTTATCTTGTAACTGAGCATTCTTCACCTTGTCCAGTAAAGTTGGACCTGCTTCTAACTGAAATAGTTGTTCGTCAGATTCTTTTGGAAACTTGATTTCCAACTCCAGTTTTGTCATTGTTGAAATGAGCTCCTCCTGAGTTGTTATCAGCATCAACTTCTTCTCACCTTTCCTGCTTAAAGCATCTGCAACCACATTCGCTTTGCCCGGATGATAAAAGATCTCACAATCGTAATCCTTTATCAATTCCATCCACCTTCTTTGACGCATGTTCAAATCCTTCTAAGTGAAAATATACTTCAGACTATTATGGTCTGTGTAGACCTCACATTTCTCTCTATAAAGATAATGTCTCCATATCTTCAGAGAAAATATAACTGCTGCCAATTCCAAATTATGAGTCAGATACCCTTTCTCAAAATCCCTCAGTTGTCTTGATGCATACGCAATAACTTTGCCGTTCTACATAAGAACACAGCCCAACCCTTTGTGTGAGGCATCACTATACACCACAAAATTTCATGCATTATCTGGTAATGTCAACACAGGTGCTACACTTAGCTTCTTCTTCAAATCTTGAAAACTTTCTTTACATTTCTCCGTCCACACGAATTTTACAGCTTTCCTTGTCAAATTTGTTAACGGAGTGGCTATCTTAGAAATATCTTGAATAAATCTTCTATAATAACCAGCCAGTCCCAAGAAACTCCTCACTTCTGACGGTGTTCTTGGTTGTTCCCAACTGATTACAACTTTCACTTTTGATGGATCCACTGAAATCCCATCCTTGTCAATAACATGACCCAAAAATTTTACACAGTCGAGCCAAAATTCGCACTTAGAGAATTTTGCGTACAACTTTTCCCTTCTTAGTGTCTCCAATGTCAAACATAAGTGTTCCACGTGTTCTTCTTGAGTCTTGGAAAACACTAGAATATCATCGATAAATACCACTACAAACTTGTCTAGGAATGGTTTAAACACTCTGTTCATTAAATTCATGAACGCAGCAGGTGCATAGGTTAAACCAAAAGACATCACCAGAAACTCGTAATGTCCATACCGAGTTCTGAATGTCGTTCGTGGTATATCCTCCTTCCTCACTTTCAGCTGGTGATACCCACTTCTCAAATCTATTTTCAAAAACTATTTGGCACCCTTCAATTGGTCAAACAAATCATCTATTCTTGGCAACGGGTATTTGTTTTTAATAGTGACTTTGTTTAACTCCCTGTAATCAATGCAAAGACGTATTGACCCGTCCTTCTTCTTCACGAATAAAACAGGCGCTCTCCACGGTGATACGCTTGGTTGAATATATTTCTTGTCCAACAACTCTTGCAACTGTACCATTAGTTCCTTCATTTCTACCGGAGCCATTCTATACGGGGCCTTCGATATCGGTGCTGTTCTCGCCACTAAGTCGATCACGAACTCAATTTCTCTGTCAGGCGGAAGTCCTAGCAAATCCTCTGGAAATACGTCTTCGAATTCCCCCACTATTGGTATTTCTTCTATTTTTACACCCTTCTTCTGAGTATCGACTATGTAAGCTAAATAGCCCACACAACCTTGACTCAACAATTTCTTGGCCTGCATAGTCGTCAGACATTTCATTTGTCTAGGCGACTTGCTACCATAAAATACTACCTTTGACGGAGTCATAAGGTTTACACACTTCTTGTGACAATCGATTACTGCTTCATATTTGAACATCCAATCCATTCCCAAAATTACATCAAACTCCCCGAGTTTAATCTGAATTAAATCTACCAACAAGATATTCTCCTTAATGTTCACCCTACAGTTCTTGTATACGAATCTAAAAGAGATTATTTCCTTATTTGCAATTTCTATGTTCAAAGGAAAATTCAGTTCTTCTCTAGGCAATTCTAACCTCTTAAGAGACTCATCAGATATAAACGAGAAAGTAGCACCTGAATCAAATAATTCATATGCATTAATATCATTGATTGGGATAATACCTGACACCACATCTTTTGATTGCACAACATCTTGCACAGTCATGTTGAAGGTTCTAGCTGTGGGTTTGTTTGATGCTGCAGGTCCTACAATGGCCCATGTACTTCCATTGTTACCTCCACTGCTTCTGGTTGTCACTCCTTCCTTCTTCTTAGGGCACTCGTGAGCAAATTTATCCTTGGATCCGCACGTGAAGCACGCATTCTTCTTCTGTTGAGTGCAATTTGGGGCGATGTGACCCTCCTGGCCACAATTGTAGCAAACTCGTTTCCCCATCAAGCATGCACCCTTGTGAAATTTCCCCGCATGTCGTACATGCTTCAAACTTTTTGTTTTGTTGGTTACCCTGCTGGTTTCCAGCACCCATGATTCCATTCCACTTCCTCTTCAAGTTGTTGTTGTTGTTGTTGTTGTTGTTATTTCCACTGTTACCAGCTCCATTCTTAATCTCATTCTCATACTTCTTCTTCTTTTATTCCTGATTGAACTTTGTCACTGCCTCGCCTCCACCTTCAGCGAGTACTGCTTTCTCCATCACCGCTGCAAATGTCTTCAATTGGAACAGGGAGACCCAACTGTACAGCCAGGGCTTCAGTCCCTGTTCAAATCTCTTCGCCTTACATTCGTCTGTGCTAACCTGATATGGCGCAAACCTCGCCAATTCATTGAACTTCTCGGCATACTCAGATGCGGTCATCTTTCTTTGTTTTAGTTCCAGAAACTGTACTTCCAACTGACTCTTCGAACTCTCTGAAAAATATGTCTCGAAAAATAACTCCTTAAACCTATCCCAGGTCATCATTCCTGGCCCTTCCCGAGTTTTATTGGTCTGCCACCAATAACTAACTTTTGCTTTCAACATAAATGTTGCGAAAGTAGTCTTCTGGTCATCCCCTACCCTAGCGACATCGAACACTTTTTCTATCTCCATAATCCAGGTTTGTGCTTCGACTAGATTCATGGACCCACGGAATTCAGGTGGTCCAACCGCCTTGAAATCCTTAAACGTTGTACCATGATTTTGTGGTTGATTCTACAATGCCACTGTCAGTAGAGTCACTAGTTATTGAACGGGGTGACCGTCAACATTGACGTTATTGGTTTCTTCAGTGGTTCTCTGTCGTGTTGGTTGATATCTGGGAGGCATTTTCTGTTAAAACAAATCTTCTATTAGACTATTACTCAACTTCTTAAGTATTTTTGTAGTTAACTAGCCTCCATAGAAGAAATAACCACATAACACATCACACTTTGAATAAAATAACAACTTTTATTTATTCATAACCTTTTCAAAAATATAAAACAATAGCATCTCTGCTATCTACATTACTTTCTTGAACTACAAAAGTTTTAGGACAACATCATAATCATATCCCATAGGTTGCATAAGACTTGGGATTTACAATTTATTTAGCCTTTCACTCATCGTACTACAACTACAATGTTCTATTAAGATACTTCTTAGCCCTATCACGTTCCTCCTCCATGACTCGAAACATTGTTCTGCGATCCAACACGTATGATGGTAGCGTCTCGAACTGAATCGGATATCCCATGACCCGATCTTGAGCTCGATTAATTGCAGGGTTAAATACTTTATCCATCTCTTCAATCTTCATCCTTTTTATCTGCGCGTCTCTTGCTGCTAATCTGGTTCGTTGAAAAGCTTCCTCGTATGCATCTTCAGCTCTTGCCCTCTTAGTAGCTTCTTCTCTCACCTTGCTCTTCAATTCCGCAACCATCTCGATCAATCGTTCTTTTTCTCCTTCGGTCTAAACTATTTTCTCCTCGGCGTTTGTCAGTCGTTCCCCACGATCCTGGATCTCGCCATCTTTTTGCGTCATTGCAATCTGTTGTTCAGCTACTATCTCCTGCAACTCCTCAACGGTATCCTGAAGTTCCACGTTGCGGTCATAGACTTCATCGTACATACGAGCGGCTATCGAGGTTAGTGGAGTCTCTTCCTCCTCATCCTCGTCATCCTCATCCTCCTGTGGCAACTCAACGGGATCCTCCTCGTCTATCTCCACATCATCATCCTCATTCGCAACTACTGTGACCAACGGGGCTGACTCCCGTGGCAGTAGTTGTTCCTAAACTACATAAATGTCGCGAGACTCCTCCTCTATAGGCATCAGAGGTACCTCGTCCCTAGCCTGACTGGATTCTCCGACATTAGTCATCCTGACAACAAAGTTTTAAAGTTTTAATTATTAATCCTTACTATTCGACACTCACAAGTACATAAACTATAATCACATAAGCACATAAGTGTTTTATTACTTCTTTCTTAAAACCTGATAAGAGTTATCTCCACTATCTTTTCAAAGGTTACTTCCTAAGGCTTTTCCCCCCCACCTAAGGTTCATAACCTAAGGCTTTGATACAAACTTGTGACACCCCCAAATCCTGGTACTTTATTTCCTCAAGATTTGGTGCTCACGTAATCAAAACATTCATTTACTAACTACACATTCATAATAGAATTGAATAATAAAAGAAAACCTGCCCATACAGGATTAAACTTAAATAAAATCTCCCAGGTTATCAAACCTTTAACAACAATCATTCAAATGCGGATAATTAAATAACTTCATTATAATCATTAAACCAAAGTCTGAAAATAAACTATCAAACTATTACAAGTCTTCGGCACGTATTCATCTTTCCTTTTCCCTTACTGGTGCTTGGTACGTCACCAGTTTCAACTTTATCTGTAAGAAATTTTACAGGCAAGAGTGAGCAAACAAGGCCCACTTGAAATAACAATAAGTAAATCTTTAAACTTTTACATCAATTGACAATATTAGTATCAATAGAACTGAACAATATATTCTATTAACTCTCTGAAAGTTATAACATTCACTGAGGGTCTAATGACCACGAATCATGTCCACAGTTATAAGTAATCTTTCAACTTTAACTTTAACAATCATAAGACTATAAGGACTCCACATACTTAGGGGGATCAACCCTTCATATAGTGTATTGTGCACAACCATTTCAACGCTAAGTGTAAACCTCTATTAAAAGAGTTGTTCATCTCAGTATTTAGAATACAAGTCCACACCAATGTAAGTTTGGTTTGGATAAGCTTTCAAGGTAATTTGGAATTCAACGAACATCAACTACGGAGTAGTTGAATAAAGTCCATGACATTATACTTATAGAATAATCATAATTGAATTAATCATAGTAACTAAAATCAATCTCTAGGAATAATCTAATAGCATACAATTTGAATACTATAGCATACCTTGCTTGAACAATACTAAGCCAAGGTTAATTAGAATTGAATATTAAACATGCATAGAAATCTAGTTATGCATGCTAACCAAAAATTGAATTACAAGAATAACTTGTTCAATATCAAATAGTTCAATAAGACAAAGGATTAGAAAACTTGCTCAATTATAAAATAGAGTTAGAAAACTTGCCTTGCCCGTAGACTAAACCGAACAATTTGAATCACAATATCCTATAAACATATGTCATCATGACATAGTTAGACATTAACACATAACCAATACATTCACCATGTAGGTTTGATTATTCAATCACATAATCAAATTATAACACAAGTTACTCCTTAATAACAAATTTATTCACCGTATAGAAACACTAAAATCAATATTTTATAGTCATACTATTATCATATAGTGTTTCTTAAAATTTTCGTGTACAAAAAGTACACTGTCAGACAATTCTGCTAACTCGCGCTGCGGCACCACAGTTTACATTGTGGTTCGCGCTGCGACGCTGAGTCGGCGCTGCGGCGCGGTGAATGAACTACGAAGCCGCGCTGCGGCGTGGTGATGGCGCTGTGGCACCACTAATGCACTGCTGGAGCCGCGCCGCGGCACGAAACTACAATTTCGACTGACAGCTTCGGCAACCGTGCAAGAAAAAGCCAAAATTGGCCTAAAAGCTCGAATCTAATAGACTGATTATCACGTAATTTATATATAAACTTCATATAAACATATTGTGAAGACTTCTAACATGTTTCTACTCATAAAATAATTTAAACATCAAATATACAACACTCAATTTCAATGTTTTTGGCAAAAACTCCATTTTTGATATTTTCAATGAAAATCAACACTGTGATTTTATTTTTCAACCAAAACAGTAAATTCAAAACATCATAGTTATGATTATACATACTCTATCAATTTCTATAATCAATATATCAATCTAACAACTAAATAAACCTTAATTTCTAATTTAAATTAAGCCATACTCATATATTTTTCATATGAACACTCTGTAATATATTTTCTTCACAAAACACATACATACATGAATTAATTTCTCTATAATCATGCATAAACTCATGAGATAACCTTATCATCAATAATCATACCAACTTATATACATAACAACAATTTATCTTTTGTAAAAAAATTCACAGAGAACTTTTTGGGAAGAGAAAAACTAAACTTTTAAAGAGAAAGGTTAAGCTCCTACCTTTGATTAAGAAGATGATGAATACTTTTGATTATCATTTCCTTTTCTCCAATTCCTTTATCAAAACCTGTTAGGATTTCTCTCAATTTCTCTCTAGTTTTCTTCTTCTTCTTCTCTTTTTCTTCACTGAGTCTTTCTTCCTAACTCTACTACGTATAATAATATAACTTATATAGTAATAATATATATATTAAATATATAATATAATACTAACGTAACTAACATCAGTTAAAAACTTTTGAAAATTAAGAGTCATAAGGCTTGTTTGGCTAACCACTAAAATATAACCCATTAATCTTTATGCCTTGTTTGGTAAAACACAATTATATTAAAGACTTAATATGCAATAAGACTTGTTTGGCCAAAACTAAATTACACTCTTTTAATTTATTTTAATAACTCCTTTATAGCAAGGTTATTAGTCACACTTTTATTTAATTAATAAATCAATTAAAACATTAATCTATTAAATTACTTTAGCACATAATTTAATATCACATAACTATAATTTCTTTTATAATTATAATTTTATTTAACCAACTAATATTTTAAATTTCAATTTCCCATTTAAAATATTATAATTTATTTAAATCACTATAAGCTCTCTAGCTTACTTAATAAATTCAATTATTATACAATCTCATAACAATTAATTTTCTTATCTCCTTAATTATTTATTCAACAAATAAATAACTAAATCACATCAATTCAATTTTCCATATAATTCAATAAATATTTAATATTGGAAATAAATATTTAATATTTAATATTTAATATTGGAAATAAATATTTAATATTTAATATTTAATTATTTATTCAACAAATAAATAACTACACCACATAAACTCAAATTGAGTAATTATTTATTCAACAATAAACATATCCATTAAATACTTATATAAATCAATAAATATTTAATATTGCATTTAAAAATTCTGGAATGTTACATCATTCTCTCCTTACAAGGATTCTGTCCATAGAATCACAACTCAAACAAATCATATGTTACAGCAGCAATCCAAAGCGTGTTATAATTGCAGAAGAGAAGGCCACCTAGCGCATTTTTGTCATATAGTGAGGACAATTTCAGCTGGGGTGGTGACACCAAATGCCGTCCCGTACAAGTCAAAGCCGGTAGTTCAAGGGAGAATGTTTCTCGTGACCTCCCAATAAGCGAGGAACCCGAACGAGGTTATCACAGGTAAGCTAATCATAAACTCTTGCGAAGTCTATACCTTATTTGATATTGTTTCTACCCATTCTTTTATTTCTCCTACTTGTGCTCAACGTTTAAATTTAAATCAGGAGAAATTAGACTTTGACTTATCTGTTGAAACTCTGTTGGGAGGAACGTTCATTACATCCACTGTTTATAAATCTTGTTTGATTCAAATCGGCAACCTCACATTACCTGTCGATCTTGTCTCTTTGAAAATACTTGCATTTGATATAATTTTAGGGATTGATTGGTTAACTACTCATCATGCTGAAATTGATTATTTTCGTAAGGTTGTTAGCTTTCATATTTCAAACCAACCTATTACGTGAATTCAAGCAACCAAACAATTAAAGTCAATCGATGTCATATCAAGACATAAAGCCATTCGTTTATTGAAAAATAGATGTTAAGCTTTCTTTGCCCATGTCATGGATTAAAACAAAAATACGTCAGATTTGAATGATATTTCTATTGTTAATAAATTTCCTGATGTATTCCCTGAAGAACTTCTTGGCCTACCCTTGGAGCGTGAAATCGAGTTTTGTATTGACCTTGAACCCGGTACAAAACCAATTTCCAAAACCCATACCGAATGGCTCCTATTGAACTTCTAGAGTTAAAAACCCAACTACAGGAACTGTTAGACATCGGTTTCATTCATCCTAGTATGTCTCCTTGGGATACTCCTATTCTATTCGTAAAGAAGAAAGATGGAACTATACGACTTTGTATTGATTATTGGGAGTTGAATCATGTCACCATCAAAAATAGGTACCCGTTGCCTCACATTGATGACCTATTGACCAGTTGCAAGGTGCCAAATTCTTTTCAAAGATCGATTTTCGTTCCGGATATCACCAGTTAAAGATTAAAACTGATGATATCCCAAAGACTGCTTTCAGAACTTGGTACGGGGCATTACGAATTCATAGTCATGTCATTTGGATTGACTAATGCTCCTGCTACCATCATGGATATGATGAACTGAGTATTCAAGGAATATTTGAGTCATTTTTTATTTGTCATTATTGATGACATCCTCATATACTCCAAAAGCTATGAAGATCATGAGCAACACTTGAGGCTGATACTCCAAAAGCTCCGTGAAAATAAGATATATGACAAGTTGAAGAAATGCGAGTTCTGACATGACGAAATAGTATTCCTTGGGCACGTGATATCAAATCATGGAATACCTATTGACCCGACAAAGATTGAAGTAATACAAAGCTGGTTGCAAACTAAGTCAGTGACCGAAGTACGTAACTTTCTAGGTTTAGCTGGTTATTATCGGAGATTTATGGAAGGATTTTCTCGAATTGCTACTCCATTAACTCAGCTGACTCGAAAAGATACAAAATTCAGTTGGAGCGAAGAATGTGAGAAGAGTTTTTAAGAAATTAAGAGGAGACTCATTTCAGCACATGCTCTGACAATACCATCTGGTTCGGAGGGATTTGTTATCTGCAGCGATGCTTCAGGCAGAAGGTTAGGATGTGTTCTCATGCAACATGGGAAAGTCATAGCCTATGCCTCACGACAACTTAAAGAATATGAGAGGAATTATCCTACTCATGATCTAGAGTTGGCAGCAGTCATTTTTATGCTTAAAATCTAGAGGCATTACCTGTATGGGGAGAAGGTGGAGATCTATACAGATCATAAAAGCCTTAAATATTTCTTCACCCAAAAGGAACTCAACATGAGGTAATGACGTTGGCTCGAGCTGTTGAAAGATTACGATCATACCATTCAATACCATCCTGGAAAAGAAAACGTAGTAGCGGACGCATTGAGTAGAAGATCATATGCGGGTACGAGTGCGATATTGTCAACACAAAGGCCCATTTTGTATGACTTACAAAGGATATAGATAGAGTTAAAGACTCCAGGGACCCATGTGATGATGTCAAATATACGAGTAGAACTGACTTTAATCGATTATGTTAAAGCTGCTCAAGCTAAAGACCTGGAGCTGAAGCGTATTAGGAAGAAAGTGCAAGAAGGTGCTATTCCGGAAGCAAGAATCGATGAAGAAGGAATACTTCAACTTAACTCCAGACTTTGTGTTCCTAATGACTCTGATTTGAAGTATAAAATCATGATGGAGGCACACAATACATCATTTACAATCCATCCTGGGAGTACCAAAATGTATCGTGATCTTCAACATATATTTTGGTGGAGCAATATGAAGAGAGAGATATCAAAGTTTATCTCAAGTCGTCTAACTTGTCAACGTGTCAAGGCGGAGCATCAAGTACTAAAAGTCCCATTGCAACCACTTCAAATTCCATAATGGAAGTGGGAGTACATTACCATGGATTTCGTTACTAGTCTTCCCAAGCTTTCTCAAGGCATAGATGCAATTTGGGTCATTGTTGATAGATTATTTAAGTCTACTCATTTCTTACCTATACAAGAAACTTATTCATTTGAACGTCTTGCTCGTATATATATATATATATAAATGAGACTGTAAGACTGCACGATATGCTAGTATACATAGTTTTTGATTGAGACCCAAGATTCGCTTCACGATTTTGGGTTAGTTTGCAAATAACTATGGGCAAGAATTTACGATTCAGTTCGGCATATCATCCTCGAACGGACGGGCGGTCCGAGAGGACTTTTCAAACTCTTAAAAATTTATTAAGACTCTGTGTCCTAGACTTCAAAGGAAGTTGGGACAAGTTCTTGCCATTATTAGAATTCTCATACAACAACAGTTATCAAGTAAGTATAGGCATGACTCCACTCGAGGTGTTGTATGGATGCAAGTGTCGCTCTCCAGTATGCTGGGATGAGTTGGGTGAAGTAACATTGTTGGGACAGGAATTGGTACACATAACAATGGAAAAGATTCAAATGATCTGGCAACATATAAAAATCTCACAAGATTGACAAAAGAGTTATGCTGATCTTCATCGAAGGGACATGGGATTCAATGTTGGAGAGCATGTGTTGATACATGTTGCTCCATGTAAAGGAGTTACAAGAATTGGAAAGAGAGGAAAGCTCAATCCTCGATTCATTGGCCCATTAAAAATCCTTGATCGAGTAGGAACTGTCTCCTATAGACTCGCTTTACCGCCAAGTATGTCTTGTAATTATAACGTTTTTCACATATCTATGTTACGTAATTATGTGGAAGACCCGAACCACATTATTGAATTAGAACCAGACGAGATAGCGGAAGATTTAACGTATGTAGAGGTACTTGTTAAAATCTTGGATAAGTGTAACACTGCAAAATAGGTCCAATCCACCCAACCCATTCTGGCTAGTAAAGAATGTAAAGAATATCATGACTAAAGATAATTAAATTATCAATAATATTCGTCAGTAATAAATCAGAGATTTAGAACATATGGTAAATGATAAAATATTTCAACCATAGTTACAACAAAACGAACAATCCATTAGAAGAGTCAAATAGACCATAAAGTCTATTATCTTCTCCATGTTAAAAGTCCACTAATAATATTTTATCACTGTAACATCAAACAACAGTTTCTGTCCACAATCATGTGAATAACTCAGAATCATAATTGTGGTTCTAAATTCCTGTTCGCACCCAGGACGAAGATAATTTTCATCATCTGTCTTTACCTAAAACATCAAAGATCTTGGTTATACCAAATCACAGTTCCTGTTCATAATCATCTTTACACTACAGACCAAAGATATTAATATCTCAAAGAAATATATAATTATTTCAGAATTTACATAAACAATAATTATAACCATGTTGGTCAATTTACCTTTGCACTTAAACTAAAGATATTCAAATGTAAATTCAATGGTCATGATCATACCAGTCAACAATTCATCTTTACACTCAAGTCAAAGAAAAATTTCGTCACCAAGATTATAAAAATGTTATATATGATAATAAAAATAATATGATCAAAACATGGATTTAATTTCAAGAGTAAGATTCATAAATCAATGATAATTTGGTCAAAAAAAGATCTCAATTTTGTGGTGAATAATACCCCGTGCATAGTACCTCGTATTCATAAATAGTACCATATACGTAAATAGTGACAGATACGTAAATAGTGTTGTATACGTGAATAATGATGTATACGTGAATAGTACCGTATATGTGAATAGTAACCACGACATGAAAAAGATATAGTTTCACAATAAAATTCATATCATTATTTTGGTATATTGATATTAAAAAAAATAACATCATTTACTTGAAAGAAATATCATCCCTTACCTCAAAAGAATAGCACTTCTGGCTGGAATATAGGATGTAATACTGAAAAAAACTTGTACTGTATAGCAACACTAAAGATATCTAAATACTCACAAAGATACGCTCAATATTATATAGAGAGAAACTTTTGATTCTTGTATGATTTTCAATTCTAACCTAAGCACCCTATGTATAGGAAAATTCTTAGAACACCAAAGTAAAAAATTTAATAAAATATTATTAAATTTATTTTTTTTCTTACACACACCATATTACAATCTCAGCACTCCACAAGTGGGGCCTACTAAATTCAGCAAAATTAAGAGGTAAAAAAGGACAAGTGGGTCCCACCCCTTATTTTTAATTTAAACAATATTCAGAAACTTTAATAATTCATAATAAATAGCCATTTTATATGAAAAATACGAACCTTATGTCCATTCCATATGAAATTTAATTCTCTACAACTTTGTAGAATAAAGTTTTTCCAAATTTTGAACGAAAAATGACCCGAATTTACATACAATTGAAATCTTATAGCATTCCATCCTTGAAAATTTGCTTATGGATCAAATCCACCGCACACCCAAGTTGGCCAACAAAAATCAGCATATTTCACACATAAGTGGGGCCCACTCAATTAGAAAAATCCTCTACCAAATATTTTACACGTTTTAATCCTCAAAAATATCATTCAAACCCAATTTGCATGCTTCCTCCTTATTCTATACATATACCGTGAATTTAGTAAAAAAAATAACAATTTTTATATTATTATATTACCACATTATACATTTATAATGTAATATAATAATATATTTGATTGAATTATTTTATCAAAAAAGATAAAATATCAATTTTCAACCATTGTCACTTTTCTAAAAATTTCTCCATTTATATCCCAATTGAATAAATAGTTTCTTATCATTTTTATCAATAATTAATTATTCACAAATAATATTACAGAACCACAATATTGACAACCAAGTCGTTCCTAGGAAAGAGGGGGCTTTCTGATAAGGATTTCTCCTTACTGGCGCGTAATTAGGTGGCCAAACCCCTTTCCTAGACATAACTTTCTTAGACATTGCCAATAATGCTATCTAATAAAATTATTCAAATAATATAAATTATTAATATGATAATGGAAAATATTGTGCATTTACAATTATTGAATTAACAATAATATAAAAATATTGTGCAATATTGTGTGCTACTGTGCAATAGAGAGTATTACTTTACTTTACCCACCGCTCCAACAGTTTTAACGGTAACTGTGAAACCCCAGATTTTATGAATAAAGATTTAATTTTTTCAAAATATTTTTATAAATATTATGGTGTGAATTTGAGATAATGTTATAGTTGTGGGTAGTATTTATAAATTTTGCAAATTATGCAAGTTGTTGTATAATATTCGATTGATCGGGAAATATTTTTTTTGTCAAAAAATATCCGTACGACAGTACAATCATTTGTGGACCCCGTAACGGAATTATTGTTGGATTGAGAAAACGACAAAATACTTTATAAAAATAACGGCGAAAGTTTTACCGTTAACTGTTGAAACACCCGGTGTTAAAAGTACAGTAATACGCGTGGTTGCATAGTAGTACACGGTATTGATTATTGATGCTTATGTCAGAAGTCACTCAGTATTGTTCAATCGGGTATTCGGGACACTTTTCGTGTCAAAATACTTTTCACGAGTTACTATTCAGGAGTTACTATTCACGAGTTACTATTCACAGGATACTATTGATAACCCGTAAAATATATTTCTTTTCGGTCCAAATTATTTTTGGGTACAATATTATTCTATGAGGAGATGTGCTAATTTTTCAGACCGTTGGTTAAAGATATAATAGTAAATCAATATGTATCGTTAGTGGAAAGTTATAATAGTGAATCAATATGGATCGCTAGTTTAAAGTTTTAATAGTAAATCAGCATGGACCGTTGCTTTATGTTTTAATAGTAAACTAATATGGACCGTCCGTTTAAAAGTAAATCAATCTGGACCGTTCATGAATTAGTTACTATTCAGTCCATTTTCCTATAAATAGAAGCTCATTCCTTCATTATTTCTAACGAATTCACTAAAACTCTAGAGAGAGAAACTATAGAGAGAATTCTTCTTCTATAATCTTGAGCGTATTTCTTTAGAGTTTAAGAAAGCTTTGAGAGTAGTATAAGTTTTCTTCGAGTATATCCTCGCCCTACCAATCAGAATACTCTTCTTTCAAAGGTAAGTGCTATTATTTGTTGTACCCGTAAGGGTTATTATTTCTTTTGTATTCATGAAGAGAACTTCTGTTATTCCATTCTTTATTATTCTGTTGGAATAACCTGTATACACGGGCTACCCTATACTTGGTGAAATTCTTCTGTTATTCCATTCTTTATTATTCTGTTGGAATAACCTGTATTCGCGGGCTACCCTATAATTGGTGAAATTCTTCTGTTATTCTATTCTTTATTATTCTGTTGGAATATCCTGTCTGTGCGTTTTACGCCGGACCTGGTTCCATCTTTATTATTATGTTAGAATATCCTGTCGGTGCATATTACGCTTGACCTGGTTTCGTTATTTAGTATTCTGTTGGAATAACCTGTCTATGCGAAGTACCGCAAGTATGGTGATTTCTGTTGTTATTCCATTCTTTATTATTCTGTTGGATACTCTCTAGAAGACAATAGTTGTATTCAAACTCATAGTTTATGTTTTGTCATATTGTACACGACAGTTGTATTAGTAAGTTGTATTTGAATTTTGTACCATGTATCTGGCGACCCAATATGGGTGATGTATACCTAATTTTGGGGGCGTCACAGTTGGTATCAGAGCTTAGGGATATGATCCCTGGCTCAGATGTGAGATAAGAACTAGGAGGGGAGAGACGGGGAATTCCTTCGCTAGTATAACCTACCTAAGTTATTTGGTATTTAATTGGTCGGTTAGAGTATATTTATAATATGTGATATGTCAATTAACCCTTATTTTGTGGCAGTATTTGAAAATGGCATCTGAAAATATTGAGACAAACAATGGAGCACAGGAGACCGTTGAGTCTCCACAGATTAATAATCAGGACAATATACAACAGGATGGCGATAATCCTCCTGTAAACAACAACACTTATTAATTGACGAACGACTGTACGTTTAGGAGTTTTTTAGAATTCATGCAACATCAAGCGAAGGCGGCTCCTGTTCATAATGCAGGTAAAAATAATGGCAACCCACGGTTGGTCACCGCTAAGCAGTTTAAGGAGTTGGGACCACCGAAGTTTTTGGGAAAGCCAGAACCACTTAAGGCAGAGACGTGGTTAAAGCAGATCACCAAGATATTTGATGTCTTGGGATGATTCGAGGAGCAAAAGGCTCCCTTTGCCACCTTTATGTTGCGTGAAGAGGCAGATCACTGGTGGGAATCTGTAAAACGTACCCAGCCTGACGCACTCAAGATGTCTTGGGAGAAGTTCCAGGAGCTGTTCAACGACAAGTACTTTTCCGAAAGCATTTGCCATTTGAAAGAGATGGAATTTATTAAGTTAGAGCAAAACAACATGACCGTGTCGCAGTACGAAGCCAAGTTTGTCGAGTTGTCCCGATTTGTGTCCCACTTGGTTGATAATAATGAAAGAATGACGCGGATATTTTTAAGAGGTTTGAAGCCGGAGATACGTCAATATCTAATTTCTCATAAACTGTGTTTGTATTCAGATGTTGTAAATAGGGCTCAGTTGGTAGAGCGCTATAACGAGTCAACGCAACAAAAGAGAGCAAACGACAAAATGATAATACTGGTGATAACAGTCATCAAAGCGGTGACAATAAGCATGGAGGGAATCAAGATGCCAGAAATGGTAACCACTTCGGTGGTAATCATGGCCAAAATAATAAGAATGGACATTTCAAGAAGAGAAGGTTCAACAATGACGTGAAGACGTCGGTACCAACACCCGTTTCAAAGGAAGAAGAACGACCACCGGTCGTATGTTTCAAATGCGGACAGGAGGGACACATCCGTCCAAACTGTACGCAGCAATCCAAAGCGTGTTTTAATTGCGGAAGAGAAGGTCACCTAGCTCGATTTTGTCGTATGGTGAAGTCAAGTCCAGCTGAGATAGTGATGGCAAAGGATGTCCCAGACAAGCCAAAGCCGGCAGTTTAAGAATGAGCATTTTTTTTCGTGACGAGGAACCTGAATAAAATTATCACGGGTATGTTAGTCATAAACTCTTGCGAAGTCTATACCGTGTTAGATACCGGTTCTACTCACTCTTTTATTTCACCTAGTCGTGTTCAATGTTTCAACGTAACTCCAGAGAAGTTAGACTTTGATATATCTGTTTAAACTCAGTTGGGAGAAACCTTCGTTACCTCCACTATTTATATATTTTGTTCAAATCAACACTTTCACGTTACTTGTCGATCTTATCTCTTTGAAAATACTTGCATTGATGTGATTTTTGGAAACGATTGGTTAACTGCTCATCATGCTTTTCGTAAGGTTGTTAACTTTCATATTCCTAACTAACCTGTTATGCGAAATCAAGCAACCAAACCACTAAAGTCAATCATTGTCATATCAAGCCATAAGTAAAGATCCCCGTTTCTTTCGTTGTTGACTTCCTGGTGTGTAATGCACCGAAGCCAAACTTTCTGTAGGAGACGTTGTAAATGACGATGGCAAGTTGATAGGTATCAATGTGACGTGTTATCAAAGTCTGGGATGAGAGTCACAGATTTGAATGATATTTCTATTGTTAATAAATTTCCTGACGTATTCTTGAAGACTTCCTAGCCTACCCCTAGAGCGTGAAATCGAATTTTGTATTGACCCCGGTACAAAACCCATTTCTTAAACCCTCAAATATTTTTTCAACTAAAACGAACGTATTATGCGCCAAAGACATTGGCTCGAGCTATTGAAGATTACGATCGTACCATTCAATATCATCGTGGAAGTGCGAACGTGGTAGCTGACGCGTTAAGTAGAAGGTTGTGTGCGAGTGAGATGTTGTTAATACAAAGACCCATTTCGTATAACTTGCAAATGATGAAGATAGAGTTAAAGACTCTAGGGACCCACATGAAGATAACGAATATACGATTAGAATCGACTTTAATCGATAAAGTTAAAGCCGCTCAAGCTACATACTCAGAGCTGATGAATGTGAAGAAGTAGGTTCAAGAGGGCGTTATTCTAGAAGCAAGAATTGATGAAGAGAGAAAATCTCAACCCTCGATTTAATTGACCCATTTCAAATCCTCGATCGAGCAGGAATTGTGGCTTATAGACTCGTTTTACCGCCAAGTATGTCGCGTGTTCATAACATTTTTAACGTATTGATGTTATGTAAATATATGGACGACCCGAACCACATTATTAATTTAGAACCGGACGAGATAGCGGATAATTTAACGTATGAAGATGTACCTGTTAAAATCATGGAATGTATTTAACACTCAAAGGTTATACCTCAAGAGTTAGAATCTGACGAAGTGTCCTCATCTGTTCGGCATACCAGGTACGTACGTAAATTTTGAGGGCAAAATTTCATAAGGAGGGGAGATTGTTAAACCTCAGATTTTATGAATAAAGATTTAATTTTTTCGAAATATTTTTTAAAATATTATGGTGTGAATTTGAGATAATGTTATAGTTGTGGGTAATATTTATAAATTTTACAAAGTATGCAAGATGTTGTATAATATTCGATTGGTCGGGGAATATTTTTTTTGTCGGGAAATATCCGTACGACAGTACAATCATTGGTGGACCCCGCAACAAAATTATTGTCGGATTGAGAAATAGACAAAATATTTTATGAAATTAACGGCGAAAGTTCTACCGTTAACTGTTGAAATACTCGGTGTTAAAAGTATAGTAATACGTGTGGTTGCATTGTGGTACACGGTATTGATTATTAATGCTTATTTGAGAAGTCACTCAGTATTGTTCAATCGGGTATTCGGGAAACTTTTCGTGTCAAAATACTATTCACGAGTTACTATTCATGAGTTACTATTCACGAGTTACTATTCACAGGACACTATTGATAGCCCGTAAAATATATTTCTTTTCGGTCCAAATCATTTTTGGGTACAATATTATTCTATGAGGTGATGTGCTAATTTTTCAGACCGTTGGTTGAAGATATAATAGTAAATCAATATGGACCACTGGTGGAAAGTTATAATAGTGAATCAATATGGATCGCTAGTTTAAAGTTTTAATAGTAAATCAGCATGGACCGTTGCTTTAAGTTTTAATAGTAAAGCAATATGGACCGTCCGTTTAAAAGTAAATTAATCTGGACCGTTCTTCAATTAGTTACTATTCAGTCCATTTTCCTATAACTAAAAGCTCATTCCTTCATTATTTCTTACGAATTCACTGAAACTCTAGAGAAAGAAACTATAGATAGAATTCTTCTTGTATAATCTTGAGCGTATTTCTTTAGAGTTTAAGAAAGCTTTGAGCGTAGTACAAGTTTTTTTCGAGTATATCCTCGCCCTACCAGTCGAAATGCTCTTCTTTCAAAGATAAGGGATATTATTTATTGTACCCGTAAGGGTTATTATTTCTTTTGTATTCATGAAGAGAACTTCTGTTATTCCATTCTTTATTATTCTGTTGGAATAACCTGTATACGCGGGCTACCCTATACTTGGTGAAATTCTTCTGTTATTCCATTCTTTATTATTCTGTTGGAATAACCTGTATACGCGGGCTACACTATACTTGGTGAAATTCTTCTGTTATTCCATTCTTTATTATTCTGTTGGAATAACCTGTATACGCGGGCTACCCTATACTTGGTGAAATTCTTCTGTTATTCCATTCTTTATTATTCTATTGGAATATCTTGTCTGTGCGTTTTACGCCGGACCTGGTTCAATCTTTATTATTATGTTGGAACATCCTGTCGGTGTGTAGTACGCCTGACCTGGTTTCGTTATTTAGTATTCTATTGGAATAACCTGTCTATGCGAAGTACCGCAAGCATGGTGATTCCTGTTGTTATTCCATTCTTTATTATTCTGTTGGAATATCCTGTCGGTGCGAATTTCGCCTGACCTGGTTCTGTTATTATTATTCTGTTGGAATAACATGTATATGCGAAGTACCGCATGCATGGTGATTTCTTTTGTTATTCCATTCTTTATTATACCCAGTTGGTTAAAACTTTGACTTCTATACTCCATAAAATTAGTGGAATATCTTTGATATTTGCGCTTCAGCTAGAATCTTTTCATGGAAATATTCTTCTAAGAATTCTTAAATTTTACTTCACAAAGCAGTATCATACTGACAATTTGGACGTTGTTAATTCCTGGATAAATTAATTCCTGAACTTATTTTATTGAATTCTTATATCATTGTCATCATCCTCATGTTTATATTTTGTTGAAAGTCATCTATGGCCTGTAGTGCATAGATGGACTTAGTATGATTATGACCAGGGATTAATCGGTGTAATCATGACCGTAATATTACAAATGATGTGGAAAAGTCCTCATTGGCTCGTAGTGCATTGATGGACAGTTTTTGGTATGATTATGGCTATGGATTCTCTTTGGCCGTAGTGTAGAGATGAATTATTTTATGGCATGATCAGGACCGTTGATGAAAACATTATTATCTTTAGCCGTAGTGCATGGATAATTCGTGGTCGTGATACTAAAGAATATCCTTAGTCGTAGTGCATGGGTGATTCGATGATGTGGATTATTTATTAAGTCATGAAAAACCTTTTAAATCATAAAAGATAGTAGATTTTATTCTCTACTTGACTCTTTTAATGGATTGCTTGATCCGCTGAAGTTAGACTTGATGTCTATTATATTTTATCAGTTTAACATTGTTGAAGACTAATGATAATTTATTCTGCATTATCTTAGTCATAATATTTCTTACTGGGCTAGTTGAGCTCACCCTTTCTTTCACAGTTCTCTTCAGAAAATGAGAATATAGTTGGGACGAGTCGGGAAACGGAGTGATGGACCAGATGATAGCATTAATAGTCCTCACTATTCTATGTAATAGTGTGATAATAATTGTAATGAGGACTCCTTTTGAGTATTGATACTCTCTAGAAGACAATATTTGTATTCAAACTCACAGTTTATGTTTTGTCGTATTGTACACGACAGATGTATTAGTAAGTTGTATTTAAATTCTGCACAATGTATCTGGCGACCCAAGATGGGTGATGTATACCTAATTTTGGGGGCGTCACAATAACCGTTATGCTGTTATTATTAAAAATCTCATTCGTGTCGTTTTCTTCATCTGACAGTTTTTCGTTATGGGGCCCATAAATGGCTGTGCCGTCATAGGAATATTCCCTGACAACAAGAATATTACACGACCAAACGAATATTCCGCGACAACAATGAATATTTTATAACCACTTGTTTGTTTTAAAAAATTTACATATTTCACCCTTAACTTTAAACTTTTATCAATTTAACTATTTACTAAATAGAAAATTTGAATATTTTTATTTCATAATATTCGGGGTCTTACAATCTCCCCTCCTTATAAAATTTCGTCCCCGAAATTTACGTACCTGGTATTTCGAAGAGTTGAGGATACCCTGCTTTAATTTAAGATTTCATCTTCCTTGTCATCATGATTTCTCCATTGCTAATTCTAGAATACAGCTTCAAAAGAAAGGTTAATTGACATATGTCAACTTATCAAGTAAGAAATTTCAGCTTAGGTAAGTCACACACTAGCGAAGTATATTACTCGTCTCTCTCCTCCTAGTTCTAGACTCAAATCTCCATCAGCGACCATATCCCTAAGCTCTGATACCAAAATATAATGGCCCAAAATAGGTCTAATCCACCAAACCTAGTCTGGGTCGCCACGAAATACACTCAACACAAATTCCAAATACAAATCTTCAAATTCTAACTTTTAAACTGTCGTACAAAATACTACCATAGTTAAACTGTGAGTTTAAATACAAATATATGTAACCCTTATGGTTCCTCGGCCACATCACCTTACAATGGTACCTATCATAAAGGTACAGTCAATAACTGTTTTAGAAATTAAAATCTTTGAAAAATGCTCAAGGAAACCTTCATACATGGGAGGCCATATATCTAAGTTATAATAGATATCATATGACTTGAGAATTATCCTTAGTAGACCCAATAGACCCCAATGAAAAATGAGAAGATTATTGTCATCTTATTTCTGATGGTGAATCTTCTCCTGTTGTATAATTATTTCCACTATCTCTAATTGAGAATTATATTTCAACCAAACTCCAATATTATATAGGTAGTGCTCATATATATAATCAGCAAGTGGATGTGCACAGCGCTGTCTTATGATAACACGAAGTCGTATGTTATTAGACATCTTGTATGATAGTGGCTAAACACCCTTCCAAAGTTGGGTTCACCTCACCTTATCCGGTTCACCAAAATCAATGGTTAAATGACGTATAAAATACGACACACTTATCTAAAAGTCTCAATAAAATTATTTCCATACTATTTTAGGGGAAATCTCAACGGATATAGACCACCGTTCTATTCCCCTGTTACCCCTGCTAGACCCAGCTACACTCTTATTACCTGAAAGGAATTGTGAAGGAAAAGGGTGAGCACAACTAGCCCATTAAAGAATATCATGACTAAAGATAATTAAATTATCAATAACCTTCGTCAATAATAAATCAGAAATTTAGAAGAACATATAGTAGATGATAAAACTTTTCAACCATAGTTGCAACGGAACGAACAATCCATTAGAAGAGTCAAATAGACCATAAAGTCTATTATCTTCTCCATGTTAAAAGTCCACCAATAATGTTTTATCCCTGTAACATCAATCAACAATTCATGTCCACAATCATGTGAATAACTCATATTCATAATTGTGGTTCTAAATTCCTCTTCACACTCAGGACGAAGATAATTTTCATCACTTGTCTTTACTTGAAACATCAAATATCATGGTTATACCAAATCACAGTTCATATTCATAATCATACTAATAAATTCATCTTTGCACTACAGGCCAAAGATATTCATCAACTGTTCATCTTTGTACTACATGCCAAAGATATTCAACAACATGTCCTCTTTGCACTACGGGTCAAAGAATTTCAACAACAGGTCATCTTTGCACTACAGGCCAAAGATATTCAACTATAGGTCATCATTACACTATAGGCCAAAGATATTCAACAACATGTCATCTTTTCACTACATTCCAAAGATATTAATATCTCAAAGAAATATATAATTATTTCAGAATTTATATAAACAATAATTATAATCATGTTGATCAATTAACCTTTGAGCTTAAGCTAAAGATATTCAATTGTAAATTCAATGGTCATGATCATACCAGTCAACAATTCTTCTTCACACTGAAGTCAAAGAGAAATTTTATCACCAAGAATATAAAAATATTATATATGATAATAAAAACAATATGATCAAAACATGGATTTAATTTCAAGTGCAAGATTCATAAATCAACAGTAATTTGGCTAGAAAAAGAAACCAATTTTGTCATAAATAGTAACCCGTGCATAGTATATCGCATTCGTAAATAGTACCGTATACGTAAATAGTGCCATTTATGTAAATAGTGTCATATACATGAATAGTGTCGCATACGTGAATAGTGATGTATACGTGAATAGTACCGTATACGTGAATAGTAACACTGACATGAAAAAGATAAAGTTTCACAATAAAATTCATATCAATATTTTGGTATAATGATATTAAAAGAAATAACATCATTTACTTGAAAAAAATAGCATCCCTTACCATCTCTTATCTCAAAAGAATAGCACTTCTGACTAAAATATTGGATGTAATACTGAAGGAAACTTGCACTGTATAATAACACTTAAAAATCTAAATATTCACAAAAATACGCTCGATAATATAGAGAGAGAAACTTCTGATTCTGGTGTGATTTTCAATTCTAACCTAAGCACCCTATTTATAAAAAAATGCTTAGACAACCAAAGCAGAAAATTTAATAAAATATTATTAATTTTCTTTTCTCTTACGCACACCACATCACAATCTCAACACTTCACAAGTGGGGCCTACCAAATTCAACAAAATTAAGAGGTAAAAAAGGATAAGTGGGTCCCACCCCCTTGTTTTTAATAAATAACCATTTTATCAAAAAAAAATACGAACCTTATGTCCATTCCATATGAAATTTAATTCTCTACAACTTTGTAGAAGAAAGTTTTTCCAAATTCTGAACGAAAAATGACCTGAATTTACATAGGGATGAAATCTTATAGCATTCCATCCATGAAAATTTGCTTATGGATCAAATCCACAATCATGTGAATAACTCATAATCATAATTGTTGTTCTAAATTCCTCTTCGCACCCAAGACGGAGATAATTTTCATCACCTGTCTTTACTTGAAACATCAAAGATCACGGTTATACCAAATCACAGTTCTTGTTCATAATCATACTAATAAATTCATCTTTGTACTATGGGCCAAAGATATTCATCTACAGTTCTTCTTTGCATTACATGCCAAAGATATTCAACAACATGTCATCTTTACACTACGGGCCAAAGATATTCAACAACATGTCATCTTTGCACTACAGGCCAAAGATATTCAATAACATGTCATCTTTGCACTACGGGCCAAAGATATTACACAATAGGTCATCTTTGCAATACATGCCAAAGATATTAATATCTCAACGAAATATATAATCATTTCAAAATTTATATAAACAATAATTATAACCATGTTGATCAATTCACCTTTGCACTTAAGCTAAAGATATTCAATTATAAATTCAATGGTCATGATCATACCAGTCAACAATTCTTCTTTACACTCAAGTCAAATAGAAATTTTATCACCATGATTATAAAAATGTTATATATGATAATAAAAACAATATAATCAAAACATGAATTTAATTTTAAGAGTAAGATTCATGAATCAACGATAATTTGGTCAGAAAAAGAAACAAATTTTATCGAGAATAGGACCCCGTGAATAGTAACCCGTGCATAGTACCTCGTATTCGTAAATAGTACCGTATACGTAAATAGTGCCATATACATAAATTGTGTCGCATACGTGAATAGTGTCGTATACGTGAATAGTACCGTATACATGAATAATACCGTATACGTGAATAGTACTGTATACGTGAATAGTAACCCCCGACATGAAAAAGATAAAGTTTCACAATAAAATTCATATCAATATTTCGGTATAATGATATTAAAAGAAATAACATCACTTACTATCCATTACCATCCGTTACCTCAAAAATATAGCACTTCTGACTGGAAATATCGGATGTAATATTGAAGAACACTTGCATTGTGTAGCAACACTCAAGATATCTAAATACTCACAAAAATACGCTCGATAATATAGAGAGAGAAACTTCTGATTCTAGTGTGATTTTTAATTCTAACCTAAGCACCCTATTTATAGAAAAATACTTATAACACCAATGTAGAAAAAATTTAATAAAATATTATTAAGTTTATGTTTTTTTCTTACGCACACCACATCACAAACTCAACACTCCACAAGTGGGGCCCACAAAATTTAGAAAAATCATGAGGTAAAAAAGGACAAGTGGGTCCCACCCCTTGTTTTTAATTTAAACAATATTCGGAAGGTTTAATAACTCATAATAAATAGTCATTTTATCATAAAAATACGAACCTTCTGTCTATTCCATATGAAATTTAATTCTCCACAACTTTGTAGAAGAAAGTTTTTTCAAATTCCGAACAAAAAATGACCCGAATTTACATACGAATGAAATCTCATAGCATTCCATCCTTTAAAATTTACTTATGGATCAAATCCACTGCACACCCACTTTGGCAAACAAAATCAGCATATTTCACACACAAGTGGGGCCCACTCAATTAGAAAAATCCTCCACCAAATATTTTACACGTTTTAATCCTCAAAAATACCATTTAGACCAAATATGCACTCTTCCTTCTTATTTTATTCATATACTGTGAATTTAGTGTAGAAATATCACCATTATTATATTATTATATTATCACATTATAAATTTATAATATAATATAATAATATATTTGAATGAATTATTTTATCAGAAAAGATAAAATATCAATTTTCAACAATTGTCACTTTTCTAAAAATTCATCCATTTATATCCCAATTGAATAAATATTTCCTTATTATTTTTATCAATAATAATTTATTCACAAATAATATTACAGAACCACAATATTGACAACCAGGTCGTTCCTAGTAAAGATGGGACTTTCCGATAAAAAATTTTCTTTACTAGCGCACAATTAGGTGGCCAAACCCCTTTTCTAGACAGAACTTGCTTAAACATTGTCAATAATAATATCTAATAATATTATTCAAATAATATGAAATATTGATCTGATAATGGTAAATATTATGCAATGACAATTATTAAATTAACAATAATATAAAAAATTTGTGCAATACTGTGTGCTACTGTGCAACAACGCGTATTAGTTTACTTTACTCACCGGGTATTCCAACAGATTTAACAGTAACCGTTATGCCGTTATTATTAAAATAACTCATTCGTGTCATTTTTTTCATCCGACAGTTTTCCGTTATGGGCCCCAAAAATGGTTACGTCGTCGTACGAATATTTCCTGACAACAAGAATATTCCACGACCAAACTAATATTCCCTGATAACAATGAATATTTTATAACCACTTGCTTATTTTGAAAAATTTACATATATCACCGTTAACTTTAAACTTTTATCAATTTAACTATTTACTAAATAGAAAAATTGAATACTTTTATTTCATAAAATTCGGAGTTTTGCAAGAAGGAACATATTCTACGCTCCAAGGTTATACCTCAATTCAAAGTTTTATGGAGAAACCACGATGTTGAGGAAATGACCTGAGAGTTAGAATCTGAAATGAAATCAAGGTATTCTCACCTCTTCGATATACCAGGTATGTACACCAATTTCAAGGACGAAATTTCATAAGAAGGGGAGGTTGTAAGACCCCAATTTTTATGAATAAATATTAATTTTCTCGAAATATATTTTTGAATAATAAGATGTGAATTTGATATAATGTTATAGTTGTGGGTAATATTTATAAATTTTGCAAAGTAAGCAAGTTGTAATAAAATATTCGACTGGTCGGCGAATATTCGTACGACAGCACAATCATTGTTGGACCCCACAACAGAATTATTGTCGGAGTTAGAAAACGACATGAATAACTTTATATAAAAATAATGGCAAAAGTTTTACCGTTAATTGTTGAAATACCCGATGATAAAAGTACAGTAATACGTGTGGTTGAATAGTAGTACACGGTATTGATTATTGATGCTTACGTGAGAAGTCACTCAGTTATACTCAATTATTGATACAGTAATTGCTGCATAGTATGTGACACCCCAAAATCTGGGTACTCTATTCCCACAAGATTTGGTGTTCACTTGATATAAAAACATTCATTTCCAACTACCCAAATACAATAAAATTTAACAATAAACCTTCACATTAAAGGATTAGATCAATAAGTTCAATAAAAAATCTCCCAGGTCATCTAACATTTAAATACAAATATCAAGTGCGGAAAATTAAATAACTACATCACAATATTTAAAATAAAGTCTGACAATATAAAAGTCAACAGGTTTACAAGTCTTCAAAACTTGCTCATCTATCATTTCCCTTTACTGGTGGTAGGTTCTTCGACCTTCTTAACTTTAGCTGTAGTATTTATATAAGCAAGAGTGAGCAAACGAACGCTCACTTGAAGTGACAATGAATAATATAACATAACAACTGCCAAATGAATAGTCTTAATAGAACAGAATAATATTTTCTATCAGTGATAATTAGGAACAAAATTTGAAATATATATCTTAGGGTCATAAGACCACGAACTATGTCCAAAGTTATAAGTATTCTTTCAACTTAAACCTAAACATTCATAAGACCGTACGGGACTGCTCGTACTTAGGGGGATCAGTCCTTCGTACAATGTATTGTGCACAAACATCTAAACGCTTTGTGTAAATTATCCCCTATAATAGGGTTGTTCATCTCAGTATTTAGAATACAAGTTCGCACCAAAGTATGTTTGGTTTGGATACGTTTCAAGGTAATTTAGAGTTTAACGAACATCAACTAAGGAATAGTTGAATAAAATGTAATAACAATATGATGTGGAATAAGTCATAAGTGAATCAACATTGTATATATAGGTCATGCTTTAGAAATGAACTAAAAGCATAAGCATTGAATAACGTAACATACCTTGCTTGAACAATATTAAGCTAAGGCTAGAAATTTGGTTTAGTAATAGAATTTGAATTATCGAACCTACATAACCAATAGCAGGTTGAATAATATAAACTTTCTCAATATAAGGGTAAATAGAACAAACTTAAGTACATGTGCGAGTTTGGAAACTTGCTCAATTGTAAACAAGATAGGGTAAAGAAAACTTGCACAACATAAAATTAGAGTTAAGAAACTTGCCTCGCGTGTAAGCAAAACCGTAATAACTCGATTCACAATATCCTAGACACATGCCATTATGACATAATTAGTTACTACATATACTCTGTATACAATTAAGTATCTATTTCATGTATGGCTTGGTTTTTAATCACATGTTCAAGTCACATTATTAATGAAATAATAAAAGTCGTTAATTGCTAATAAAATTCTCATTCTTAGTGTGAAGCCCCAAAAATAGGTCCACACTACCCATTCTGAGACGCCAAATACATGGTACAGAAAATAACTATAATTTCATTATTATAATTATCGTGCAAAATACGACAACACATATGCTGTGAGTTTAAAAACAAATATTATCTTCTATACAATATTCATACTCAAATAAGTCCTCATTACAATTATTGATACACTATTTTTCAAAATAGTGAGGACTACTAAAACAACTGCCTTGAAACATCACTCTACACCCCGACTAGTTCCCGCTATATTCTCACATCCTGAGAAGAAAAATGGAACAAAAAGAAAAAGGGTGAGCTCAACTAGCCTAGTAAAGAATATTATGACTAAGGTAATGTAGAACAAATTATCCTTAGTCCTCAATAGGGAAAAATATGATAGAATAAAATAGACAACAAGTTTTAGATCAACAACTGTAGCGAAAATAACAATTCATTAGAAGAGTT
Organism: Panax notoginseng; assembly: GCA_016801055.1. Lineage (NCBI taxonomy): Eukaryota > Viridiplantae > Streptophyta > Magnoliopsida > Apiales > Araliaceae > Panax > Panax notoginseng. The sequence goes on from CM029019.1 coordinate 85,774,564, forward strand.
AAGTAGAGAATGAAGTCTACTATCATCTATGATTTAAAAGTCCATCATCAATATTTTATCCCTGTAACATCAATCAATATACATATTTAATCAAATATTCATCTTTGCATTACGGGCCAAAGATATTCATTTATATCACCAGTTGGTCATGTTCATCTCAACACCTGTCCATCTTTGCACTACGAGCCAAAGATATTCATTAGGTAACCAATCATCTTTGCACTACAGGCCAAAGATATTCATCAGGTATCACTATTTAAGACTGAGGATGGTGAAAAATATTTTAAAGAACGAATCTAGTGAGATAAAGGACACAATTAGGGATTCATAATTTAATTTATCCAAGTTCAAGAATACTCCATAATAATCAATTATTGAGCCAAATTCCATAGTAAAGTTTAAAACATAGATCCAATCAAAGATAGGAACCATAACAGACAACTTGGACACAAAAAAAGAAAACTCAAGGAATTTCTGATCATTTCAGGAATTATAAAAGCAATACTTACAATAGTAAGTTTTGAGTTAGGAATCTGAAATGAACAATATACGAAACTGAAAATGGATTTTCAACTGTCATGCGGTAGTCCGCGTAGATAGATCATTTCCACAATTTAATAACAATTGAATATGAAGGGTTATTCACCAGGTATGCAGTAGTCGGCATAGACAGGTTATTCCAACAGAATAATAACGAATGGAATAATAGAAGAATTTCACCATGCATGCGGTAGTCCGCGTAGACAGGTTATTCCAACAGAATAATAAAGAATGGAATAACAAAAGGATTTCACCATACATGCGGTAGTCCGCATAGACAGGTTATTATAACAGAATAATAAAGAATAGAATAACAACCCTTACAGTATTGCAAGAAAATAACTCTCTTCCTGAATACGAAAGAAATAATACCCCTTACGAATACAATAAATAATATCCCTTACGAATATTGAATGAAGTTAATATTCCTTACGAATACGAAAAATAATATCGTAAGCGAATATGAAATAAATAACACCCCTTACGAATACAACAAATAATATCCCTTATGAATATTGAACGAAGATAATATTCCTTACGAATACAAAAAATAATATCGTAAGCGAATATGAAATAAATAACACCCCTTACTTTAGTAGAAGATTGAATATTGAAGTAGGGTACTAGCAAAATACTCTTCTTCTTGCTCTCTACAGTTTCTCACTTTAGAGTTTTAGTGAATTCGTAAAAAATAATGAAGGAATGAACTTCTATTTATAGGAAAAAGGACTGAATAGTAACTAATTCATGAACGGCCCAGATTAATTTACTTTTAAACGGACGGACCATATTGATTTACTATTAAAACTTAAAGCAACAGTCCATACTGATTTACTATTACAACTTTAAAATCAGCGATCCATATTGATTTACTATTATAACTTTCCACCAACGGTCCATATTGATTTACTATTATATCTTCAACCAACAATCCATATTGATTTACTATTATAACTTCAACTAACGGTATGAAAAATTAGTACATCTCCTCATGGAATAATAAGTCAAACTTATAACAAACACCTCGTAACAAACCCCTCTATTTATATCAAAAATTGAATAAATAATTACCACAAATCATTTATCTTTAATCAACATATTTTTAATCTATTATCAATTATTCATCATTAATATTATAACTCACAATATTTAACAACCAGATCATTCCTAGAAAGAGGGGGCTTTCCGGTAAGGATTTTTCCTTATTGGCGCGCTATTAGCTATGTGATAAAAACTCTCCTCGACAGAACTTTATAGACATCGTAAATATTGTAAATAATAATATAAATAACTTTGTCGTCTCAATTATTGATTAAATAATATAAAATATTATGCAGATGATATTGTGACGATAATCGAATCAAATAACGTGAGATAATATGCATCAATTACTGTAGCAATAATTGAGTATAACTGAGTAACTTCTCACGTAAGCATCAATAATCAATACCGTGTGCTACTATGCAACCACGCGTATTACTGTAATTTTACTACCGAATATTTCAACAGTTTAACAGTATAATTTGGTCATAAAAAAACTAATTTTATTGTGAATAGTAACTCATAAATAGTAACTCATGAATAGTAACTCGTATTCGTACATAGTACCGCATACGTAAATAGTGCCATATATATGAATAGTATCGTATACGTGAATAATAACCCCGACATGAAACGGTAAAAATTTCATAAGAAAGTTTAAACCAATATTATTTCTGTCATTTTCTAACTAAGACAATTCTTTCGTTGTGGGGTCCACCAATGATTGTGTCGTCGTATAAATATTCTCCGCCAACAAGAATATTCTATGACCAAACGAATATTCCCCGATAAAAATGAATATTTTATATCAAATTCACACCATAATATTCTAAAATAATAATTAGAGGAAATTCCATTTTATAAAAAAAATTTGGGGTCTTACAACCTCCCCTCCTTATGAAGTTTCGTCCTCGAAATTGACGTGTGTAGCTGGTGTTTCGAAAAGGTGAGGGTACCTCACTTTTATTTCTGATTCCAACTCCCAGGTCATTTCCTCAATAACATAGTTCCTCCATAAAACGTTGACTTGTGGTATAACCTTTGTACGTAGGACATGCTGCTTCCTATCTAAAATCTCAACTGGTACCTCCTCGTACGTTAAATCTTCGACTACCTCGTCTGGTTCTAATTCGATAATGTGATTCAAGTCTTTCTCATACTTACGTAGCATGGATATGTGAAACACGTTATGAACACGAGACATACTTGGCGATAAAGCGAGTCTATATGCCATAATTTCTACTCGATCGAGGATTTTAAATAGACTAATAAATCAAAGGTTTGAGCTTTCCTCACATCGTCGATTCTCACTTTTGGAATAACGACTTATTGCATCTTCTTCGTCATATTCATCAGCTCTGGGTCTGTAGCTTGAGCAGCCTTAACTTTAAAAATTAAAGTCGATTCTACGCGTATATTTGACATCATCAGGTGGGTCCCTAGAGTCTTGAACTCTATCTCCATCATTTGCAAGTTATACAAAATGGGTCTTCGTGTTAAAAATATCGCACTCGTAATCGCATACGATCTTCTACTCAACGTGTCAGCTACCACGTTCGCTTTTCTAGGATGGTATTGAATGGTATGATCGTAACCTTTCAACAGCTTAAGCCAACATCGTTGCCGCATGTTGAGTTCCTTTTGGTTGACGAAATATTTGAGGCTTTTATGATCTATATAGATCTCCACTTTCTCCCCATACAAGTAGTGCCTCCATATCTTTAACGCGAAAATGACTGATGCCAACTTTAGATCATGAGTAGGATAATTCCTCTCATATTCTTTGAGTTGTCGTGAGGCATAGGCTATGACTTTCCTATGTTGCATGAGAACACATCCTAACCTTTTGCCTGAAGCATCGCTGTAGATAACAAATCCATCCGAACCAGATGGTATTGTCAGAATAGGTGCTGAAATGAGTCTCCTCTTGATTTTTTGAAAACTCTTCTCACATTCCTCGCTCTATACGAATTTTGTATCTTTTTGAGTTAGCTGAGTTAATGGAGTATTGATTCGAGAAAATTCTTTCATGAATCTCTGATAGTAATCAGCTAAGCCTAGAAAGCTACGTATTTTGATTACTGACTTAGGTTGCCCTCAACTGTGACTCATATTCCAATCTTGAATAGTACGTCATAATGGCACCTATCAATTTACCACCGCACGAATATGGCGTCCCCTACGGAGAGTCTGACTTTGGTGCATTCCATAAAGGAAATCACCAGATAAAGGCTCGGGTACCAACTCCTGTAGTTTGGTTTTTAACTTCTAAAGTTCAATAGGAGCTATTCGATATGGGGTTTTGGAAGTGGGTTTTGTACCGGGTTCAAATTCGGTACAAAATTCAATATCACGCTCTAGGGGTAGGCCAGGAAATTCTTCAAAAAATTCACTAACAATAGAAATATTATTCAAATTTAACGTATTTTTTGTTCAAGTCCATGACATGGCTAAGAAAGTTTGACATCCATTTTTGAATAAAGGAATGACTTTATGGCTTCATATGAAAGTGTTTGACTTTGGTGATTTGGTTGCTTTAATTCGGATAACAGGTTGGTTAGGAATATGAAAACTAACAACCTTACGAAAATAATCAATTTTGGCATGATGAGTAGTTTGCCAATCAATTCCTAAAATCACATCAAATACAAGTATCTTTACAGAGGTAAGATCAACAAGTAATGTGATGGTGCCAACTTGGATCAAGCAAGATTTATAAACTGTAGATGTAACAAAAGTTTCTCCCAACGGAGTTTCCACAGATAAGTCAAAGTCTAATTTCTCCGGAGTCACGTTCAAACGTTGAGCACAACTAGGTGAAATAAAAGAGTGGGTAGAACTAGTATCTAACAAGGTATAGACTTCGCAAGAATTTATAATTAACTAACATGTGCTAACTTCGTTTGGGTTACTCGCTTTTTGAGAAGTCACGAAAAATGATCTTCCACGAACCGTTAACTTTGACTTGTTCGAGATAGGTTTTGGAGTCACCATCCCAGTTGTACCTGGTTTCGCTACAAGACAAAATCAAGCAATGTGACCGTCTTTTCCACGACTAAAACATACCTTGGAAGGCTGTGAACAGTTTGGACTTATGTGTTCCTCCTTCCCGCATTTATAACATATGACCGATGGTCGTTCTCCTCCCTTAGAAACAGTTGATGTTGGTGCTGACGTCTTCATGTTGTCATTGTTTTACCTTCTCTTTTTTGAAATCTCCCCTCGACTCGCTTCTCTTACTATCTTGGCCACTATTACCACCAAAGAGATTACCGTTTTCGTCCAGATATTTTCCTCCCCGCTGGTTATCATCGCTCTAATGAATGCTGCCACGGTATGGTTGTGGTCCTATTGGTCGGAAAACCGATCACTAAACACGTGCAAGTATACGCGGTCTAACAAGTAATACAGTGATAAGGAGAGTGTCGTAACCACGAGGAACTATGACTAATATTTACCAAGTACCGACTTTGAATCACTAATGTCTTATTTGAACAGCAGTAAATGAAAGTGTGATTAATCTAGTTAAACTAATTAATAAAGCATGTAAATGGATAACGAATGGAAATCTAAAGAAATACAAGCTAAGGTCAAAACTTCACCCCCACACAGGCATTCTGTCGAACACCTGGCGTGTTATGTTTCATCAAACTAGCTACCATTTCTCTCTTTGGTCTTAATGGTCATGACAATTTGTCGACCGAGAACACACAGGTGCCTATGCACCTCTATCGAGGTATGCACAAACATATCCTCTTTAGATCCACCCAAAAGGGAATAGAACAGAAAAGAACGTCCAAGCTAGATACAATCCTACATATGTCAATGCAAAACAATCATAACAAGGATTTAAGCCTAAGTTCTCTATTAGGTCGCACGTGGCGCACAGAGATATGTCTATTTTACGCACAACTTATGCTGTCGACCCACAATCACATGCCAATATATTCAGGCGTAAATCTATAATTCTTCTGTCGATATCATGCAGATTACCAAAATCATCACTAATGTTTTAGCGAGAATCGTAAAGCACAAATATATTAAACCAAATCATACGGTGCCAACCAAAGAGATAAAGATAATCAATTCAAATAACAAAGGGATCCATTATAACCTTAGAGCCAATATTCAGTTCATAGTCAATAACCCAAATACAAGTAGCAAATAAGACAACATGTATAGATTATAATAATAAAGGAAATAAATGGATAAGAAGGAACTCTGTCAAAGCCCTTCAGTCACCAAGTAATCCGCTCCTTTCAAGCTTTCCAATCCATGTCGCTCGTTGCTCTTGTTCTCCAAAGAAATGCAGACTTCTCCCTAAATCTACGTAATCTAAATGTATAGAGAATCTAAGGGAAAGAAATTACAGAATAAAACTAATCTAAGCTAAGCTCGCTCTCTCTTCGTTCTCCCCCCAATGGAGGTGGCTGCTCCTCGCTTATATACTGCTCCCCCTTCTTTTAGGTCATTAAAAGACTCATTACTCCTTGGGCACCGGAGCTCGCGCTGCGGCGTGAGCAAAGGCTTAACAAGCGGCGCTGGGGCGCGAGCTGAGGCGATGGGGCGCCGTTAATGGCGCTGGGGCGCGAGTTTGGCGTCGGCCTTAGCGCTGGGGCGCCACATGTAGCTCAAGCGAGGCGCCCAAAGTTAGTAGCTTTGCCTAGCATTGGCGCTGGGGCGCGAGCTGGGGCACTGGGGAGCCGAATGTAGAGCTGGGGCGCGACTTCCAAGTGTAACACTGGCACTGTGGCGCCAGTGCAGGAAAATGGCCAATATGCCCTGTAAGTTGGAAAACAACTCTGCATTGCATCAATTAAGCATAATAACAGTACAATCATATAAAACTATATAAAATCTACGAGAACATGCAACTATTTAAGTCATAAAATATCTAATTCACGGGTATAAATCCTGCTCATCAAATACCCCCAAACTTAAGTCTTTGCTTGTCCTCGAGTAAACTAACTAACACAAAACTAATAATAAAACATACGCGAAAGAAAATAAAAATAGTATAGTAACATCATGGCTTCAAAGCTTGATCATAGCTAATCCTAGAGAATAGGGCAAACACAGATATGAGTAAGAGTTCATTCAATTTCAAGCATAAGACTGTATTCGATCCATTCTCTGTGTGTGTGTGGAGACCAATCGTTATAACTAATCATAACTCAATTAAGCTCGCACAGTCGATTGCTAAAACCAATGAGCAAACTCCGCAACTCAAACATTCAATAAGCATTAAGAATAAGACGTAAATGCAGGAAAAGATCAAAAGACTCTATCATGACGACAGTAAAATCAGACTTGGACAGTACTTAATTACCTTAGGCTATTCAGAACTACCCATTAATGAGCTTTTGATCAGTGACTCCCAAGCCAGACGACTTTATGGCACTAGGTGTAGAACACCCTATGAATCTAATAACTCGAGCAGTAAAGGCCATGTAATCAACATAAGCCAACTAAGATTTTTACAACACAAACGAAGATTATTAAGCGAGTGCATTTTATGCTCCATCTTGATATCGGTCCTGCATTTATGGGTGAGGGAATTTTGCGCTCCGTCTCGACCTACCGCAAAACTTTCGATATAAACTCTTCTTTTCTATTTTTATTCTCATTTCATTCATTTTTCTTCTTATGTCAACATGCTAGAATCCAAGATGCAAAGCTGTATAAATGTCTAAGTCTTTTATTACCTTGTACAAATGAAAGTTTATAAGAGTGAACAAATTTTCAAAGAAATAAACACGCGAACTAAATTTGAAAAATAACTAGTTAAATACAGTTAGTAGGTGCGTGCTAAGAAGGACGGATCAATAACAGTCTAAACTTATCAATTGAACAACCCCTAGCTCATACATGTTTGACACGAGTCTAAGAGATAGGCATAGATACTTGACGCTTGTCATCAGCCACAATCAAAAATTACTGAAAACTATAACACCCTTGCTAAATAGCAGCTCAAAAAAGGGTAAAAAGGCCATTCAAATGGCACAAACATCTAATCAGTAAAAGCCCCAAAAAGATGGCTATAAACCATAAATATGCTGATAATAATCAAAGCATTAAAAAAAACCAAAAACAGATCATGGCATAAAAATTAAAGCATAATTCTGCAGTTCAAAACAACTGCACCACAATACTGATGATAAAAACATAATAAGGTACTAAAGTATGCAATCTAGTCATGGCAGTACATAAATAGATAGATAATAGCTAAAAGCACCATCAAACTTGAGGTGAGCAATGCCCTCATTGTTAAACATAAAGCAAACGATACAATAGGGCTTCCCTGAAGTGGCTCACTCAACAGCGGTCTCATCCTCGTCAGCCTCGGCGGGCGGTGATGGGGGAGGGTAGGGTGGGAAGACAGGAGGCTCCGGGAACCATGCCTCATCGCTAATAAATTTTGTGTTGTCCAATGGCATTGGTGGTGCCGCGGACGATGATCCTCCCATGCTAAGGCATTGCCTCTTTTGTGCCATTTTCTGAAATTTTTCTATATGTTATCTGCACTTGCCAAGAGGTATAACAGAAAACACTATGAAGCAAATATGCATTATTAAAAATAATATAATAACTAACTACAAAGTGAACTAGACATAGGTAAAGGAAAACAGATAAAATTTATACCGAGATGGGGGTGCCTCCCCACCAAGTGCTTGTTTTAAAGTCGTCAGCTTGACTATACCGACACCATTCAATCTGGCTCATAACCGAATATGACCTTCTCATGCCGCCTATTCGTCAGTTCCTTTAAATTTTTGCCAGACATGGATGATGGATCATCCTCGTTTTCTTCATCCTTCGGCACAAAGAATCTTTCACCACTGGAATTATCCACTAATTCCCCTTGTTCATTAAATTGAAAGAGTTCTTTGTGCTCTATTGGGCCCTCTCAGGTTTCCATAGTCGGGAGCGTGGTTTCTGATAGTAGATCAGTATTGACGATACCACCATTGTTAATCCTTGTGTCTCCAACTTTAGACTCCACCGGTTGGCCAGCCTGCACTATGACGTCCCCCTTAACAACTGTGTGAGACTCAATGCATTTTCCTTGCGTATCCACCATGCAATGCTATACTACTTCATTGTCGAGATCAATTACGATCGGGAGATTGCCTTACGGTGGATTTGTGATGGCACTGACAAGTTGCCCCAATTGCTTCTCAAGGCTGTGCAATGCGGCTTCTTGGCTTGCCATCCGAACATCATTGCTCTAAATAAAGTCGGTGAGAAGCTCCTCAAGCTGGTTCTCTTCTTCTCGTGTTGAGGTCTCATAAAAGCTCTCATTGGGTTGAGACGTCAACTCATAATGCGGCAGAGACTGATAGTCAAACTGAAAGGCATGATTCGGATCATAATATTGCTCTTGACTGAAGTCCCATGAGTTTGGATAACCCTGGCAGTTTGGATGATAGGAGATCGGTTCAAAGTCAACTCGTTCCTGACAGTAGGCATTCTGAGTGGACTGACACTCGAGATTGTCAAAAAACCTCAAGGCATTAGCAATTTGAAGTTATAATCTCTCGAGTCCTTCTTCCGAGCTTGGTTATGTTGTCCCCTCATAAGGCCACTGATAACATTGATCGTCCACAATCTATAGACTTAAAAAAAAACAAAGGAAGATCAAACAAATAAGAGAAATAATTATATACAAGTTCAAAGTAAGACTAAATTGATTTAAATCAATATTGGACAATATTAGAATAACAGTTCCCCGGCAACGGCGCCAAAAACTTGTTGGTCAGAAAATCAATCACTAAACACGTGCAAGTATACGTGGTCTAACAAGTAATACAGTGATAAGGGGAGTGTCGTACCCATGAGGAAATATGACAAATATTTATCAAGTACCGACTTTGAATCGCTAAAGTCTTATTCGAACAGTAGTAAATGAAAGTGTGATTAATCTAGTTAAACTAATTAACAAAGCATGTAAATGGATAACGAATGGAAATCTAAAGAAATAAAAGCTAAGGTCAGAACTTCACCCCCACACAGGCATTCTGTCGAACACCTGGCGTGTTATGTTTCATCAAACTAGCTACCCTTTCTCTCTTTGGTCTTAATGGTCACGACAATTTGTCGACCGAGAACACACAGGTTCCTATGCACCTCTGTCGAGGTATGCACAAATATATCCTCTTTAGATCCACCCAAAAGGGAATAGAACATAAAAGAATGCCCAAGCTAGATACAATCCTACATATGTCTATGCAAAACAATCATAATAAGGATTTAAGCCTAAGTTCTCTATTAGGTCGCACGTGGCGCACAGAGATATGTCTATTTTACGCACAACTTATGCTGTCGAAACCCACAATCACATGCCAATATATTCAGCTGTAAATCTACAATTCTTCTGTCGATATCATGCAGATTACCAAAATCATAACTAATGTCTTAGCGAGAATCATAAAGCACAAATATATTAAACCAAATCATATGGTGCCAACCAAAGAGATAAAGATAATCAATTCAAATAACAAAGGGATCCATTGTAACCTTAGAGCCAATATTCAGTTCATATTCAATAAACCAAATACAAGTAGCAAATAAGACAACATGTATAGATTACAATAATAGAGGAAATAAATGAATAAGAAGGAACTCTATCAAAGCCCTTCAGTCACCAAGTAATCTGCTCCTTTCAAGCTTTCTAATCCATGTCGCTTGTTGCTCTTGTGCTCTGAAGAAATGCAGACTTCTTCCTAAATCTAACTAATCTATATGTACAGAGAATCTAAGGGAAAGAAATTACAGAATAAAACTAATTTAAGCTAAGCTAGCTCTCTCTTCGTTCTCCCCCTGATGCAGGCGGCTGCTCCTCGCTTATATATTGCTCCCCCCTTCTTTTAGGTCATTAAAAGACTCATTACTCCTTGGGCATCGGAGCTCGCGCTGCAGCGCGAGGAAAGGCTTAATAAGCGGCATTGGGCTGAGAGCTGAGGCGCTGGGGCGCGAGTCTGGCGCCGGCCTTAGTACTGGGGTGCCACACGTAGCTCAAGTGAGGTGCCCAAAGTCAGTAGCTTTTCCTAGCATTGGCGCTGGGGCGCGAGCTGGGGCACTGGCTTGCCGGATGTAGCGTTGGGGCGCGACTTCCAAGTGTAACACTGGCGCTGCGGTGCCAATGCAGGAAAAATGGCCAATATGCCCTGTAAGGTAGAAAACAACTCTACATTGCATCAATTAAGCATAATAACACTACAATCATATAAAACTATATAAAATCTACGAGAACAAACAAGAAACTATATAAAATATCCGATTCAAGGGTATAAATCCCGCTCATCAGGTCCCCCGATTGAACATGCTCATTATCTCTCTATAATAATTGAGCCATGTTGACAACATCTGAATATAAAGAAAATTTGTGAGAGATAAGGTATTGACGAATTTTGAGTTTCAACACTCTTAGAAACATTCGCGTCATACGTTCCTCATTTTCTACCAAATAAGGTGCAAACCTGGATAACTCCACGAACTTAGCTTCGTACCGGGATACAGTTATGTTGTTCTGTTCCAATCTAATAAACTCCACCTCCTTCATATGATGAATACTTTCAGGAATGTACTTGTCATTAAATAGTTTCTGAAATATTTCCCAAGACATATTGAGTACGGTTGGCTGGTTATGCTTCAAAGATTCCCACCAATAATGTGACAACCCGAGAATTTAGATAATTATTAAAATCCTAAAATGATGGATTAAAGGTTATAAGATTAACCTAGACAGAAAATAAGTGTATGGAATTGACGTTTCTGTGAAGGAATTTTAAGGATTTCAAAATTTTTAAGAAGAACCTATATGGTTTCTTAATTGAATGAGAATAAAGAAATATGGGTTACAAAATTTCAAAACCCTAGAAATGAATTAATATGTACTTGAAGGAATATCGAGAATAAGGTATTACGATACCTGTAAATTCGGTGTGAACTGAATAGTCTAAGAAATGTTATATAAGTACATATGAAAATTTTAGTAAGGAGATAAGATTTCACATGAAGAAATGTTATAAGGTTAAACGAAGATGAGTATATGTATAGAAATATATATACTTAGTAAAGTGCTATATATATTTTAGCAAGAGGAATGATGAATTAAGTTATTGATATAAGGATCAAGATAAAACTATGTTAGTAATTAACATAGCTTGAACGTTAGCCTTGACTGGCAAATAAAAATTTGAATAAGTATAAAGTCGTTAGTTAATACGATTAGCAATAAGAATGGAATAATTTAAAACTCAAAATTTGAGTTAGAGATAGAATTTTGAAGCATGGACTGCTCGGTTGCGTCCGGAACGTCAAGATTAGTCAAAATGGGCAGTAAACACAAAGTGTGTAAAGGTTAACTTTTGTTCAAAGTCAACAGTTGACTTTTTATGGAGAAAAGTCAAAATCAGTGTGAGAAGTGAAAGATGTTATATGGATAATGATATAATATTCAATATTATACCAATGATGTAAAACTAAAATATGAGATGAGATCCAATATGTAGATATGAATATTGGTATCAAAGTAGTTAGTAAATTAAATTCATATTTGAATAAGTGATTGAATGTATTTAATTTATAAATAAATTATTTGGAAACAATTTATGGAGAGGAGGAGAAAATTAAATTTAAGTATACAATATGAATTGTATAACTTGAATAGGTTATTTAAATTATGTATGAGAATTTAATAACCTAAATGGTTATTGTTATTTAGTGGTTCTAGTATTAAAAATATATACTAGTGACCTAATCTAAGAGAATTGTGAAGCATGTCATAATTTATTTCATGATTATGTGAGTAAGTGAATACGAATATTATGTGATGACAAATAAAAGAAACTAGTGTAATCCTAATTATATATTAGGAATGAAGAATTAAATAACTTAAGGGTTATGGGATGAGAGAATTATGGTATATAAAATATATACTAATTTTAAGAGATTTATTTTATACATCTCGGTTAATTAATTTTATAACCTAATTAATGTAAATCTAATTGGGTTAAGGAAATTAAATGTACTTGGGGTAAGAATTTGTATTTAAATTGAGTGCATGAAAACCCTAACTAAATGATTAGGGTAAGATATAATTAAATGTAATGGAACATATTAATTTTTATGGCCCAAACATTTTAGCTAGGAAGTCCAAATATTTTATTTGGAAAAGCCAAAGGAATTAAGTTTTAAGCTCAAGCGAGCCAATTGTTAAGGAACATGTGAGAGCAATAAAATTTAAATTATATTAAGTCAAGAGATATACTTTTATTATCTCAAGTTTATTAATTTTATGACTTAATTAAAGTAAGTTTAATTTGGTTATAAAATTTAGTGTGCAAGGGTAATAACTTAAATTCCAAATGTTTGGAATGGATACCCTAATTAAATAATTAGGGAATGAGAATATTAAAAGTATTGGACCTAATTTATTTTCATAGCCCAAGAAATTAATCTAGAAGTCCAAAGAGATTTATTATGGTGGCCCAAGTGTTGGCCCAATCAATAAATTAAAAAGCCCAAAATTTGATCCAACTATGGGGGACATTTTTGGACAAGGAAAGACAAAGAAATTAAACCAAATGGTGGGAGAATAAGTAGGCCACATGGCTATCTAATGAGTGGTAGAGGAATGGCCACAAGGAAATCAAAATGTGGGAGAAAGAGAGGCCAAGTGGCCGGATATGGGAGAAGGAAGAAAAGGGGGAATGAATGTAATGATTTGTTTACTTTAGTTGTTCAACAACTCCCACTAACTCATCCCATGTGTCACTTGGTTATTTCTCCAACACTTTTACAAAACTTGCAAGCAATTACTTGATAATTAAGTGAGAGAAGAGAAGAGATATTGGAAGATATAGATTAGATATACAAAATATATCTATAGATTTTTTTTTATCAAATAAACTCATTTTCTCTTTCATCTCTTATTTCTTACCAAAAAGAAAAGTAAAGAGAGAGAGAAAGAGAGAAGAGAGGAACGGCACTTAGAGAGAAGAAAGGCTTCGGCATCCATGGAAGGAAGAAGATAGAAGGGGAAGAGGAAGTTCATCCATGGAAGAAGAAGAAGAAGAAAAAGAAGAACATGAAAATCAAAGGTATAAACCCCATTTGTTATGTAATTTTTGATTATTCCAAATCAAACTTTGAATCTATGTTTCTAAGCTCAAAAACCTTAGATCTATGTGTTTATGAGTGTTTAATATTTAGATCTACCCATATTGGGTGTTGATTTAGTTGGAAATCGAAAATAAAGAAAAGTGATTTTTCTAGTTTTATAAGCTCTAAAATTTCTATGTACTTTGGATTTCCACCGTTTTTGATCTACACCTTCTTTTTGCGATCCGTCAAAGGGAAGTGCTAGATATGTAAGTTAGATACTAAACCCAAGTGGTAGCACTCAAAAATGTTGAGTACACAAGTTGTAGTGACTGATTTAGCAAAAACAGTTTTGTGTATTTTATGAAAAACTGGACTGTTTTGGACAGTCAAAGAGTAGGGGCAGTTTAGTCATTTTTCGGGCATGTAAAAATTCTGGAAAAATTTGGGAGTATACTATGATAAGTTATCTAACATCTCCAAGTGGAATCACTGAAAAAGGAGTTGTAGATTTCCGTATGGAAAATATTTAATAAAGCACGAAAAATTACAAAAAGGCAATTTAGCTTCTGCCCAAATTTTTAAAAGGGCATTTTGGGCAACTTAAAGTGTGAGAAAAATTCTGGCCTTTTGGGACATGAAAATATATGATATCAAGTACCTTGTGTCCAAAAATGAGCTCATTCTGAGTTAAAATGAGCAAGTTATGACCATTTCAATTTCTGTGATTTTCCGACGAAAATCGCTATAACCGGAGTTCTATAACTCCGATGGCCACGAAATTTAAACTGGAGTGTCACGTTAAGACGTTTAAGATTGTGCCAAGAGATGGGAATTTCTGGAGTTAAGCACGAGGTAGCTAATTTCTTAAGGAATTAACTAAAAATGATTTTTAAAAAATACCAAAGGAAGTTGGAAAATTTTGGAAAAATACTTTTTGTGTATGAAATATGTGTATACATGTTTGTGCAAAGGATAGAGAAATAATAAGTTGATTTGGTATTTTCGTGTACGGATATAGAATCCAGCTTGCTGGATTAGAAAATCTGATGAATCCAGCTTGCTTGATTGAAAAGAAGTTTATTGAATTGAAAATATGTTGAATCCAACTTGCTGGATTGCAATCTATTTGCTGGATTTATAATCTAGTTTGCTGGATTGCAGTTTGACTTGCTGGATTAAAGGAATTATGTATCCAGTCTGCTGGATTGGTCATTAGGTTGAAGGATTATGAATCCAGCTAGCTGGATTGAAGTATTAGAGAAAACAGTTTGCTGAATTATAAACATTTTGCTAGATTATAGAAAAGAGTTTATAATATGAAAGATTAAGTGTTTAATCATAATGAATATGATACAGTGATTGAATAATTATCCAAGAATGATAATAATACCGATGTGTTAGGATGTTATCTAATATTTGATTAAGTGTTAGATAAGCTATTGACAAAGTAATTGTATTATGATACAAAGTAGAATATGCTGATTGAAAGACCAATCTTATTATTAATGATAGGTCTTACCAAAATAAGTTAACTTAAACTGTGTAGCAGTAGTCAACGAATCAGGCAAGTTTTTCCTTAACTCAAACTTGAGTTATATGTTCAAAGCATGTTAATGAATAATTGTTGTTGATTATTCACGTCTATATTGATTATTGATTCGCACGTTGTGTATATTGTAAATGTTCATCAGGTATGCAAGGCTGATCACCTTCATTACCATTTGGTTCAGTTAATCTGTTCATGTTTATGCTTGACCATTCATTTTTATTGACTTGGTCGTTCAGCTAAGAAAATTTGTTCATGCTCTTTCACAATGTTTATATTGTTGAAAGTTAGCTAGCTTATTATTAAATTCTTTCAATCATGATATATCCTCAAATAAATTTAAACTTGCTGGGCAAATTTGATGCTCACCCTTGCTATATCATGATAAAAATTTTCAAATTAAGATGAAAGCTCGAGTAAAGACAAAGGCAAAGTCCAAGAGTAAGCTATTATGCAGTTAGAATTATTAAATTTGCTAATGCAAATATTAATGTAAATCTTCTAAGATATTGAAGGTATGTATTAAGTTAAGGTTGTAGACCGTGGGATTTATGTTGTAAAAGTTTAATGTATAAACAATTTATGTTTATATCTTCCGCAATAGTTATAAAAATAGTATACCAGGCCCTTGGTGATTAGAACCGGGATCTGGGTTTGCTACAGTTGGTATCAAAGCTGTAGGTTAGAAACCTTAGGTAGGTGTACCTTAGGCTATAACCGCGGAGATGATGATAAGTAATAAACTCAGATCGAGTTTAAGCGATAAGAGATGAATTTTTAGAAATTCATTATTAAGTAAAGATTAAGATAAATAAGATTCAAAGAAGAATCTTGAAAAGTTATAAGGATAAGAATTCGGAGTTACCTGACTCCAGTAATAGAGATGAAAAATGATAATAAATAGACTATGTCTATAAGATGAGAAGTGTTAATAAAATCATAATATACTATGATTAAAGAGAAGAATAAGAAGATCGTAAAATAAAACGATCGTAAGTATAAGGAGAAATGATTACCAAATAAGATCACGGCGTGATCAGATTAAATCGTTGAATAACATATGATATGTTAAGTGATTGGTATGATATAGCTTGATGCTATAAAGAGAAGGTACTATGAAATGGTACAATGTAAATTTAGAAAAGAGTGGTAAATGTTAAGATGCGGATTAAAGAAAATTCGTATTAAGAAAAGAGAAAGTTAGAATGGTGAGGGATTTCAATTGAGGACTCATGTCAGCAGCTGAGTTGTATGATTCCTTGTATGGGCGGGGAATTTGTACTTGGTTTTAGAATCGCTTAGCCTCATGGTCGATATAGTGGTTAGGTTGACCAATTCTTTGTATGGGCAGAGAATTGTTCGCTTAGCTTCCTATATTGATTAGTGGCCGAGTTTGATTTGACAACCACTTAGTTTCTGGTATTGATAATCATTGGAACCTATTGTCGTGCTATTTGCTATATGCATGTGTATAAGGTGATTCTTTTCTCATGTGTATAACGAATAGGTAGAGAATATAAGGTTAAGTACGAGTTCTTAAAACTCATACTTATGGTACGTTCGTGACTCATAATTATATGAAATGTTTATGAACCCCTCAGCGAATGGACGCCAAAGGTCTGACTAGGACAAGTTCTTAAACTCATATGATTGTGGAAAGTTCCTGAACTCATAATGTATTGTAAGTTTGACGAACTAGTATAGTTATGTTGAGATTGGAGCATTGAAGATGATAGAAATAGATAGACTTATTAAGAAATGGATCAGTAGAGAAATTGAAGTTGATGGTGGAAGCATAGGTATTCCAAATCTTCTAGCTATGCTAGACTTCAAAGTTTTTGACATCAAGCTAAATTCGCACTGATGTGCTTTTAAAAATGAATTTTTGTTATCCTCGACACATGGTGACAAGTGTGTAGGTGTGGACTTCGGGCCACTAACACATCGTTACATGTTGTGGCATGATGACACCAAAGATGATTTTCAAAGGTTTTTGAACAGTTTAAAGAAGAGTCTAGGCCAATTGATTCGGCTAGACGAAAATGATTTGAATTATCAAAATATATTTTTATATCATTAATGCATCATGCAACCTGGTGCAGAGATGATAAAAATGATGGAGTTATCAATGCAGAATTACCTAGTGTGGTATGTGATCTAAAGATCGTCAGCCCACTATGGAATGATGTAGTATGACAAAGTCACACAATGACGGAATCCTCAAACGGACTGTAAATATAGTACGGTATCATGACGTCAAAATAATTTTAAGAATTTTAAAGATAATTTATTGCCAACTGAATTTGGCTAGAAATGTTTCGATTGAAATTCGAATGATTGATATGCGTCTAAGCTATTTGATTCAGCTAGACAAATGTTTATGAAATTCAAAGTATTCTTTGAAAGCTTATGCCAAACCAAATTGTTTTGGTGCGGAATCTTATGATGAGTCTGAGATAAATAACCCTAAATATGGGGATATACTAATGGGATAAAATATTCCAATCTAAGAACGCATATAGTCGTTCCGATTACTAAGGTACAACAGACTGATCCTCTAAAGTACCCGCATCGGTAGTTTACCTTCTTTGTGATTGTAAACATACCAAATATAAAATATTTCAGAGGTAGAGTACCTTTCTTTTTTAATTGAAGGAGGTAGCAGGTAGAAATACCGTAAACCTCAAAGTTCATGATTTTATGATCCCTTAGACAGATATAAAAATATTTTAAACTCCTCAGAGTAATGTTGGGGTAGTATGTGATTATGGATATGAATAGTGTGAACTCGTTGAGTACGAGTAGAATCTGAGATGATTGAATAAAGGTTATTATGACAACCTAGTTTTGCTTAATGTTTAGAAGATGTAAACTCCTAGTGAGTAGTTATGGTGAAATGTGATAATAGATGAGAAATCCTCAAAGGAGAAAATTGTAAAGGTTAAGTTAAAAACCTAGTTTTGATCAAGAGAATAAGCAGAGATTAGTATGCTTTAATTTCGGGGACGAAATTCTTAGAAGAAGGGGTGAATGCGACAACCCGAGAATTTAGATAATTATTAAAATCCTAAAATGATGGATTAAAGGTTATAAGATTAACCTAGACAGAAAATAAGTGTATGGAATTGACGTTTCTGTGAAGGAATTTTAAGGATTTCAAAATTTTTAAGAAGAACCTATATGGTTTCTTAATTGAATGAGAATAAAGAAATATGGGTTACAAAATTTCAAAACCCTAGAAATGAATTAATATTTCTTGAAGGAATATCGAGAATAAGGTATTATGATACCTGTAAATTCGGTGTGAACTGAATAGTCTAAGAAATGTTATATAAGTACATATGAAAATTTTAGTAAGGAGATAAGATTTCACATGAAGAAATGTTATAAGGTTAAACGAAGATGAGTATATGTATAGAAATATATATACTTAGTAAGGTGCTATATATATTTTAGCAAGAGGAATGATGAATTAAGTTATTGATATAAGGATCAAGATAAAACTATGTTAGTAATTAACATAGCTTGAACGTTAGCCTTGACTGGCAAATAAGAATTTGAATAAGTATAAAGTCGTTAGTTAATACGATTAGCAATAAGAATGGAATAATTTAAAACTCAAAATTTGAGTTAGAGATAGAATTTTGAAGCATGGACTGCTCGGTTGCGTCCGGAACGTCAAGATTAGTCAAAATGGGCAGTAAACACAAAGTTTGTAAAGGTTAACTTTTGTTCAAAGTCAACAGTTGACTTTTTATGGAGAAAAATCAAAATCAGTGTGAGAAGTGAAAGATGTTATATGGATAATGATATAATATTCAATATTATACCAATGATGTAAAACTAAAATATGAGATGAGATCCAATATGTAGATATGAATATTGGTATCAAAGTAGTTAGTAAATTAAATTCATATTTGAATAAGTGATTGAATGTATTTAATTTATAAATAAATTGTTTGGAAACAATTTATGGAGAGGAGGAGAAAATTAAATTTAAGTATACAATATGAATTGTATAACTTGAATATGTTATTTAAATTATGTATGAGAATTTAATAACCTAAATGGTTATTGTTATTTAGTGGTTCTAGTATTAAAAATATATACTAGTGACCTAATCTAAGAGAATTGTGAAGCATGTCATAATTTATTTCATGATTATGTGAGTAAGTGAATACGAATATTATGTGATGACAAATAAAAGAAACTAGTGTAATCCTAATTATATATTAGGAATGAAGAATTAAATAACTTAAGGGTTATGGGATGAGAGAATTATGGTATATAAAATATATACTAATTTTAAGAGATTTATTTTATACATATCGGTTAATTAATTTTATAACCTAATTAATGTAAATCTAATTGGGTTAAGGAAATTAAATGTACTTGGGGTAAGAATTTGTATTTAAATTGAGTGCATGAAAACCCTAACTAAATGATTAGGGTAAGATATAATTAAATGTAATGGAACATATTAATTTTTATGGCCCAAACATTTTAGCTAGGAAGTCCAAATATTTTATTTGGAAAAGCCAAAGGAATTAAGTTTTAAGCTCAAGCGAGCCAATTGTTAAGGAACATGTGAGAGCAATAAAATTTAAATTATATTAAGTCAAGAGATATACTTTTATTATCTCAAGTTTATTAATTTTATGACTTAATTAAAGTAAGTTTAATTTGGTTATAAAATTTAGTGTGCAAGGGTAATAACTTAAATTCTAAATGTTTGGAATGGATACCCTAATTAAATAATTAGGGAATGAGAATATTAAAAGTATTGGACCTAATTTATTTTCATAGCCCAAGAAATTAATCTAGAAGTCCAAAGAGATTTATTATGGTGGCCCAAGTGTTGGCCCAATCAATAAATTAAAAAGCCCAAAATTTGATCCAACTATGGGGGACATTTTTGGACAAGGAAAGACAAAGAAATTAAACCAAATGGTGGGAGAATAAGTAGGCCACATGATTATCTAATGAGTGGTAGAGGAATGGCCACAAGGAAATCAAAATGTGGGAGAAAGAGAGGCCAAGTGGCCGGATATGGGAGAAGGAAGAAAAGGGGGAATGAATGTAATGATTTGTTTACTTTAGTTGTTCAACAACTCCCACTAACTCATCCCATGTGTCACTTGGTTATTTCTCCAACACTTTTACAAAACTTGCAAGCAATTACTTGATAATTAAGTGAGAGAAGAGAAGAGATATTGGAAGATATAGATTAGATATACAAAATATATCTATAGAATTTTTTTTTTATCAAATAAACTCATTTTCTCTTTCATTTCTTATTTCTTACCAAAAAGAAAAGTAAAGAGAGAGAGAAAGAGAGAAGAGAGGAACGACACTTAGAGAGAAGAAAGGCTTCGGCATCCATGGAAGGAAGAAGATAGAAGGGGAAGAGAAAGTTCATCCATGGAAGAAGAAGAAGAAGAAGAAGAACATGAAAATCAAATGTATAAACCCCATTTGTTATGTAATTTTTGATTATTCCAAATCAAACTTTGAATCTATGTTTCTAAGCTCAAAAACCTTAGATCTATGTGTTTATGAGTGTTTAATGTTTAGATCTACCCATTTTGGGTGTTGATTTAGTTGGAAATCGAAAATAAAGAAAAGTGATTTTTCTAGTTTTATAAGCTCTAAAATTTCTATGTACTTTGGATTTCCACCGTTTTTGATCTACACCTTCTTTTTGCGATCCGTCAAAGGGAAGTGCTAGATATGTAAGTTAGATACTAAACCCAAGTGGTAGCACTCAAAAATGTTGAGTACACAAGTTGTAGTGACTGATTTAGCAAAAACAGTTTTGTGTATTTTATGAAAAACTGGACTGTTTTGGACAGTCAAAAAGTAGGGGCAGTTTAGTCAGTTTTCGGGCATGTAAAAATTCTGGAAAAATTTGGGAGTATACTATGATAAGTTATCTAACATCTCCAAGTGGAATCACTGAAAAAGGAGTTGTAGATTTCCGTATGGAAAATATTTAATAAAGCACGAAAAATTACAAAAAGGCAATTTAGCTTCTGCCCAAATTTTTAAAAGGGCATTTTCGGCAACTTAAAGTGTGAGAAAAATTCTGGCCTTTTGGGACATGAAAATATATGATATCAAGTACCTTGTGTCCAAAAATGAGCTCATTCCGAGTTAAAATGAGCAAGTTATGACCATTTCAATTTCTGTGATTTTCCGACGAAAATCGCTATAACCGGAGTTCTATAACTCCGATGGCCACGAAATTTAAACTGGAGTGTCACGTTAAGACGTATAAGATTGTGCCAAGAGATGGGTATTTCTGGAGTTAAGCACGAGGTAGCTAATTTCTTAAGGAATTAACTAAAAATGATTTTTAAAAAATACCAAAGGAAGTTGGAAAATTTTGGAAAAATACTTTTTGTGTATGAAATATGTGTATACATGTTTGTGCAAAGGATAGAGAAATAATAAGTTGATTTGGTATTTTCGTGTACGGATATAGAATCCAGCTTGCTGGATTAGAAAATCTGATGAATCCAGCTTGCTGGATTGAAAAGAAGTTTATTGAATTGAAAATATGTTGAATCCAACTTGCTGGATTGCAATCTATTTGCTGGATTTATAATCTAGTTTGCTGGATTGCAGTTTGACTTGCTGGATTAAAGGAATTATGTATCCAGTCTGCTGGATTGGTCATTAGGTTGAAGGATTATGAATCCAGCTAGCTGGATTGAAGTATTAGAGAAAACAGTTTGCTGAATTATAAACATTTTGCTAGATTATAGAAAAGAGTTTATAATATGAAAGATTAAGTGTTTAATCATAATGAATATGATACAGTGATTGAATAATTATCCAAGAATGATAATAATACCGATGTGTTAGGATGTTATCTAATATTTGATTAAGTGTTAGATAAGCTATTGACAAAGTAATTGTATTATGATACAAAGTAGAATATGCTGATTGAAAGACCAATCTTATTATTAATGATAGGTCTTACCAAAATAAGTTAACTTAAACTGTGTAGCAGTAGTCAACGAATCAGGCAAGTTTTTCCTTAACTCAAACTTGAGTTATATGTTCAAAGCATGTTAATGAATAATTGTTGTTGATTATTCACGTCTATATTGATTATTGATTCGCACGTTGTGTATATTGTAAATGTTCATCAGGTATGCAAGGCTGATCACCTTCATTACCATTTGGTTCAGTTAATCTGTTCATGTTTATGCTTGACCATTCATTTTTATTGACTTGGTCGTTCAGCTAAGAAAATTTGTTCATGCTCTTTCACAATGTTTATATTGTTGAAAGTTAGCTAGCTTATTATTAAATTCTTTCAATCATGATATATCCTCAAATAAATTTAAACTTGCTGGGCAAATTTGATGCTCACCCTTGCTATATCATGATAAAAATTTTCAGATTAAGATGAAAGCTCGAGTAAAGACAAAGGCAAAGTCCAAGAGTAAGCTATTATGCAGTTAGAATTATTAAATTTGCTAATGCAAATATTAATGTAAATCTTCTAAGATATTGAAGGTATGTATTAAGTTAAGGTTGTAGACCGTGGGATTTATGTTGTAAAAGTTTAATGTATAAACAATTTATGTTTATATCTTCCGCAATAGTTATAGAAATAGTATACCAGACCCTTGGTGATTAGGACCGGGATCTGGGGATGCTACAAATAATCTGTCTCACCACGAAACATAAAGGTGGCGAATGGAACCTTCTATTCCTTCGTGCATCCCAAGACATCAAATATCTTGGTAATTTTCTTAACCCACGTTTCCTCCTTAATCAGATCCAGCTTTCCCCAAAACTCTGGTGGTCCTAACTCTTTGAACTGTTTGGCTGTAACAAGCCTCACGTTGCTAACATTTCCACGTGTATTTTGTACACGAGTCTCCCTCTTCTGATTTTGCATGAAATGCAAAAATTTTCTAAACATCCCATCATTCATCTTTTGTTCGGTAGTGTTGTTTATAGGAGTAATATTGTCATCCTGTTGTACGTTCCCCTGGTTGGTGATTAATGGTGTCTCAATGGTCTCATTCACTCCATTGCTAACATTTTTAGCTGTCATTCTCAAATACTACCACAAAATAGTGTTAGTTAAATTAATTGACATACCACATAATACCCCTATATTCTGACCGAACAACAAATAAACTTAGGTAGGACACACTAGCGAAAGATTTACTCGTCTCTCCCCTCTTAGTTCTATTCCCCAATCTCCACCAGAGATCATAGCCCTAAGCTCTGATACCAACTGTGAAGCCCCCAAAATAGGTCCACACAACCCATTCAGAGTGGCTAAATACATGGTACAGAAAATAACTACAACTTCATTATTACAATTGTCGTGTAAAATATGACAACACGTATGCTATGAGTTTAAATACAAATATTGTCTTCTGGACAATATCCACACTCAAATAAGTCCTCATTACAATTATTGATACACTATTTTATAAAATAGTGAGGACTACTAAAACAACTGTCTTGAAACATCATTCTACACCCCGACTAGTTCCCGTTATATTATCGCTTCCTGAGAAGAAAAATGGAACAAAAAAGAAAAGGGTGAGCTCAACTAGCTTAGTAAAGAATATTATGACTAAGATAATGTAGAATAAATTATCCTTAGTCCTCAACATGGAAAAATCTGATAGAATACAATAGACAACAAGTTTTAGATCAATAAATGCAACGGAAACAACAATTCGTTAGAAGAGTTAAACAGAGAATGAAGTCTACTATCTTCTATGATTTAAAAGTACATCATCAATCTTTTATCCGTGTAACATCAATCAATATACATCTTGAATTAAATATTTAACTTTGCACTACGGGCCAAAGATATTCATTTATATCACTAGTTGGTCATGTTAATCTCGACATATGTCCATCTTTGCACTATGGGCCAAAGATATTCATTAGGTAATCATTCATATTTGCACTACAGGCCAAAGATATTCATTAAGTATCACCATTTAAGACTGAGGATGGGAAAAAATATTTTAAAGAACGAATCCAGTGAGATAAAGGACACAATTAGGGATTCATAATTTAATTTATCCAAGTTCAAGAATACTCCATAATAATCAATTGTGGAGCAAAATTCCAAAATAAAGTTCAAAACATAGATCCAATCAAAGAAATGAACCATAATAGACAACTTGGATACAGAAAAAAAAACTCAAGGAATTTTTAATCATTTCAAGAATTGTAGAAGCAATACTTACCGTAGTAAGTTTAGAATTAGGAATCTGAAATGAACAATATACGAAACTGAAAATAGATTTTCAAATGTCATGCAGTAGTCCGCGTAGACAGATCATTTCCACGATTTAATAATAATTGAATATAAAGGGTTATTCACCAGGCATGCGGTAGTCCGCACAGATAGGTTATTCCAACAGAATAATAACGAATAGAATAACATAAGGATTTCACCATGCATGTGGTAGTCCGCGTACACAGGTTATTCTAACAGAATAATAAAGAATGGAATAACAAAAGGATTTCACCATGCATGCTCTACGTAGACATGTTATTCCAACAGAATAATAAAGAATTAAATAACAACCCTTACGAATATTAAAAGATAATAACTCTCTTCACGAATATGAAAGAAATAATATCTTTACAAATACAACAAATAATATCCCTTACGAATATTGAACGAAGATAATATTCCTTACGAATACGAAAAATAATATCGTAAGCGAATATGAAATAAATAACACCCCTTACCTTAGTAGAAGATTGAATATTAAAGTAGGGTAGTAGCAGAATACTCTTCTTCTTGCTGTCTATAGTTTCTCTCTCTAGAGTTTCAGTGAATTCGTAAGAAATATTGAAGAAATGAGCTTCTATTTATAGGAAAAAGGACTGAATAGTAACTAATTCATGAACGGCCAAGATTAATTTACTTTTAAACGGACGGTCCATATTAATTTACTATTAAAACTTAATGCAACGGTCCATACTGATTTACTATCAAAACTTTAAGCCAGCGATCCATATTGATTTACTATTATATCTTCAACTAACGATCCATATTGATTTACTATTATAACTTCAACCAATGGTCTGAAAAATTAGCACATCTCCTCATGGAATAATAAGCCAAACTTATAACAAACCCCTTTATTTATATCAAAAATTGAATAAATAATTACTACAAATCATTTATCTTTAATCAACACATTTTTAATCTATTATCAATTATTCATCATTAATATTATAACTCACAATATTTAACAATCAGATCATTCCCAAGAAAGAGGGGGGTTCCGATAAGGATTTCTCCATATGGCGCGCAATTAGGTGACCAAACCTCTCCTCGACAGAACATTCTAGACATCGTCAATATTACAAATAATAATATGAATAACTTTGTCGTCTCAATTAATGATTAAATAATATAAAATATTATGCAGATGATACTGTGACAATAATTGAATCAAATAACGTGAGATACTATGCAGTAATTACAGTAGCAATAATTGAGTATAACAGAGTGACTTCTCATGTAAGCATCAATAATCAATATCGCGTGCTACTATGCAACCACACGTATTACTGTACTTTTACCACCGGGTATTTCAATAGTTTAACTGTATAAGTTGGTCATAAAAAGAAACCAATTTTATCGTGAATAGTACCCCATGAATAGTAACTCATGAATCGTAACTCGTGAATAGTAACCCGTATTCCTACATAGTACCGTATACGTAAATAGTGTCATATACATGGATAGTGTCGTATACGTGAATAGTATCGTATACGTGAATAATAACCCCGACATGAAAAGGTAAAAATTTCATAAGAAAGTTTAGACCAATATTATTTCTGTCGTTTTTAACTACGACAATACTTTCGTTGTGGGGTCCACCAATGATTGTGTCGTCATACGAATATTCCCTGACAACAAGAATAGTTCACGACCAAACGGATATTCCCTGACAAAAATGAATATTTTATAACCACTTGCTTACTTTGAAAAATTTGTAAACATTACCCACAACTATAACATTATATCAAATCCACACCATAATATTCCAAAATAATAATTAGAGGAAATTCCATTTTATAACAAAATTTGGGGTCTTACACTTAGTATTATAATATCACAATTAACAAAATCACATTTTAACAGTCATATTTTTGCACCTTATCAACACTTATAGAGTTTGTGTAATAAAAATAAATTTTCCTACCATTCGGGTAACCGGCGCTGCGGCGCCACATTTTACACTAGGAACGGCGCTACGGTGCAGTGCTGGTGCTGTGGCGCGAGTCACAGGCCTGGCGCTGGCGCTGCGGCGCGAGTCACAGGCCTGGCGCTGGCGCTGGCGCTGCGGCGCGAGACTTGGCATTGCGGCGTCGAATTACAGGCAAAGCCAATTTGGCCTACATCTAAATTTTTAGCAACCAATTTAACACGTCTAATTCACATAAATTTCACATAATCATTACCCATCATATATATATATATATATATATATATATGTATTGATTTAGAACAATTAACAACAACTACAATCAAATTAAGTATTTTAAATTCCATATTTTTGCCAAAAATCCGTTGTGACATACTTAGCAAAATTTACACTGCAATCACCATTGTACACCAAATTAACTCATTCAAGTTATGTTCTCTTTGTTACTTACTGAATTAATACATTCAAGACTCAATTTACAGACTAGTTTACAAACCAATTATCAATTTTGAACTCCAACAAGCCATATTCATACACACATGCATTGTAATCATTTTTTCTTATTTTTTGACGTAATGAAAGTAATTGGTACACTAAATTCTTATCTAGATGCTAGTTCTAACATCACAAATACATATAAATACACTAGTTCAGTTTATAACAACCACTCAAGAAAAAATAAATTTAGAAAAATTGAAAACTCGTGAATATAAAATATTTATATACATAATATTAAGGCATTGAAAATATATCTTCAATTGCTTGGATAATCCTTGCTAACCATAGACAACTGTTTGGAATCACTAAACTCTCTTTCAAATTCTCACCAACTTCTCTCTGCAAACTCTCTCTATTTTCTTTTCTCTGTATTCTTTCTTCTCTTTTTTCTTAAGCCAACACTAGACCCTTTTACGTGAAATAAAATAAAACCAATGCACGCAAACCCAAACATCCCAAAACTGACGTTTTACTAATGACAATATTAAATTATCAGTTATCAGAATTTAATATATATATTATTTATATTTTATTTATATTATTTATTATAATTACAATTCAAAATTCAAAAGCCATAAGGCTATGTTTGGGTAAAACACTTTAAAATAAAGACTTAATGTCTTTAAGTCTTGTTTGAGAAAACTAAATTAAACTCCTTTAATTTATTTTAATAACTCATTTATAGCATAGTTTATTGTCACACTTTTATTACCAAAATAAATTAAAAAATTTATAATAATCCATTTAATCCCTACCAACTCTCTAACTTAATTATTAAATTAAATTAGAATATTATCTTATAATAATTAATTTTTTTAACTCATTAATTATTTATTTAATAAATAAATAATCAAATCAAATCAAATTAAACAAATATTTATTATACAATAAACACATCAATTAAAATATTTATATAATTCAATAAATATTTTAAATTAAAATTTAAAATTCTAGATTGTTACATCATTCCCTCCTTACAAGGATTCTGTCCCCAGAATCACCACTCAAATAAATTATTCGTCACATTCTTCCCTTCTTACAAGGATTTTGTCCCCAGAATCGAAGACACAGATTAAACAAATAATTCAGGATAATCTTTCATCATTTTATCTTTGAGTTTCCACGTAGCTTCTTCAGCATTATGGTTCCTCCAAATCACCTTTACTGAAGGTATTACTTTATTCCTGAGCACTTGTTCTTTCCTGTCAACTATTTGGATAGGAACTTCCTCATAAGACAAGTCCTTATCGAACTGCAATGGTTCGTACTCGATCACGTGCTTGTAATCGGGTTTATACGGTCGTAACACCGAAACATGAAAAATATTATGAATGCGTTTCAACTCTGGTGGTAGAGCTACCTCACAAGCCACTTCTCCTACTCTTCGCAGCACTTTGAAGGGTCCAATAAACCTCGGGCTTAGCTTTCCCTTTTTACGAAAATGAATTTTTCCCTTCCAAGGAAAAACTTTTAAGAACTCAAAATTTCCTAAATCGAACTCACGATCTTGTTTGTGTTAATTAGCATACTTCTTATGTCTGTCTTGAGCAGCTACCAATCTTTTCCTAATGAGTTTGACAACCTCAATAGTCTGTTATACCAGTTCTGGTCCTAATAGTTGACATTCACCAACTTCATCCCAGCACAATGGAGTTCTGCACTTTCTGCCGTACAATGCTTTGTAAGGTGGTATGTCGATGCTTACGTGGTAACTATTGTTGTAGGTGAATTTTGCCAATGGTAAATGTTCATCCCAGTTCCTTTTGAAACTCATGATGCATGCTCTAAGCATATCTTCCAATGTCTGGATTGTTCGTTCGCTTTGGCCGTCTGTTTGTGGATGGTATGTTGTACTCGTTCTCAGCTGTGTTCCCATGAATTCTTGTAGTCTCTTCCAGAAGTTTGTTGTGAATTATGGATCTCTATTTAACACAATTGACACTTGAACTCCATATCTCGAAATGATCTCTTTAACGTACAACTTTGCCAACTGATCAAGATTGAATCTAATCTTTATTGGAGTGTGCTAATTTCGTCAGTCTGTCCACTATCACCCAAATTGCATCGTAACCTCTCTGAGTAGTTGGAAATCCCACCACAAAATATATTATGATATGTTCCCACTTTCATTCTGGTATTTCCAACGGTTGAAGTAATCCGCTTGGTCTTTGATGCTCGACATTGACTCTTTGACATGTCAAGCATTTCGCGACACATTCTGCAACATCTCTTTTCATGTTTGGCCACCAAAAAATGTCGTCGTAAATCTTGATACATCTTCGTACTTCCCGGATGAATCGAGTATCTTGAGTTATAAGTTTCTGTCAAGATATTGTCTTTAATATCTAGTACTGCTGGAACCCAAATTCTTCCCTCGAATCTTAGTAGTTATTCGGTATCGATCTTGTATTTCACTTCACTAGCCTCAACCACTTTCTCTTTGATTTTTCCAGATTCTTCATCTTGTAGTTGAGCTTTCTTTACCTTGTCCACCAAAGTTGGACTAGCCTATATCTGGAATAGTTATTCATCGAATTCTTTTGAAAATTTTATTTCCAACTCTAGCTTTGTCATTTCTGAAATAAGCTCCTCTTGGGTGGTTATCAGCTTCAACTTTTCCCGATCTTTCCTGCTTAAAGCATCTGCGACCACATTTGCCTTGTTCGGATGATAAAAGATCTCACAATCATAATCTTTTATTATTTCCATCCATCTCCTTTGACGCATGTTCAATTCCTTCTGTGTGAAAATATACTTTAGACTCTTATGGCTTGTATATATCTCACATTTATCTACATAGAGATAGTGTCTCCATATTTTTAGAGCAAATACCACCGCATCCAACTCTAAATAACGAGTCGGGTATCCTTTCTCATAGTCCTTCAGTTGCCTTGATGCATACGCAATGACTTTGTCGTTCTGCATAAGAACACACCCAAATCCTTTATGTTATGTATTACTATACACCACAAAGTTTCTTGTATTATCTGGTAATGACAACGCATGTGCCATACTTAACATTTTTTTTCAAGTCTTGGAAACTCTCTTCACACTTCTCCGTCCAAACAAATTTTACAGCTTTCCATGTTAATTTTTTTAACGGGGTGACAATCTTGGAAAAAATCCTGAATAAACCGTCTATAATAGCCGGCTAATCCCAAGAAACTCCTCACGTCCGATGGTGTTCTTGGTTGTTACCAATTAATTACGGCTTTAACTTTTGATGGATCCACTGAAATCCCGTCTTTGTCAATTACATGACCAAGAAATTGTACACGTTCTAGCCAGATTTTACACTTGGAGAATTTCGCGTACAACTTTTCCTTTCCTAGTGTCTCCAATGTCAAACATAAATGTTCCACGTGTTCTTCTTGAGATTTGGAGTACACCAGAATATCATCGATGAATACCACCACAAACTTATCTAAGAATGGTTTAAACACCCTATTCATCAAATCCATGAATTCAGTACGGGCGTTGGTCAAACCAAAAGACATCACCAGAAACTCGTAATGTCCATACTGAGTTTTGAATGTCGTTCTAGGTACATCCTCCTTCCTTAACTTTAATTGATGATATCCACTTCTCAAATCTATTTTCCAGAAGTATCTAGCACCATTTAATTGGTCAAACAAGTCATCTATTCTTGGCAACAGATATTTATTCTTAATAGTGACTTTGTTTAATTCTCTATAATCAATGCAAATACGTATTGACCCATCCTTCTTCTTCACGAATAACACTGGTGCTCCTCACGGTGATACACTCGGTTGAATGTATTTCTTGTCTAATTGCTCATGCAACTGTACCATCAGTTCCTTCATCTCTACTAGAGCCATTCTGTACAGGACCTTTGATATCAGAGTGGTTCTTGGCGCTAAGTTGATCACGAACTCAATCTCCCAGTCAGGCGAAAGTCCTGGCAAATCCTCTGAAAACACATCTACAAATTCCCTAACCACTGGTATCTCTTCCAATTTCACCCCCTTCCTCTGAGTATCGACTATGTAAGCTAAATATCCTACACAGACTTGACTCAACAACTTGTTGGCCTGTATAATCGTCAGACATCTCGCATGTCTAGGCGATTTGCTACCATAGAAAACTACCTTTGACGGAGTCATAAGGGTTACACATTTCTTTTAGCAATCAATTAACGCTCCATAATAGAATAGCCAATCCATTCCCAATATAACATCAAACTCTCCAAGTTTAATCGGGATTAAATCTACTATCATGACATTCCCCTTAAAATTCACCCTATAATACTTGTATATGAACCTAGCAGGAATCACTTCCCTATTCGCAATTTCTATGTTTAAAGGAAAATTCAATTCTTCGTTAGGCAATCCTAACCTCTTAGCAAATTCATCAGATATAAACGAGCAAGTAGCACCCGAACCAAATAATAAATAATCATTTATATCATTGATTGGGATAATACCTGACACAACATCCTTTGATTGTACAGCATCCTACACATTCATGTTGAAGGTTCTGGTTATGGGTCTATTTGATGATGTTGGTCCGGCAATGGTCAATGTACCCCCACTGCTACCTCCCTTGGTTCCAATTGTCTCTCCAGCTTTCTTCTTAGGGCACTCACAAGCAAAATGATCCTTTGACCCACATGTGTAGCAAACACTCTTCTTTGGTTGATGGCAATTTGGGGCAATGTGACCCTCCTGGCCATAGTTGAAGCATACTCGCTTACCCCTTAAGAACACACCAGTGTGATTCTTTTCGCATGTAACATATGCTTCAAACTTCTTTTGCTGCTGGCTACCTTGTTGGCTTCCAGCACCAACACTCGCATTCCACTTCCTCCTCAAGTTATTACTACCATTTTAACCACCACTACCACCATTTTTACCTTCACCCTCATTCTTCTTCTTTATTTGTTATTGATTTTATTTTGTTATAACCTTGCCTCCACCCTCAGCGAGAATTGACTTCTCAAGCATCGCTGCAAATATCTTCAACTAGAACAGGGAGACTTTGCTATACAACTAGGGCTTCAGTCCCTGCTTAAACCTCCTTACCTTGCGCTCATCCGTGGTCACTTGATATGGCACAAACCTTGCCAATTCATTGAATTGTGTTGTATATTCTGACATTGTCATTGTGCCCTACTTCAGCTCTAAAAACTGCGCCTCCATCTGATTCTTCAAACTCTTTGGGAAATAAGTCTAAAAAAATATCTCCTTAAACCTACCCCAAGTCATCACCTCATGTCCTCCTCTAGTTTTATTGGCTTGCCACCAATAATTGGCCTATGCTTTTAACATGAATGTTGCAAAAGGAGTCTTCTGGTTCTCACCAACCCTAGCAACATCAAATACCTTCTCTATTTCCACGATCCAGGTCTGTGCGTCAACCAAATTCATGGTTCCATGGAATTTTGGTGGTCCAACTGCCTTGAAATCCTTAAAAGTTATAGCCTAATTATGAGGTTAATTCTGCAGTGTTCCTGTTAGAAGTGTCACCAGCTGCTGAACTGGGTTAGCATCAGTGTTGTTGTTATTAGTAGATCCCTCAGGCGTTTATTGTTGTGGTTGTTGTCTTCTTGGAGGCATTTTTTGATTAAAATACACTTATTAGATTATTACTCAATTTCTTTTAAGTATTTTCTACTTGACTTGCACACCATAAAAGATCATCACATAACACCTTGAATAAAATAATAACTTTTATTCATTCATAATCTTTTAGAAAATATAAGAACAATAGAATCACTGTCATTTACATTACTTTCCTGAACTACTAAAGTTTCAGGATAACATCATCATCATATCCCATTGGTTACATAACACTTGGGATTCACATCTTATTTATCATATTATTAATCGCATATCAGGTACATTCCTTACGATGTCCTACTAAGATGTTGCGTAGCCTTACGAAGCTCTTCTTCCATAATATAGAACATTGTTCTGCGATCTAACATGTACGGTGGCAGCGTCTCGAACTGAATCGGATAATACATAACTCAATCTTGAGCTCAATTAATTATGGTGTTAAATACGTTATTCATCTCCTCCATCTTGATCTTCCTTACTTGTACATCTCTCTCTGCTACCCCAGCTCGTTTAGAAGCTTCCTCGTACGCGTCTTCAGCTCTTGCCCTCTTAGTAGACTCTTCTTTCAACTTATTCCTCAGTTCCATGATCTCCTCTGTCATTTGTTCATTCTCTCCTTCAGTGTGAATCAGCTTTTATTCGACATTACTCAGACATCCATCCAGGTCTCGGATCTTGTCGTCCTTCTGTGCCATCGAGATCTGCTATTCAGCTACTATCTCTTCCAATTCCTCGACTCTATTCTAAAATTCCACATTGCGGTCGTATACCTCGTCGTACATACGGACTGCAATTGAGTTTGGTAGAAACTCTTCTTCCTCATCATCCTCATCCCCATCTGACTGTGGTAGCTCAATGGGGTCCTCCTCATCCGTCTCTACATCATCATCCTCATTAGGTAAACCCTCATACTCAACCACTGTAACCAACAGAGATGACTCCCATGGCAGTAGTTGTTCCCAAACCTCCTGAATGTCACGAGGCTCTTCCTCTCTAGGTATCTGGGTCCTTCCTCCCTAACCTGACTAGAATCTCCGACATTAGCCATCTTGACAATAAAATTTTAAGTTTTAATTACTAATCATTACTACTCGATACTCATGAGCACATAGGTTGCAATCACATAAGCACATAAGTGTTTTATTACTTCTTCTTTAAAATTATATAAGAGTTTATCACCACTATCTTTTCAAAGGTTACTCCCTAAGGCTTTTCCCACACCTAAGGTTCATAACCTAAAGCTTTGATACCAACTTGTGACACCCCCAAATTCGGGTACTTTATTCTCACAAGATTTGGTGTTCACTTGATATAAAAATAATCATTTCTTACTACCCAAATATAATAAAATTTAACAATAAACCTTCCCATTAAAGGATTACATCAATAAGTTCAATAAAAAAATCTCCCAAGTCATCTAACCTTTAAATACAAATATCAAGTGCGGAAAATTAAATAACTACATCACAGTATTTAAAATAGAGTCTGACAATATAAAAGTCAATAGGTTTACAAGTCTTCAATCCTTGTTCATCTTTCTTTTCCCTTTACTGGTGAAAGGTTCATCGACCTTCTTAACTTTAGCTGTAGTATTTATATAAGCAAGAGTGAGCAAACGAACGCTCACTTGAAGTGACAATGAATAATATAACATAACAACTGCCAAATGAATAGTCTCAATAGAACTGAATAATATTTTCTATCAATGATAATCAGGAACAAAATTTAAAATATATATCTGAGGGTTATAAGACCACGAACTATGTCCAAAGTTAAAAGTATTCTTTCAACTTAAACCTAAATAGTCATAAAACCGTAGGGACTTCTCATACTTAGGGGGATCAGCCCTTCGTACAGTGTATTGTGCACAAATATCTAAACGTGTTGCATAAATTATCCCCAGTAATAGGGTTGTTCAACTCAGTATTTAGAATACAAGTTCGCACCAAAGTAAGTTTGGTTTGGATAAATTTTAAGGTAATTTAGAGTTTAACGAACATCTATAACAATCCATAATTTTAAATTATAATTTTTAAATATTTATTGAGTTATATAAATATTTTAATTGATGTGTTTATTAATCGAATAAATATGTGTTTGATTTGATTTGATTTAACTTGGTTAATTATTTGTTAAATAATAATTAAGGAGTTAAGGAAATTGATCATCATGAGATAATAATTTAATTTAAATTTATAAATTGAGTTAGAGAGTTGATAGGGATTAAATAGATTATTATAATGTTTTTAATTTAATTTGAAAATAAAAGTGTAACAAATAACTATCCTATAAATGAGTTATTAAAATAAATTAAAGGAGTTTAATTTAATTTTACCAAACAAGGCTTAAAGATATTAAGTCTTTAATTTTTAAACAGTCTTGCCAAACAGAGCCCTATGACTTTTGATTTTTTGAATTTTGAATTTTAATAATATAAATAAAATAAATAAATTAAATCAAATAATAAATAAAATATATTTATAATCTATACGTTATAATTTCGTAACTGATATTATTTATTAGGCTTATTATGGCCATATCAGTTTCTTTTTACACATACTTGATTATCAGTTAGGTTTTTTGTACGCATTTTAGTTATTTGCTAAGCCTAAGAATAAGGTTCCCAGAGAGAGAATTTGAGAGAGTTTGAGAGAGAAAAGTCTGTGATTCCAAAGCAATTTCTGAGTTTTAGCAAGGAGTGCTCAAGAAAGTGAAGGTATGTTACATAACCTTAATATATATGTTTTACGGCATAATTTTCTTGAGTTTCAGTGTGTATAAAGTCTATGTGTTCTTGACTATAGTATAAAATTTTTACAAAATTATCTGTAATCCACGTTCTTTATAATTGGTGATGAAATCATGTGCATATGTAGCTGTAATAGTATAACTAGCATATGTGTGTGTGTGTGATTATATGTTGAATTACGTCCAAAAGAAAGGAACGGTTTTTTTTACAGTGAATATATATATATATATATATATATATATATATATATATATATATATATATATATATATATATATATATATATATATAAACATGGCTTGTAGGAGTACCAAAATTTATATTTGATTGTGAGATAATTGTGAAATTGAACTTTGAATATGTTAATTTGGTAAGAAATAAAGAAAATGTAGTTCAAATGAATAAAGTTGGTGAATCATAGGAATTACAATGTTAACTTTGTCAGACAATGTCAAACATGGAGTTTTAGTTTTAAAATATGGCATTCAATGATTTAATTTTCTGAGATTGCGGTTTAGTTGTTTTGAAATCAGTATATATATATCATGGGTAATGTTTATGAGTAATCTGCGTGAGTTATACGTGTTAATTTAGGTACTAGCAGTGTTAAACAATCGAACAAATTAGCTTTATTTTGTTCTTCGTGCTGGTTCTGTAACTCGAAGCCTCAGCGCCAAAATTAGCGCCCCAGCTCTAAACTTCGCGCATCAGCGCCAAAGTCAGAGCCACAACCCCAGCCTTTGTGCCGCAGCGCTGACCCATGGCCTGTGTTTTGCGCCATAGCGCCAACACTGCGCCGCAGAACCGACCACAGTACAAACTGTGGCGCCGCAACGCTGGTTAGCAGTATGGCCAGGAATGAGTTTTCTTTTACATAGAGTTTGTAATTGTTAATATAATGCAATCCTATGACTGTTAAAAATATAATTTTTATTATAGTGCTATGAATGAGCATATTATTAATACTTAACGAGTGTTATTATTATTTTACTAATGTAACTTGATTATGTGATTAAAAATCAAGCCATACATGAAATAGATACTTATTTATATATAGAGTATTTGTAATGACTAATTATGCCATGATGATATGTGTATAGGATATTGTGAATCGAATTATTACGGTTTAGCTTACACGCAAGGCAAGTTTTCTTACACTATTTCGATTACAATTACGCAAGTTTTCTAAATCTACACTTTCGTTGAGCAAGTTCTTTAACTCTATTGTTACAATTGTACAAGTTTCTTAACTCTAATTATATTGTGTAAGTTTTCTAATCCTAAACTTGTTATTTAGCATGCAAGTTTCTACATTTTGATATACTAAAGTTGAACAAGTTTTATCGTTCAATTTACAATTTGTTATGTATGCTCAGTACTCAATTCTAAATAACCCTAGCTTAGAATTGTTCAAGCAAGGTATGTTATGTTATTCAGTGATTATGCTCTTAGATTATTCCCAACGCATGACCTTAGTATATAATGTTGATTCACTTATGATTTATTCCATAGCATAATGTGATTACCTTTTTATTCAACTAATCCTTATTTAATGTTCGTTAAACCTAAATTACCTTGAAACTTATCCAAACCAAACTTACTTTGGTACGGACTCGTGTTCTAAATGCTGAGATGAACAACCCTATTACAAGGGATAATTTATGCATAGCGTTGAAATGTTTTGCACAATACATTTTACGAAGAGCTGATCCCCCTAAGTACGAGGAGTCCCTATAGTCTTATGATTGTTAAAGTTTAAGTTGAAAGATTACTTATAACTATGGACATAGTTCGTGGTTTTATGACCCTCAGATATATATTTCAAATTTTTATTATCATTGATAGAGCATATTGTTCAGTTCTATTGAGTTTATTATTTGGCATTTGTTATGAAGTTTTATTCATTGTCATTTCAAGTGAGCATTGTTTGCTCACTCTTGGTTATATAACTATTATAGCTAAAGTAGAGAAGGTCGATGTACCTAGCACTAGTAAAGGGAAAGGAAAGATGAATAAATATTAAAAACTTATAAACATGTTGACATTATATTGTCAGACTTTAGTTTAATTATTGTAATGAAGTTATTTCATTTTCCACATATGATGTTTGTATTTGAAGGTTAGATAACCTGAGAGATTTTTATTAATGTAATCCTTTAGAGGGAAGGTTTATTATCAAGTTTTATTATGATTGGGTAGTTAGACATGAATATTTTTATCAAGTGAATACCAAATTTTGTAGGAATGAAGTACTCGAATTTGGGGGTGTCATAAGTTGGTATCAAAGCTTTAGATTATAAACCTTAGGTGGGGCAAAGCCTTAGGAAGTAACCTTTGAAAAGATAGT
Organism: Panax notoginseng; assembly: GCA_016801055.1. Classification (NCBI taxonomy): domain Eukaryota; kingdom Viridiplantae; phylum Streptophyta; class Magnoliopsida; order Apiales; family Araliaceae; genus Panax; species Panax notoginseng. The sequence continues at coordinate 85,812,191 of CM029019.1, forward strand.
GGTGATAAACTCCTATCGAGTTTTAAGGGAAAAGTAAAAAAACACTTATGTGCTTATGTGATTTCAAACTACATGCTTGTAAGTGTCGAGTAGTAACGAGTAATAATTAAAACTTAATAATTCTGTTGTCAGGATGGCTAATGTAGGAGAATCCAGTCAGGCTAGGGAGGAAGGACCCCAGATGCCTAGAAAGGAGGAGCCTCGAGATATTCAGGTGATTTTAGAACAACAACTTCCACGGGAGTTTCCGTTGGTCACAGTGGTTGAGCAGGAGGGATTACCATATAAGGATGATGAGATAGAGACGAACGAGGAGGATCTCGTGGAGCTGCCACAGTCGAATGAGGATGACGAGGACGAGGAGGAAGAGATTCCACTTAACTCGATAGCTGCTCATATGTACGATGAAGTATACGACAGCAATGTGGAGCTTCAGGATACTGTCGAGGAGTTGGAAGAGATAGTAGCTGAACAACAGACCTCGATGGCATAGAAGGACGACGAGATCCAAGATCGAGAGGAACGGCTGGATAATGTCGAAGAGAAGCTGATCCACACTAAAGAAGAGAATGAACAAATGACAGCGGAGATTGCGGAGATGAAGAATAAGTTGAAAGAAGAATCCACTAAGAAGGCAAGAGCCGAAGATGCATACGAGGAAGCTTATCAACGAGCCGGGATAGCAGAGAAAGACGCACAAGCAAAGAGGGTGAAGATGGAGGAGATGAATAATGTATTCAACATCGTGATTAATTGAACTCAAGATCGAGTTATGTACTATCCGATTCAGTTCAAGACGCTGTCGCCGTACATATTAGATCGCAGAACAATGTTCCGAATTGTGGAGGAAGAGCGTCATAAGGCTACGCAGCATCTTAGTAGGACATCATGTGGAATGTACCTAATATGTGATTATTAATATGATAAATAATATATAAATCCCTAATGATATGTAATCAATGGGATATGATGTTGATGTTATCCTGAAACTTTAGTAGTTCGAGAAAGTAATGTGAGTAGCAGTGATGCTACTATTCTTATGTTTTCAAAAAGATTATGAATGAATAAAAGTTATTATTTTATTTTATTCAAAGTGTTATGTGTTATGTGATGATTTCTTTTATGGGGTGCAAGTTAAATAGAAAATACTTAAAGGAGTTAGGTAATAGTCTAATGAGTATATTTTAACAGAAAATGCCTCCAAGACGTCAACCACCACAGAGGACCACTGAAGGATCTACCAATAATGACAATGTTGAGGCTAACCCAGTTCAGCAGCTAGTGACGTTACAAAGGAGTGCACTGCAGAGTCAACCGCAGAATCAAGCTGTGACATTTAAGGACTTCAAGGCGGTTAGACCACCAGAATTCCGTGGGTCCATGAATCCTGTGGAGGCACAGAGCTGGATCATAGAGATAGAGAAAGTGTTCGATGTTGCTAGAGTATGGGAGAATCAGAAGACTGCTTTTGCAATATTTATGTTGAAAGCAGAGGCTAGTTATTGGTGGCAGGCCAATAAAACTCGAGGAAGTCAAGGGGTTATGACTTGGTTAATATTTATTAAGTTATATAAATATTTTAATTGACGTGTTTATTGATCGAATAAATAAACACATCAATTAATGAGTTAAGAAAATTGATCACCTTGAGATAATAATTTAATTTAAATTAATTAATTGAGTTAGAGAGTTGATATGGATTAAATAGATTATTATAATATTTTTAATTTAATTTGGTAATAAAAGTGTGACAAATAACTATGCTATAAATGGGTTATTAAAATAAATTAAAGGAGTTTAATTTATTTTTTACCAAACAAGGCTTAAAGATATTAAGTCTTTAATTTTTAAAGAATCTTGCCAAATAGAGCCCTATGGCTTTTGAATTTTTGAATTTTGAATTTTAATAATATAAATAAAGTAAATAAAATAATAAATAAAATATATTTATAATCTATACGTTATATTTTTGTAACTGATATTATTTATTAGGCTTATTATGGCCATATCAGTTTCTTTTTACGCATACTTGATTATCAGTTATGTTTTTTGTACGCATTTTAGTTATTTACTAAGCCTAAGAAGAAGGTTTCCAGAGAGAAGATTTGAGAGAGGTTGAGAGAGAAAAGTCTGTGATTCCAAAGCAATTTCTGAGTTTTAGCGAGGAGTGCTCAAGCAAGTGAAGGTATGTTATATAACCTTAATATATATGTTTTACGACATAATTTTGTTGAGTTTCACTGTGTATAAAGTCTATGTGTTCTTGACTATAGTATAAATTTTTTACAAAATTGTTTGTAATCCACGTTCTTTATAATTGGTGATTAAATTATGTGCATATGTAGTTGTAATAATATAACTAGCATATATATATATATATATGTGTGTGTGTGTGTGTGTGTGTGTGTGTGTGTGTGTGTGTGTGTGTGATTATATGTTGAATTACGTCCAAAAGAAAGGAACGGTTTTTTACAGTGAATATATGTATGAACATGGCTTGTAGGATTACCAAAATTTATATTTGATTGTGAGTTAATTGTGAAATTGAACTTTGAATATGTTAATTTGGTAAGAAATAAAGAGAACATAGTTCAAATGAATCAATTTGGTGTATAATAGGAATTACAATGTTAACTTTGTTATACAATGTCAAACATGGAGTTGTGGTTTTAAAATATGGCATTCAAGGATTTAATTTTCTGAGATTGTGGTTTAGTTTTTTTGAAATCAGTATATATATATATATATATATATATATATATATATATATATATATATATATATATATATATATATATATATATATATATGATGGGTACTGTTTATGAGTAATCTGTGTAAGTTATACGTGTTAATTTAGGTGCTACCAGTGTTAAACAGTCAAACAAATTAACTTTGTTCTGTTCTTCGGGCTCGGTTCTGTAACTCGGAGCCTCAGCGCCAAAATCAACGCCCCAGCTCTAAACTTCGCGCATCATCGCCAAAGTCAGAGTCGCAGCCCTAGCCTTCGTGCCGCAGCGCCGGTCCATGGCCTGTGTTTCGCGCGACAGCACCAACACCGCGTCGCAGCGCCGACCGCAGTACAAATTGTGGCACCACAGCGCCGGTTAGCAGTATGGCCTGGAATGAGTTTTTTTTTTACATAGAGTCTGTAATTGTTGATATAATGTAATACTATGAATGTTAAAAATATAATTTTCATTATTGTGGTATTATAGTGCTATGAATGAGCATATTACTAATACTTAATGAGTGTTATTAATATTTTATTGATGTAACTTGATTATGTGATTATTTATATATAGAGTATTTGATATGACTAATTATGTCATGATGATATATGTATAGGATATTGTGAAACGAATTATTACGGTTTAGCTTACATGCAAGGCAAGTTTTCATACCCTATCTCGATTACAATTACTCAAGTTTTCTAACTCTACACTTTCGTTGAGCAAGTTCTCTAACTCTATTGTTACAATTGTACAAGTTTCTTAACTTTAATTATATTGTGCAAGTTTTCTAAACGCAAACTTGTTATTTAGCATGCAAGTTTCTACATTCTGATATACTAAAGTTGAATAAGTTTTATCGTTCAATTTACTATTTGTTATGGATGCTCAATACCCAATTCTAAATAACCTAAGCTTAGTATTGTTCAAGCAAGGTATGTTATGTTATTCAATGATTATCCTCTTAGATTATTCCTAAAGCATGACCTTAGTATACAATGTTGATTCACGTATGATTTATTCCATAGCATAATGTGATTACCTTTTTATTCAACTAATCCTTAGTTAATGTTCGTTAAACCTAAATTACCTTGAAACTTATCCAAACCAAACTTACTTTGGTGCGGACTCGTGTTCTAAATGCTGAGATGAACAACCCTATTACATGGGATAATTTATGCATAGCGTTGAAATGTTTGTGCACAATATATTGTACGAAGGGCTGATCCCCCCAAGTACGAGGAGTCCCTATAGTCTTATGACTATTAAAGTTTAAGTTGAAAGATTACTTATAAGTATGACCATAGTTCGTGTTCTTATGACCCTCAAATATATATTTCAGATTTTTATTATCATTGATAGAGCATATTGTTCAGTTCTATTGAGCATATTATTTGGCATTTGTTATGAAGTTTTATTCATTGTCATTTCAAGTGAGCATTGTTTGCTCACTCTTGCTTATATACATATTACAACTAAAGTTGAGAAGGTCGATGTACCTAGCACCAGTAAAGGGAAAGGAAAGATGAACAAGTATTGAAGACTTGTAAACATATTGACATTATGTTGTTAGGCTTTATTTTAATTATTGTAATGAAGTTATTTAATTTTCTGCATATGATGTTTGTATTTGAAGGTTAGATAACCTAGGAGATTTTTATTAATGTAATCCTTTAATGGGAAGGTTTATTATCAAGTTTTATTATGATTGAGTAGTTAGACATTAATGCTTTTATCAAGTGAACAACAAATTTTGTGGGAATGAAGTTCCCGGATTTGGGGATGTCACAACATCAACTAAGGATTAGTTGAATAAAATGTAATAACAATATGCTATGGAATAAGTCATAAGTGAATCAACATTGTATATATAGGTCACGCTTTAGAAATGAACTAAAAGCATAAGCATTGAATAACGTAACATACCTTGCTTGAACAATATTAAGCTAAGGATAGAATTTTGGTTTAGTAATAGAATTTGAATTATCGAACATACATAACCAATATAAGGTTGAACAATAGAAACTTTCTTAATATAAGGGCAAATAGAACAAACTCAAGTACATGTTCGAGTTCAGAAACTTGCTCAATTGTAAACAAGATAGGGTAAAGAAAACTTGCACAATATAAAATTAGAGTTAAAAAACTTGCCTTGCATGTAAGCTAAACCATAATACCTCGATTCACAATATCCTATACACATGTCATTATGACATAATTAGTTACTACATATACTCTGTGACGAACGAGAATTTTGTAATTTAATTTTAATATTTATTGAATTAAATAAATATTTTTTTGATGATTTAATTATTGGATTAAATAATTATTTGATGCAATTGTGGTAGATTAATTTAATTATATGTGTTACATTTATTAAATTAATGTAGAAAAATGTTATTATCAAAGTATGTAATTATGTGAGCTTATTGAATTAAATAAAATATTTAATTAAGCATGATGTTATTAGATTAATTTAATTATTAATTAGAGAATTAATAATTTGACATTTATTAATTAATAAGAAAATTAATTATATGATTATGTGAAATTATGTTAGATTATTATATTTATTTTATATTAAATTAAATAAGATATGAGTTTATTTTATAAAGGAGTGTGACATTAATTAAACTATATGATAAAGGTTTATTTAATTAAATGAGATTAAGTCTTTTGAAGCTAGCCAAACAAGGCCCTAAGAGGAGTTGGTGCAGTTAACCCATGATTGGGCCAACTGACCACTCTGCGCTCAATTACCTGATCTTTATACGATATCTTCTTTTTTTTTTCATTTTTGCCTAAGTCTAAGAAATATTCAGAGAGGAAGCCAGAGAGAAATTAGAGAAAATTTCATAGAATTGTGAATACTGTGATTGAAGTAGAGAGATATTGTCATCCTTAATAATCTACGCTTTGGGTAATTTTATCCAACCCAATATTTATTCTACGTCTTTTAAAGTTTTCCATAACTATGGCTTAAGTCTTCTGTGAAACTCTGTAATTGGTTTAGGAGTAATGTTTATGGGTTATATGTGTATTATGTTACATCAAATTGTGTTTAATTATGTATATGTTGTAAACCATAACATCAAATTCATGAAAACATGCCGTATATGATTTCTACAAAATTACAGAGTTTGGGTTTTGGCCTTATGGCCTTATACGTGAAATTTTATGTAGTGATCGTATATTATCCCTAAATTTTACACTCCTATATTAGTATGCATGTTGATACGAAGAGACCAAGCCTTAAACGAACGGATTAGGTGTTATAACGAATTCGTAGTGTTAAATTTATGATTTTGTTCATTAACTTTAAGAACAGTCCAATTTTACATGATTTAATTCTGTGATTATGTGTTTTAATGGGTTAAAATTACTTTACAGATGTTGGGCAACGATTATATGTGAATATTAACATGTGGGTATGTTAAATTAGTGAAATTAATGATTATTTAGTGTTCTTTTCGCTGAACTCTGCGTTCTTCGCGAACTGGAAAACAAAATCTGGAGTCTCGCGCCGTGGCGCCAACTCTAGAACTGAGATCCCGCGCCGCAGCGCCACCGCACCGCAGCGCCAAGACTCGAACAACGGCGCCACAGCGCCACAGCGTTAAGTGTTCGGCTGCAGCGCCACCGCACCGCAGCGCGACGATCAAGTGTATCAGTGGTGCCGCAGCGCCACTTTCTAGAAAATTCAGAAATGAGATTTTTAAAATATTAAAGTCTAACAAGTGTTAGTGAATTGATGTAATGAACATGCAAATATGATAGAAGAATAATGTGATGATAAAAATAGTTGTTTAAACATGTAAATAACATAATTACATGTGATTTAAATTATTGAATTCATAACTAGATTATTATTCATGAAGTACAAATTATGTGATAATGAGATAAATTGACTAAGTATGTCGATAATTAAAGTAGAAAACGAGAATGAGTTTACGTTAATTAATTAATTTATAATTAACTGGTTTTGTGTATATGTACGGTATGTAGGATTTAATTCAAAGAACGTGCTTAGTTAAAGTATAATCTACGCGCGAGGCAAGTTTCCTAAACTTAAACTCTTAAATTTGAGCAAGTTCCCTAACCCTATTTGTCATTATTGTTCAAGCTTATTATTTACCTTGAATAAGCTATCGTTACTATTATTCAAGTTCAAATGATTTATTAAAGATTGATTATCTTTTCAAAGTATGATTTAGTTATACAATAATTGTTCTATTGTATACGTTTTGAGATTATTATTATTCAAATTGAATATCATTATTGTTGAACCTTATTAGACTAGTGAACCCTTAATGATTCAACTAGTCCATAGTTGATGAGCGTTCTAGATTTCAGAACCCTTGAAGAATTATCCAAACCAAACTTCCTTTGGTGCGGACTCGAATGTCAAACTGAGATGAACAACCCTGTATAGGGGATTATTTACGCTTTAGCGTTAAGATATTGTGCACAGTATGGTACTAAGGGCTGATCCCCCTAAGTACGAGAAGAAGGTCCATAGTCTTACGACTGTTAAAGGTTTCAAGTATAACCCTTGTTAACCTAGGACATAGTTCAAGGTCTTATGACCCTCAGAATTCTTTTGATTCTTGTTATTCACTCTTGATTCAAAAGTTGAGCTTTTATTCAGATGTCTTTGATTTATTCGCATGTTATTATACTGTTATTTCAATTTTTATACTTGTGGGCACTTGTGCTCACTCTTGCTTGATAATAACATTGCAGTTAAGAACGAAAGAGCTGACGAACCTTCCAATAGTAAGGGCAAGGGCAAAGTTAGCAAATGATGGAGACTTGTTAGTTGATATGACTTGTTATTTTATATGATGTATTTGTTTAAGACTTTAGTTAAAGATGCTGTTTAAGACTTATTTATTTATAATTCTGCACAGATGTTTAAGGTTAGTTTTACCTGGGATCGTATTATTATTCAGATGTTGTAACCCTTAAGGGAAAGAATTTATTTCTATTATTGCATGGTTTGCATTATTATGGGCAGATAGATAGATGATATTTGTACCGTGAACACCAAATTCCATGGAATCGAAGTACCAGATTTGGGGGTGTCACAGGTTGGTATCAGAGCTGTAGGTTATGAACCTTAGGTGGGGGAACAACCTTAGGTAGTAACCTTATAGAAAGAAGATAGTAAAGGAAAACTCTTATCGAGTTTTAAGAAATGCATTTTTGGTAATTCATTGAAGATAATAAAATACATTATGTGTCTATGTGTTAATTTATGTGCTCGTTAGTACGACTTAGTAACTAAAACTTAAAATTTTGTTGTCAGGATGACGAATGTTGGAGAAGCTAGTCAAGCTAGGGAGGAAGAACCCCGATTACCTATAGTACCTACAGAGGAGGAGACCCGAGACATACATGTTGTTAGGGAACAGTTAGTTCAGAGGGAGTCATCACCATTGATCACCATTGTTGGCCAGGAGCATGATCCTGAGACTGATCCTGAGGAGGAGTTTGATGAGGAAGAGGAAGAAGAGGAGTTACCACGGTACACCGTTGATGCAGAGATGTATGACACATTATACGACGGTAACGTGGAATTACAAGACGAGGTTCAGGAATTGACTGAGCAAGCGACCGTTCAGCAGTCTACTCTCGAGCAGAAGGAGAGGGAGATCTCGACTCTTCACTCATGACTAGGAAATGTAGAATGGAAATTGGTCCATGAGAAGGATCAAACCGAAGATAAGACTGAGGAGATAGAGAAGCTCAAGAAGGAACTGAAAGAAACCTCCGGAAGACTGAAAATAGCAGAGGAAGGATGGGTAAGAGAATCACGTCGAGCTGATCGTGCAGAAGATGATAGTAGTGCAAAGAAGGCAAAGCTTGAAGAGACATACTTCGCATTTAATCATGTAATGGATGAGGCTCAGGAACGAGTTTTGAGATACCCCATCCAGTTTGAAGGACTTCCGTCGTATATGCTGGATCGTAGGACGATGTCTCGTATCATGGATGAGGAGCGTGGCAAGGCTATTCAGCACCTTGATAGACAGGACTAGAATCTGTTTAATTATGTGAAAGACTTAATTAGTTTTTATATGTAAATTCTGATGTGTTTATGAGCGAAGGAATATGTTAATATTTTAAATCCTGTGGATTCTTTATTCCAGGATAGTTGATGTAAATAGCAGTTATGCTATAGTTTGATGTTAAAACTTTGAGTTGAATTAAATATATTAAGTTGTTTGAGATGATGTGATAAATGAGTATGTTAAATTGTTGAGTAATGCCTTAACTATTTAGTGAAATAAATAAAGTTCTAATAAGCGTGTATTTAACAGAAAATGCCGCCAAGGAGAAGACAACAACGTCAACCGGCTCAGGAAGAGTCAACCAATAATAACAATAACACCAACGCTAATCATGTTCAGCAGTTGGTGAACTCACTGACGGGAGCAATGAACAATCAACCTCAAGCTCCACTAAACACAACTTTTAAAGACTTCAAGGCGGTGGGACCGCCAGAGTTCAAAGGTTCCAGGAACCCAATCGAGGCACAAACGTGGGTCATAGAAATGGAGAAAGTATTCGACGTTGCTAGGGTTAGAGAAGACCAGGAGACCGCTTTCGCAACATTTATGCTGAAGTCTGAGGCTAGGTATTGGTGGCAAGCAAACAAAGTGCGAGGAGGTGAAGGTGTAATTATGTGGGAGAGATTTAAAGAAATGTTTTTCGAAATGTACTTCCCAACTAGTTCGCAGAATCAGATGAAAATTCAATTTCTGGAATTGAAGCAAGGAAACATGAGTGTACCTAAATACGCAGCTAAATTCGATGAGTTGGCAAGGTTTGCCCCGCACCAAGTACACACTGACGAAAGAAAGGCCAGAAGATTTGAACAAGGACTAAAGCCTTGGGTTTACATTAAGGTGTCAATGTTTCAGATAAACACATTTGCCGGAGTACAGGAAAAGGCCATCCTCGCTGAAGGTGAGAGCGATGCGGTGACCAAGTACAATCAAGAGCAGAAGAAGAAGAAGAGTGGAGGTGAAGGAAATAACAAGAGTGGTGGGAGTAACATTGGGGGTACTCATAATCAGAAGAGGAAGTGGACGGATAATTCGTCAGCTGGAAGTTAACAAGGTGGGCAGAAGAAGAAAATTGAAGCGTGCTCAACTGTGGAAAAGCTCATCTGGGAGTTTACATGAAAGGGAAGCAAGTGTGCTACAATTGTGGTCAGGAAGGCCACATAGCACCAAACTGTCCAAACCTAAAGAAGGGTGCTTGTTTTAACTGTGGTTCTAAGGATTATCTAGCAAGAGATTGCCCCAAGAAGGGATCAGGAGGAGCAGTGCAAGGAGCTAACCGTGGAAATAGCAGTGGAAATACCTTAACCATTACCGGACCACCTGCAACAAACCGACCGACCGCCAGAACTTTCAATATGACAGTGCAGGACGCTATTCAGTCCCGTGAGGTGGTGTCAGGTATCATTCCGATCAATGAAATTAATGCTTATGTTTTATTTAATTCGGGTGCTACTTGTTCCTTTATATCCGAAGACTTTGCTAATAGTTTAGATTTGCTTATGGATGAGTTGGAATATCCCATGAATATAGAAATTGCGAACAGATAGATAATTCCTGATAAGTACGTGTTTAAGAACTGTAGGGTGGATATTAAGGGTAATATCATGAACGTTGATCTTATCCCTATTCGGCTTGGGGAATTTGATGTTATTTTGGGTATGGATTGGTTATCCAATTATGGGGCGGTAATTGACTGCCAGAAGAAGCGTATTAACCTTATGACTCCGTCAAAGGTTGTGTTTTATGGTAGCAAGTCGCCTAGACAAGCGAGTTGTCTGATGGTGATGCAGGCCATGAGGTTGTTAAGACAAGGCTGTGTAGGATATCTAGCTTACATAGTCGACAGTCAAAAAGAGAATTCGAAGGTAGAAGAAATACCGATTGTGAGGGACTTCGTCGACGTATTTCCAGACGATTTACCAGGACTTCCACCAGATAGAGAGGTAGATTTCGTGATCAATTTGTCACCTGGAACCGCTCCAATATCGAAGGCACCATACCGAATGGCACCAGTAGAGATGAAAGAACTGATGGTCCAACTACAAGAATTACTGGATAAAAAGTACATTCAACCGAGTGTATCGTCGTGGGGAGCGCCGGTGTTATTCGTGAAAAAGAAGGATGGATCGATGCGGCTCTGCATTGACTACAGAGAACTGAACAAGGTCACGATTAAGAATAGATATCCATTACCAAGAATCGACGATCTGTTTGATCAATTAAAGGGAGCAAGATACTTTTCCAAGATAGACTTGAGGAGTGGTTATCACCAACTGAAGGTGAGGCCAGAGGATGTACCGAAGACAGCGTTCAGAACGCGATGCGGTCACTATGAATTTTTAGTAATGTCGTTTGGTCTAACGAATGCTCCTGCAGCATTTATGGGACTAATGAATGGTGTGTTCAAGCCATTTTTGGACAAATTCGTGGTGGTATTTATAGACGACATTCTGGTATATTCCAAAACCAAAGAAGAACACGAAGAACATTTGAGGTTAACGTTGGAAGTATTGAGAATGGAGAAGTTGTACGCTAAATTTTCGAAATGCGAATTCTGGATCAAGCGAGTACAATTTCTTGGTCACGTGATCGATAAAGACGGAATTTCAGTAGATCCATCCAAAGTAGAAGCTGTGATTAACTGGGATCTACCGAGAATGCAGTCAGAAGTAAGAAGTTTTCTTGGATTAGCGGGATATTATAGAAGATTCATTCAAGATTTTTCCAAGATCGCAACTCCGTTAGCGAATTTAACTCGAAAAGCTGTGAAATTTGTTTGGACGGAGAAGTGTGAGGAGAGCTTTCAAGAATTAAAGAAGAGGTTGAGTACGACACCTGTGTTATCTCTTCCGGATGATACATACAATTTTGTTGTTTTTAGTGATGCGTCGCATAAAGGACTTGGCTGTGTGCTAATGCAAAACGGTAAAGTCATCGCGTATGCATCAGGACAGTTGAAGGATTACGAGAAGGGGTATTCGACCCATGATTTGGAGTTAGCTGCAGTTGTTTTTGCTTTAAAAATTTGGAGGCACTATCTCTACGGGGAGAAGTGTGAGATATATACGGACCACAAGAGTTTGAAATATATTTTCACACAGAAGGATTTGAATATGCGTCAAAGGAGATGGCTGGAATTAATCAAGGATTACGACTGTGAGATTTTATAACATCCGGGTAAGGCGAATGTGGTTGCCGATGCCTTAAGTAGAAAAGGTCGTGAGAAATTGATGATGTTGACTGCTCAGGAGGAGCTAATCACAGAAATGGAGAAACTAGAATTGGAAGTGAAGTATCCAATGGAGATTGATGAGAAGCTATTTCAGATGTAATCTGGTATAACTCTACTAGATAAAGTGAAGGAGGCTCAGCTTCAGGATGATGAATGCAAAAAGATGACAAAGAAGATATCTGAAGGAACTGAACCGAGATTTAAGATGGACAAGGAAGGAATACTGAGATTTGAGAGTAGAATTTGGGTACCGCCAGTACAAGAGATTAAGGAAGATATTTTAAGCGAGGCTCATAGTTCACGATATTCGATTCACCCTGGTAGTACCAAAATGTACCAAGATCTTCGACAACATTTTTGGTGGCCGAATTTGAAATGTGATGTTGCAGAATGTGTTGCCAAGTGTCTGACCTGTCAGAAGGTAAAAGCAGAACATCAGAGACCAAGTGGATTACTTCAACCGTTGGAAATCCCAGAATGGAAATTGGAGCATATTACAATGGATTTCGTGGTTGGCCTTCCGACGACTCAGAAAGGCTACGACACAGTATGGGTTATCGTTGATCGACTGACAAAATCTGCACACTTCCTTCCGATCAAAATAAGATTCAACTTAGATCAATTGGCCAGGCTATACGTAAAAGAGATTGTTTCGAGGCACGGAGTTCCGGTATCAATTGTTTCAGATAGGGATCCGCGATTCACATCAAATTTCTGGAAACGTCTTTAGGAATGCATGGGTACGCAACTGCGAATGAGTACAGCTTACCACCCTCAAACAGACGGACAGAGTAAGAGAATGATTCAAACATTAGAAGATATTGTAAGAGCCTGTGTGATGGACTTCAAAGGAAATTGGGATGATCACCTACCATTAGTAGAGTTCGGCTACAACAACAGTTACCACGCTAGTATTGGCATGCCGCCTTATGAAGCTTTATATGGCAGAAAGTGCAGAACTTCGCTTTACTGGGATGAAGTTGGTGAGAGACAATTGCTAGGGCCAGAATTGGTACCGCAGACAGCAGAAATAGTCAAAGTGATCCGAGCACGACTGGTAGCGGCTCAAGATCGACAGAAGAAGTACACTGACCCATATCGTAAAAATATCGAGTTTGAATCAAGTAGTTATGTTTTCTTGAAGGTCTCTCTCTGGAAAGGAAGGATCAGATTCGAAAAGAAATAGAAATTGAGCCCAAGATTCATTGCACCCTTTGAAGTACTGAGAAGAATCGGAGAAGTTGCGTATGAGGTAGCCTTACCTCCAGCACTCGAGAATATCCATAACGTCTTCCATGTTTCTGTGTTACGACCCTATAAGCCTGATTTCAAGCATGTAATCGAATGCGAACCCCTACATTTTGAGAAAGACTTATCTTACGAAGAAATTTCTGTCCAAATTGTCGACCGAAAAGAACAAGTTCTGAGGAATAAAGTTATACCTTCAGTTAAGGTAATTTGGAGAAACCGCAACGCTGAAGAAGCTACGTGGGAACTATAAGAGAATATGATGAAGAATTACCCTCAATTATTTACTTAATTATTTGTAAGCGATTATGGGGACAAAATCTTTGTAAGGGGGGAGATTGTAACAGGTCGAATTTATTGAGTCGTGATTCTGGGGACAGAATCCTTTTAAGGGGGGGAAAGATGTGACGAACAAGAATTTTGGAATTTAATTTTAATATTTATTGAATTAAATAAATACTTTTTCGATGATTTAATTATTGGATTAAATAATTATTTGATGCAATTGTGGTAGATTAATTTAATTATATGTGTTACATTTATTAAATTAATGTAGAGAAATGTTATTATCAAAGTATGTAATTATGTGAGCTTATTGAATTAAATAAAATATTTAATTAAGCATGGTGTTATTAGATTAATTTAATTATTAATTAGAGAATTAATAATTTGACATTTATTAATTAATGAGAAAATTAATTATATGATTATGCGAAATTATGATAGATTATTATATTTATTTTATATTAAATTAAATAAGATATGAGTTTATTTTATAAAGGAGTGTGACATTAATTAAACTATATGATAAAGGTTTATTTAATTAAATGAGATTAAGTCTTTCGAAGCTAGCCAAACAAGGCCCTAAGAGGAGTTGATGCAGTTAACCCATGATTGGGCTAACTGACCACTCTGCGCTCAGTTACCTGATCTTTATACGACGTCTTCTTTTTTCTTTTTTTTTAATTTTTGCCTAAGTCTAAGAAATATTCAGAGAGGAAGCTAGAGAGAAATTAGAGAAAATTTCATAGAATTGTGAATATTGTGATTGAAGTAGAGAGATATTGTCATCCTTAATCATCTACGCTTTGGGTAATTTTATCCAACCCAATTTTTATTCTACGTCTTTTAAAGTTTTTCATAATTATGGCTTAAGTCTTCTGTGAAACTCTGTAATTGGTTTAGAAGTAATGTTTATGGTTTATATGTGTGTTATGTTATATCAAATTATGTTTAATTATGTATATGTTGTAAACCATAACATCAAATTCATGAAAACATGTCGTATATGATTTCTACAAAATTACAGAGTTTGGGTTTTGGCCTTATGGCCTTATACGTGAAATTTTATGTAGTGATCGTATATTATCCCTAAATTTTACACTTTTATATTATTATGCGTGTTGATACGAAGAGACCAAGCCTTAAACGAACGGATTCAGTGTTATAACGAATTCGTAGTGTTAAATTTATGATTTTGTTCATTAACTTCAAGAACATCCAGAACATTCCAATTTTACATGATTTAATTATATGATTATGTGTTTTAATGGGTTAAAATTACTTTACAGATGTTGGGTAATGATTATATTGGAATATTAACATTTGGGTATGTTAAATTAGTGAAATTAATGATTATTTAGTGTTCTTTTCGCTGAACTCTGTGTTCTTCGCGAACTGGGAAATAGAATCTGGAGTCTCGCGCCGCGGCGCCAACTCTAGAACTGAGATCCCGCGCCGCAGCGCCACCGTACCGCATCGCCAAGACTCGAACCACAGCGCCACAGCATCAAGTGTTCGGCTGCAGCGCCACCGCGCCGCAGCGCGACGATCACGTGCATTAGTGGCGCCGCAGCGCCACTCTCCAAAAAATTCAGAAATGAGATTTTTAAAATATTAAAGTCTAACAAGTGTTAGTGAATTGATGTAATGAACATGCAAATATGATAGAAGAATAATGTGATGATAAAAATAGTTGTTTAAACATGTAAATAACATAATTACATGTGATTTAAATTATTGAATTCCTAACTAGATTATTATTCATGAAGTACAAATTATGTGATAATGAGATAAATTGACTAAGTATAGTCGATAATTAAAGTAGACAACGAGAATGAGTTTATGCTGATTAATTAATTTATAATTAACTGGTATTGTGTATATGTATGGTATGTATGATTTAATTCAAAGAACGTGATTAGTTAAAGTATAATCTACGCGCGAGGCAAGTTTCCTAAACTTAAACTCTTAAATTTGAGCAAGTTCCCTATCCCTATTTGTCATTATTGTTCAAGCTTATTAGTTACCTTGAATAAGCTATCGTTACTATTATTCAAGTTCAAATGATTTATTAAAGATTGATTATCTTTTCGAAGTATGATTTAGTTATACAATAATTGTTCTATTGTATACGTTTTGAGATTATTATTATTCAAATTGAATATCAGTATGGTTGAACCTTATTAGACTAATGAACCCTTAATGATTCAACTAGTCCATAGTTGATGAGCGTTCTAAATTTCAGAACCCTTGAAGAATTATCCAGACCAAACTTCCTTTGGTGCGGACTCGAATGTCAAACCGAGATGAACAACCCTGTATAGGGGATTATTTACGCTTTAGCGTTAAGATATTGTACACAGTATGGTACTAAGGGCTGATCCCCCTAAGTACGAGAAGAAGGTCCATAGTCTTACGACTGTTAAAGGTTTCAAGTATAACCGTTGTTAACTTAGGACATAGTTCAAGGTCTTATGACCCTCAGAATTCTTTATATTCTTGTTATTCACTCTTGATTCAAAAGTTGAGCTTTTATTCAGATGTCTTTGATTTATTCGCATGTTATTATGCTGTTATTTCAATTTTTATACTTGTGGGCATTTGTACTCACTCTTGCTTGATAATAACATTGCAGTTAAGAACGAAAGAGCTGACGAACCTTCCACTAGTAAGGGCAAGGGCAAAGTTAGCAAATGATGGAGACTTGTTAGTTGATATGACTTGTTATTTTATATGATGTATTTGTTTAAGACTTTAGTTAAAGATGTTATTTAAGACTTATTTATTTATAATTCCGCACAGATGTTTAAGGTTAGTTTTACCTGGGATCGTATTATTATTCAGATGTTGTAACCCTTAAGGGAAAGAATTTATTTCTATTATTGCATGGTTTGCATTATTATGGGTAGATAGATAGATGATATTTGTATCGTGAACACCAAATTCTGTGGAATTGAAGTACCGGATTTGGGGGTGTCACATACTGTGTATACAATTAAGTATCTATTTCATGTATGGCTTGGTTTTTAATCACATGGTCAAGTCGCACTAGTAATGAAATAACAAAACTCGTTAATTGCTAATAAAATTCTCATTCTTAGTACTATAATATCACAATTAACAAAATCACATTTTTACTATCATAATTTTGCACCTTATCAACACTTACAGACTTCATTAATAAAAACAAATTTTCTGGCCATTCTACTAACCGGCGCTGCGGTGCCACATTTTACACTGGCAATGGTGCTGCGGCGCAGTGCTGGCGTTGCGGCGTGAGTCACAGGCATGGCGTTGGCGCTGCGGTGCGAGACTTGGCGCTGCGACGCCGAATTACAAGCAAAGCCAATTCGGCCTACATCTAAATTTCTAGCAATCAATTTAACACGTCTAATTCACATAATCATTACCCATCATATATATATATATATATATATATATATATATATATATATATACTGATTCAGAACAATTAACAACAACTACAATCAAATTAAGTATTTTAAATTCCATATTTTTGCCAAAACTCTATTTTTGATATACTTGACAAAATTTACATTGTGATCACCATTGGACACCAAATTAACTCATTCAAGCTACGTTCTTTTCGTTACATACTGAACTAATACATTCAAGACATAATTTACAGACAAGTTTACATACCAAGTATCAATTTTGAACTCTAACAAGCCATAATCATACATACATGCACTGTAATAAGTTTTTCTTATTTTTGGACGTAAGGAAAGTAATTGGTATACTAAATTCTTATCTAGATGTTATTTCTAACATCACAAATACATATAAATACAATAGTTCAGTTTATAACAACCACATAAGAAAAATTGAATTCACAGAAATTGAAAACTCGTGAATATAAACTATATATACACATAATATTAAGGCTTTGAAAATATATATTCAATTGCTTGGATAATCCTTGCTAACCACAGACAACTGCTTGGAATCACGAAACTCTCTCTCAAATTCTCAACAAGTTCTCACTATTTTCTTTTCTCTATATTATTTCTTCTCTTTTCTGTTAAGCTAACACCAGACCCTTTTACGTGAAATAAAACAAAACCAACGCACGCAAACCCAAACGTCCCAAAACCGACGTTTTACTAATGACAATATTAAATTATCAGTTACTAGAATTTAATATATATATATATATATATATATATATATATATATATATATATATATATATATTTATATACATAAACACAATTAAATTACTAAAATAAAAATAAATTAGTAAAAATAATTTTATTGATTAACTCTGACTATTTACAAGTGCATAAGATAAAATTAACTTACAAGGTAACTAAAAGAACATTAGAAGAAGAGGGGTTAAGTAAGCTAAATAGCGGTGGAGGCTAAAGATTAGTCAGAAAAGGATCTCTGAGTCTTTCTAAGTCTGACTATCATTTTCTTCTCTGTATTGAGAAGAAGCTGCTTCTGATTCTTCGTGTAACTGATCTAATCTCGAATGAATGGCATCTGCGAGAAGCCTTAACTGAGAATTAGAATAACTGGAAACATTAGTGACTTTACTGGGACTAGAAGGAGCAACTGATTTTTTTGATTCTTCTTTTAATTTCTCAGTTGCTTTAACCGAGGATTTACTGGAAGATTCAACGGCCAGAGCCTTAGTAACTGGAGGGATCAATAATGGAGTGGACGAAAATTCTTTTTGAACTTGGCCAACTATCCTATCGACACCGAACTTATCCCACCATGTAATGTAAAAACGGCGAGAGACATGAGGAATGGGGGAAATAACTATTTGAACTATTCTAATACCTATGGAAGAGGGAGGCTAGAATACAGTGACTTCTTAGGTGGCCAAAACGACATATTGCCATTTAAGGATCCACGGGATTTTATATTTACTACAAAATATAAGGAAGGCTGGAATTTCCTCGTATTTTGGGAGATAGTTACTATGAGTACAAAGGTGCTCGAGCTGTACTAAAAGAGGTTCGGGGAAAATTGCATGATCTAAACCATGCCTTGTCCACCAGAGGATGAACCACTTGGGGAATTGACTCTTGAATTTTTGATCGAACTGGAAAAATCAAGAATGACTATAATCTTCATTCTGGTGAAGCATGATTTTGAACCAAGCCTCAATATAATCATAATAGCAATAGGGGCTAGCATGATTAGAAAGTGACTTGAGATCGAAAGGATGACTACCCCAATCGGAAAGATTGAGAACCTGTATAAAGGAGTTTGGATTTATCATCGTTGGCATAAATATATTTGATAAATACTGACTCTGTTTCAATAAGAATATCCTTATAAAAGACCAAAGATTTATAAGGAGCGAGAGGAAGGAAATGCCATCCAGTAGGAAAATACTGGGCAGCTAATTTAACTGGGTCATCTTTAGGTTTCATGGGTAACTCAATGTGGAATAAGTGCAGATCATATTTAGCACGATACTCCGAAGCTGGGTTACTAGGGTTTGATGAAGTTGCTTTAGATTGATTAGCAAAAATATCAAATGGTTTAGGTTGACTAGCAAGAACTGATGCATAGGGCTTGGGGACTGTACCAATCACTTGGAATTTATTATGGTTTTGAGTAACTAGATGAGGAACAACAGTTCCCTTTGACTGATTAACTGGGCCTGAAGAACGGACATGACCACGAGAAGATGATCCTCCTCGCACACTCATGGTGCTGCAATAGTACTTGTGTTAATGAATTCACGTGTGAGAAAATCAGGAACTGAGTTGTTACTACCTTTAATATATTCAATATCAAAATCAAAAAATACTGAAAATAGCTTGCCATGTAGCAAATGAATGCTTAGAGGAGATGTTTTCAACGTCTTTTTCAAGAATGAATTTTGCTGACTTGCAGTCTATTCTAACTAGAAATATTTGATTCAATAAATCTCTCTGAAACTTCTTAATACATAATACAAGTGATAAAAACTCTTTTTTGATAGTACTATATTTTAATTGTGTAGGGTTCCATGCGTCTGAATGGAAACGAACAATTTGTTCATCAGAAGTATGAGTTAACTTTTGTTTGAGTATGCCACCAAATCCAATGTCAGAGGCATCATTTTCAACTATTTTGAACGCTAAATCATTAGAGATGCCAAGGCAAAACAAAACCTTAACATATTTTTTACCTTATTGGACGACAGAAGTATGAATTACAGTCCATGGAGGGGGATTACTTTGTAAGCGCTGAAAAAGAGGCTTACAAATCTTTCCTGAGATTCTTGTAGAACTTGCCAATATAATTAAGCGAGCCAAGAAATCTCTGTAGCTGAGTTTTGTCGGTAATCTTATCTGGAAATCTGTCGGCAAATTGAATAGCTCTGTCAATAGGCCGAGTAAGTCCGTGATAGAGGATTAATCCGAGAGAACCTTCATCATCAGCAGGGTCATTTCGGGTGTAACAAGGATGACTAACTTGTCCTTGATTAAGGATACCTTTAAGTTTGATATCTCTAACTGAAGGGTTACTAACTACTTCAGTATCTCTTCGAGTATGAATTACTGAAGGTGCTGAAGAACTAGAAATATCTACAATGATAACTGGCGTTCTAGTACGTTCAAAACTGATTTTAACAGTTCCATCAGAAAACTGTTTGATGTTTTCAATAATTAATAAATTATTAACTATGGGTTGTTGTGGTAATTCATTTGGCAAAGTCCATTGACTAGGTAGAGTAATATCCTTCCAGAGGATTATTCTCGGGATCTAGATATTAGCATCACTAGTTGAACTTGGAATTAAAACTGTTTGATCTTTATGACTTTTACTAAGATCATGAACATTCAAGTTTGTCTTCATGGTCTTATAGTAAAATCGGTAGATCTAAGCAATAGGCTGAGACCCCTCAATCATTTGAGTAATTTCTCCTTCAGTTTTAATATTTAATGTTAATGCTTTAAATAAGTTTTGATCACTAAGACTTAAAGTAAAATCAGGAAAACAATTAAAATGAATTGGACCATTATGCAGGCTTGCTTCCATGGCACCAATTATACTAGGATAATAATTTAAAAATCTGGCGTCTCTAAGACAGAGGTAAATTGATGAATTAATTCCTTTCCTGTTAAGTGGTTTAACTGCAACTTGAACTAAACCTATATGAATAAAATTATAACCCTTTTTCCTATGTTTTTTAATAACATCTGGGGATAAAAGACTACAATTTTCATATTCTTTATTAATTGCATAAACTCTTTCAACTGTCTTGACATTATAGTCAGTTTTAAATTTATCTAAAAAAGTTGACTGATAAATTTCTTTAGGGGATACCCTAGGTATGTTCCAATTGTCTAAAACTTGATTAAGGTTTTCATAACTCTGTTCTTCCTAGTTAACGATGGAATTGGAGGCAAAGTTGACCGGTTACTAACTGAAGAGCTGGATCTGAAGTCCGTGATAGAGGATTAATCCGAAAAACTTGACTTTTGTCAGAAACAGACTACCCTTGGAAGGTGAAAGAACAAGACCATTGGTTTTAATTGTTCTGAATAATGAATTCAAATGTGACTCAAACAACTTTCTTATCCTGATTATATCTTTTCTTACGACATTTATGACTCTTATGTGACTCAATATGCTTATGCCTAAGTTTTCTTCTGGAGGGAGCAACCGACGGTAAACTATATTGTTCACAGAAGATGGGATTGTCGTCATCATCTCTTTGGATAGCATGAATAATTGATATTCTAATATCTTCTGTGAGATGTTTCTCCCACCAAGATCTAAGAATACAAGTGAATCCACTAGCTATTAATTCAACTATATCTGGTTGAGATAAATTGTTGAATTTGGTGATATAGCTATTGCCTACCATAGACATATGATTTAATTTATTAAGAATTTCTTGTTCACTAAATCCATCAATATTCCATTCATATATTTTATTAGATGAAATAGAAAATTGCTTATCTAGATTTCTCTCTTCGAATTGTAGATCCGGAGGAGTAGGTCTAGAATACCAATTTCTGGTAATACTTATGTTATTAACAGTTAATTTATACAGCCTTTCATTTAGGTTAGAAACAGATGAGTGATTAGAAGAACTGTCGTTGTCATCATCAGATTCCACTTGATCAATGACAGCAATAGTTCCCCTCGGACCTGCTTCCGTTTTAAGTTTTTTAAATAACTTATCTATAGACTAAACTAATTCTTCATCTTTATTAGGTAAACCTAATTTATTTCTATTTTCTGGTAATTTGATTAAAGGATGTTCAATTTTTGAATCAGGGTTTTTAATTATATTTTCTTCAAATTTTTCTTCAATTATGTCAAGCTGTTTTCCAACAGTTGCAAGATATTGATTACTAAAGTTTAATTGTTCAATTATCTTTTTATCGTCTTTAACTCCATCAGGAATTTTAAAGGGACTAGCGATAACTGAAGTATTTTTAACTGGAATTAGAACTGTCTCTAAAGGAGGATGACTAGACGAAATTTTTGATTTGTCTTCTTTAATCCACTGTGTTTTACTAATAACATTATACTTACTTTGATATTATTCATACCAATCGTAGAAAGTAACGTTAATTTCTTCGTTTTTAATAAATCTTTTCCATCTATTGACTATCTTATCTATTTCCTTTTCGGTAGGGTGATTAGATCTAAATAGATGTCTTTTTTCTTTATTAGATTTTGAATTAAAATCTTTTACCAAGTTATCCCAATCTAAAATAAAATCCTTTTTAATGACTCTTAACTGATTATGAATATGGGCATTAAAATCAGACTGTGTGGAATACACAGAAGACATTGGGGAAGAAGAACTTTCATCTTCAGCAGGGTCATTATGGGTGTAACAGGGATGGCTAACTTTTCCTTGATTAAGGATACCTTTAAGTTTGATATCTCTAACTGAAGGGTTACTAATTACTTCAGTATCTGTTAGAGTATGAATTACTGAAGGTGTTGAAGAACTAGAAATATCTTCAATGATAATTGGTGTTCTAGTATGTTCAAAATTGATTTTAACAGTTCCATCAGAAAACTGTTTGATGTTTTCAATATTTAATAAATTATTAACTACGGGTTGTTGTGGTAATTCATTTGGCAAAGTCCATTGACTAGGTAGAGTAATATCCTTCCAGAGGATTGTTCTCGGGATCTGGATATTAGCATCACTAGTTGAACTTTGAATTAAAATTGTTTGATCTTTAGGACTTTTACTAAGAGCATGGACATTCAAGTCTGACTTCATGGTCTTATAGTAAATCCGGTAGATCAAATCAATAGGCTGAGACCCCTCAATCATTTGAGTAATTTCTCCTTCAGTTTTAATATTTAATGTTAATGCTTTAAATAAGTTTTGATCACTAAGACTTAAAGTAAAATCAGGAAAACAATTAAAATGAATTGGACCATTATGCAGGCTTGCTTCCATGGCACCAATTATACTAGGATAATAATTTAAAAATCTGGCGTCTCTAAGACAGAGGTAAATTGATGAATTAATTCCTTTCATGTTAAGTGGTTTAACTGCAACTTGAACTAAACCTATATGAATAAAATTATAACCCTTTTTCCTATGTTTTTTAATAACATCTGGGGATAAAAGACTACAATTTTCATATTCTTTATTAATTGCATAAACTCTTTCAACTGTCTTGACATTATAGTCAGTTTTAAATTTATCTAAAAAAGTTGACTGATAAATTTCTTTAGGGGATACCCTAGGTATGTTCCAATTGTGTAAAACTTGATTAAGGTTTTCATAACTCTGTTCTTCCTTGTTAACGATGTCTGGAACTGGAGGCAACGTTGACCGGTTACTAACTGAAGAGCTGGATCTGAATAATCTACTCATCTTGACTTTTTTCAAAATAAAATCTGACTCAAGGTTCATTCATGCATACCCCATTTACCTTAAGTAGACTCATACCTATGTTCTATAACCCGACACTGCTCACAACCTGGAGACTACAAAGGTTCGACACGAAGAATAGAGTTATGAAAACCTTAATCAAGTTTTACACAATTGGAACATGCCTAGGGTATCCTCTAAAGAAATTTATCAGTCAACTTTTTTAGATAAATTTAAAATTGACTATAATGTCAAGACAGTTGAAAAAGTTTATGCAATTAATAAAGAATATAAAAATTGTAGTCTTTTATCCCCAAATGTTATTAAAAACACAGGAAAAATGGTTATAATTTTATTCATATAGGTTTAGTTCAAGTTGCAGTTAAACCACTTAACAGGAAAGGAATTAATTCATCAATTTACCTCTGTCTTAGAGACGCCAGATTTTTAAATTATTATCCTAGTATAATTGGTGCCATGGAAGCAAGCCTGCATAATGGTCCAATTCATTTTAATTGTTTTCCTGATTTTACTTTAAGTCTTAGTGATCAAAACTTATTTAAAGCATTAACATTAAATATTAAAACTGAAGGAGAAATTACTCAAATGATTGAGGGGTCTCAGCCTATTGCTTAGATCTACCGATTTTACTATAAGACCATGAAGACAAACTTGAATGTTCATGCTCTTAGTAAAAGTCATAAAGATCAAACAGTTTTAATTCCAAGTTCAACTAGTGATGCTAATATCTAGATCTCGAGAATAATCCTCTGGAAGGATATTACTCTACCTAGTCAATGGACTTTGCCAAATGAATTACCACAACAACCCGTAGTTAATAATTTATTAAATATTGAAAACATCAAACAGTTTTCTGATGGAACTGTTAAAATCAGTTTTGAACGTACTAGAACGCCAGTTATCATTGAAGATATTTCTATTTCTTCAGCACCTTCAGTAATTCATACTCGAAGAGATACTGAAGTAATTAGTAACCCTTCAGTTAGAAATATCAAACTTAAAGGTATCCTTAATCAAGGACAAGTTAGTCATCCCTGTTACACCCAGAATGACCCTGCTGAAGATTAAGGTTCTTCTTCCCCAGCGTCTTCTGTGTATCCCACACAGTCTGATTTTAATACCCCTATTCATAATCAGTTAAGAGTTATTAAAAAGGATTTCATTTTAGATTAGGATAACTTGGTAAAAGATTTTAATTCAAAATCTAATAAAGAAAAAAGACATCTATTTAGATCTAATCACCCTACTGAAAAGGAAAGAGATAAGATAGTCAATAGATGGAAAAGATTTATTAAAAACGAAGAAATTAACGTTACTTTCTATGATTGGTATGGACAATATCAAAGTAAGTGTAATGTTATTAGTAAAACACAATGGATTAAAGAAGACAAATCAAAAATTTCGTCTAGTCATCCTCCTTTAGAGACAATTCTAATTCTAGTTAAAAACATTTCAGTTATCGCTAGTCCCTTTAAAATTCCCGATGGAGTTAAAGACGATAAAAAGATAATTGAACAATTAAACTTTAGTAATCAATATCTTGCAACTGTTGGAAAACAGCTTGACAGAATTGAAGAAAAATTTGAAGAATATATAATTTAAAACCCTGATTCAAAAATTGAATAGCCTTTAATCAAATTACCAGAAAATAGAAATAAATTCGGTTTACCTAATAAAGATGAAGAATTAGTTCAGTCTATAGATAAGTTATTTAAAAAACTTAAAACTGAAGCAGGTCCGAGTAGAACTATTGTTGTCATTGATCAAGTGGAATCTGATGATGACGACGACAGTTCTTCTAATCACTCGTCTGTTTCTAACCTAAATGAACAGCTGAATAAATTAACTGTTAATAACACAAGTATTACCAGAAAATTGGTATTCTAGACCTACTCCTCTAGATCTACAATTCGAAGAGAGAAATCTAGATAAGCAATTTTCTGTTTCATCTAATAAAATATATGAATGGATTATTGATGGATTTAGTGAACAAAAAATTCTTAATAAATTAAATCATATATTTATGGTAGCTAATAGCTATATCACTAAATTTAATAATTTATCTCAACCAGATATAGTTGAATTAATAGCTAGTGGATTCACTGGTATTCTTAGATCTTGGTGGGAGAAACATCTCATAGAAGATATTAGAATATCAATTATTCATGCTATCCAAAGAGATGATGACGGCAATCCCATCTTCGATGAAGAAGTTGGTATTGGTTCGCCCGATGGAGTTAATACTTTAATTTTCACAATAATTAAGAATTTTATTGGAACTCCTAGTAATATCACAGAAAGAATCCATGATCAACTTAGTAACCTTGCTTGTCCCACTCTAAGTGATATAAGATGGTACAAAGATGTATTCACCTCTAGAGTCATGATGCGTAATGACCGTAATAAACCATTTTGTAAAGAGAAATTAGTTAATGGTTTGCCTTCATTATTTGCACATAAAGTTAGAGAAGAATTAAGTAAAAATTTAGGATACATAGATTATGATAATTTAACTTACGGAGATATTATAAGTCATATTCAAAAAATAGGATTAAAAATGTGTATTGACTTTAAATTAGCTAAGCAAACTAGTAAGGATAAGAAAAAAGCAAAATACGAGTTAGGCACTTTCTGTGAACAATATGGTTTACCGCCAGTTGCTCCCTCCAGAAGAAAACTTAGGCATAAGCATATTGAGTCACATAAGAGTCATAAACGTCGTAAGAAACGATATAATCAGGATAAGAAAGTTAATAATCAAGATTCTTATTATAAAAAACCCAATTCAACACACAAAAAATCAAAAAAAATTGATAAGAGTAAAATTGTCTGTCATAATTGTGGGCAGAAAGGGCACTTCAAAAGTGAATGCAGAGTTAAGCAAAAATTAGCCCAGTTGAACATCTTTTAGGGTTAATGAGAATTGAAAATAACAATAGTAATGAAGAAGCTTCAGATATTCCTGAATCTTCTAGCAGTGGCACTACTTGTAACGATGAATCAAATAGTGATAACAAAGTCACAGTTTGTACTGAAAACTGTAGTAACAACTGTTGTAAAAGAATAAATGTAATTACCAAAGAAGATGAAGAAAGCTCTTTGTTAATTGATTTAATTAGTAAGATCACTGACCCAAGATTAAAAACTCAGTATCTAAATCAGCTAAAAGATTTATTAAATAATAATAAGAAAGTTACTAATAAGGTTCTTATAGCCAAAGAGAAACATATTTTCAATATTAATAAAACACTCAAAAGATTTAAGTCTCAGTAAAAGAAATTACCCTTCCTGAATTAAATCAAGAAGTTAATAAATTAGAAAAGGAAATTTCTAACCTAAAATTAGATATTTCTAATCTAAGAAAAGAGATTAATGATAAAAAATCAGATCTACAAGTACATGATTCTTCTTATAGTGATGAAAGTCATGATGAACTAGAATCATCAGGTACTAAAAATGATCCTGATCTTTTTATTCAAGGTCTCTCACTCAAAAGAATTAAAGACATTACCATCCAAAAATGGTATATCTCTATTAATTTAGTCATTGATAAAACCTTCTCAATTCAGCTCCATGCCTTAGTTGATACTGGCGCAGATCTGAACTGTATTCAAGAGGGTCTTATTCCCACTAAATATTACAAGAAGACAGGTGAAAAGCTTAATTCAGCTAATGGTAATCATATGGAAATAAAATATAAATTACCTAAGGTGCACATCTGTCAAGACAATATGTGTTTTAAAACTTCATTTGTTTTAATTCGCAATCTTATAGATAAAATCATTCTAGGGTTACCATTTATATATTTATTGTTTCACCACTAGTAATAAAGGTTTAAGCTGTGAGCATTTAGGAAAGAAAATTACATTTAAATTCCTAATTAAACCAAAAGAAAGAGATTTAAAGTTTATTCAAGAAGAATCAATTTTTAAATCAGTAAACATGTTAAACTGTAAAGTTACCCACCTAATTTTCCTCAAAGAAGAAGTTAGGTATCAACAAGTTGAAGAACAACTTAAGAGTAACAGAGTTCAAGAAAAAATTAGTGAATTGAAAGATTATTTAATAAATAACTTATGTTCCGACTCTCCCAATGCTTTTGGGCATAGGAAGAAGCACACAGTTAGGTTACCTTACGCTAAAGAATTTAAAGAACATTTAATTCCCACTAAAGCTAGACCTATTCAAATGAGTCATGAACAAATGGAGTTATGCAAAAATGAAATTAATGATCTTCTTAGTAAAGGATTAATTAGACATAGTAAGTCATCATGGTCTTGCCCAGCCTTCTATGTTAACAATGAAGCTGAGAAAGAGAGAGGTGTCTCTCGTCTAGTTATCAATTACAAGCCATTAAACAAAGTTCTATAGTGGATTAAGTACCCTTTACCCAATAAGGAAGACCTCCATAGCAGGTTAAGTGTCTCCACCATTTTTAGTAAATTTGACCTTAAGTCAGGATTCTGGCAAGTTGCTATTCATCCCGATGACACGTACAAAACAGCATTCACCACTCCTTTCGGACATTACGAATGGAATGTTCAGTCATTTGGACTAAAAAAAATGCACCTAGTGAATTTTAGAATATTCTTAATAATATTTTGAATACTTTCAGTCATTTTATTATTGTATACATCGACGATATCCTTGTATTCTCCAAGACTATTGAAGAACATATTAAACATTTGAATTCATTCTTCAAAAGAGTTAAAACCAATGGTCTTATTATTTCACCCTCCAAGTGTAGTCTGTTTCTGACAAAAGTCAGGTTTCTCGGATTAATGCTCTATCATGGACTTACTCGGCCTATTGACAGAGCTATTCAATTTGCCGACAGATTTCCAGATAAGATTACCGACAAAAATCAGCTACAGAGATTTCTTGGCTCGCTTAATTATATTGGCAAGTTCTACAAGAATCTCAGGAAGATTTGTAAGCCTCTTTTTCAGCGCTGACAAAGTAATCCCCCTCCATGGACTGACATTCATACTTTGTCGTCCATCAAGTTAAAAAATATGTTAAGGTTTTGCCTTGCCTTGACATCTCTAATGATTCAGCGTTTAAAATAGTTGAAACTGATGCCTCTGACATTGGATTCGGTGGCATACTCAAACAAAAGTTAACTCCTACTTTTGTCGAACAAATTGTTCGTTTCCATTCAGGCGCATGGAACCCTACGCAATTAAAATACAGTACTATCAAAAAAGAGATTTTATCACTTGTATTATGTATTAAGAAGTTTCAGAGAGATTTACTTAATCAAAAATTTCTAGTTAGGATAGACTGCAAGTCAGCAAAATTCATTCTTGAAAAAGACGTTGAAAACATCGCATCTAAGCATTCATTCGCTAGATGGCAAGCTATTTTATATATTTTTGATTTTGATATTAAATATATTAAAGGTAGTAACAACTCAGTTCCTGATTTTCTCACACGCTAATTCATTAACACAAGTACTATTGTAGCACCATGAGTGTGCGGGGAGGATCATCTTCTCGTGGTCATGGCCGTTCTTCAGGCCCAGTTAATCAGTCAAAGGGAACTGTTGTTCCTCATCCAGTTACTCAAACCCATAATAAATTCCAAGTGTTTGGTACAGTCCCCAAGCACTATGCATCAGTTCTTGCTAGTCAACGTAAACCATTTGATATTTTTGTTAATCAATCTAAAGCAACTTCATCAAACCCTAGTAACCCAGCTTTAGAGTATAGTGCTAAATATGATCAGCACTTATTCCACATTGAGTTACCCATGAAACCTAAAGATGACCCAGTTAAATTAGCTGCCCAGTATTTTCCTACTGGATAGCATTTCCTTCCTCTCGCTCCTTATAAATCTTTGGTCTTTTATAAGGATATTCTTATTGAAATAGAGTCAGTATTTATCAAACCTATTTATGCCAACGATTATAAATCCAAACTCCTTTATCAGTCGTTGTATATTAAACAGGTTCTCAATCTTTTCGATTGTCGTAGTCATCCTTCCGATCTCAAGTCACTTTCTAATCATGCTAGCCTCTATTGCTATTATGATTATATTGAGGCTTGGTTCAAAATCATGCTTCACCAGAATGAAGATCATAGTCATTCTTGGTTTTTCCAGTTCGATCAAAAATTTAAGAGTCAATTCCCCAAGTGGTTCATCCTCTGGTGGACAAGGCATGGTTTAGATCATGCAATTTTCCCCGAACCTCTTTTAGTTCAGCTCGAGCACCTTTGTACTCATAGTAACTATCTCCCAAAATACGAGGAAATTCCAGCCTTCCTTATTTTTTGCAGTAAATATAAAATCCCGTGGATCCGTAAATGGCAATATGTTGTTTTGGCCACCCAAGAAGTCACTGTATTCTAGCCTCCCTCTTCCATAGGTATTAGGTCATCTCAAACAGTTATTTCCCCCGTTCCTCATGTCTCTCGCCGTTTTTACATTAAATGGTGGGATAAGTTCGGTGTCGATAGTGTGACAACCCGAGAATTTAGAAAATTTTTAAAATTTTAATTAATTAATTTAAGGTTCAAAATTAGAACCTAGACAGAAAATTAGTGTATGCGTTTGATATTTTTAAGATGGAATTTTGAGGATTTCAAAAATTTAGTGAATAATTTAGGTGAATTATTCATGATTAAGAAATACGTAAATATGTTCTATGTATATGTGTACAGTATGTGGTTAAGGGTCAAGGGTTGACCAGATAAACGTTATCTGTAACAAACCCTAAGTATATATTAAGAACGTCAACGTTCGGTTAGAAAACCCTAGTGTTTAATAAGTAACCCAAAAACCAGTTCTGAAAACCCTAATTTCAGTTTCGGGAATTCAAAACCCTAATTCGGTGCATGAAATCCTAATCCGAGAATTTAAATGATTATTATATTACATAAGTGTTATTTATTATAATATTAATTATAGAAAAGCTTAATTATTAGCAAACCCTAATTTCACATTTTTGAAAATCCTAATTTCTGGGTTAGAGACCCTAATTTTATAATTCGGGAAAAACTAAGTGTTAATTTAGCGATTTAATATTAATTTGGAAATATTAATCCTAATTTTATAGTTGTAAGAAATTAGAAAACCCTAATCTAATTATGAAAATTTAATTTCTATTTTAAAAAAATTAATTTTTCTATTAGAAACCCTAATTTTGGGTTGTAAACCCTAATCCGTGATATTGACCCTAATTGCGTAGTTAGCGATTATAATTAGGAAATACTAATCCTAATTAACAAGATTTAATTAGTGATTTAGAAATTTTTATATAATTAGTAAATCCTAATTCTAATTTAGAAATATTAATTTTCTGTTTTTAAAACCTAAATTGAAAATTTTAGAAAATTAAATTTTGCAAAACCTAAGGGTTTCAAACCTTAAACCCTAAACTTTCCAAATCCTAAACCCTAAGGGTTTGGCTAATTGACTAGAATGTCATTAATATAAAATGACAAATGTCTAGAATATCCTTTTTGTATTCTTTATTTAGGTTGTGTACAAATCTTGCCAAAATAATGAGTAGGTGACCAAATATGTTGACCATGTTCTCTAAAACATCAGATATACCAGCCATCTTGCCCCTTGATCAGCCTCATTCATTGCATCATATCTTTTAAAATGAGAAAAGTAAGTAAAGTTATTCACTTTACTTGTCAAAATTGCCAAGACTTTCTCTCACTAGAAAATTCGAGATTTAGAGAGAGAGAAAGAAAGAAGCTAAGCCTTAATCATCTCTTAGCATTCCTATAACAGATTTAATGGTCAGATTCCAAGATCCAAGCTAGAAAAAGGTATAAACCTTAAATTTTGAAAATCATGTGATCTTGTGTTAATGTTGTTGTCTGTTGTTTAAAGATGTGTTAGAAGGTGTCTTTTAGTGATCTGGGTTGTTAAATCCCAGATCCAAAACAACAAAGTCCACGAATCAAGTATTTTTGAAATCTGAAAATGACGAAGAAAGTGGCCTGACAGTTGAATGTCAGAGCCCTTAGATCTTTATGTGTTAGATGCTTTGTATGTTTTATGCTTTAGATCTGTTCTATGCCATGTGGTCTACGATCTGAAATTGAAAATAGGGTCATAGCATCTCTGGATTTCGTTTTATAGGTGGTCAAAAGGCGTTGACCAAGCCAGATTTCTGGAAATCTGGGCAAACCCAAAAACCCAGAACGCCTGACAACATTTTTGCAGGCGTTGATCTTGCATGTCTGTTATGTTTTTGGTCACGTTGTTGTTTTGGTATTGTAGCCTGACATTCATATTACACATCTAAGCCATCAGAACCATCAGATCTATCACAGGATCAAAGATAATACCGGTCAAACAACCGTTAACCATCACGCCAGATGAAGATTCTGGGTAACCCAAATCTTCATCAGCCAATTTTTGGGGCGAGGTTTGACCAGTCTCAATTGTTCATTTGTGTTGTTGTTAGACAGATTTAATGATATGTTATTGTACTATGACATCATTACTATAAGTATGGACTCATAAATCACATAAATCAGCCTTATAGCTCAAGATATAAGGACCTAAATATAGCACCTTATACTGTTCTTCATTTTCTGGAAAACCCAGAAATGAAGAACAAGCTTGTCAGACTTTTTGATTGATCATATCTCTTTGTTATTTTGTTGTATGACTCTGGAATCAGTTTGTTTGTGTAGTATGACATATCTACTACATGTGTAACACTTTAGATAACCTATGTAAGACCCCAACTTATTAATGAATAAAATCAAATTTTCTCTAAATATTATTGTGAATAATAAAGGGTTAATTTGATATAATACTTTGGTTATGGGTGAAATGTACAAATTTTGCAAAATAAGCAAGTGGTTATAAAATATCCATTTTGTCGGGGAATATTCGTTTGGCCGTGGAATATTCTTGTTGTCGGAGAATATTCGTACGACGGCGCAGCCTTGTGTGGGCCCCATAACGGAAAGCGATTGGATGAAAAAAACGACAAGTATAAGTTATTTATAAATAACGGCGTAGTTGTTACCGTTAATACTATTGGAATACCCGGTGGTTAAAATACAGTAGCACACGGTATTGCACCAATTATTGATTCTTACTTAAGAAGGCACTACTCAATAATTGTTACAGTAGTTATTGTTCAATATTTTATTTTATTGATTCAATAATTGTTGCATTGATATTTTATATTATTGTTGTTTCAATAATTGTTGCTGCACAGTATTTTCCATTATCAGATCAATAATTCATATTATTTGAATAATATTATTAGATAACATTATTGGCAATGTCTAGAAAGTTATGTCTAAGGAGAGGTTTGGTCATCTAATTGCGCGCCAGTAAGGAGAAATCCTTATTGGAAAGCCCCCTCTTTCCTAGGAACGGCCTGGTTGTCATAAATGTGATTCTGTAATATTATTTGTGAATAACTAATTATTGATTCATATGAGAAGGAATTATTTATTTTATGTGGATATAAATGAGGGATATATTTTGTGGTTAAAAATGAAGGAGTTAATGTTGAGGTTTTTATCAGTATTTTTGTCGGAATGGAGGTATTAAAAATCAGGGTTTTTGAGATATTTTGCGGGGGTTATAATTTTTAATCCGACCGTTGGATCGTGGTAATTTTTGGATATGTTATACATATATAAGTTGAGTATATGTCCACAAATATTGAACCGTTAAAAATGAACGTATGATTTATTATGAATTTTACGAGATGACTGGTTCAGAAATTATTGAATTTTCGGAGTTTATCATTTTGATGGAAAATTCTAGAATTAGTGGGCCCCACTCTTGGTTGGTGAAGAAATGTGCTGAGATTTTTATTCAAATGTGGTGGGTGAGAATAGTAACAGGTAAAGCCATCAGGTTGTAAGTTAAGTCTGCTTCGGCGTGCTAACATTTTTCTATAAATAGAGGGCTAAGTTAGAATTGAAAATCACACCAGGAACAAGTTTTCTCTCTTTCTCTCTCTAGATTATTGAGTGTATTTTGTGAGTATTTAGATACTTTGAAAGTTTCTATTCATCAGAGCAAGTTTCTTTCAGCCTTATACCGGTATTCCGACCAGAAGTACTGATATTTTGAGGTAAGGGATATTATTTTTTTCTTAATGATATTATTTTCTTCAATATCATTATGCTGAAATATTGATATGAGTTTTTATCAAATTTGGAACTTTTTGTGTCGGGGTTACTATTCACGTATACAGCACTATTCACGTATACGGTACTATTCACGAATACGGCACTATTCACCGAAAAATAAAAATTTTCCTTTTTTATCCAAGATGTCTATTATGGTTACTATCTTTGATTGTATCCATGTTTTGATCTTTATTTTTGAATTCTGCTTCACAATTGATTATTATGAAATATTATTGATCTTGGATAAACTGTTATACGAATCCCTAATATTTGTCATTCTGTCTCACTGGATTCGTTCTCTTTAAGATATTTTTCATCATCCTCAGTCCTAAATGATGATATTACTGAATATCTTTGGCCTGTAGTGCAAAGATGTATGATTACTTGATGAATATCTTTGGCCTGTAGTGCAAAGATGAACAGATGTTGAGATGAACATGACTGACAGGTGATACAAATGAATATCTTTGGCCTGTAGTGCAAAGATGAATATTTGGATAAAGATAACTATTAATTGATGTTACAGGGATAAAATATTGATGATGGACTTTTAAATCTTAGAATATAGTAGAATTCTTTCTCTACTTGACTCTTCTAATGGTATGCTGTTTCCGCTGCAGTTGTTGATCTAAAACTTGTTGTCAATTATATTCTATCAGATTTTTTTCCTGTTGAAGACTAACGATAATTTGTTGTATATTATCTTAGTCATAATATTCTTTACTGGGCTAGTTGAGCTCACACTTTTCCTTTTTGTTCCATTTTTCTTCTCAGGAGGTGAGAACATAGCAGGATCTAGTCGGGGTATGGAGTGATGGTTCTAGAAATATGTTTTAGCAGTCCTCACTATTTCTGTAAAATAGTGTTTGAATAATTGTAATGAGGATTTATTTGAGTGTAGATACTGTTCAGAAGACAATATTTGTATTTAAACTCACAGTATGTGTTGTCGTATTTTGCACGACAATTGTATTATTGAAGTTGTAGTTTGCTTTCTGTACCATGTATTTGGCGACTCAGAATAGGTGTTGTATACTTATTTTGGGGGCGTCACAACCTAGAATCAAGAAGACCAAGAATCTATTCACGATCAAACCTACCTACTTGTTAACTGCCATGGAGTTCTGGGTTCTTGCTCAAGAACACGAAGAACACCTATAGCGACGGTTCTGTCGCTATAGGGTCCTTTAGTGACAGTTTTAATTTCTAATTTCCGAAAATTATTAAATTAATTGAAATAAATAGATTTTAATTACTAAAAATACTTAAAAATTTTCGAAAATTTATTTTAAATTCTGAAAAATAGTTTTTAATTATTTTAAGTATATTTCATAAATATTTAATATTTTTGGTATATAAATGGTATTTAATTTATTTAATTACAAAATTAAATAAATTATTTAAAAATAGTTTTAATTCATGAAAAATTATATTATGGTATTAGAAAATATTTTAAGTGACTTTTAATATTTTGTGATGAAATTCATTAAAAAATTATTATTAATGGTAATTAGTTTATTTAATGAATATATTAAATAAATTAAGGAAAAATAGAATTAATGATTTAAAAATCATATAAAAATGATTTAAGTGTTATAAAAATATTTTAAGTTATAAAATATAACTTTTGATATTTTATCATAAAAATATTAATATTTTAATATTAAAAACAATTATTGGATAATGGATTTAAGTGTTTAAAAATTATATAAATATGATTTTAATGTATTAAATACTTTGTAATATTATAAATATATTATAATATTATGACATGTATTTCATTAATATTTGATAATAAATAAATATTAATGATAATGAGATTATGTGGTATTTAATTCATTTAAATACGTTTTAATGATTGAAAATTTATGATAAATGATAATAATTATGTGAAAAATTATTATGAGACTTGAAAAAAATATTTCGACTGTTATTGAAATTATCTGAGATAAATGTTAAGTGTTAAGTCAGAGTTTAATTGAACTTAGACTCGATAAAAGTCCGACTAGACCATCGAGATGTTAGAATTGTGTCGGTTTCAACTCGGACCTAAATAGTCTGACTTGATACTAAGTTTTATGTGCTGAATAGACTGATAGGGTTATGTGCTATGTGTTTAGGTTATTCTATGTTTATATATATATATATAATAGTATTATATTGTGATGATATTATTCTAATATTGGAGATCTATATTAATAATATTAGGTCTTCGGATAAAACGATATAAATTGCGTAGCGGTAATCAACGGTTCAAGCAAGTTTGTTTTACTTAACTCTACTACGAGTGTTTCATTCGTACATGATTATGGTTAATCATTGCTGATTGCCATGTATAATTTGTACTCTGTACATATTGCATGTATAAGTCAGGTATGAAAGGCTGATCACCTTCATTATCAGTTGGTTTCAGATATATTTGTTCATGTATAATACTTGTTCAGTCATAAACTTGTTCCTGCTAGTTCACAATTATATTGTTGAATTATAGCTAGCTTATTATTCAAACCCTTCAATCATGATATATCGTTATATTGTTGAATTAAAACTTACTGGGCAATCCTTATGCTCACCCTTGCTATATCATGATAAAACATTGCAGATTAAGACGAACGCGTCGGATTCAAGAAAAGGTCAAAGACAGTTCAAGCTTTAGTATAAGTATGCGATTAGTTTTTTAATAGTGTTGTATGATAATAATGTTGTTATATGTTAGAAAAGTTATGAATGTGATTAAGTTAACGTTACTCGACCTTGGGGAAAAGTATGTAAGTTTAATGTATAAATAATTTATGTTTATATCTTCCCCAAATAGTAATAGTTGTATAGAATGATCGAACCGGATCCGAGGTGATTTAGGACTTGGATTCGGGGACCTCATAGTTGGTATCAGAGCTGTTGGTTATGAAGCTTAGGTAGGAATACCTGAGACTAATAACCGCAGTGATTAGGATAATTACTAACTCACATAGAGTTAGTTGGGTCGGTAAGATTCAAAGATGAATCTCGGCGAGTTATAAGATACAGAGTTCCTTAACTCTGATAATAAAGTTGAATAGTAATGATGAATAGATAGAGTCTAAAAGACTAAAAGTGCAGTGATAGGAGATCGTAAAACAAAACGATCTAGACATATAAATGAATCGTAATGTATACGATAAGATTACCCCGTGATCTGATAAGGTAATAGCAAAGGAGAAAAATCAATCTAATGATTGAAAAGTTTACAGCAAGATTGCTGGGTGTCAGTTGTACTATGAATTGGTACAGATTCAGGAAAGGATTATGAATACGAGTTAAATAAAATTCGTATTGAGAAGGGTGTTAGTGTTAGGTGGGGGATTCAATTGAGGACTTGTGTCAGCAGCTGAGTTATATGATTCTTCGTATGGGAGCTGAATTGTACTTGGTATAATAATTACTTAGTTTCTAATAATGATAATCATTGAAATGTTGTGTCGCGCTATTTGCTATATGCATGTTAAGAGGGTGATTCTTTCTCATGTGTATAACAGATAGATAGGTCATAGGTAGAGGATATAAGGTTAAGTACGAGTTCTTAAAACTCATACTTATGTGACATTCTTGACTCATAGTTATATGAAATATTTATGAACCCCTCAGCGAACGGACGCCAAAGGTCAGACTAGGACAAGTTCTTAAACTCATATGATTGTGGAAAGTAAATGAACTCATAAGTGTGGTGTGACGAACTGGGTATAGTTGTGTGTAAACAGAATATTGAGGATAATAGGAACAGATAGATTGTTAAGCAAATGATTACTAGTGAAGAAATAAGTTTTCCAAAACTCCTAGCTATGCTAGACTTCGAAATTTTGACATCAGGCTAAATACGCACTATGTGCCTTTAAAATAAAATATGTAGACTCGTAATCATTTTTGAAACGGTTTACAGTATAGTCTATGCTACTTATTTCAGCTAGACGCAAATGGTTTGAAATATCAAAATATATTTTATTTATCACTCATGTACCATGTAACCTGGTGCAGAGATGATAAAAAGGGGATGGAGTTGTAAATACAGGAATATTTAGTGTGAATCTGATCTGAAAATCACTGTTCCACTGTTGTATGATGTGTTATGACAAAGTCATATAATGACGGCATCCTCAAACGGACTGTTAATATAGTATGACATCATGACGTCATTCCCGAAAATGTTTTCAAAAGTTTAATTTGCCAACGGGGTTTGGCTACACCTAAATAATTCGATTGAATTGAATTATTGATATGAGTCTATGTTATTCGATTCAGCTAGACTAAAGTATATGAAAACTCTAAGTGTTCATTGAAAGAAATTTCCCGAACCAAATTGTTTTGGTGCGGAATCCTATGATAAGTCTGAGGTGAACAACCCTGAAAATGGAGATATACTAATTGGATAAAATATTCCAATCTAAGAACGCATATAGTCATTTCGATTACTAAGGTACAATAGATTGATCATCTAAAGTACCCGCATCGGTAGTTTACCTTTTTTGTGATTGTAAACATACTGTAAACCTTTGTAAGGGGCAGAGTACCTTTTTCTTAATTGAAATAGGTAGCAGGTAGTAATACCTATAAACCTCAATAGTTCATGGTCTATATGACACCTCAACACAATTTCAAAATTTTAGCTCTGGTGAGAGATGTATTAGATAGCATGTGATGCTGTGTATGGTGTAGGGTATAAGGTAAATTTCGGGGACGAAATTTTTAGAAGAAGGGGTGAATGTGACAACCCGAGAATTTAGAAAATTTAGAAAATTTTAATTAATTGATTTAAGGTTCAAAATTAGAACCTAGACAGAAAATTAGTGTATGCGTTTGATATTTTTAAGATGGAATTTTGAGGATTTCAAAAAATTAGTGAATAATTTAGGTGAATTATTCAGGATTAAGAAATACGTAAATATGTTTTGTGTATATGTGTATAGTATATGGTTAAGGGTCAAGGGTTGACCAGAGAAACGTTATCTGTAACAAACCCTAAGTATATATTAATAACATCAACGTTCGGTTAGAAAATCCTAGTGTTTAATAAGAAACCCTAAAATTGGTTCTGAAAACCCTAATTTCAGTTCTGGGAATCCAAAACCCTAATTCGGTGCATGAAACTCTAATCTGGGAATTTAAATGATTATTATATTTCATAAGTGTTATTTATTATAATATTAATTAAGGAAAAACTTAATTATTAGCAAACCCTAATTTCACATTTTTGAAAACCCTAATTTCTGGGTTAGAAACCCTAATTTTATAATTCGGGGAAAACTAAGTGTTAATTTAGTGATTTAATGTTAATTAGGAAATATTAATCCTAATTTTATAGTTGTAAGTAATTAGAAAACCCTAATCTAATTACGAAAATTTAATTTTTATTTTAAAAAAAATTAATTTTTCTATTAGAAACTCTAATTTTGGGTTGTAAATCCTAATCCGTGATATTGACCCTAATTGCGTAGTTAGCGATTATAATTAGGAAATACTAATCCTAATTAGCAAGATTTAATTAGTGATTTAGAACTTTTTATATAATTTGTAAATCCTAATTATAATTTAGAAATATTAATTTTCTATTTTTAAAACCTAAATTGGAAATTTTAGAAAACTAAATTTTGCAAAACCTAAGGGTTTCAAACCTTAAACCCTAAACTTTCCAAACCCTAAACCCTAAGGGTTTGACTAATTGACTAGAATGCCATTAATATAAAATGCCAAATGTCTAGAATATCCTTTTTGTATTCTTTATTTAGGTAGTGTACAAATCTTGCCAAAATAATGGGTAGGTGACCAAATATGTTGACCATGTGCTCTAAAACATCAGATATACCAGCCATCTTGCCCCTTGATCAGCCTCATTCATTGCATCATATCTTTTAAAATGAGAAAAGCAAGTAAAGTTATTCACTTTACTTGTCAAAATTGCCAAGACTTTCTCTCGCTAGAAAATTCGAGATTTAGAGAGGAGAAAGAGAGAAGCTAAGCCTTAATTATCTCTTAGCATTCCTATAACAGATTCAATGGTCAGATTCCAAGATCCAAGCTAGAAAAAGGTATAAACCTTAAATTTTGAAAATCATGTGATCTTGTGTTAATGTTGTTGTTTGTTGTTTAAAGATGTGTTAGAAGGTGTCTTTTAGTGATCTGGGTTGTTAAATCCCAGATCCAAAACAACAAATTCCACGAATCAAGCATTTTTGAAATCTGAAAATGACGAAGAAAGTGGCCTGACAGTTGAATGTCAGAGCCCTTAGATCTTTATGTGTTAGATGTTTTGTATGTTTTATGCTTTAGATCTGTTCTATGCCATGTGGTCTACGATCTGAAATTGAAAACAGGGTCATAGCATGTCTGGATTTCGTTTTATAGGCGGTCAAAAGGCATTAACTGAGCCAGATTTCTGGAAATCTGGGCAAACCCAGAACGCCTGACAGCATTTTTGCAGGCATTGATCTTGCTTGTCTGTTATGTTTTTGGTCACGTTGTTGTTTTGGTATACTAGCCTGACATTCATATTACACATCTAAGCCATCAGAACCAACAGATCTATCACAGGATCAAAGATAATACCGGTCAAACAACCGTTGACCATCACGCCAGATGAAGATTCTGGGTAACCCAGATCGTCATCAGCCGATTTTTGGGGAGAGGTTTGACCAGTCTCAATTGTTGTATTATTGTACTATGACATCATTACTATAAGTATGGACTCATAAATCACATAAATCAGCCTTATAGCTCAAGATCTAAGGACCTAAATATAGCACCTTATATTGTTCTTCATTTTCTAGAAAACCTAGAAATGAAGAGCAAGCTTGTCAGACTTTTTGATTGATCGTATCTCTCTGTTATTTTGTTATATGACTCTGGAATCAGTTTGTTTGTGTAGTATGACATATCTACTACATGTGTAACACTTTAGATAACCTAGAATTAAGAAGACCAAGAATCTATTCACGGTCAAACCTACCTACTTGTTAACTGCCATGGAGTTCTGGGTTCTTGCTCAAGAACACGAAGAACACCTATAGCGACGGTTCTGCCGCTATAGGGTCCTTTAGTGATAGTTTTAATTTCTAATTTCTGGAAATTATTAAATTAATTGAAATAAATAGATTTTAATTACTAAAAATACTTACAAATTTTCGAAAATTTATTTTAAATTCTGAAAAAATAGTTTTTAATTATTTTAAGTATATTTCATAAATATTTAATATTTTTGGAATATAAATGGTATTTAATTTATTTAATTACAAAATTAAATAAATTATTTAAAAAATAGTTTTAATTCATGAAAAATTATATTATGGTATTAGAAAATATTTTAAGTGACTTTTAATATTTTGTGATAAAATTTATTAAAAAATTATTAATAATGGTAATTAGTTTATTTAATAAATATATTAAATAAATTAAGGAAAAATAGAATTAATGATTTAAAAATCATATAAAAATGATTTAAGTGTTATAAAAATATTTTAAGTTATAAAATATAACTTTTGATATTTTATCATAAAAATATTAATATTTTAATATTAAAAGCAATTATCGAATAATGGATTTAAGTGTTTAAAAATCATATAAATATGATTTTAAGGTATTAAAAATACTTTGTAATATTATAAATATATTATAATATTATGACATGTATTTCATTAATATTTGATAATAAATAAATATTAATGATAATCAGATTATGTGGTATTTAATTCATTTAAATACGTTTTAATGATTAAAAATTTATGATAAATGATAATAATTATGTGAAAAATTATTATGAGACTTGAAAAAAATATTTCGACTATTATTGAAATTATCTGAGATAAATGTTAAGTGTTAAGTCAGAGTTTAATTAAACTTAGACTCGATAAAAGTCCGACTAGACCGTCGGGATGTTAAAATTTTGTCGGTTTCAACTCGGACCTAAATAGTCTGACTTGATACTAAGTTTTATGTGCTGAATAGACTGATAGGGTTATATGCTATGTGTTTAGGTTATTCTATGTTTATATATATAATAATATTATATTGTGATGATATTATTCTAATATTGGAGATCTATATTAATAATATTAGGTCTTCGGATAAAACGATATTAATTGCGTAGCGGTAATCAACGGTTCAGGCAAGTTTATTTTACTTAACTTTACTAAGAGTGTTTCATTCGGATATGCTTATGGTTAATCATTGCTGATTGCCATATATAATTTGTACTCTATACATATTGCATGTATAAGTTAGGTATGAAAGGCTGATCACCTTCATTACCAGTTGGTTTCAGATATATTTGTTCATGTATAATACTTGTTCAGTCATAAACTTGTTCCTGCTAGTTCACAATTATATTGTTGAATTATAGACAGCTTATTATTCAAACCCTTCAATCATGATATATCGTTATATTGTTAAATTTAAACTTGCTGGGCAATCCTTATGCTCACCCTTGCTATATCATGATAAAACATTACAGATTAAGACGAACGCGTCAAATTTAAGAAAAGGTCAAAGACAGTTCAAGCTTTAGTATAAGTATGCGATTAGTTTTGTAATAGTGTTGTATGATATTAATGTTGTTATATGTTAGAAAAGTTATGAATGTGATTAAGTTAAGGTTACTCGACCTTGGGGAAAAGTATGTAAGTTTAATGTATAAACAAGTTATGTTTATATCTTCCGCAAATAGTAATAGTTGTATAGAATGATCAAACCGAATCCGAGGTGATTTAGGACCTGAATTCGGGGCCCTCACAGATAAGATAGTTGGCCATGTTCAGAAATAATTTCTGCCCACTCCATTATTGACCCCTCCAGTTACTAAGGCTCCGGCCGTTGAATCTTCCAGTAAATCCTCGGTTAAAGCATCTGAGAAATTAAAAGAAAAATCAGAAAAATCAGTTCCTTCTCTGAGTCCCAGTAAAGTCACTGATGTTTCCAGTTATTCTAATTCTCATTTAAGGCTTCTCGCAGATGCCATTCATTCGAGATTAGATCAGTTACACGAAGAATCAGAAGCAGTTTCTTCTCAATCCAGAGAAGAAAATGATAGTCAGAATTTAGAAGACGAAGATGATGACTATGACCCCTATGGCATTGTCAATCTTTAGGATGATCAGGACCCTTTTGCCTGATAACCGCTTTAATCAATCAAAGTGATGTGATAACCGCATCCGAATCAGTCAGCACCTGCTCCGGCAGCCTAGTTACCATCAGTCAGCACCTGCTCCGGCAGCGTAGTCACCATCACCACTAGTCAGCACCTACTCCGGCAGCCTCGCCAGTAACTTCTTCTGCTTTCCACCAAAAGCAACACTCAGTCAGACATCTGGCCCCACAGCCCCTTTAGTCAATAGAAGACGTCTGCTTTTCCACCGGAAGTAGATTCTTTTCTTTTAGTTTACTTTTACTTTACTTTAGTAAATGTAATATGTTTTTTACTTGTACTTTTACCTCAGTTATTGTAATAGTAATCTTGTATCAGTTCATTTCCTTGATCTATAAAAGGAAATCGAATTCATTTTGTTAGGCAGACTTAGAAAGACTCAGAGATACTTCTCTGACTAATCTTTAGCCTCCATCATTGTTTAACCTACTTAACCCCTCTTGTTCTAATGTTCTTCTAGTTATCTTGTAAGTTAATTTTATCTTATGCACTTGTAAATAGTCAGAGTTAATCAATAAAATTATTTTTACTAATTTATTTTTATTTTAGTAATTTAATAAAACAACTTTAAATCTCTTTCTTTTGGTTTAATTAGGA
The DNA here is from genome assembly GCA_016801055.1 of Panax notoginseng. Lineage (NCBI taxonomy): Eukaryota > Viridiplantae > Streptophyta > Magnoliopsida > Apiales > Araliaceae > Panax > Panax notoginseng. The sequence continues at coordinate 85,855,490 of CM029019.1, forward strand.
ATTTAAATGTAATTTTATTTCCTAAATGCTCACAGCTTAAACCTTTATTACTAGTGGTGAATGGATACAATAAATATATAAATGGTAACCCTAAAATAATTTTATCTGTAAGATTACGAATTAAAATAAATGAAGTTTTAAAACACATATTGTCTTGACAGATGTGCACCTTAGGTAATTTATATTTTATTTCCATATGACTACCATTAGCTGAATTAAGCTTTTCACTAGTCTTCTTGTAATATCTAGTGGGAATAAGACCCTCTTGAATACAGTTCAGATCTACGCCAGTATCAACTAAGGCAGGGAGCTGAATTGAGAAGGTTTTATCAATGACTAAATTAATAGAGATATACCATTTTTGGATGGTAATGTCTTTAATTCTTTTGAGTGAGAGACCTTGAATAAAAAGATCAGGTTCATTTTTAGTACCTAATGATTCTGGTTCATCATGACTTTCATCACTAGAAGAAGAATCATGTACTTGTAGATCTGATTTTTTACCATCAATCTCTTTTCTTAGATTAGAAATATCTAATTTTAGGTTAGAAATTTCCTTTTTTAATTTATTAACTTCTTGATTTAATTCAGGAAGGGTAATTTCTTTAACTGGAGACTTAAATATTTCGAGTGTTTTATTAATACTGAAAATAGGTTTCTCTTTGGCTCTAAGAACCTTATCAGTAACTTTCTTATCTTTATTTAATAAATCTTTTAGCTGATTTAGATACTGAGTTTTTAATCCTGGGTCAGTGATCTTACTAATCAAATCAATTAACAAAGAGCTTTCTTCATCTTCTTTGGTAATTACATTTATTCTTTTACAACAGTTGTTACTACAGTTTTTAGTACAAACTGTGACTTCGTTATCACTATTTGATTCATCGTTACAAGTAGTGCTACTGCTAGAAGATTCAGGAATATCTGAAGCTTCTTCATTACTATTGTTATTTTCAATTCTCAATAACTCTAAGAGATGTTCAGTATCTTAAGGTGAAATGTTCAACTGGGCTAGTCTTTGCTTAACTCTGCACTCACTTTTAAAGTGCCCTTTCTGCCTGCAATTGTGACAGACAATATTACTCTTATCAAATTTTTTTGATTTTTTGGTTGATTTTTTATGTGTTGACTTGGGTTTTTTATAATAAGAATCTTGATTATTAACTTTCTTATCCTGATTATATCTTTTCTTACGACGTTTATGACTCTTATGTGACTCAATATGCTTATGCCTAAGCTTTCTTCTGGAGGGAACAACCGGTGGTAAGCCATATTGTTCACAGAAAGTGCCTAACTCGTATTTTGCTTTTTTCTTATCCTTACTAGCTTGCTTAGCTAATTTAAAGTCAATACACATTTTTAATCCTATTTTTTTAATATGACTTATAATATCTTCGTAAGTTAAATTATCATAATCTATGTATCCTAAATTTTTACTTAATTCTTCTCTAACTTTATGTGCAAATAATGAAGGCAAACCATTAACGAATTTCTCTTTCCAAAATGGTTTATTGCTGTCATTACGCATCATGACTCTAGAGGTGAATGCATCTTTGTACCATCTAAAATCACTTAGAGTGTGACAAGTAAGGTTACTAAGTTGATCATGGATTCTTTCTGTGATATTACTAGGAGTTCCAATAAAATGCTTAATTATTGTGAAAATTAAAGTATTAACTCCATCAGGCGGACCAATACCAACTTCTTCATCGAAGATGGGATTGTCGTCATCATCTCTTTGGATAGCATGAATAATTGATATTCTAATATCTTCTGTGAGATGTTTCTCCCACCAAGATCTAAGAATACCAGTGAATCCACTAGCTATTAATTCAACTATATCTGTTTGAGATAAATTGTTAAATTTGGTGATATAGCTATTAGCTACCATAGACATATGATTTAATTTATTAAGAATTTCTTTTTGACTAAATCCATCAATATTTCATTCATATATTTTATTAGATGAAACAGAAAATTGCTTATCTAGATTTCTCTATTCGAATTGTAGATCCGGAGGAGGAGGTCTAGAATACCATTTTTTGGTAATACTTGTGTTATTAACAGTTAATTTATTCAGCTGCTCATTTATGTTAGAAACAGATGAATGATTAGAAGAACTGTCATCGTCATCATCAGATTCCACTTGATCAATGACAGCAATAGTTCCACTCGGACCTGCTTCAGTTTTAAGTTTTTTAAATAACTTATCTATAGACTGAACTAATTCTTCATCTTTATTAGGTAAACCTAATTTATTTCTATTTTCTGGTAACTTGATTAAAGGCCGTTCAATTTTTGAATCAGGGTTTTTAATTATATTTTCTTCAAATTTTTCTTCAATTCTGTCAAGCTGTTTTCCAACAGTTACAAGATATTGATTACTAAAGTTTAATTGTTCAATTATCTTTTTATCGTCTTTAACTCCATCAGGAATTTTAAAGGGACTAGCGATAACTGAAGTGTTTTTAACTGGAATTAGAACTGTCTCTAAAGGAGGATGACTAGATGAAATTTTTGATTTGTCTTCTTTAATCCACTGTGTTTTACTAATAACATTACACTTACTTTGATATTGTTCATACCAATCGTAGAAAGTAACATTAATTTCTTCGTTTTTAATAAATCTTTTCCATCTATTGACTATCTTATCTCTTTCCTTTTCAGTAGGGTGATTAGATCTAAATAGAAGTCTTTTTTCTTTACTAGATTTTGAATTAAAATCTTTTACCAAGTTATCCCAATCTAAAACAAAATCCTTTTTAATGACTCTTAACTGATTATGAATAGGGGCATTAAAATCAGACTGTGTGGGATACACAGAAGACGCTGCGGAAGAAGAACCTTCATCTTCAGTAGGGTCATTCTGGGTGTAACAGGGATGACTAACTTGTCCTTGATTAAGGATACCTTTAAGTTTGATATCTCTAACTGAAGGGTTACTAATTACTTCAGTATATCTTAGAGTATGAATTACTGAAGGTGCTGAAGAACTAGAAATATCTTCAATGATAACTGGTGTTCTAGTACGTTCAAGACTGATTTTAACAGTTCCATCAAAAAATAGTTTGATGTTTTCAATATTTAATAAATTATTAACTACGGGTTGTTGTGGTAATTCATTTGGCAAAGTCCATTGACTTGGTAGAGTAATATCCTTCCAGAGGATTGTTCTCAGGATCTGGATATTAGCATCACTAGTTGAACTTTGAATTAAAACTGTTTGATCTTTAGGACTTTTACTAAGAGCATGAACATTCAAGTTTGACTTCATGGTCTTATAGTAAATTCGGTAGATCAAAGCAATAGGTTGAGACCCCTCAATCATTTGAGTAATTTCTCCTTCAGTTTTAATATTTAATGTTATTGCTTTAAATAAGTTTTGATCACTAAGACTTAAAGTAAAATCAGGAAAACAATTAAAATGAATTGGACCATTATACAGGCTTGCTTCCATGGCACCAATTTAACTAGGATAATAATTTAAAAATCTGGCATCTCTAAGACAGAGGTAAATTGATGAATTAATTCATTTCCTGTTAAGTGGTTTAACTGCAACTTGAACTAAACATATATGAATAAAATTATAACCCTTTTTCCTATGTTTTTTAATAACATCTGGGGATAAAAGACTACAATTTTCATATTCTTTATTAATTGCATAAACTCTTTCAACTGTCTTGACATTATAGTCAGTTTTAAATTTATCTGAAAAAGTTGACTGATAAATTTCTTTAGGGGATACCCTAGGTGTGTTCCAATTATGTAAAACTTGATTAAGGTTTTCATAACTTTGTTCTTCCTGGTTAACGATGTCTGGAACTGGAGGCAAAGTTGACCGGTTACTAACTGAAGAGCTGGATCTGAATAATCTACTCATCTTGACTTTTTTCAAAATAAAATCTGACTCAAGGTTCATTCATGCATACCCCGTTTACCCTAAGTAGACTCATACCTATGTTCTATAACCCGACACTGCTCATAACCTGGAGACTTACAAAGGTTAGACACGAAATAGGTGGACTACAGGTAAGTAAGGTGACTTCAGAACTCTTAGGAAGAAGATAATTTTGAAAAAGTAAAGATAGGTTGATTAAAAAGATCTTACTAAACAGTCAGAACAATAAACAACTTGGCTCTGATACCATTTGGGGCGGAAGGAGATAGAGAGAGAAGAAGAACATATATGTGCATACAAACACAATTAAATTACTAAAATAAAAATAAATTAGTAAAAATAATTTTATTGATTAACTCTAACTATTTACAAGTGCATAAGATAAAATTAACTTACAAGATTCATTTGAGTAATTTCTCCTTCAGTTTTAATATTTAATGTTATTGCTTTAAATAAGTTTTGATCACTAAGACTTAAAGTAAAATCAGGAAAACAATTAAAATGAATTGGACCATTATGCAGGCTTGCTTCCATGGCACCAATTATACTAGGATATAATTTAAAAATCTGGCGTCTCTAAGACAGAGGTAAATTAATGAATTAATTCCTTTCCTGTTAAGTGGTTTAACTGCAACTTGAACTAAACCTATATGAACAAAATTATAACCCTTTTTCCTATGTTTTTTAATAACATCTGGGGACAAAAGACTACAATTTTCATATTCTTTATTAATTGCATAAACTCTTTCAACTATCTTGACATTATAGTCAGTTTTAAATTTATCTGAAATAGTTGACTAATAAATTTCTTTAGGGGATACCCTAGGTATATTCCAATTGTGTAAAACTTGATTAAGGTTTTCATAACTCTGTTCTTCCTGGTTAAAGATGTCTGAAACTGGAGGCAAAGTTGACCGGTTACTAACTGAAGAGGTGGATCTGAATAATCTACCCATCTTGACCTTTTTCAAAATAAAATCTGACTCAAGGTTCATTCATGCATACCCCTTTTACCCTAAGTAGATTCATACCTATGTTCTATAACCCGACACTGCTCACAACCTGGAGACTTACAAAGGTTAGACACGAACTAGGTGTACTACAGGTAAGTAAGGTGACTTCAGAACTCTGAGGAAGAAGATAATTTTGAAAAAGTAAATATAGGTTGATTAAAAAGATCTTACTAAACGGCCAGAACAACAAACAACTTGGCTCTGATACCATTTGGGACGGAAGGAGATAGAGAGAGAAGAAGAACAATTATGCGCATACAAACACAATTAAATTACTAAAATAAAAATAAATTAGTAAAAATAATTTTATTGATTAACTCTGACTATATACAAGTGCATAAGATAAAATTAACTTACAAGATAACTAAAAGAACATTAGAAGAAGAGGGGTTAAGTAGGCTAAACAGCGGTGGAGGCTAAAGATTAGTCAGAGAAGGATCTCAGAGTCTTTCTAAGTCTGCCAAACTAAATAAATTCGATTTCCGTTTATAGATCAAGGAAATGAACTGTTACAAGATTACTATTACAATAACTGAGATAAAAGTACAAGTAAAAAATATATTACATTTACTAAAGTAAAGTAAAAGTAAAGTAAAAGAAAAGAATCTGCTTTCGGTAGAAAAGGAGACATCTTCTATTGACTAAAGGGGTCGTGGGGCCAGATGTCTGACGGAGTGCTGCTTTTGGTGGAAAGCAGAAGATGCTGCTGGCGAGGCTGCTGGAGCAGGTGCTGACTAGTGGTGATGGTGACTATGCTGCCGGAGTAAGTGCTGACTGATGGTAACTAGGCTGCCGGAGCAGGTGCTGACAGATTCAGATGCGGTTATCACATCACTTTGATTGATTAAAGCAGTGATAAGGCAAAAGGGTCCTGAGCATCATAAAGATTGACAGTGCTATAGGGGTCACAGTCATCATCTTTGTCTTCTAACTGATCTAATCTCGAATGAATGGCATCTGCGAGAAGCCTTAACTAGGAATTAGAATAACTGGAAACATCAGTGACTTTACTGGGACTTAGAGGAGCAATTGATTTTTTTGATTTGTCTTTTAATTTCTCAGATGCTTTAACCGAGGATTTACTGGAAGATTCAACGGCCGGAGCCTTAGTAACTGGAGGGGTCAATAATGGAGTGGGCGGAAATTCTTTCTGAACTTGGCCAACTATCCTATCGACACCGAACTTATCCCACCATTTAATATAAAAACGGCGAGAGACATGAGGAATAGGGGAAATAACTATTTGAGTTGTCCTAATACCTATGGAAAAGGGAGGCTGGAATACAGTGACTTCTTGGGTGGCCAAAACGACATATTTCCATTTAAGGATCCACGAGATTTTATATTTACTGCATATTATAAGGAAGGCTGGAATTTTCTCGTATTTTGGGAGATAGTTACTATGAGTACAAAAGTACTCGAGCTGAACTAAAAGTGGTTCGGGGAAAATTGCATGATCTAAACTGTGCCTTGTCCACCAGAGGATGAACCACTTGGGGAATTGACTCTTGAATTTTTGATCGAACTGGAAAAACCAAGAATGACTATGATCTTCATTCTGGTGAAGCATGATTTTGAACCAAGCCTGAATATAATCATAATAGCAATAGGGGCTACCATGATTAGAAAGTGACTTGAAATCGGAAGGATGACTACCCCAATCGAAAAGATTGAGAACCTATTTAATATACAATGACTGATAAAGGAGTTTGGATTTATCATCGTTGGCATAAATAGGTTTGATAAATACTGACTCTGTTTCAATGAGAATATCCTTATAAAAGACCAAAGATTTATAAGGAGCGAGAGGGAGGAAATGCCATCCAGTAGGAAAATACTGGGTAGCTAATTTAACTGGGTCATCTTTTGGTTTCATGGGTAACTCAATGTGGAATAAGTGCTGATCGTATTTAGCACGATACGCTGAAGCTGGGTTACTAGGATTTGATGAAGTTGCTTTAGATTGATTAGCAAAAATATCAAATGGTTTAGGTTGACTAGCAAGAACTGATGCATAGGGCTTGGGGACTGTACCAAGCACTTGGAATTTATTATGGGTTTGAGTAACTAGATGAGGAACAACAGTTCCCTTTGACTGATTAACTGGGCCTGAAGAACGGCCATAACCACGAGAAGATGATCCTCCTCGCACACTCATGCTGCTGCAATAGTACTTGTGTTAATGAATTCACGTGTGAGAAAATCAGGAACTGAGTTATTACTACCTTTAATATATTTAATATCAAAATCAAAAATACTGAAAATAGCTTGCCATCTAGCGAATGAATGCTTATAGGCGACGTTTTCAACGTCTTTTTCAAGAATGAATTTTGCTGACTTGCAGTCTATCCTAACTAGAAATTTTTGATTCAGTAAATCTCTCTGAAACTTCTTAATACATAATAAAAGTGATAAAATCTCTTTTTCGATAGTATTGTATTTTAATTATTGTGAAAATTAAAGTATTAACTCCATCGGGCGGACCAATACTAACTTCTTCATCGAAGATGGGATTGTCGTCATCATCTCTTTGGATAGCATGAATAATTGATATTCTAATATCTTATGTGAGATGTTTCTCCCACCAAGATCTAAGAATACCAGTGAATTCACTAGCTATTAATTCAACTATATATGGTTCAGATACCATTTGGGGCGGAAGGAGATAGAGAGAGAAGAAGAACAGATATGCGCATACAAACACAATTAAATTACTAAAATAAAAATAAATTAGTAAAAATAATTTAATTGATTAACTCTGACTATTTACAAGTGCATAAGATAAAATTAACTTACAAGATAACTAGAAGAACATTAGAAGAAGAGGGGTTAAGTAGGCTAAACAGCGGTGGAGGCTAAAGGAGTGGTGAATGCTGTTTTGTACCTGTCATCGGGATGAATAGCAACTTGCCAGAATCCTAACTAAATATTAGTCAGAGAAGGATCTCAGAGTCTTTCTAAGTCTGCCTAACTAAATGAATTCGATTTCCTTTTATAGATCAAGGAAATGAACTGTTACAAGATTACTATTACAATAACTGAGGTAAAAGTACAAGTAAAAAACGTATTACATTTACTAAAGTAAAGTAAAAGTAAAGTAAAAGAAAAGAATCTGCTTTCGGTGGAAAAGCAGACATATTCTATTAACTAAAGGGGCCGTGGGGCCAGATGTCTGACTGAATGCTACTTTTTGGTGGAAAGCAGAAGATACTGCTGGAGAGGATGCCAGAGCAGGTGCTGACTAGTGGTGATGGTGACTATGCTGCCAGAGCAGGTGCTGACTGATGGTAACTAGGCTGCCGGAGCAGGTGCTGACTGATTCGGATGCGGTTATCACATCACTTTGATTGATTAAAGCAGTGATCAGGCAAAAGGGTCCTGAGCATCCTGAAGATTGACAGTGCCATAGGGGTCACAGTCATCATCTTCGTCTTCTAAATTCTGACTATCATTTTCTTTTGTGAATTGAGAAGAAGCTGCTTCTGATTCTTCGTGTAACTGATCTAATCTCTAATGAATGGCATCTGCGAGAAGCCTTAACTGAGAATTAGAATAACTGGAAACATCAGTGACTTTACTGGAACTCGGAGAAGTAACTGATTTTTCTGATTTTTCTTTTAATTTCTCAAATGCTTTAACCGAGCCTTAGTAACTGGAGGGGTCAATATATGTTCTTCAATAGTCTTGGAGAATACAAGGATATCGTCGATGTATACAATAATAAAATGACTGAAAGGATTCAAAATATTATTAAGAATATTCTGAAATTCACTGGGTGCATTTTTTAGTCCAAATGACTGAACATTCCATTCGTAATGTCCGAAAGGAGTGGTGAATGTTGTTTTGTACCTGTCATCGGGATGAATAACAACTTTCCAGAATCCTGACTTAAGGCCAAATTTACTAAAAATGGTGGAGACACTTAACCTGCTAAGGAGGTCTTCCTTATTGGGTAAAGATATATATATATATATATATATATATATATATATATATATTATATTTATTATAATTAAAATTCAAAATTCAAAAGCCATAAGGCTGTGTTTGGGTAAAACACTTTAAAAATAAAGACTTAATGTCTTTAAGTCTTATTTGACAAAACTAAATTAAATTCATTTAATTTATTTTCATAACTCATTTATAGCATAGTTTATTGTCACACCTTTATTACCAAATTAAATTAAAAATATTATAATAATCCATTTAATCCCTATCAACTCTCTAACTTAATTATTAAATTAAATTAGAATATTATCTCATAATAATTAATTTTTTTAACTAATTAATTAGTTATTTAACAAATAATTAATCAAATCAAATCAAATTAAATAAATATTTATTCTACAATAAACACATCAATTAAAATATTTATATAATTCAATAAATATTTTAAATTATAATTTAAAATTCTGGATTGTTACATAGTATCTCACGTTATTGATTCAATTATTGTCACAATATTTTATATTATTAAATCAATAATTGAGACGACAAAGTTATTCATATTATTATTTACATTATTGACAATGTCTAGAAAGTTCTGTCGAGGAAAGCGGTTTGATCACCTAATTGCGCGCCAATAGCGAGAAATCTTTATCGAAAAGCCCCATATTTCCTGTGAATGATTTGGTTATTAATATTGCTATTAATAATATTAATGATGAATAATTTTTGTTCAAAAATATGTTTAGTGAAGCCAAGTGAGTTGAGATAAATAGAGGGTATTTTTACGAGGTATTTGTTATAAATTTTACTTATTATATGGACCCCCCATTTACTCATTTTTCAAAATTATCGGTAGAAAGTTATCTCAGTTTGGTGTTATTACTTATATATAAGTTTTGTTTTTTTTATGAAAAATAGAATATATTATATTTTATTATGCATAGTGTTTGTATACTGTCTACATAGTATTTGCATAGTAAAATCAAAAAATTTCATTCTGCGCCCGTGAATTCGCCCGTAAACCTTTTCTACTGTGCGTCCAAATAGTGCCATGCCATTCTCCTAAAAATAGGATGCTTAGTTTAGAATTGAAAATCACACCAGGATCAGAGAATTCTTCTTCTATAATATTGAGCGTATTTATTTAGAGTTTAAGAAAACTTTGAGTTTTGAAACAGTGCAAGTTTTCTTCAAGAATATTCCCGCCCTACCAGTCAGAAGTTCTCTCCTTTAAGGTAAGGGATATTATTTTTGTTAAATATTCATAAGAAATAATATTTTCTTCCGTACTCTGTAGTATGTAAGTAATATTATTTCGTTTCAGATTCCGAATTATACACTCATTTTGTTAAGTATTGCTTCTATACTCCGTGAAATTAGTAGAAACTCCTTGAAATTTGCGATTCATCTAGTATCTTTTCACGAAAATATTATTATGAACATTCTTGATAATTTTTAATCTTTTCATACCGGGGTACTATTTCTGAAGTACTATTCACGAGGCATTATTCACTCGGGTACTATTCACTCGGGGTACTATTCACGAAAAAAATTGATTTCTTTTCAGTTCAAATTATTTTTGATACAATATTATTCTTTAATTTTACTCCACAAAGCAGTATCATGTTGACAATTTGGAAATTATTGAATTCTGGATAAATTGAATTATAAATCTTTAAAATTTATCCTTGCTCTCATTTATTGAATTCTTATATCATTGTCATCATCCTTATGCTTATATTATGATGAAAGTCATCTTTGGCCCGTAGTGCATAGATGGACTGTTGATTGGTATGATTATGACTATGTATCGGTATAATCATGACCTGTAATGTTACAAATGATGTGGTAAAAATCCTTATTGGCCCGTAGTGCATTGATGGACAGTTGTTGGCATGATCATGACCATTGGTGATAATAATGAATATCCTTGGGCCGTAGTCCATGGATAATTCAGTGGTGTGGATTATTTATTTAGCTGAGTCTCAGCGATAAAATTAATGATAAATTTTTAAATTATAGAAGATAGTAGATATCATTATCTACTTGACTCTTCTAATGGATTGTTTATTCCGCTGCAGTTAAACTTGTTGTAAATTGTATTCTAACAGTTTAACACTGTTGAAGGCTAACGATAATTTATTCTGCATTATCTTAGTTATAATATTTCTTATTGGGCTAGTTGAGCTCACCCTTTGCTTTCATTGTTCTCTTTAAAAAATGAGAATATAGCTGGGACTAGTCGGAGAACGGAGTGATGGCCCGAGATGGTGGCTATAGTAGTCCTCACTATTTTATAAAATAGTGTGATAATAATTTTAATGAGGACTCTATTTGAGTTTGGATATTGTCTACGAGACAATATTCGTGTTAAAACTCTCAGCTTAAGTTTGTCGTATTATATTAATAAATTTTGTATTTAAGTTTTACACCATGTATTTGGCGACTCAGAATGGGTGATGTATACCTATTTTGGGGGCGTCGCATATATCAGTTCAAATTAAGATCGTATTGACTTAGTGTTAATATTGATAAACAAATAATATCAAGTCCCCGACAACGGCGCCAAAAACTTATTGGTCGATTTCGAAACCGATAAAGCACGCGCAAGTATACACGGTCAACAAGTAATATATGATAAGTTGAGTGTCGTATCCACGAGGATAAAGTGTTAGGTTCTAGTCAAGTACTAAAATTGGATCAATACAATCTTATCCAAACAAGTAATTGGAGATGGTGTGTTAAACTATATGATTAAAAATAGTAGAAATAAGAGACTTAGTTGTACAAGGAAGTCAAGCTAGGATTACAATTCCCCTAATGCGTCGCCTAATATCCTAACTCCCCACAATACAAAAAAAATCAAGGAATGATCAACCGATAACAATAATTACACATAAGCCTCTTTCGAGAGTCAAATGCACATCCCTAGCTAGATGAAGCACAATATTTCTATGGTAAAAATAACTAGACTAGGGTCAATAAGTTTAATCTCAAGGGCTATGTAACAACCCGATATTTTCTATAAAAATTAAATCAGAAATTTTGCGTATAATTTTTTTTTTTTGAGGATTTGTACAAGATAATGTGTGTATGTAATTATGTAATAAATAAAAATATATTTATTACATGAATGTTTACAAATAATTTTATTTTAGAATTATTGATTATTATAAATTATATTCTTTTAATAAATAATTTTATGGCAGAAATGTTTTTATTAATTATTTTCTATGAAAACATGATTATTATATAATAATAGATGAAATGATTATAGAATGATTATAATAATTATTTTATTATATGAATTTATTTCGGATTAATTAAGTTATTTATTTTTAACTTAATTATTAGTGTTATATAACAGATAAATCATATATGGAATCCAAACTCTAATTTTAGATTTAGATCAAGGAATGAGAATATTAATATAATATTATTTTAATTCGGTGCTATGAATATGTACAACATATGTGTACAATGATAATGATTGTCAATTATGATACAGTATTACAAAACTCTAGTATTATTTTAATAAACCCTAATTCGATAGTCAAATAAGACTGTAAGATTTCAAATAATTACGTTATGTTAAGAATGTCACGTGTTATGTGGTATATGATTTGTATTGTCGGTTTTAACGCTAATTATGGAAAAACCCTAGTTAGTAATTTAAAAACCCTAATACTAGAAACCTTAATTATTTTGAACCATAAATAATATTAATAAACCATAATTAACTAGAAACCCTAATTAATTAAGAACCCTAATTACTAAATTTGGAAACCCTAATTTAAAACTCTATTATGAGTTCGAGAATGTTTTGCAATTGTATTATTATGATTAATGATAAGTATTATGGAATTTAAAGTTAATTAGAAAAACTCTAATTTTCAAAAACCCTAATGTTTTTTTATATATATATAAATCCTTATTATTTTTTTTCTCTAAATTATAAACCCTAATTTAATCGCTAAATTAGGAAGTGTAAAGCTAATTAGTGTCTCTTAAACCTAATTAGCAAAGTGTTAAGTAATTAAAAACCTAATTGATTAAGAATCACTAATTTTAATTGTTAGAAACTAAAATTTTATTATTTTGTTTTATTTTTTTGTGCAAACCCTAAATTGGAAATTCTAGAAAATTATCTTTAAACCCTAATGGGTTCAAAACCTAAAACCTAATCCAAACCTTAAACCCTAAGGGTTTGGCCAAATGTCAAAAATGCCCTTAAAATTCTAAGCCAAAAGACAAAAATGCCCCTTTTGCATTATTAGTAGCTAACTTGTATTGTTAGACAAAACTTTAGTTGGTTGCCAACTTTTGACTTTCCTAGCAATTAAAATCCAGCAAATCAGCCTATTAAATCAGCAACATGCATTGTATCTATGTATATATAGGATTGGAGAGAGAAAATGTCACATATAAGCTCATTCATACACATTCACTCCACCAACTCTCTCTCTCTCAAGACCCACGAATTATTGTAGTGTATCAGTCCCCAAGACCAGCCCCACGAACAACCACATCAACATCAGAAGCTAGGATCAAGAAAATTTTCAAAGAAGGTATAAACTAACCCTAGAAAATCTGACTTTGATTTGCATGTTAGATGTTATAATTTTGTGTTAAAACATGTTGTTTGTAGTCTATTTAAGTGATCTGGGTTGGTATCATGCAGATCCATAACACCTAAGTGCTCGAAATTAAAATTTTTCAAAATCTAGAAAATATGGTTTTTGGGTATGATAGTCAAATGTCAGACCCCATAGATCTTTGATTATTAAGTGTTTTTGTTGTTTAAAAGTTTTTATTTGTAGTCTGGTATAAGATCTCTCATTTGGTTCAAGAATCAAAGTCAGATCGTGAACCGATTGGAAGTTATTCACGGTCAAAGCCCGTTGACCGGGCATGACCGGCTGAATTCTGGGTAACCCAGAAACTTGTTTTCCAGCGCCTGACAAGATTTTGCAAGCCTTGATCTGTCAATTAGTTAAGCTTTTTGATGTTGTTGTTGTAACTAGTTTATAGTCTGTTATATGCTCTTTAAAGTCATCTCTTAATATTCCACAAACAATCAACTGATCAAAGGTAGTGGACGGTCAAACCTGACCATCTGATCACGAGTTACTTTTCTAGAAATTCCAGAAACCAGAAGAGCACATTCTCTGACAATGTTTGACCAGCTTTGATCTTTCTTGTGTGATGATGATATGATGCTTTGTTGTTACAAAATTGTTCTATGACATCTTGGCCATAATTATAAACCTTTAGATCACATTAAACAGAACCAGGATACAAGATATAAAGATCGAAAGGATGGTACCTTGACTGTTCTTCATTTCTGGGAAACCCAGAAATTGATGAACAGACCTGACAAGGTTTTTAATAGGCCAGAACACACTGTTATGATGATTTATCGACATAAAACTTGTTAGTGATTATAGTATAACATTACTACTACACGTATAAACAATTAGCAAACCCAGAAACATATATATCAGTGATCTATACTTAGTCAAAGTAGGTACTCGGTTAACAGCCTTTGAAGGTTCTGACATGCTCAAGAACACCTATAGCGACAGTTTCGTCGCTATAGGGCCATTTAGCGACAGTTTATTAATAGAATTAATTATTTTTATTAAATAAATCCAAAAATTAGTTTTTAATTATGAAAAATACAAAATAAATTATTAAAAATTATTTTGAAATCCAAAAATTAGTTTTTAATTATTTTAAATATATTTCATAAATATTTAATATTTTTAGAAAATTAAAAGCATTTAATTTATTTAATTATAATATTAAATAAATTATTTAAAAATGATTTTAATACATAAAAAATCATTTAAAATTATATTATGGTATAAGAAAATAAATTAAGTTATTTTTGATAACTTTTAATATTTTGTGATGAATTTCATTAATTAATTAACATTAATGTTAATTAAAGTTATTTAATAAATATGTTAAATAAATGATGGAAAATAGAATTAATGATTTATAAATTATATAATAATTATATAAAGGTTATAAAAAATATTTTAAGTTATAAAATATAACTTTTGATATTTTATCATAAAAAATATTAATTATTTAATATTAATGATATTAGATTTATTTAATGCTTATATTAAATAAATTATTTTAAAAATGATTTTTAATATTAAAAAAAATCATTTTAAATGAAAATAAATAATTTAATAATATTTTAAGTTATAAAATATAACTTTCTATATTTAAAGGTAAATTTTATTAATTAATTATTATTAATGATATTAAGGTTATTTAATAATTATATTAAATAAATTAGTTTAAAAATGATTTTATTATTATAAAACTCATTTTAAATGAAAATAAAGTATTTAAAGATATTTTAAGTTATAAAATATAACTTTTAATAATTAAAGGATAATTTTATTAATAATTTAATATTAATGATATTAATAATAAATGATATTAAGTTTATTTAATAATTATATTAAATAAATAGTTTTAAAATGATTTTATTTATTTAAAAATCATTTAAAAATGATATAAATGAATTAAAAATTTTTAAGTTATGATTAAGGACTTTTAATATTTTGATAAGTAATACATTAATACTTTAATATTAATGATAATTATTTAAAAAAATGATTTTAATTCTTTTAAAAATCATTTAAGGGTGATATTAATACTTTAAAAGTATTTTTGAGTTATTATAAATAACTTTAACCCTTTGGCAATGGTTTCATTAATAGTTTAATATTAATTAAATATTAATGATAATAGAATTGTTTAATATTTAAATCATTTAATAATGATTCCGGTGTTTGAAAATTCATGATAAATTATAATAAATGTTTTAAAATTATTATAAGCCATTTATAAATAATATGACTGATACTTACAGTTATTGAACCACAGGATAGAGTCTTAGACTCGATAATTACCCGATAAAGCCGTCGGTACACCGACAGGTTTCAGAAATTGATCTGGATTTAAATAATTTGATTAGCTATGTGTTTATTTGTGATTCAATGGTTGTGGAACATATATGACAATGTGATTAGGTTATGTGCTGACTGCAATAAGTAGTGCTATGTGTTATAGTATGTTATTCTAATCGATCAAATGATCTTATTACTAATAGGTGTTGTATAACGATAGGACTAAGTTATGAACTGTAAGCAGCGCATCAGGCAAGTATCTTACCTTTGCATTTCCTTTATGCAATAGACATGAGTAAGAAGTCTCAGAATTATATTATTATTATGCTATATTATTAACCCTATTGTGATATATTATATATCCGATCATTGTTTATCAACGTGTTAGTATATGGTAATTCAGATATATATTATGTTCGTTAATTTCTAAATATGGTTATACGAGTGACCCCACTTGGATAATCATTGTATTTAATCACATGTCGATATATATATATATATATATATATATATATATATATATATATATAATTCGTCTAAGCTACTTGATCAGCTAGACAGAAATTCAGAAATATCGTAGAATAAGTTAAAATCTTTTTGTATCCAATCAAATTGTTTTGGTTCGGATTCCAGATTAAGTATGAACATCCCTACACGGGAAACCTTTTATGCGCCCAAAGCGGACAGAGTGAACGATAACATCGTTCTTGTAATGTAGTATTGATCAATACAGGGTACATGGGAAGTACAACCTCGTGCCCGTAAGTTATGACGGTTTGCAGATGAAGTTCTGTCTAACCTTATCGAAAATTTAAAACAATGTTCATAGTATGTCGACTACCCTATATATATAGTCAATATGTAGTTTCAAATTTGGAGATAGAATTGTTATGTTGTTATTATCGGTTCAGTTTACTTCACAACTATAAATTCATTGTAGAAGTGATGTACAAAAAAAATATTTAATTCTTTCGGATACTTATATTTCTAATTGATATTACTTACTGGGCACTCAAATGCTCACCCTTGCTTAAATTTAAATGTTTTCAGCTAGGCATGAACAACTCGAAGGTTCAGACAAGAACACGTGAAAAATGAAAGCAAACAGAACATATTTAATGGTATCTTTTGTAATAGTTAGGCAATACATAGACAATGCTATGTATTATATATCATGTAAAGAATTATAGTAAAGGTTGCGTAATTGGGATTAGACTTTGATAAATGTAAGATAAGTTTGATATTTATATTATTGTTATTATTATTAGTATTATTCCGCTCATAGAAATGGTATCGTGAAGAACCGAGTTCGGGTTTCACGTACCCAAGTTTGGGGTCTTCACAAGTTGGTATCAGAGCTTAGGGTTGGAAACCTTAGTTGGGTTAGACCTTAGGCTATAACCTTAGAACAGAGGGAAACGTTGAAAATACAAATAACTTATATAGAGTTTAAAAAAGGAGATGAATTGAATTAGTTTATCGTCAAACACTATAAAAGATAACTTATATAAAACTATTAATTGTTGTGTGTATATATTAAGTGATAATCATGATAACTTAGGTGTGTAGATGTCAACTAGAAAATAATTAGGATAACCTCAAATCGCAAAGAAGAAGTCAATCTCCATAACAGAGCCAATATCATAGCCAATAGCTGAAATAGAGGCTCACAATGAAAGCCACCTCAATGAGGTGGTTATTTTGAAAAGTATAGTACCGGACCCTGAAACGATAGTATAACTGATAGGTAAAGTATAGTTAAAGAATATGTGATCAATGTCGAGTTCTTAAACTCATATGTTTGTGGTGAGCTCTTAAACTCATAATGTATGGTGAGTTGGACGAATTAGGTGTAGTTAGGTGTGAATGGATTGTTGAGGATAATGGGAATAGACGGATTTCTAAGCAATTGATCCTTAGTGGAGGCGTAAGAAATAAGTAGTAATTGTATTACTTGAAAAGGTATGATTATATGTTATGTATATGATATGTATATTTGTATAAGGTAATGTTTTTCAAATTTTGTATAAGTGTGTCAGCGATTCCCGACTTTTGAGTCACAAAGGGATAGTGAATGATTAAAGCAATATATGATAAGTATGTCAAGTGCTATGAATATGAGTTTTTGGGATTAATGAAATAAGTTGGTATAGAGATATTAGTTAATTATATGAGTACTGGTTAATGTAGAAAACCAAAATTTTCAAAATATAATATTTTGAGTACATGACTACTTGAATAGAAAGTTTTGTGTTATACGATAAGGCTTAGAATGTAAGAATAAATTGTGATAATGCCGCTAAGATGAAAAACGAAATTCACGGACAGAAGAACTTGTCGACAAAGCTGGAAGACAACCAGACCCGATACAAAATTTTGCGAATATGGACGATCAAGCTATGCAAAACGGAATACCAGTCGTCGGAAGATTAGCCAGATAATCGATCGACGAACGTCAAAGACTTCAAGGCAATCAGACCGCTAGGATTTAGAGGATCAACTGACCCGGTGGAAGCATTTGTGATAGCTAAGATAACGAAGGGGCAAAAGATAGTTTTGTCACCTATACGATAAAAGGAAAGAAGATAAAGGGAAAGTCTGTGTGATTTAAGTATGGATCAATGGAGAATAAGGTGGAAGACTGTCCAAGAAGGAGAATGGAGGCAAGGAATATGAAACGGGGAAAAGGCAGCAGGACATTGGCGACGACGGGACCAACATCAACAATCAAACCAACGAAATCAATCGCAAGCATCTTCAACATGACCGTTCAAGATATCGTGGCAGTCGGGGATGCAACTCCAGGTATTATTCAAACCCATTTTATTTTCTTATATATTATTTTCTTATAAATATAGTAAGTTATTTTATAAGTTATTTTTGAAGGAGTAATTTGAGTTCTATTAGAAATTAAATTTCCGTTTAATCAGAAAGACAAGCTTTATGCGAATAGTTAAAGATCAATTCGATCAATTTTAATCGAGATCTACTCGCAATGATTGTGTATGACATGTACCCTTGTATGTATAGATTATTAAACGGTGATTCCGGGGACGGAATCTTTATAAGTGAGGGTGAATGTAATAACCCGATATTTTCTATAAAAATTAAATCAAAAATTTTGCGTATAATTTTTTTTTGAGGATTTGTACAAGATAATGTGTGTATGTAATTATGTAATAAATAAAAATATATTTATTACATGAATGTTTACAAATAAATTTATTTTAGAATTATTGATTATTATAAATTATATTCTTTTAATAATTAATTTTATGGCAGAAATGTTTTTATTAATTATTTTATATGAAAACATGATTATTATATAATAATAGATGAAATGATTATAGAATGATTATAATAATTATTTTATTATATGAATTTATTTCGGATTAATTAAGTTATTTATTTTTAACTTAATTATTAATGTTATATATAACAGATAAATCAGATATGGAATCCAAACCCTAATTTTAGATTTAGATCAAGGAATGAGAATATTAATATAATATTATTTTAATTCGGTGCTATGAATATGTACAACATATGTGTACAATGATAATGATTGTCAATTATGATACAGTATGACAAAACTCTAGTATTATTTTAATAAACCCTAATTCGATAGTCAAATAATACTGTAAGATTTCAAGTAATTACGTTATGTTAAGAATGCCACGTGTTATGTGGTATATGATATTGTCGGTTTTAACGCTAATTATGGAAAAACCCTAGTTAGCAATTTCAATACTAGAAACCTTAATTATTTTGAACCATAAATAATATTAATAACCACTAATTAATTAGAAACCCTAATTAATTAAGAACCCTAATTACTAAATTTGGAAACCCTAATTTAAAACTCTATTATGAGTTCGAGAATGTTTTGTAATTGTATTATTATGATTAATGATAAGTATTATGGAATTTAAAGTTAATTAGGAAAACTCTAATTTTCAAAAACCCTATATATATATATATATATATATATATATATATATATATCCTTATTATTTTTCTTTCTCTAAATTATAAACCCTAATTTAATTAGGGTAAAACCTTAATTGCTAAATTGGGAAGTGTAATGCTAATTAGTGTCTCTTAAACCTAATTAGCAAAGTGTTAAGTAATTAAAAACCTAATTGATTAAGAAACACTAATTTCAATTTTTAGAAACTAAAATTTTATTATTTTATTTTATTTTATTTTTTTGAGCAAACCCTAAATTGGAAATTCTTGAAAATTATCTTTAAACCCTAATGGGTTCAAAACCTAAACCCTAATCCAAACCCTAAACCATAAGGGTTTGATCAAATGTCAAAAATGCCCTTAAAATTCTAAGCCAAAAGACAAAAATGCCCCTTTTGCATTATTTGTAGCTAACTTGTATTGTTAGACAAAACTATAGTTGGTTGCCAACTTTTGACTTTCCTAGAAATTAAAATCCAGCAAATCAGCCTATTAAATATGCAACATGCATTGTATCTATGTATATATAGGATTGGAGAGAGAAAATGTCACTTTTAAGCTCATTCATACACATTCACTCCACCAACTCTCTCTCTCTCTCTCTCAAGACCCACGAATTATTGTAGTGTATTAGTCCCCAAGACTAGCCCCACGAACAACCACATCAACATCAGAAGCTAGGATCAAGAAATATTTCAAAGAACGTATAAACTAACCCTATAAAATCTGACTTTTGATCTGCATGTTAGATGTTATAATTTTGTGTTAAAACATGTTGTTTGTAGTCTATTTAAGTGATCTGGGTTGGTATCATGCAAATCCATAACACCTAAGTGCTCGAAATTAAAATTTTTCAAAATCTGGAGAATGTGGTTTTTGGGTCTGACAGTCAAATGTCAGACCCCATAGATCTTTGATTATTAAGTGTTTTTGTTGTTTAAAAGTTTTTATTTGTAGTCTGGTATAAGATCTCTCATTTGGTTCAAGAATCAAAGTCAGATCGTGAACCGATTGGAAGTTATTCACGGTCAAAGCCGTTGACCGGGCATGACCGGCTGAATTCTGGGTAACCCAGAAACTTGTTTTCCAGCACCTGACAAGATTTTGCAAGCCTTGATCTGTCAATTAGTTAAGCTTTTTGATGTTGTTGTTGTAACTAGTTTATAGTACGTTATATGCTCTTTAAAGTCATCTCTTAATATTCCACAAACAATCAACTGATCAAAGGTAGTGGACAGTCAAACCTGACCATCTGATCACGAGTTACTTTTCTAGAAATTCCAAAAACCAGAAGAACACATTCTCTGATAATGTTTGACCAGCTTTGATCTTTCTTGTGTGATGATGATATGATGCTTTGTTGTTACAAAATTGTTCTATGACATCTTGGCTATAATTATAAACCTTTAGATCACATTAAACAGAACCAGGATACAAGATATAAAGATCGAAAGGATGGTACCTTGACTGTTCTTCATTTCTGGGAAACCCAGAAATTGAAGAACAGTCCTGACAAGGTTTTTAATGGGCCAGAACACACTGTTACGATGATTTATCGACATAAAACTTGTTAGTGATTATAGTATTATGTTACTACTACACGTATAAACCATTAGCAAACCCAGAAACATATATATCAGTGATCTATACTTGGTCAAAGTAGGTACTCGGTTAACAACCTTTGAAGGTTCTGACATGCTCAAGAACACCTATAGCGACAGTTTCGTCGCTATAGGGCCATTTAGCGACAGTTTATTAATAAAATTAATTATTTTTATTAAATAAATCCAAAAATTAGTTTTTAATTATGAAAAATACAAAATAAATTATTAAAAAATATTTTAAAATCCGAAAATTAGGTTTTAACTATTTTAAATATAATTCATAAATATTTAATATTTTTGGAAAATTAAAAGCATTTAATTTATTTAATTATAATATTAAATAAATTATTTAAAAATAATTTTAATACATGAAAAATCATTTAAAATTATATTATGGTATAAGAAAATAAATTAAGTTATTTTTGATAACTTTTAATATTTTGTGATGAATTTCATTAATTAATTAACATTAATATTAATTAAAGTTATTTAATAAATGTATTAAATAAATGATGAAAAATAGAATTAATGATTTAAAAATTATATAATAATTATATAAAGGTTATAAAAAATATTTTAAGTTATAAAATATAACTTTTGATATTTTGTCCTGAAAAATATTAATTATTTAATATTAATGATATTAGATTTATTTAATGCTTATATTAAATAAATTATTTTAAAAATGATTTTTAATATTAAAAAAAAAAATTTTAAATGAAAATAAATTGTTTAATAATATTTTAAGTTATAAAATTTAACTTTCTATATTTAAAGGTAAATTTTATTAATTAATTATTATTAATGATATTAAGGTTATTTAATAATTATATTAAATAAATTAGTTTAAAAATGATTTTATTATTATAAAACTCATTTTAAATGAAAATAAAGTATTTAAAGATATTTTAAGTTATAAAATATAACTTTTAATAATTAAAGGATAATTTCATTAATAATTTAATATTAATGATATTAATAATAAATGATATTAAGTTTATTTAATAATTATATTAAATAAATAGTTTTAAAATGGTTTTATTTATTTAAAAATCATTTAAAAAGGATATAAATGAATTAAAAATTTTTAAGTTATGATTAAGGACTTTTAATATTTTGATAAGTAATACATTAATACTTTAATATTAATGATAATTATTTAAAAAATGATTTTAATTCTTTTAAAAATCATTTAAGGGTGATATTAATACTTTAAAAGTATTTTTGAGTTATTATAAATAACTTTAACCCTTTGGCAATGGTTTCATTAATAGTTTAATATTAATTAAATATTAATGATAATAGAATTGTTTAATATTTAAATCATTTAATAATGATTCCGGTGTTTGAAAATTCATGATAAATTATAATAAATGTTTTAAAATTATTATAAGCCATTTAAAAATAATATGACTGATACTTACAGTTATTGAACCACAGGATAGAGTCTTAGACTCGATAATTACCCGATAAAGCCGTCGGTACACCGACAGGTTTCAGAAATTGATCTGGATTTAAATAATTTGATTAGCTATGTGTTTATTTGTGATTCAATGGTTGTGGAACATATATGACAATGTGATTAGGTTATGTGCTGACTGCAATAAGTAGTGCTATGTGTTATAGTATGTTATTCTAATCGATCAAATGATCTTATTACTAATAGGTGTTGTATAACGATAGGACTAAGTTATGAACTGTAAGCAGCGCATCAGGCAAGTATCTTACCTTTGCATTTCCTTTATGCAATGGACATGAGTAAGAAGTCTCAGAATAATATTATTATTATGCTATATTATTAACCCTATTGTGATATATTATATATCCGATCATTGTTTATCAACGTGTTAGTATATGGTAATTCAGATATATATTATGTTCGTTAATTTCTAAATATGGTTATACGAGTGACCCCACTTGGATAATCATTGTATTTAATCACATGTCGATATATATATATATATATATATATATATATATATATATATATATATATATATATATATATAATTCGTCTAAGCTACTTGATCAGCTAGACAGAAATTCAGAAATATCGTTGAATAAGTTAAAATCTTTTTGTATCCAATCAAATTGTTTTGGTTCGGATTCCAGATTAAGTATGAACATCCCTACACGGGAAACCTTTTATGCGCCCAAAGCGGACAGAGTGAACGATAACATCATTCTTGTAATGTAGTATTGATCAATACAGGGTGCATGGGAAGTACAACCTCGTGCCCGTAAGTTATGACGGTTTGCAGATGAAGTTCTGTCTAACCTTATCGAAAATTTAAAACAATGTTCATAGTATGTCGACTACCCTATATATATAGTCAATATGTAGTTTCAAAATTTGGAGATAGAATTGTTATGTTGTTATTATCGGTTCAGTTTACTTCACAACTATAAATTCGTTGTAGAAGTAATGTACAAAGAAAATATTTAATTCTTTCGGATACGTATATTTCTAATTGATATTACTTGCTGGGCACTCAAATACTCACCCTTGCTTAAATTTAAATATTTTCAGCTAGGCATGAACAACTCGAAGGTTCAGATAAGAACACGTGAAAAAGGAAAGCAAAAAGAATATGTTTAATGATATCGTTTGTAATAGTTAGACAATACATAGATAATGATATGCATTATATATCATGTAAAGAATTATAGTAAAGGTTGCGTAATTGAGATTAGACTCTGATAAATGTAAGATAAGTTTGATATTTATATTATCGTTATTATTATTAGTATTATTCCGCTCATAGAAATGATATCGTAAAGAACCGAGTTCGGGTTTCAAGTACCCGAGTTTGGGGTCTTCACAGGCTACACAAGGCATATAGAGATATATCTATCCTATTAAGCAATTTATCCACACATTCCCATAAGCATGGTCATAAAAAGTGTTCTTGTATTTTAAGATTAGATATTAATATCCATTTTCAATATACATTAATATTAATATCAATTTCTTTGTTAAGCAATCAATCAATATGCATGAAATACAACAACCCATTCCAAAATGATTCATTAATAAAAATAGGAGATAAAGTTAATTAAGTTAAACAATAGGTTACATTGCAATCCTAGAAATGGAATTAGTTAATGACTATGGTACTAATACACATTTCCCAAGTGTTCAACATGCTCAATAATACACTATTGAATTAAAGATTTGGATAAAGAAAACTCCTTTTGTGAAGTTTTCTTGCTCCAAGTCTTCTCTTCTCCGTGTGGATGCCAAGCTATGAAGGATGCAATGGACTTTCCCTTCTCGAAGATCAACTTTTATCTCTTCTAAGCTATGAAACTCTCAAATAAACCTAATCTATGCTTCTTTGAAGTTGGTTGCTGATGCTTGATTAAAAGATAATCCTTTTCTAAGCTTTTTAGGTCGTTAAGACCTAATCTCTGCTTGGGCACTGGAACTAGCGTTGTAGTGCCAAGTTTATACCTTGGAACGGCGCTGTAGTGCCATGTTAGCACTAAAAGACCGGAGATGGCGCTGCATTGCCAGTTTATATAGGAACTGGGGCACTACAGTGCTATGCTTATGTCACTATCTGTCAGGCAATGGCGCTGCAACACCATTATTAAAATGACCCTTTTGCCCCTACAAAGCTGGAAATGACCTGATAAGCCATACAACACAAAGATTAAGCAAAATAATAACAACGTAATATAAAAGCTATATAAATAACGAAGAACAAACAACTTCTTAATCAATAAAGGATTCGATTCGCGGGTATAAATCTCACTCATCAGATACACTAGTTCATCCTTTCTTATTACTCCAATAATCATACTACATAGCTTGTAAACAAATTAAAAGATCGAATTATCGTTCTTACTTCATTGGAAGTCTTCTGTTCCCGAGATTACTGACAAATTTGGTAAAGTTTCCTCGCCTTTCCTCGTACAAAACCCAAGCTTTCATTTCCTCTCGTATTTAATCTATTGTTTCTCTTTGGAAACTTTGTGAATTGGTGAGGAAAATGAGAAGGGAAGCTTACTATTTATAGGAAATTAAGAGTGAGGGTATAATAGTCTTTTTCCATAACTTTTGGTTGGAAAATTACAATTAGCCCCTTGTGCATATAATTAGTGGCATGGCTAATTACACTTACCCCCTTGCGCATATAATTGGTGGCACGGTGAATTACATTTAGCCCCCATGCTCATAAAATTAGTGGCACGTACCAATAATAAGTTCCACTAATTAGCTTTATTCTTTTATTACTCTTCCGATTTTACCTTCGTTCACTTCCCGGAATCCATTATGCAATCGAACAATTTCATTTTTCATCTTTAAATTTTTTATTACATCTTCCCTCATTATTATAACGTTGACACGTTCTTTAAATAATTAAAAATAAATGTTTTTACACTTCCAAACGGATAGTGATTTTATGAATTTTTCCTCGAAAAAACATTATTTTCCAATACGAGCATAAAACTCGTAAATTCTAACACAAATCTCCGTTCCACCTCAAAAATTCTCATTTTAACCTATCTCAACAGGACAAAAACGTTAAATCTTATTTTATTCATAAATACTTAATTTTTAAAATAAGTATAATTTTACAGGTCGTCACAATGATATAGCAAGAGTGAGCAACTACTTTGCTCAGCAAGTTTAAATTCAATAAAGATATATCATGATTGAAAGAAAGAATAAACTTTCAAATTTTCAACAATATAATAATTGTGAAAGGGTATGAATCAAAATTTTAATAATTGAATGACCGAATAAATAATATCAGGTGCACAACAATGACCATGAAAAAATTTAACTGAACCTTATGGTAATGAAGGTGATTAGCCTTTCAAACTTGATGAACATGTGGAACATGCACTAAGTGCGAATCAATAATCAAATATGTGGAATAATTGTAAATAATTAAACCACTAGCATGCTTGAAACATAATAACTCGAGTCTGAGTTAAAAAACTTGTCTTGCCTGTTGATTACTGCTACACAATCTATTATAATCTCTTTATTAAAAAGACATATCATTGTTAAAATTGATCTTCCAATTAGCATAATACACTTTATCTCATAACATTATTATTTTAATAACATATTATCTAACATTTAGTCACATAAATAAATATTAGATCTTACAGTAAACCCTTAGTAATATTATCCTTAGATTGTACATTAATCGTTTACAAATATTATTAACTCTTTAATAATATTTTATTCACTTACTAACATCTTAATCATTTACAAATATTATTAATCCTTTAATAATATTATAATCCCTTACTAATATTATTAATCGTTTAATAATATTATAATCCCTTACTAATATTATTAATCATTTAATAATATCTTAATCGTTTACAAATATTATTAACCTTTTAATAATATTGTATTCATTTACTAATATTATTAATCATTTAATAATATCTTAATCACACTTTAATATTATTAATCATTTAATAATATTTTTATTTTAACTTTAATATAAAATTTTAATTATATTTTAATTCTAAACATGATTAATTACTTAATAATATCTTAATCAATTATTATTATTCTCTTAATAATATTTTATTCATTTATTAAACCAATAAACAATTTATTTTAATCATTTACCCTTTAATAATTCAATTATTTAACAAACCTAAAATGCCTTACATATAAAATTTTATCAAAAATGACCAAAATACCCTCCACCATTCTGATTACATCATATTAAGGATCTTTTGTAAAAAAAAATTATATTTTTACCCTTTGTAACATCACATTATTTATTTTATCTATTTATTCATAACTCAATCATTTACAAGAAAAATACCAAAACAATTACAAAAATTTTCTTTTCTGAGAAATATCAGAGTGTGATATCCTAATGAACATATATTTTTCCTAGAATTTTTCAATTTCATTTACTATTTTTAAAATGACCACAACAGTCGGATCTTGTAACATTTTTCATAAATCATCCTTTTGTCCAAAACTTCTCAAATATATACGCTAGCTACATATCATCAAACACAACCTCCTATAAAAAATTTTACATTTGTCCGAGTTGAACACACTGGGTTATTACAGTTTACGTTTAAAATCACACTTTTCTTGTAAAATCAATATCTCCCTTTGTAGACATCCAAAAATTTCCATCATTGAATAAGACCTAGTTAACTAATTGATATACTATCAAACTACAAAAGGCTAGAATTTTTAAAGCTTAAAAAGGGGTAGAAACAGCCTTCAACAAAAATGGCCAAGAAACTCATTAGATTTTTCCAGATTTTTGTCGGCAGAGAGTTTTTTACGAAAAATGATACCACGGTTGGTCCGTTTAACATTTTTGAGTGCTACCACTTGAATTCATCAAATAACTTATGTATCTAACTCACCTCTTTGACGGATCTCAAAAATAAGTTGTAGATTTCAAATGGTGGAACCTCAAAATGGGCTGAAATTTCAGAGTTTTTAAAGATTAAAATAGTTTTTTTTGTACACATTTGATTTCCAAGCTTTTCATCACTTAAAATTATTAGATCTAAGCATGGAACACCTTAAAACATGTAGATCTAGTATCATAGGGTTTAATATCAAAGGATCATCATTAGATCTAAACCACCATAAGAACATACTTAGATGGTTTTTGAGTTTTAGAAGGTTTTATACCACTTTTCTTCATCTTCTTGATGATCAAAGCTGCCATGCTTGACCTTGATCCTCTTGTTCTCCTTCTCATGCCCATCCATCTCTCTTTCTTCTAAGCATTTCTAGCTTTTCTCTATTTCTTTCTCTTGTTCTTCCACTTTCCCTCTTTAGAACTCTCTCTTTTCTCTTCTCCTTCTCTCTCTACACTTAACCATTTTGGCTAAAATGAATATAGGTAAATTTTGATTTTACTTATATAAAAGCTACTTTCAATTTCTTATAAGTTAGTCACCTAACTTAAGTCTTCTCTAGTCTTCCATCTTCTCTTTAAAAGCTTGCAAATCACCCCCTAGTATATTCTTAGCATATTCTAGGAATATTCTTTATTCCTTAGCATATTCCTTAAGATATTTTCTTAAGTTTCAAATCTTAGGTTTTCAACCGTAAGATTTTCCTAACTCGCAAAATTTTCCCTTAAATTTCATAATTCACTTCCATACTTTATTAAGTTAGCAAAATGTCCATTTTGCCCTTTTCTATATCATTAAGCTAGCAAAAAGACTATTTTGCCCTTTTGTACAATTGATAATGGTTTAATTTCTGAGCTATGTCGGTAACCTGATTTCTTTTTTTTCTCTTTATAATATATATATATATATATATATATATATATATATATATATATATATATATATATATATATATATATGTATCTATTAAATCACATACATATTCTTCATAAGTCACAAAGTATCATGGATAAATAATTAATGTGACCTAATATTCTTATATGATTATTTTAATTAATCATTTCTCTTGCTAAAATATATATATAGCACATCACAAAATAAATATGTACATATACATTTACACATTCACTTTATTTCCTTAATAAATTTTCTCAAATATCTTTATAAAAATTTCTTACATAATTTTTTTTCATCAATTAATTCATTTAAATTTAAAGGTATTGTAATACCTTATTCCTAATATACCTTCAAGTACACATATAAATCTATTCTAGGGTTTTGAATTTTCATAACCCATATTCTCTCTCTTCTATTCTTCATCTTCTAATTACTCTTCAAAATTTCTATCATTCACATTTATTTTCTCTATATTCTTTCAAATATTAAACCGTATAGGTTTTTCTTAAATTTTTTTAATTATTCCTCTATTATAAATCTAGGTTTTATTCTTTAACCTTTAATTTAATCTTTCAAGATCTTATAAATTTTTGGGTTGTCATATTCATCCATTCTTCTAAGAATTTTGTCATCGAAATTATATATAGGCTACTAATCTCTGGTCCTTTTATTCACCAAAATAGGTTTCATTTTAACCTTTACATCTTCCTCCTTTGAGGATTTCACTTATATCATCACGTGCTACCATAACCTTTCTAGGAGTTATAAACTTTTCATATTATGTTGAGGGGTCATATAGACCATGAACTAATAGTTTTAACGGTATTCACATTGCAAAAAGGTAACTACTGAGTATGTTTACAATCACAAAGAAGGTAAACTACTCTACTAGTACTTTAGGTGATCAGCCTATCGTATGCTTACGTCGTGCGTAATAATTTAATCTTGTTTAGCGACTATTTACGCTACTAGATTAGATTATTTTATACAATCGGGTTGTTCACCTCAGATTTAGCAGAAGTGTCCGTACCAAAATAATTTGGTTCGGGATAAATTCTCAAAGAGATACTTGAATTTTCATAAACATTTGTCTAGCTGAATCAAATAGCTTAGACGCATACCAATAATTCAAACATCAATGGAAACATGTGTCAGGCCAAATTCAATTGGCAATAATTATCTTTAAAATTTTGAAAATCATTTTATGACGTCATGATACCGCAATGTATTTACAGACCATTTGAGGATTCCGTCATTTTATGACTTTATCATATTACATCATACCATAGTGGGCTGACGATCCTTAGATCACATCCAACACTAGGTAGTACTGGATTGATGACTCCATCAATTTATCATCTATGCATCAGGTTCAATGATGCATTGACAATATATAAATTATATTTTGATATTTTCCAAATTATTTTTGTCTAGCCGAAACAATTAGAGTAGACTATTTTTTAAACAGTTCAAAACATTGAAAATCATTTTTGGTGTTATCATGCCGCAACAGGTAACAATGTGCTAATGGCTCTAAGTCCATCTCCAAACCCGTGTCACCATGTACTGGATAACAAAACTTTATTTTTTTAAAGGCACATCAGTGCGAATTTAACTTGATGTCAAAAATTTTTAAGTCTAGTATAGCTAGAAGATTTAGAATGCCTATACTTCCACCATCAACTTAAATTTCTCCAATGTTATATTGCTTAATAATTCTACCTATTTCTATCATCCTTAAAACATACTACGCTGACATGTTAGGTATGTATGTAGCGCGATTACGTAATCAAATAACATAAATAGTGCGAAAGCGCGATAAAGGAGATTTTTAAAATTTTTATATAAACCATAACCGAGATCATTCTTGTGTACAATTATCAATTAAAAGAAAGAGAATAAGAAATGAAATAATACGCTCGTAGATCAAAGCTTCCTCGGGTATAAGTTCACCTCCAATTCCTTCGCTTGAATTCCATCGTTGTGGTTCCTTCGTTAGATCAATGCAAGCCATAAGATGAGTGAGATTTATACATGCGAATTAGATCCTTTATTGCATAAGAAGTTGTTTGATCTTCGTAGTTTATATAGCTTTTATATTATTTTGCTTAATTTATGCGTTGCAGGGCTTATGAGGTCTTTTCCAGCTTGCAAGGGCAAAAATGTCAATTTTCCTACACCGGCGCTGTAGCGCCGATGCCAGGCTTAAAACTAGCATTGCAATGCCACCACCTGGCCAACTGTGATATCATCTCAACGCTGCAGCGCCCCAGTTCCATTATAAATTGGCTCTGCAGTGCCACCTCCAGTCTTTTTATGCTGCCTCAGCGCTGCAGCGCCGTTCCAAGGCTTAATCTTGGCACTGCAGCGCCACCTCCGGTTCCCAGGCAGAAAAGAGCTGGTTTTGACTTAGCTAAAGGAAGAAACAAAGATATATATGTGAAGTGGTAGCCTCCTTAGAGAGAGAGATCTAAAAATCCCCTTATGGGAACTATCTATCTTTCTCTCTTTTATAATTTTCTCTCCATTTGCTAGTAGATTATGTTTGTACATATAGTTTAGGTAGATTAGGGAGATGTTTGGGAATCCTTGATGCTCAAGAGCAGTTAGCAATACAGATTGGAAAGCTTGAAAGGATTGGAATTCTTAGAGACTGAAGAAGTTTGACAAAGTTTATTCTTATCCATTTGTTTTCTTTGATTTTGTAATCCATGAATGTTGTTTATATTGCTACTAATGTTAGTTTAAGAGCTATGAACTAATTATTGGCTCTAAGGTTATAATGGAGTCCTTTGTTAATTTGAATTGAATATCTTATCTCTTTAGTTGGCACCATATGGTTTGGATCAATATATTCATGCTTAACGACTCTTGCTAAGAAATTAGTTATGATTTTGGTAATCTATATGAAATTGAAAGAAGGATTGTAGATATACACCTCGATATATTAGCATGTGATTATGAGTTATCTACTTGATTCGACTGCATAATGTGTGTATAGAATAGACATATATATGTGCACCATGTGTGACCTAATTAAGAACTTAAGCTTTAAATCCTTGTTATGGTTAATTCGTATAGATATGTGTAGGATTATCACCTAGCTTGGATGTTTTTTTTCTGTTTTATTCTCTATCTGGTGGATCTAGAGAGCATATGTTTGTATATACCTCGGAAGAAGTGTATAAGTAGTTGTGTGTTCTTGGTCGACAAACTATCGTGACCACTAAGACCATAGAGAGAAGGCTAGGAAGTTTGATGAAACATAGCACACCAGGTGTTTGACAAAATGCCAGTGTGGGGTGAAGTTATGACCTTAGCTTGTAGCACCTTCGATACCATTCGTTATCCTTTTACTTGCTATGATAATTAGATATAACTAGATTAATTACACATCTGTTATTCTGCTGTTCGAATAAAACTTAAGCGATACAAAGTTGGTATTTGGTAAATATTAGTGATAATTCCTCGTGGGCTCGACACTCTTTTTATCACTGTATTACTTGTTAGACCGCGTATACTTGCGCGTGTTTAGTGACCGGTAATCCGACCAGCAAGTTTTTGGCGTCGCTGTCGGGGAGTTATTATTCTAATATTGTCAAATATTGATTTCAATCAATTTAGTCTTAATTTGAACATATATATTTCTTTTATTTGTTTGATCTTCCTTTTTGTTTTTAAGCTTATAGGTTATGGACGATCATTATTATCAATGGCATTTTGAGAGGACAACACAACTAAGATCGAAAGAAGGGCATAAGAGACTGCAAGATCAAATTTCAAATCTCTTGAGGTTTTCTGACAATGTTGAGTGTAAATTCACTCAGAATGTATACTGTCAGGAACGAGCTGACATTGAACCGACTTACTATCATCTAATCTATCAGGGTTATCCAAACTCTTAGGACTATAGTCAATAGCAGTATCATGATCCAAATTATTCCTATCAGATAGAATTCGAGTATTAGTCTCTGCCGTAATATGAGGCGACACCTCAAACTGATGAGAGCTTGTCTATATATTTAGAACGAGTCAAAGATAAAAGGCTTGAAGAGCTCTTTACCAACTTCATTGAGAGAAATGAAATTTGAATGGCAAACCAAGACACCTCATTACAGAGGCTCGAGATTCAATTGGGACAACTCATCAATGCTATCTGAAATCCACCGCAAGGCAGTCTACCGGTGTAACGCCCCAAAATTTGATCTATTTTCACACCCGGACTCTGTACGTCACGGTCCTACTTCTTACCAAACATACATCATTATATACTGAAATATAACAACATACATTCTCAAAATCCAAGTTCTAAAAACCTTATGACCTCTTTCGTTACATATAATGATAAATACATTATTCATTCCATCTTACAAGAGTGACTTTTATCTGCCACCAAGGATACATAACAGTTCATTAAACTAGTCTATAGTTCAATTTCATCTTTCTACATTACAAGTCTTCACTTGATCTTCTCGTTCATTCACATTCTGAATGACACTTCATCTGGATACCGTCAGCTTGATCTTTACGGGATCCTTAAGTTCTTTTAACATCGTTCGCTGAAAATGTTTTCATTTAAAGCAAGTGTGAGTATTCAATTGCCCAACAAGTTATAACAGTTGAACAAACAACTTCAATAGTTTAAACATTTCTTTAGAACTTCGATAACCAAACAAAGGTTATGAAGCAGCATGAATAATAGGAATAATCTTGATTCCTATCATTTTAAAACGATATTCACTTTCACTTTGCAATACTTTCATTCTTCTACCTTTTTCATACACATTCTGTCTGGCTAGAATCATTAGCACAGACTTAGCAATAACGGATCATATATAAACAGAGCATTCTCTTATTGAACAGTTTAATCACAGAATAGTTCATCTCATAGAAACAACGAAGTGTTCACATTGTGGCTCAAGGCCTCATACGTTCTACCGCCTTATACAAATATCGCACATTCGCACATAGACAGAACTTCTCAAGTTCAACATCTGAGAAGTTTAAGAAACTAGCATTCATATAATATGAATGAAGTTAGGAAATTTTCCTTATGCACAGCTACAACTTACGATGAACTACTCATTCCAATTCCTATATAGCACATAAGGAAAACATAAACACCAATTAGTCATATACTTAACTTACGCATTGGTTTACTTAACTTTACTTCTTAGGGTTCGCGTTCTTACAGTATAAGTTTACGTGACTAACTTTCATTACCGGCTTACGGCTTCATGACATACGGAGATGTCTTACTCAAAACGTTCATCATCTTTGATGATTTACATTCTTATCTTCTTCTTATAACTCCTATAGGACTCAGCACACATCGCTTCTCTACTAGTAGTCCATATGGTACTTTGAGTGGATTCCCACAAACAACCAACAAACAAGTTTTCGTCTCATCTACACTGCCATCACAGTGAGTTAGATCGGTTCCCAGTTTCGTATATACCATCGCTCTCTGAAGGAATTGTGTAGCTCAGCTCTCATATGTCAACCATCAAAGGTTACGATTGTACCACAACCTAACTTATCGTAACTTATTCGAACCATTAACTAGAATGTTCGTTAAGCCAATTTCTTATTCCTTACGGCTTTTTGGCAACTAAATGACATACCTCAGGATTCATTCTTTATTGTCCAAGTCATACAGTCTTTTGTATACTCAGAGCGATCATTTAAGCAAATCATTAACTCGGCTTCGTTTTATTAACAACATTATCTTAGTTTAGTTCTTTACCATTTATGGTTTAATCATTGATCTTCATTATCTTATGGTCAAACCATACACGGGGTGTAGGTTCTATCCGTTTAGTATTTGCGTACACTCAACCTTCACTTCGGTTAAAGTGTTTAACGCTTACATTTCATTCTATCATTCTCCATCTGAATCACAATCGGCTTCCATTAATCTTCTTACCGTTTGCTACGACTTTCTTAATACCATTCATTATTCTTCCTTAATGTCAAAGCCATACAATTCGTTGTATGCTAAGACCGATCATTCATCGTAACAACGTTGCGTTCACAGTGTCTGTACACTTTACACTTATCCCTCATTACCACAACCATAACATTGAAATGGTATTCCTTACATTTGTCACTCAACGTCTAAGGAATCACAATCATAGCAATCCATCACGTTCGTTCATTGCGACTATGGTCTAAGAATATCGATTCCGTAACCCGGCTCTACATTCTTTTTCTTTTAATCTCGCTTAATCTTTTCGTTAAACCTTTATTAAAGGTTTTAAATCACTTGATTAAGTCTTACATTTGATAAACTATATGTTCATTAACTTTCGATACACTTGCCCCGGGTTTTGAGCATTTAAAAGCTCCTTACTGACTTTTTCCCCACACCGGCGCTACAGCACCGGCTTCCTCATTCTTCTTCATGCTGTGGCACCACTCAGCAGTAGTTGATGGCACGGCCCTCGCGCTGTAGCGCTTCTCTCTTCCTTTCCTCTCGCACTACAGTGCAATTTAGCAATGCACAACCTCCCCGACCTGGCGCTGTTGTTCCGCCTCTCAAGGCATAGCTGGCGCTGCGGCGCCGAGCCTAAACCCTAGAAAATTTCTCTAAGTGTTAAATCCGATTAGAGACGTTTACTTCTCGATCTCATAACTTCTTCGTTATAACTCGGAACGAGTTCGTTCCAAAGCCATTCTCTTCCTTATCTTGCATACTTCAATACCCCACGAACAGAACTTTGTTCTGAATCCATTAACATGCCATTCGATTGGCTTGATCTTCACCCTTCGTTCATTTTTACGCTTTTAATGTTCCTCGTTTGTTCGTCCGTAATTCGATCATCCGAACTCAGAACTCGTTCATTCTTAAGTCCACGACTCACATTTTCTACATTCTATTACTTTCTTATGAAACCCTTCATGTTCTTTTCATTTACTAACTTTTAAATTCTCGTTCATCTTTTACAAAATTTTCGCCATAACTTTATTATAGCTAAGTTTTAATCCGTTCTTCATTAACGTTTCTACCGTTCTAAACCAAGTAATAAGCAACTAACTTATACACGATGGTTTTAAGCTTGTCCATCAACAACAATTATCCTACGATGGTTTTAAATTTGTCCATCAACAACGTTCTTCGTGTTCTTCGCTTGTTCTTCGTTCGTTCTTCATTTTCAATCGATATTTTGGATTACGATTTCACTTTTTCTTGAAATTTGATGTTATAGAACACCATTCCTTATTATTTCACCTACTCATTCATTTAATCCACTCCGATCGTTTAAAGTCATTACAAATCTTATACTTCCTTAAGAAATTTATAAAAAAAAACTTATAATCCTTATTTCTTCATTTTCTCATGATTTCAACCATATGAAATCATTCCTAACATCACCTACTTCTTATTCTCATTAAGTTATGTTTTTAAACATAAAAAAACTTATGAAAACTATATACGAGGCAAGGTTCCGGATTACCTTTCTCTATTAATTTTCTTTCGTCGGACAAAGTTTGCACACGAGCAAGCTTTTCCTCCTCATCTTTCCTCCATTCCGAACTCTCTCTCTATCTCAAGTGTTATAGGATTTTTAAAATCCAAAACAAATGAATTAATCTTCCTATTTATAGAAAACTAAGGCTAGGGGCATTTTGGTCATTTTGCCCCCAAACCTTCTTACTATTCACACCTCCATACTATTCCCACCTCCTCAATACACCTCCTTACTATTCACAAAACTTCCCTTGGAAGTTTCGTGGTTCCGTCTTTCGTGTTTCTTTCGACAGTTTGAAAACTGCGATTCTCAGAATCCAAATTTTTTTTAGATATTTCGTCTTTACTTTACCGATTAACTTTTACGTATTCTTTGGATTTCTAAAAAAATGAAAAATAGTTTTTGGCGTTAAGCATTTTCCTTCACGTTTTCTCCTGACGTAGTTAAACGAGTGAATGGTACATAATAGTACTTTTCGTCGTTTTTATTTCGTCCGATTTTTGCACATTTTTTGAGAAAATTTTTATTGGCTTACTTAACTTTTCACGATATATTATCATCAAATCTTTTGACAGAATGTAATTTCGACATACCGAACTCTTGGAAAGGCTTAGGTTATTCAAACCCTAACCCTTAGAATTTCGTCGAGTGAATAGTGCCTATTTCGTCTTTTTCCCAAGAAATATACTTGTTTCCAGAAAAAAATTATTTTAATCTTGAAAATTCTTACTCATTCAATCTAGCTCGTAGCCAGAATCCTCCCGACTTATAATCATCCTAGGTTATAGAACGATTAATAAACACATAGTACATAATAATATTAATAAAAATTCATTTTATTAATAACTAATTCTTTAAACTTAAATTCTGGACAACCCGAATTTCAGGGTCGTTACAACCTGTCATAACTAATCAGAACGATGAAGTTGTAGAGAATTGTATGGTGGATACACAAGGAGAAGGCTATGAGTCTCACAAAGTTGTTGAGGGAGATGTGAAAGTGTCTATTGACCAATCTATGGAGTCTGAGGAAGAAAAAGAAAGGATCATGAGTGGGTGTATTATCGAGACTGATAAGAAGTTTAAGCCCACGCTCACGGTTGTTGAAATCCTAGAGGGTCCACTAGATCACATTGAAAGATTTTAGTTTGATGAGAAAGGAAAATTAGTGGATAATTCAAGTGGTGAATGATTCTTCGTGCCAATGGGTGAAGTGAAATTTAGGGATGGCCAATCATCCATGTCTGCCATGAACATCAAAGAGTTGACAAATAGGTGGCATGAAATGGTCGTCTTCACATATGAGCCGGATTGAAAGGCAGTGAAAGAGTCGGGCCGATGTATATAAACAAGTGCTTAGTGGGGAGGCAACCCCATCTCAGTATCAAAATTTCTGTTTGTCTTTGTTTTTGTCTAGTTTACTTTGCATCTTTTCTCTTTAGTTTGTTAACTTAGGTTTCAGTATGTTCATTACTGTTATTTTATCTAGTAAGTATGTTAGTGTGTATATAGTATTGGTAGCATGTTTATATATCGTATGTAGGTTGCATGTTATTCTAGTATGTTGTTATTGTGTATGCAGTAGTTGAGTTAAACTAGTTATCATGTGGGTTGTTAATAATTTTTGTGTTGCTTAATTAAGATGACTTACGCTTGGCTTTACATGTGCAGAAAAGCCAGGTAGAAAATTCTTATGCAAGGTCAATGCTGCAGCGCCAGAATTTGTACTGAAAGTCGTGCTACAATGCCAATACTCTTTCAAGACACTGGACAATTGCGCTGCAGTGCTAGAAGTTGCACTGAGTGCTGCACTGTAGCGCTGGGTTCATTTCCCCAATCTTTATTTCATGCTGCAGCGCCAAGAAACAAAGCACACATTGCCCTGCAGCGACACAAAATAGCCCAACCTACTTGAGAGACGCGCTGCAACGCAATTTTTTTCTATAACTGGCGCTGTAGCGCCACTTAAAAACCCAGTGTTAAAAGTCCGCATTGTAGCGCCTCTCAACAAAGGAAAGGCCTCGCTACAGCACCATTAGCGAAATTTTGTTGACTTAATTAGGTAGAACTCGGCTTCTACACTCATTTCTTTCCCTTGTTCGCATATAACCCCCCCCCCCCATTTTTCCTTTCAACCTTACTCGTCAATTGCACGCAAGTTCTCCACAACCCTAACCTTCGATCGAATAGCACATCGTAACCCTACGTGAACCCCAAGCTAAGTGCATATCCAAAATTGTGATCAGATTCAAGCTAGGGTTCTCCACTCAAGGTAATTAGGATTTTCATTTCATCAGAAACTGAATTCGAGTAAGTTGAGTCTTCTAACGAACTTTTGGATTTGCACACTTCTCCTTGTCTGTGGGGGTGATTTCCACTGAAGGGAATCTGGATTGTGAATTTTCAAGCAAGGGCTGTCAAAACTAGGTTTCCAGAATTTGCACACTAGGTGTTTGACAGATTGCTTGAACCAAAATTTGATTTGTTTGGGCTATATTTATATTGGAATTCTTTAGGGATTATTTGGTCATAAGTTTGGGGGTTGTTTCTGCATAGATTGGCATTGATGTTGCAGATTGGGTTTGGAGTGTTCGTTGGCTTGAATTGGCAACCACTGGCTTCTTACTTCTATTCACCAACTGCTGAATTTTGAAATGGCTACAAAGAGACAATGCCTTAGCATTGGCGGCTTCGCATCAGCAGCACCACTAAGATGAGACACTGAAAAATTCATCAACGAAAAAGCTTGGAAAAGGTACAAGCATTCCTTTGCCAAAAGGAACTTAGTGCCTGAGCAAGGTTTTCAGCCTGATCAAACAAATGATAGCAAACTGATGGTCATAATTATTGGACGCAAGTTGGTGCACTTTATAATTTCTTCTAAGTCGACGATCTTCTCCATGGTCCGTGAGTTTTATGCAAATGCCAGTGCCGACGGTCGAGCTGTTGTTCATGTCAGAGAGCGATCAGTGGCGTATGATAGTCAATCCATTAATGAACTTTTTGTGATGCCAAGCTATGATGACAAGGACTATTTAGAGTAAGGGCTTCGCTGCTATGATTTGGACGATATCGTTAGGAGGCTCTTCAAGACAGGGACAACATGGAAAACCATTGAAACAACGGGTGAGAAGACTAGTTTACCACATCATGCACTCAGTCGTTATAGGAAGGTGTGGTATAGTTTTGTGTGTGCCAATATGATCCCTACTCGCCATCTTAGTGACGTGACTAAGGATCGAGCGATCCTATTATTCTCCATGTCTTGATGTCGATATCGGAGTTCTCACTCAGGAGTCCATCCTGAAGGCGATCAATAGTACCACTTTTGGGGAACTTCTGTATCAATCCTTGATCACCCGATTGTGCAATGGTGCATGTATTCATTGGGGGCCAGAAGAGATAGCTTTGACACCCATGTTAGTCATTGACCATTAAGTCATCTCAAGCTTCAGTGTATGGGATGAGGCGGCCTCACATATTAGAGGTGAGGGGTACGGGCCACCTACTGAGCCTCCTCATACTACAGAGGCAGAGACAACTCAGCAACCAGATTCCAGCTCGTCTGCACAAGGACCATTAGCAGAGATTTTAGCAACCCTTAGCCTCTTACATCAAACCAAAATACAGTTACAGTAGAGTCATATAGCAGCGGTTGCCTAGATGCAAGACATCATGATGAAGTATCAAGTTGAACTAGTTAACACTATGCATAGCATCTATACATCTTACTGTGGCGAAGATGCTGATTTCATGCCATTCGAGTTTCTGGAGCCTCCTATTTTCCCTCTATGTCCACCACCATCTCCTGAGGTAAACGGTGATCGTGACGGTGACAACAATGACCAAGGTGGTGACGAGTGACTTTATCTCCACGACATTCGCTCACATTCTGATTGTTGCATTACTAGACAATGATGACATTGCCTGATTCAAGTCTTGGGGGAGATTTCTATTTTATTGTTATATATGAATTGTTTTTATGAACTGCGTTTTGACATCATTTTGGGCTTGCTTAGCCATAGATTTATTATGTTTTAGTATTATTATGGATGGATGCCATGAACAGTGTTAGTTCCCAGATGGCACACAATAGATCTAGAAGGGGGGGTTGAATAGATCCTGTTTTATTTCAAAAATCTTTTCCATTTTAGTTTACATTGCTAAGTAATTAGTAGATAACAAACTTAAGAATTATTTCAAACACAATGGAATAAGTTAAGGTATCCCTTCATAGATGTTATGTTGACCATTTTTCTAGAGTTAGTTTAGATGTAAGTAAGTATCATATTTATGGCAGTTATAGATTCATAATGTAAATAACAATATATTAAAGACACAAGGGATTTTAAGTGGCTTAGGGACTCAAGCTCCTAATCCACCCTTCTGCTTCAACAAACAGAGATTCCACTACGGAAGTCTTTACATCTCTGAATCGCTAGGATTCCTTCAAGGCAAGCAGCCTTGGAACTTTAGTTCACTAAGAACTTTTCCAGTCTGGTAGACTTGGAACATCAGTTCACTAAGAACTCTTCAAGGCCAGCAGCCTTGTAACTTCATTTAGTTCCTAGGACAAGGACCCTTCAGGCCCTGGCTTCTTGTTGATGTTGTTGTTGGTGCTGATCTACTAAGACGACTTTAAGTTTGTTCATCCTTTGATACTTAGCAGCTTGTTGTGATCCTCTTTGGATTCTACATCGAGACTGGATCACTATTGGACTGACTGCTAAGTTATTCATGAAGCTCGATCTCTTTGAGTACCTAGCAGTTGCCACTTATTCCTTAGTGCAGCTGATCTTGTGGTTAGTCCTTTTCTGATTTTAACTTACACTGCTTCAACGCATGAGGTTCACTAAGTCTTTACATCTTTGGTAGAATCAGTCTGGAATTTAGCATTCCTCGAACCTTGGTTGACTTCTATACAAATTTGTTTCTATTTCTATTATTCTTCAGCTTTTGACGGTTCATGGTGATTTGTAGACTGGCTCTTTGAATCTTCTCTCCGATCTGCCAATCTTTTGAATGCTATTTTCTTGGCCTTCTCTACTCTCAGCTTAGCTGCCATTCTCAATGGCATTCTCATAGTTGTTGAGTGAAGCCTTTTTCTGTTAAAGCTCTTCTCTTATCTTGCTTCAGTTCTACTTTAGTTGTCTCACTGCCACTGAGACTTATTATGATTTAGCTCTATAGAACTCGTAGAGTCAACAACCTAACAAAAACCAACAACTTCATCTTTTGAGCTTCACCTGTTAAATAGTCTTTCATAAGCTTCCCGTTGGATTATATCCATTTGAAGCTATTTGAATTAATTCACAGATCTCGAGTTATTTGGAACAGACTACAGATGTGACATGACAGCCCCTTCTTAACTTTTTTGACACTATAGTCTACTATTTCACCTACCACATCAGAAATGTTACTTTAACGTGTCAAGCTGGAAGTCACCTTTATTTCTTCTTTCTGATTCCTCGATCCGAACATCAGGAGTTGTCC
Source organism: Panax notoginseng (assembly GCA_016801055.1). Taxonomy (NCBI): domain Eukaryota; kingdom Viridiplantae; phylum Streptophyta; class Magnoliopsida; order Apiales; family Araliaceae; genus Panax; species Panax notoginseng. The sequence continues at coordinate 85,897,088 of CM029019.1, forward strand.
TTCTATATCGATGCTTTTAATACCCAACGATCAAATGTCAGTCTTTGTATTGAGACATTGCCAAGGCTTCAATACTCAGCTGATTGAACTCTAAGATTCTGATGCATATGACTAAACTCTACGATTCTGATAGTGTTCTATGAATATGCAAAACAGAACTTCTCTTCCTTTACTCGTGCAGTGCTTCACCACTTCTACTTACCTTGACTTGCATTAGGCACTGACTACTTGTTTGACTGCTCTGGCCCTCCTTAACTTCAAGACTCATCGGATTGGTCATGCTCATCTCTCTTTATCCTTGTGATTTCCCATTCACATATCACCAATGGTTTGATCCATTCTTAATTTTCTTTGTCTATTTTGTATAGGTTGGACAATATCTCTATTATAGACATCATCAGTTCCTACTTCTACTCTGGCAAGCACAATGATCATAGCCATACCCAAGATCGTCATCTTTTGTTTATTTTAACAACTACTGCGTTGCTGGCTTCCTTTAGTCAATCACATTATTTGAAGTCTTCTTATTATTGCTTGTGGAAGATGTGACACCCCCAAATCCAGGTTCTCTAACCCCAGATTCAGTGCTCACGATCTATCATCCTCATAAGCATTCTATAACTATTACGGAATAATAAACATACATTGTTCATTATAATAAAGTTTCATAACATAGTCCCAACGTCTTCTTAACCTTAACCTAAACACACCATTCATATCACAAAAGGTTTACATAAGAAATTCCATCAGATAATATAACTAATCATTCATTCTAAACTATTCCTGGATCTTGCCCTTGCCTTTGTGTTTCGCATTGGATCCTTCGGGCTTAACTGAAATAAATATCACGATATAGCAAGGGTAAGCAACTAATTTGCTGAGCAAGTTTATATACAAGGGAGATATATCATGACTAGAAAGAAGTTTTGCTTTCAATGTTCAACAATAGTATAAGATTGTAAAGGAACATAAATTAATAATCAACAATTGAATATTCGAATAATTGAATAACATGTACTGTGTGGTTTTGAAATAACCATGAACATTTGCCAAGGTTCTCAGTCATTTAAACTGGACCTCTTAATAAGTTTTAGTATTCAATGGGATCAGCCTTTCATACCCCGTGATTAATGCATTACACTTAATAATCCAGCATCGATATCATGCCTTAATCAAATTCGTCATTTTTCTCAGTCAAGAGTTCTTATCATAGCAATTTAATAAGAACAGCTTTATAAAACACATTTGATTTAACAAATTTAAATATGCTTGATCTAGCAGATACAATTAGCATAGGTCTTTCGCATAAACAGCTCATGAATGAAGAACTTTAATTTAATTCGCAGTTCAGTAATAATAGAATAGGAATTCAATTGCACAAAATACGAATCTCAATAATCAATATAGATGTGAATAATCATCAATAATTATTCACCAACATGCTTTGAAAATAATAACTCGAGTTTGAGTTAGGGAACTTGCCTCGTTTGTAGGTTACGGCTACGCAATTAAATTCTGTCCGCTAGGCAATTTAATTATCTTCCTTTGAGAGACCTATAGTTAATCTTTCAATTAGCCATAGCATAACATTAGATTATGTAATCACATAGATATCATATATTACATTTAGTTCTTAGAAATATTATATTGCCTCGATAATGTTACTATTAAATAATAAATACCTTTAATTCACCTAATATTATTAATCTTGATAATATTTAAATCACCTCTTAGTATTATTAGTTCACTAATAATACTTTTATTCGCTTACTAATATTATTAACATATTAATAATATTTTAATATTTTACTAATATTATTAATCCTCTTAATAATATTTTAATTATGCATTAATATTATTACTTTAATAATATCTTACTTATGTTTTAGTATCATTAATCAATTAATAATACTTTATTCATTTACTAATAATATTAATATTTTAATAATATTTTATTCATTTACTAATATCATTAATCATTTAATAATATTTTATTACATTTTTCATAACATTTTATTTAATATCGAATATTATTATTTACTTAATAATATCACATTCTAATATTATCAATATCATAATAACATTTTAATAATTTATTAGATCTATAAACAATTTATTCTAATTGTTCACCCTTTATTAAACCACTTATTTAATATCTATAAAAGGTCATAAATATTATTTCTTATTATAAATTACCAAAATATCCTAAAATAGTCATAATATTATATATTAGGAGTATTCAAGCATTAAAATCATATTTTTCTTATTTAAGACATCATTTAACTATTTATTTCATTTTATTCATAACTTCATCACTTTTAGGAAAAATACCAAACTGATTCCAAATAATTTTCTTTTCTGGATTTGGACAGTATATGACCCAACAATGATCTCCAATTTTTTTCTTGAATTTTAGAAAGTGATTTACTAATTTTAAAGTGCCCAAAACACTCGGATCTTGCTTCATTTTTCGTAAATCGAGTTTTGCTTAGAAACATCTAAAATTATCAGGGTATACCCTCATAACATAAATGCATATACTGTAAAATTTTCAGAATTTTCCAGTGTATTACACTATGAGAAATTTTGGTGTTAATATTTAGGAGTCCTTTACGAAAATAGTCATTACGCACAACCTATAAATCGAAACGTGTCCGTTCCTTTTCCCACACATAGATAACTTCTCAAGGTACCTCTGTGATTTTTCCTAGATTTTTAAAAGACTTGAAACTGTTCGAAACAACCTTAAGAAAAATGGGGACAGTAGCTTTTTAGGGTTTTAAAACCTTAATACTCTATGTGGACTGTTTTGGGGAAAACAGCTCCCAAGGCTTCAATAATTTGTAGATTTGTGTTCTACCACTTGGGTTTACTATATAACTCATGTATCTAGCACCCCTCGTTCGACGGATCACAAATCCAAGTTATAAAACTTGATTTACACAAGATTTAGTGGAAGAAAAATAAGGGTTTAACCCCTAGGAGAACATATGCTCATTTTTTCCCTCTAAACCTTTGATCTAACACTCAAAATACTTAGTTCCATACATGATGATATATAGAACTAGGGTATCTTGAGTATTAGTTCATAACCCCAACAAATCTTACTATAACACAAAATAGAAGAAGAAGATGGAGGTTTAGGTTATACCTTGATCTAGTAGCAACCTTCCTTGATTTACCAAAGTAATATATAATCTTATGGTGCATTAACCAAGAAAGTACACTCCTCTCTCTCTCTCTAAAAACCGAACCCCTCTCTCTCTTTTCTCTCTTTGTATTTTGCTAGCTTGGGAGAAAAATAGAATAAGAAGAATAAGAGAGATGAAATGTCTAGCAAGTGAAATGTGGTGATTTAACTAATATCCCCCATACTTTTGTTGTCCCTTGGATAAAAGGCTTTGCTTTATCTCTTCCGATTGAGCCTAATCATGTGATTAAGGGCGCTAAGTATATTTTCTACCAATGGGAGATGGACACACTTGTACTTGATGTAAGAGTTACTAATTAAGGAACTTGATTAGCATAATTTTGTTGCCTTAAAAGGCCTAATATGGCTGGTCCCCCTTGCCCCCATTATCTCCTCCGTTTTGCTTTTATTTTAAATGCACAAATTTGATTAATCAAAAGTTTAAAATACCCTTAATTAAGTGGGCTAAGTATTGGTTTGCATTTTATTTCTTTTGGGCTTCTCCTTTAATTGTTTTGGGCCATGTAATAAACATAGTCTAACAAGTTTAATATATGTTACCCAAATTGTTTATTTAGGATTTTCATTCCCAATACTTTGAAAATTAATTACTTATACATGTGACTTTAGCTCATAACCAAATTAGGTTTACTAGAATTAGGTTTAAAAATTATTAGTCACTTGAAATAACAAGATTATCCACTTAAGTTAGTATACATATTAAATACTAACCTTTCCTTATTATCATAACTCTTAGGTTATTTAATTGTCTCACCTAATGTATAATTAGGTTACGAAGCTTTCATTTTTAAAGAAATCTATAATTGTATATATATCCATAGCTATAGTATATATGTTTATTGATCCATGCACCACTTCACCTATGTTGTCTCATATTAAATTACTATATTGCACAAAGTTTTTACATATCAATAATGTACCTACATATATACCGACTTAAAATTCACAGTTATTACATCATCCCCCCTTATAAGAATTTTGTCCCCGGAATTACATATAGGGTTACTCAAAAAGATGTGGATAATTTTCCCTCATCTTTTCTTCGAGTTTTCACGTAGCTTCTTCAGCATTGTGGTTCCTCCAAAGAACTTTTACAAAATGTATAACCTTATTTGGCAATTTCTGCTCTTTTCTATCTAAAATTTCAACCGGAACTTCCTCGTACGACAAATCCTTCTCGACCTGAATTGGCTCGTACGATATCACGTGCTTGTAATCAGGCTTATATGGTCGTAGCACTGACACATAAAACACATTATGAATATGTTCCAGTTCAGGACGTAGAGCTACCTCGTACGCCACTTCGCCTATCTTTCTCATGATCTTGAAGGGTCCAATAAATCTCAGACTTAGTTTACCTTTCTTTCCAAACCTTATCTTTCCCTTCCAGGGAGATACTTTCAAAAATGCATAGCTTCCCACTTCAAAATCTTTCTTCTGTCGATGAAAGTCTGCATACTTCTTCTGGCAATCTTGAGCTGCTACCAGTCGGGCTCTTATAACCTTGATGATCTTTACGGTCTACTGCACCAGTTCTGGTCCCAACAGTCGATGCTCACCCACTTCATCCCAGCATAAGGCCGTTCTATATTTCCTCCCATATAGTGCTTCGTACGGCGGCATTCTGATACTGGCGTGATAGCTATTGTTGTATGTGAACTCTACTAATGGAAGATGATCCTCCCAGCTACCCTTGAAGTCTATCACATAAGCTCTGAGCATGTCTTCAAGCGTTTGAATCGTTCTCTCCCTTTATACATTGGTCTGCGGATGCTACGCGGTGCTCATCATTAGTTGCGTCCCCATTCTTTCTTGAAGACTCTTCCAGAAGTTTGACGTGAATCGCGGATCCCTATCCGATACAATAGATACTGGTACGCCATGTCTCGAGATAATTTCTTTGATATATAATTTGGCTAGCTGGTCCAAACTATACCTGATCTTGATCAGTAAAAAGTGAGCCAACTTCGTAAGACGATCTACAATCACCCATATGGCGTCGTGCCCTTTTTGCGTTGCTGGAAGTCCCACCACAAAATCCATCGTGATGTGCTCCCATTTCTATTCTGGAATCTCTAAAGGCTGTAGTAATCCACTCGGTCGTTGATGCTCCGCCTTGACTCTCTGACAAGTTAGACATCTGATGACGCATTTTGTAACCTCTCTCTTCATGTTTGGCCACCAAAAGTGTTGACGTAAATCTTGATACATCTTTGAGCTTCTTGGGTGTATCGAGTACCTCATACTGTGCGCTTCTTACAAAATCTCTTCTCTTAGTTCTAGTACTAACGGTACCCAAATTCGTCCTTAGGATCTCAGCAGTCTGGTGCCATCAATCTTGTATTTTATTTCATCCCCTTCAGTTAACCGTTTCTTGATGTTGTCGTAATCTTCGTCCTTCTCTTGAGCCTCTTTAACCTTATCTAATAAAGTCGGGCTCGCTGCCACTGTAAATAATTTCTCATTGGTCTCCATCGGATACTTAACCTCTAAGTGAAGTCGTTCGAAATCTTTCACCAATTCCTCTTGAATGGTCAACTTCAGTAACTTCTCTATGCCTTTTCTGCTCAGGGCATCTGCCACTACATTTGCTTTGCATGTATGGTACAGAATCTCACAATCATAATCCTTGATCAATTCTAGCCATCGGCGCTGCCTCATATTTAGCTCCTTCTGCGTAAAGATATACTTCAGACTCTTGTGATCCGTATATATCCCACATTTCTTGCCATACAAATAGTGCCTCCAAATCTTCAAGGCAAAAACTACTGCTGCTAACTCCATGTAATGAGTCGGATAACCCTTCTCATAGTCCTTTAGCTGACGTGAAGCGTACGCAATGACCTTACCGTGCTGCAGTACATAGCTAAGACCCTTGTGTGATGCATCACTATACACTACAAATCCTCCCGTGTTATCTGGTAAAGCCAACAAAGGTGCTTGACTGAGCCTGTTCTTCAATTCCATGAAACTCTCTACACATTTCTCTGTCCAAACGAACTTCACCGTCTTTTTAGTAAGGTTGGTCAACGGCGATGCTATCTTTGAAAAATCATAGATGAATCTCCGATAGTATCCTGCTAATCCCAAGAAACTACTAATTTCTGTCGGCGTCTTTGGATGTTCCCAGTTGATAACTGCTTCTACTTTTGCTGGATCCACCGAAACACCATCCTTGTCAATAACGTGACCCCAAAACTGTAATCTCTGCAACTAAAACTCACAGTTGGAGAACTTTTCATACAACTTCTCCCTCCTTAACGTCTCCAACACTATCCTTAGATGCTCAGCGTGCTCTTCCTCTGTCTCTGAATATACCAGAATGTCATCGATGAACACGACAACAAACTTATCCAAATGTTGTTTAAACACTTTGTTCATCAAGTCTATGAATGCTGCTGGCGCATTCGTCAATCCAAATGACATTACCAAAAACTCAAAGTGCCCATACTGAGTTCGTAATGCCGTCTTTGGAACATCCTCCTGCCTCACCTTCAATTGGTGATAACCGGTTCTCAAGTCGATTTTTGAAAAGTATTTCGCCCCCTTCAACTGATCAAATAAATCGTCGATCCTGGGCAACGGGTACTTGTTCTTAATGGTGGCCTTATTCAACTCTCGGTAGTCGATACAAAGCCTTAATGACCCATCCTTCTTCTTTATGAATAAGACTGGTGCTCCCCACGGTGATACGCTCAGTCGAATGTATCCCTTATCTAACAACTCTTGTTGTTGAACCATCAGTTCCTTTATTTCTACCGGAGCCATACGATACGACGCTTTGGATACCGGTGAAGCTCCTGGTGCCAAATCGATAACAAACTCTACCTCTCTATCTGGTGGCAATCCCAGAATCTCATCTAGGAAGACATCAACGAATTCCCTTATAATAGGTATCTGACCCAGTTTACCCTCGACTCTGCTGGTATCCATAATGTGAGCCAAATAACCTATACAACCCTTCCTAAGCAACTTCTTTGCTTGAACCATCGTCAAACAATAAGATTGTCTCGGCGATTTACTGCCATGAAATACCACATTTGACTTATTCGGAGTCTTTAGGTGTACACACTTTTTCTTACAGTCAATAATCGCTCCGTGACTCGATAACCAATCCATCCCGAGGATTACATCAAACTCTCCAAGATGAATCGATATCAAATTCACGTTAAGCTTAAACCCCCTTACATCAGCACAACAGTTCCTAAGGATGTAGTCTACAGGGATAATTTCTTTGTTTGCTACTTCTACATTCATTGGGTGTTCTAATAGTTCACGAGGTAAACTTAATCTTTGAGCAAATTCATCAGATACGAAAGAACATGAAGCTCCCGAATCGAATAACACATAGACATTTATATCATTGATCGGAATTATACCTGACACCACCTCCCTGGATGCCACGACATCTTGCACTGTAGTATTAAATGTCCTTGCTGTTGGCTTGTTTGGCTGGGCTGGTCCTCCACTGGTTGTCCTAGTGTTATTGCCCCTGTTGCAGTTTCTGCCATCCGTGCTTTTCTTTCTCGGGCAATCCTTGATCCGATGTCCCTCTTCACCACAGTTAAAACAACCTCCCTTTTTCACCTTAGGAAAATTGGGTGAGGTATGCTCTTCTTGTCCACAGGTATAACATACCGTTTTCACTTCATGCACTCTCCCGAATGACCCTTTCCAGAGTTTCCACACACCGACTTCTTTTGTTGTACACTTCCTTGCTGACTCTCCAAATTACTACTCCACTTCCACTTCTTGTTGTTGCTACCACCACTACTAACATTCTGATTCCCACCTTCTACTTTCTTCTTGTTCTTCTCCTTATTGTACTTTGAGACCGCTTTGCTTCCACCTTCCCCTATGAGAGCTTTCTCTAACAGAGTTGAAAATGACGTGATTTTTAAAACCGCTATCTTACTGTAAATCCACGTCTTTAATCCATTTTTGAACCTTCTTGCTTTCCTCACCTCCGTGTCCACCTGATGTGGAGCGAATCTGGCCAATTCATTGAACTTCGCAGCGTACTCTGACACTGACATATTCTCCTGTTTTAATTCCAAAAACTGGATCTTCATTCTCGCTTGTATACTTTCAGGGAAGTAGTTCCCAAAGAACAACTTCTTGAACGCTTCCCAAGTAACGATTCCAGTCATGGCTTTGTTCTGGTTGGCCTCCCACCAATAGTTAGCCTCACCCTTTATTAAGTAGGTAGCAAAAATTATTTTCTGCTCTTCTGCTACTCTAGCAATAATGAAGGCCTTCTCAATCTCCTTTACCCACGTCTGGGCCTCTATCGGGTCTGTTGTTCCTCAAAACTTCGGCGGTCCTACTACCTTGAAGTCCTTAAAGTTGGCTAGTTGGCTTCCCGCCTGATTTCCTCCAAGTTGAGCTTGATTCCTCATAGCTTCAGCCATCATGTTGATAAAGTCTTGGATTGGGTTTGGTTGAGCTCCCGCTGCATTATTAACTGACTCTTTGATCACTTGGTTCCTTAGTACACGTCTGGGCGACATTATCTAATGAAACAAAATTCTAACCCGTTACTCGGGTTTTATTATTGTGACGCCCCAAATCTGAGTTCTCAACCCCGGGTTTGGTGCTCACTATCCATCATCAACATAAGCATTCTATATACTATTGCGGAATAATAAACATACGTTGTTCATTATAATAAAGTCTTATACAATACCCCAAGGTCTATTACCGTAACATAAACATACCTTACTTAAGTTACATAAAGTAACACAAAAGGTTTACATAAACATCAAACATAGTATTTCATGATACTTAAACATTTATAATAACTATTCTTGGACCTTTCCCTTGCCCTTGTCCTTCTTACTTGAACTCTCTGGCTTAGCTGAAATAAATGTCATGATATAGCAAGGGTAAGCAACTAATTTGCTTAGCAAGTTTAAGTACAAAGAAGATATATCATGATTAGTAAGAAATTTATCGTTCAATGTTCAACAATAGAAATTAATTGCGAAAGAACAAGAATTAAGTCTTGATAACTGAATGTTCGGATAACAGATACTGAGTGGTCATAATGACCATGAACATATGCTAAGGTTGTCAGCATTTAAACTGGTCCTTTTAATAAGTTTTCGTAATCAAGGGGATCAGCCTTTCATACCCGGTGTATTATGCATAAACACTTAATTTACGAGCAATAATTGTTTTTCAATAATGCTTTAATCAAATTGTTCTTTTTCTCAGTCTTGAGTCCTTACCAAATCAATTGGTGAAGAAAAGTTTTTAACAACATATTTGATCTAGCCGATACAATGATCATAGATCCATATTTTAAACAGTGCATGAATAAAAGAACTTTAACTAATTCACAGTTCAATAATAATAGAACAGGAATTTAATTGCACTGAGCGCGAGCATCAATAATCAATATGGATGTGAATAATAAACAATAATTATTCACTAACATGCTTTGAAAAGAATAACTCAAGTTTGAGTTAGAGAACTTGCCTTGACTGCGATCTACTGCTACACAATTTAATTTAATCTCTTTATTGTAAAGACCTATCATTGATAAGATTGATCTTACAATCAACATATCATACTTTATATTATAATACAATTACTCTATCAGCAATTTACTTATCCACATAATCAATTATCTGAAAACATTCTTATTATTATCATTCTTTGATAATATATTATTTACTTTGTCATATTTCTTATGATTTAACACTTAATCTTTCCTTTTATTAGTCTCTTCTTTATAATCTAGTAAGATGAATACTAACATCATAGTCTAGATTATACAAACATGCAATCCAGCCACCTGGATTGACTAATTCAGCAAACTGAATTCAACAAACTTCCAATCCAGCAAGACTAGATTCTAAATCCTTCAATCCATCAAACTGGATTCTAAATCTTTCAATCCAGCAAACTGGATTCAACATTTTTTCCAATCCAGCAAGCTGGTTTCCATATCTCTTTTACGAAAATACCAAATCAACTTATTATTTTTCTATCCTTTGGCCATACTTATATGCATGTATTTCATACACAAAAAGTATTTTTCCGTAATTTTTCAATTTCTTTTACTATTTTTCAAAAATCATTTTTAGTGCGTGGCTTAAGAAATTAGCCCCATCATGCTCAACTCCAGAAATTCCCATCTCTTGGCATAATCTCATACATGTTAACGTGACCCTCCAGTTTAAATTTCGTGGCCATCGGAGTTATAGAACTCCGGTTATAGCGATTTTCGTCCGAAAAATCTAAATATTGAAATGATCATAACTTGGTCATTTTAAGTCGGAATGAGCTCATTTTTGGACAGGAGCTACTTTATGACATATATTTTCATGTCCCAAAAGGCCGGAATTTATTTCATATTTTAAGTGGCCGAAATTGCCCTTTCAAAATTTTGGGCAGACCTCGTTTTGAAATTTTTAGATTTTACCTACTTTGCTAAATTCAGTTCATACGGAAATCTACAACTCCTTTTTAGGTGATTCCACTTGGGTTTGAAAGATAACTCATCATATTACTCTCCCAAATTTTTCCAGAATTTTAAAATACCAGAAAAATGACGAAACTACCCCTTTCTTTGACTGACCAAAAACAGTTTATTTTTCTTTCAAAAGACCAAACTGTTTTTGCTAAAACAGTTGCTACCACTTGTGTATTCAACATTTTTGAATGCTACTACTTGGGTTTAGTAGTTAACTTACATATCTAACACCCCTCTTTGACGGATCACAAAAAGAAGGTGTAGATCAAAAACGATAGTCGATCAAAGGATGTGAAAAAAACTAGAGTTTTCTTACAAAACAAAACTAGTTTCTTTTCTATCCTTTTGATTCACTTTCTAACACTCAAATATGTTAGATTCATACATGAAACCATATAAAACATGTAGATAGAGGGTTTTAGACCTCTAGATCATAAACCTTAGATAACCAAAATCAACCAAAATAAAAAGAATAAGCTAGATTAGTTTTCACCTTGATTTTTGGGCACACTTCCTTTTTCTTCCAAAGTAAGAGATAAACTTTGGGTGCATCAATGGTGAATTTCCTTCCTCTTTCTCTCCTCTTCCCCACCGAACTTCTCTCTCTCTCTCTCTCTCTCTCTCTCTCTCTTATGTTTTTGCTTAGCTAGTTTAAGAGAAAATAAGATAAAGTAGAATAAAAGTAGAAATAAAAAGAGATTAGCTTTTTGTTGGATAATCTTGTATAGATATAAGATATGTATCTATACACATTTTCCCCACCTTTTTGCTATCTCACTCCCTCTAATTATTACAAGATAAGTTACTAGTATGGTGGCTCCATAAACAACATGACACCTAGTTAATTAAGTACTTATCTTTTGGATGATGTGTAGCAAATAATAATTACATCCATCCCCTTTATTCTCTCCTTGCTTGGCCGGCCAAGTGGCCTTCTTATCCCTAAGTCTTGCTTTTGCTTTTATGGAAAAATCTAGTATACAAAATGTCTAAAGTACCCTCATCAATTGGGCTACAAGTTGGGCCATAAAAAAATTGTTTTGGGCTTTCCATAAATAACCTATTGGACTTTTAATTAACTAGTTTGACTTACTAAATAATATGAACTTGGGCATCCACTCTTAAATAATTGTGCTACTAGCATACTTGCCCATTAAATTTAATAGTGGTCTAGCTTAATAATCAAATTATCTACATGTCCAATGCTTAAATAATTATTGGGCTTATTTAAACCACTAGCCATCCTTAGTAATATTAACCCTATTATCTCATGAACTATTACTCATTATTATTGATATTTACACATTCACATCAATCAATAATGTTAATTAACTTACATAACCCAATTAGACTTGTCTTATTCAAGTTTATTGAATACTTACTTAGGGTTTAACCTCTTAAATCTATTTCCTAGATTATTAAAATACTTAAGTTAGTTCACTAACTTATATAACTTATTAGTGAGACTTTCTTTAAATATTATATCATACTAACCACATAATCATGTCATCATCCATAAAATATTATTGATTAGGTAATACTTATTTACAATGTATCACAGAAATTCTTGGTTATTACAATTATCATATAAGTACTTAGCATGTAATACGCTACTGTGTCCGAACAATCACATGATCATTATGTGAGAGTTTTAAATTACCAAGATTTGGAAGTCTTTCTCCCCAATTAGTGGGTTAAGTTTGCTTTAAAAAAAATTTCCAATTTAGTCTACTGGATTCACATAACATTAAATAGACAATTTACTATTTAAATTTTCCAACACATATATTAATAATGCATTTATATTCATATACAAATCTTCGGTGACTCACATGTTCAATACAGGTATATTTTTATAAATGCTACTATCCCATTTTAAATACAAAAGATGGGATTACTAAGGTCATACCTTCCTACCTACATAAAAAAATAACCTACCCAATTACTACCTCGTATCTGCCGACGTTTACATAATCATATAAACTGATAGACAAAGAGTAGTACTAGTGCATTTATATACAAAATATATGGCCTATTCCACAGCTTCATTGGTGGCTTGGCTGAGCCACATGCACATACATCTCGGGAAAAGTCTCATCCATCACTAGGTGTCGAACCACCTTGCTCGACTCGCCTAACGCCCAGTCCCTTCTGGTTCTGGAAGGCTGCAACAAGCGCAAACCCCAGTGTCTCTATCCTGGTATCCTTCGCCAGTAGCTCACCTTCCAACTGGTCAACCCTTGTAGCTGCATTATACCATGCTTCATCCATCCTGGTCCTCTCTAGCCTTTCCAGCCTTTCCACCTCAAGCTCAGCAATCAAGGCCTGAAGCTGCACTTTCAGCATCCCAAGTTGCAACTCTGACTCATCTAACTTTCCCTTTTGTACGACTACCTCCATATGGGCTTGATAAGCCGCATCCTTATATTGACCTTCTGTGTATTGGAGTGTGTGGTTTTCAACCTCTAGTTCTCCCACTCTGCCTTCTAATTGATTGATTCTCCTCAGCAAATCCCCTATCAGAGAACCCTGAGGGGCTTCTTCCGTGACCTCGCGCTCAATGGGCTCTTGCTCGACTGAGTGACTGCCCTGGTGGTCTTCAGACATCTTACAAGAACCAAAAATAAAACCAACTTCAGTACCATAATAAAATATATTCATTGATAAAAGGAGATGATATTTTATTGAGTACAACTAAAACTTGATGGATCTCCTCAATCCATCACCTAGCTAACATACTCTATAAGAGTATTCTACTAAGGTTATAACCTAGGTTTTACATTCCTAATGTTTATAACCTATGACTTTGATACCAACCTGTAACATCCCTAAATCCAGGTTCTCAGATTCGGTGCTCAAGATCTATCATCGTCATAAGCATTCCCTAACTATTACAGAATAATAAACATACATTGTTCATTATAATAAAGTTTCATAACATAGTCCCAACGTCTTCTTAACCTTAATCTAAACACACCATTCATATTACAAAAGGTTTACATAAGAAATTCCATCAGATAATAATAACTAATCATTCATTCTAAACTATTCTTGGATCTTGCCCTTGCCTTTGTCTTTTGTATTGGATCCTTCGGGCTTAACTGAAATAAATGTCATGATATATCAAGGGTAACCAACTAATTTGCTTAGGAAGTTTATATACAAGGGAGATATATCATGACTAGAAAGAAGTTTTGCTTTTAATGTTCAATAATAGTATAAGATTGTGAAGGAACATGAATTAATAATCAACAATTGAATATTCGAATAATTGAATAACGTGTACTGAGTGGTTTTGAAATAACCATGAACATTTGCCAAGGTTCTCAGTTATTTAAACTGGACCTCTTAATAAGTTTTAGTATTCAAGGGGATCAGCCTTTTATACCCCGTGATTTATGCATAAACACTTAATAATTCAGCATCGATATCATGCCTTAATCAAATTCATCCTTTTTCTCAGTCAAGAGTTCTTATCATATCAATTTCATAAGAATAGCATTATAAAACACATTTGATTTAACAAATTTAAATATGATTGATCTAGCTGATACAATTAGCATAGATATATCTCATAAACAGTTCATGAATGAAGAACTTTAATTTAATTTGCAGTTCGGTAATAATAGAACAGGAATTCAATTGCACCAAGCGCGAATCTGAATAATCAATATAGATGTGAATAATCATCAATAATTATTCACCAACATGCTTTGAAATTAATAACCCGAGTTTGAGTTAGGGAACTTGCCTCGTTTGTAGGTTACGGCTACACAATTAAATTCTATCCGCTAGGCAGTTTAATTATCTTCCTTTTGGAGACCTATACTTAATCTTTCAATTAGCCATATCATAACATTAGATTATGTAATCACATAGATATCATATATTATATTTAGTTCCTAGAAATATTATCTTGTCTCGATAATGTTACTATTAAATAACAAATACCTTTAATTCACCTAATATTATTAATCTTGATAATATTTAAATCACCTCTTAGTATTATTAGTTCACTAATAATACTTTTATTCGCTTACTAAAATTATTAACATCTTAATAATATTTTAATACTTTACTAATATTATTAATCATCTTAATAATATTTTAATTATGCATTAATATTATTACTTTAATAATATCTTACTTATGCTTTAGTATCATTAATCAATTAATAATACTTTATTCATTTACTAATAGTATTAATATTTTAATAATATTTTATTCATTTACTAATATCATTAATTATTTAATAATATTTTATTTCTTTACTAATGTTATTACATTTTTAATAAAATTTTATTTAATCTCGAATATTATTATTTACTTAATAATATCATATTCTAATATTATTAATTTCATAATAACATTTTAATAATTTATTAGATCAATAAAAAATTTATTCTAATTGTTCACCCTTTATTAAACCACTTATTTAATATCCGTAAAAGGTCATACATAATATTTCTTATTATAAATTACCAAAATGCCCTAAAATAGTCATAATATTATATATTTGGAATATTCAAGCATTAAAATCACATTTTTCTTATTTAATACATTATTTAATTATTTATTTCCTTTTATTCATAACTTCATCGTTTTTAGGAAAACTACCAAACTGATTCCAAAAATTCTTCTTTTCTGGATTTGGACAGTATATGGCCCAACAATGATCCCCAAAATTTTCTGGAATTTTAGAAAGTGATTTACTAATTTTAAAGTGCCAAAACACTCGGATTTTGCTTTATTTTTCATAAATCGAGTTTTGCTCAGAAAAATATAAAATTTTCATGGTATACTCTCATAACATAAATGAACATACTGTAAAATTTTCGGAATTTTCCAGTGTATATACACTGTGAGAAATTTGGGTGATAATATTTAGGAGTCCTTTACGGAAATAGCCATTACGCACAACCTATAAATCGAAACGTGTCCGTTCTTTTTCCTACACGTAGATAACTTCTCAAGGTACCTCTATGATTTTTTCCATATTTTTCAAAGACAAGAAATTGTCCGAAACAGCCTTAACAAAAACGGGTACAGTAGCTTTTTAGGGTTTCAAAACCTTAATATTCTATGTGGACTGTTTTGGGGAAAATAGCCCCCAAGGCTTCAATAGTTGGTAGATTTTTGTTCTACCACTTGGGTTTAATAGATAACTCATGTATCTAGCACCCACCTTCGACGGATCACAAATCCAAGTTGTAAAACTTGATTTACACAAGATTTAGTGGAAGAAAAACAAGAGTTTAACCCCTAGGAGAACATATGCTCATTTTTGCCCTCTAAACCTTTGATCTAACACTCAAGATACTTAGTTCCATACATGATGATATGTAGAACTAGGGTATCTTTAGCATTAGTTCATAACCCCAACAAATCTTGCTATAATACAAAATAGAAGAAGAAGATGGAGGTTTAGGTTATACCTTGATCTAGTAGCAACCTTCCTTGATTTACCAAAGTAATATATAATCTTATGGTGCATTAACCAAGCAAGTACACTCCTCTCTCTCCCTCTCTCAAAACTGAACCCCTCTCTCTCTTTTCTCTCTTTGTATTTTGATAGCTTAGGAGAAAAATAGAATAAGAAGAATAAGAGAGATGAAATGTCTAGCAAGTGAAATGTGGTAATTTAACTAATATCCCGCATACTTTTGTTGTTCCTTGGATAAAAGGCTTTGCCTTATTTCTTCCAATTGAGCCTAATCGTGTCATTAAGGGTGCTAAGTATATTTCCTACCAATGGGAGATGGACACACTTGTACTTGATGTAAGAGTTACTAATTAAGGAACTGGATTAGCATAATTTTGTTGCCTTAAAAGGCCTAATATGGCCTGTCCCCCTTGCCCCCATTATCTCCTCCATTTTGCTTTTATTTTAAATGCACAAATTTGATTAATCAAAAGTCTAAAATACCCCTAATCAAGTGGGCTAAGTATTAGTTTGCATTCTATTTCTTTTGGGCTTCTCCTTTAATTGTTTTGGGCCGTGTAATAAACATAGTCTAATAATTTTAATATATGTTACCCAAATTGTTTATTTAGGATTTTCATTCCCAATCCTTTGAAATTTAATTACTTATGCATGTGACTTTAGCTCATAACCAAATTAGGTTTACTAGAAATAAGTTTAAAAATTATTAGTCACTTGAAATAACAAGATTATCCACTTAAGTTAGTATACATATTAAATACTAACCTTTCCTTATTACCATAACCCTTAGGTTATTTAATTGTCTCACCCAATGTGTAATTAGGTTACGAAGCTTTCATTTTTAAAGAAATCTATAATTGTATATATATCCATAACTATAGTATATATGTTTATTGATCCACGTACCACTTCACATATGTTGTCACATATTAAATCACTATATAACACAAAATTTTTAAATATCAACAATGTACATACATATATAGTGACTTAAAATTCACGGTTATTATAGAAGACTTCCCTTAAATGGCTTTGCCACTCAATCAGGATGCTGATTAAATTGGTGCTTCGATCTTCTGTTTGCTTGCAATCTATTAGGTGAATGCTCTCTGGGTTTCTTCAGGTAGATTGCATCTTTTACAGATCTGACTAGAGGCTTCATTTTTGGATGCTTTGGGAGTGCTCATGTGTTGAGATTCATGTTGTTACTACGATTCTTCATTGGAGTTGTGAGCACCGATAGACCTCATCAAAGACTTTATTTTGCAGACTACGATCTAGCGTTGGTTTTGCAGACACTATGACTTTGAGAGCATATTATATACCGGAATACGATTTTTGCTTTACCATTTGCTATCCTTGTATGATCTAGCTCAACTACGATCATGATCGTGGTGTCTTGTCATATTTGTACTTGATTCAGTCTTGATAAAGAGAACACTATGATTTCTCTTAAACACTGGTAGACTACGATCTTTGCTTGCTTGAATTACAAACTCTATGCTTCTGAGAACAGCCTATGGTTCTTGATTTGGTTCGGCAGGTGTTTGGACCAACTCTACGATTCTGAGTGAGACCCTCCAAGGTAGACTACGATTTTGTAGCAACTTTCTCGATACTTTATGATTCTACCTTGGCTTCTGTAATCCCTCGGCTGGCTCGACAGACTACGATTCTGTATTGATAGTCTTTGAATTCTTTGCCTCTCCTAGCAGACTTTGAAGGCTGGTGTAATACTCGATGATAAGACAGGCCTATCTATTACATCATGTAAGATCAATCTTAAAAGCTTGAACTTTCTATATTTAGTCATTATACATAATATTCCTTTTATAGACTTTAGAGAGCTGTTTTGTTTATGTAGGATCAAAATAATATATTTGATCATTTTAGTCTAAGTCATTGCACATATATTCATATTATCTATTCAAGGACTTTATAGCTTATTTGAATGCAGACATATTTGCATATTCATTCATTAAGATCATAATCAACTCTTATATAAATAGGAATATCATTCATATGCTTATTCCTTACAATCTCCCCTTATTTGATTATGACAAAAATAATAAGTGCATATATATGAGATGAATGACTCTCAATATACAGTGAGTAGCTGTATTGCTAGAACAGGTAATATGAATGATATATTAAAAAACATTTGATTACAGCTGAATATTAAACCTAAATTCTGGATCCAGAGTTAACTATTACATTTAGAGATGTACCTTCTTCTTCATGTGTGTCTCCTAGATCTTTTCTGTTGTTGCTACTCATCTGATTGATCTCCTGGTTCCTGCTCCCCCTGAGATGGTGACTTTATTTCTTCTCCTCCGTGCTCCTGCTCCCCTTGAAATGGTGACTTCATTTCTTTTCCTTCTTGCTCCTGCTCCCCCTGAGATGATGAGTCATCTTTCTCTTGTTTGCTTTTAGCTTTTCCTACTTCTTTTTCTGGATTTTCTTCTTTGTCTTCATTTTATTCTTCTTATGTCCCTTTGAGTGCCTTCTCTTTTTCTCCATCTTTTTATCATCAATCACTTGAGAGAGATGCTGGACATTTGGAATAAGTTGCTCAAACAGGTAGGATGAATTTCCAACTTCAATCTTTAGGTCCTGTTGGCTGAGCTCTAGTTGTAGAGAGAGGGACTGATTCAGGTTGTCTATTTTCTCGGAGAGAGACTCAATAGATTCTTCATTTTTCTTTTGAAGTAGCTGGGCTTCTTTCCTCTGTTGCTCAATTATTTCTAAATAGATTTGATCTCTCTGATGAAGCTTATTAGATATATCAGAAATGGTTGCTTGAAGCTTCTTGTGAAACTCGTTGTTCTTTCCTTTTGACATGCCTTTTGCTTCCTTAGTAATGTAGAAGAATTTCTCAGCTATTTCCTCATAGTTTTTCAATAACTTAGAGTCTTGAGAGATTTTGGCATTTTGGTTGAGTTTCTCACTTTGGTAGATATGTTCAAAGGCAGTGAGAATGTCGAAGAAATCATTGTTGGATGAAGAGGGGATATCAGATGGTATACTGGGATTGAGAGTTGGAGTACTGAGAATGGGGTTTGATTAGTGGGAATCTGGATGAGCTTGAATATCTGCAATCATAGAGTGTGAGACCTCTGCGATTGTGGTCTTTGGTGTGGCCTGTCTACTCTCTGAGTTTTCTAGGAGATAGTATGAAATGTAGATGTTTCCTTCATGATGATAAACTTTGAAATTAGAGACGTTCTTGATTAGCTTGATATGGGAATGACTTGACCCTTGGAAAGTTTTGAGAGACCAAGTCCAAATTGGGAAAGTGTGAAAAACACTAGCTGATGTAACTTTCATCGCTAGCTGTATAAGCCTTTAGCCAGGGCATCCATGGATAGAACCATTTTATCAGAGGATTGTCAGATTGTATAGTATTGTAGTATAATCTAAATCCATGTCTTTCTAGTTGTTAAACAAATCTTCTGTAGACATCGTTACTACTCTGAGTCGTTTGTTTCCATGATTTATCCATCTTCCTGGTAGTACATCTTGTGGTTCATCAAAGACTTCCACCACTAATCTTCTGCGAACTCTTGCTGGAGAGGGAACATGATATTATGCTGATTCCTGATCTGCAAAACTGGAGTTTGTCTCCATCTCTTAATCATCCTGGGTTATTTCAACTGATTTATCAATGGATCCTTCCAGCTGATTTTTATAACCTGACTCATCTTTATTTCCATTTTCAGAATTGTTTGATTCCGCAGTAATTTCCTCTTCTTTTTCACTTTCTTTATCTTCTTCTGCCATGGACTCATTTGTATTTGTGTTTGCAGTCCTTTCACTCTCACTGCTGGTGCTGTCAGAAATCATCCTCCTTTTACCTTTCATATCTTCTCCCATAGACTCTGATTTATCCTCTTCATCACTGCTACTGAGATCAATTATTGTTGATACTGAGCCTCCTTCTCTCTTCTGATTAGTTCTTTGAAGAAATCAATTACTCTTTCTCCTTTTTTGGGGTGCTGTAGTTGATGCTTTTTCCTTTCCTGATTCACATCTCCTTTTGTCAGTGGGGAGACTTCTTGGTAGACCCTCTGTATACTTTTTCACAATCTTAGCTTTCTTCTTTATTAGCTTTGCTGGAGTGGCTGCTACAAGTACAGAGTCATTAGATTGAGACAACTTGCTTTCCATTTCTTTTGCCTTCCTCTTCTTTGCAGAGACTTTGTTGCTGCTGCCAGATGTCATTAGCCTTTTAGATTCCACTGGATTTTTCTTCCAGTTTTTAAACAACAGTGGTGACATCACTTTATGAACATTTAGTGGTTCTCCCTCATCATCCTTTATCTTACTCTTCAGTTTCTTCTTCAGTATAATGCTCAAGAGTCTTCCATGAAATACTTTTGTGAGAGGTTTATCTATAGACTTCTTCATCTCAGCCTTTTCCAGCCATTTGGACAACCAATCAGTTATAAGAGCTCCAAAGTTCAGCTGCACTTTTATGATAATTGAAGTTACGATTCTCAGTTACAGATTATTAACAGTATCATGTCCAGTATCTTTGCATAAGATACATTTTTCAGCAATCTTAGCTAGGAATTCAAACTCCTCAAGAAACTCTTTATTCTTAATGTCTTTTAGATTTACATTCCTTTAGTATCTCATTAACTTCTTGCCTTTTTCAATGTCAACTTCCTTGAGGTTTATCAGACCTTGGTTAGGAAACCCTAGACATTTGTTGATGTATGATGCTTTTATCTTCAAGCTTACTCCTTTGATGTTTGTGGATAGAAGCCCATAGTCTACCATTGCATTCGAATATAATTGCTTTACTAGATCGGAATAGACTAGAGTGTTAGCTTCCGAGCACTCTAAAAACCCAGCATTCTTTACAAGTTCAAGTATGTCCTTGAACTTCTTTTCTGATCCTTCAAACTTCTTAAAGCCGAGTTCGATTCCAGTTATAACACACCACTCTTCCATTTTGAGTGTACGAAATATATGGGTATTCAATTTCAAGAATCTTATGAGGGATAGTTGAATGTGATTTGGGTGAAACTCGAGGTTTGACGGATTTTGGCCTTAAAGAGGATTTTAGGGTTTAAAAAATGGAGGGCGAGAAAGTCGATAGCTTTTGATAACTATTTGGAGATTTTGAATATGCCTTTACGACAGTTCCTTTTGACTCTGCATAAGCTATGATGTGTTAAAAAACCATTAGTTGCAAGATGCCCAATAAGAAACTGCAACTCCCCATAAACTGATTAGTTTTTTAGATTTGATTTTTCTTTTAAGAAAATAAGTATTACTGACGTAGGCTGACCGTTGACTTCTTCAGTACGTAGAGTAGCTTGATGAGATAGCTATAGACTCTATGATTTTCTTTATCAACTCAACGATCGTCTTCTGAGAGATGCTTCAGTGAGTGATTTGTCACTAATCCCCATCTTGGAGTTGCATGATTCATCAACAGACTTGATCTCTTCTGAGGGATTTTCTATACATGTGCTCCATATGAGTTCTTGTGATGTATTCTATTTCAATTCTCCTTCTGGGTTAAGAAAGCTCAGAAAGGGCCAACCTCTTAGACTTGAACTAAGGATTAGGTTTATCTCTGAGGTGTTTATCAGAAGGACTGTATATACATGGTGGTAAGAATGTTATCATGATAGGCTTTTTGTTAGAGTTTTTTCACCATCAATGGACATACTTGATGTTGGCATTTGTCAGTGGAAGTAGGTGAAGTGCTTTCAGCTATATCACTGAATGGTCAGGAGAGTGTATTGAGAAGTAGAATTAGTATGCTCATACTCTAAGACTGGAATGTTGATCGTGGGGAATCTCAGATTGAGATGGTGAGACTTAATGATCAGTGTTAGAGTTTTAGGGACTCTACGACCAGGAGTAAGGATTCATTTGGTACATCAGCCATAGAGTTTTGGGACTCTGTTACTGGGAGAGGACATGTTTGGATAAGCCAGAGTTTCATTTCAGGAATCATTGAAGCTTCTCTTAATTCCTGAAGACCGATAGGTGGATAGTTTATCATGCAGAATTGTTTGGTGAAGCACCTTTCATGTTAATAACTTAATATGGGCAGCTAATGGCCAATCTCTATAGAATTCTAGGACCAATACTTTTGAATGTTCATTAATTATTTAAAACTTCATAGTTGAGGACTGGTGCTCTGTGAGATGGTTATAAAAGATGTAAGAGGTGTTGAGCTTTTGTCTGAGCTTATCTCTTAGTATAGCAATAAATTTCACTTCTGTTTCTTCTTAAGTTTCTTCATCATGATCTTCATATCCTCATCCTTCTTGCCTTTGCATCAGGTTCAACTGTTTTCAGTGTTTGAGAGATTTAAAAGATTTAGCTTCAATGTGTTCCTCCTTAGTTTTGGCATTGGTATACTTTAGCATACTGTTGCTCCATAGTTGATGCCTCCGTCTTATAAGTAGATGGGCTAGTGTCTGCATATAGATCCTTACAAGGTCACCTTTGTACTTCTTCTTCTAGCTGGAATCTTCTAATCTGATCTGGTATTTTTATGATTGAATCGGTTTCATTGGATTCGTAGAGTACTTTCGAACTGGTCACTCTATGATTTACTGATCAGTCGCCACGAACGTAGGTTCTATCATTCAGATTTCCAGGATGTTCCCTTTGGAATGATATGCTTTGCATGAAAACAACCAGTAGATTTCTTTTATCTTGTCATGAAATAGCCATTGCAGCATCCACCTCTGATGGGTTGGGAAGTCTGGACTCTTTGATTGGTAGTGACTCTTCGATCGAGATGAGTGAAGATTTCTTTAATTTATGGGTGCATTTTCCCTTCTAATGCAGCTGACCTTGCAGCTGGTTGAATCCTTGTGACTGAAGCTGTAAGACCCCAACTTTCATAAATAAAGATTAATTTTTCTCGAAATATATTTTTGAATATTATGGTGTGGTTTTGATATAATGTTATAGTTGTGGGTAATATTTGAAAATTTTGTAAAGTAAGCAAGTTGATATAAAATAATCATTGTGTCGGGGAATATTCGATTGGTCGGGAAATATTCATTTTAACAGGGAATATTTGTATGACGACACAATCATTGGTGGACCCCACAACGGAAGTATTGTCGTAGATAGAAAAGGACAGAAATTTCTTTTTATAAAAATAATGGCGAAAGTTTTACCGCTAAACTGTTGAACTACCCGGTGGTAAAAGTACAGTAATACGCGTGGTTGCATAGTAGCACACGATATTGATTATTGATGGTTACGTAAGAAGCCACTCTGTTTGCTCAATTATTACTACAGTAATTGTTGCATAGTATCTCACGTTATTTGATTCAATTATTGTTACAGTATCATCTGCATTATATTTTATATTATTAAATCAATAATTGAGACAATAAAGTTATTCATATTTTTATTTGTAATATTGGCGATGTCTAGTAAGCTCTGTCGAGGAGAGGTTTGGTCACCTAATTGTGCGCCAATAGGGAGAAATCTTTATCGGATAGCCCCCTCTTTCTTGGGAATGATCTAGTTGTTAAATATTATGAGTTATAATATTAATGATGAATAATTGTTGAAGTATTAAGAATATGTTTATTAAAGATGAGTGAATTACAAAAGTTAGAGGGGAATAATGCAAACTTGGAAAACTTTATGGGTACTAAAGTGTAATAAGTTAAATCAATCTGGACCATTGGTGGTGGTTTTAATAGTAAATTAATCTGGACCATTGGTGGTGGTTTTAATAGTAAATCAATCTGGACTGTCGATGGTGGTTTTAATAGTAAATCCATCTGGACCGTCGGTGGTGGTTTTAATAGTAAATCTATCTGGACCGTTGGTGGTGGTTTTAAAAGTAAATCAATCTGGACCGTCGGTTGAGGTTTTAAAAGTAAATCAATCTGGACCGTCGATTGTGGTTTTAAAGTAATCAATCTGGACCGTCCGTTCTAATAGTAAATCAATCTGGACCGTTCGTGAATTAGTTACTATTTAGTCATTTCTCCTATAAATAGAAGCTTAATTCTTCTTTCATTCTCACCAATTTACTGAGACTCACAAGAGAAACTATAGAGAGAGAAACTATAGAGAGCAAGAAGAAGAGTATTCTGCTACTTCACTATTGCAGTATCCAGTCTTCTACTAAGGTAAGGGATATTATTTGTTATATTCATAAGGGGTATTATTTCTTTCGTATTCATAACGAATACTATTTTTTTCGTATTCATCCTTTAATATGTCGGAATAACCTCTCTACACAGATTACGTACCGTATGACAGGTGAAAATCTATTTGCAGTTTCGTATATTATTTCTTTTCATATTCTTCAATCTAAACTTACTATGGTAAGTATTGCTTTTATAATCTTTGAAATTAGTGGAATATTCTTGAGTCTTGCGCTTCATCGAGTATCGTTTCGTTGGAATATTGATCTTAACTTTCTTATTAAATATCAATATTTTCACCGGGGTACTACTATTCACGGGTTACTATTTACCTGGTTACTATTCACTAAAATATTATTCACTCGGGTATTTGGGGCACTTTTCATGCCGGAGTACTATTCATGGGTTACTATTCACCCAATTACTATTCACTTAAATATTATTCACTCGGATATTCGGGGCACTTTTCATGCCGGGTTACTATTTCTGAAGTACTATTCACGGGGTACTATTCACCGAAAAATTTATTTGTTTTCTGTCCAAATTATTTTTGATACATGGATATTATTCTTGAATTTTACTCCACAAAGCAGTATCATGTTGACAAATTGGACGTTATTGAATTATGGATAAATCAAATTATAAATCTTTAAAATTTATCATATGCTTTATTTTAATTGAATTCTTATATCATTGTCATCATGCTCATGCTTATATTGTGATGAAAGTCATCTTTGGCTTACGTGCATAGATGAACTGTTGATTGGTATGATTATGACCAGGGATAATTCTGTATAATCATGACCCGTAATGTTATAAATGATGTGATAAAAATCCTCATTGGCCTGTAGTGCATTGATGGACAGTTGTTGGTATGATTATGACCAGGGATTAATCGGTATAATTATGACCATTGATGATTAAATAAATATCCTTAGCCCATAGTGCAGGGATGATTCGATGATGTGGTTTATTTATTAAGCTGAGTCTCAGCGATAAAGTTGATGAAAACCTTTTTAAATAATAGAAGATAGTAGATATCATGCTCTACTTGACTCTTCTAATGGATTGCTTGTTCCGCTGCAGTTAAACTTGTTGTCTATTATATTCTATTAGTTTAACATTGTTGAAGGCTAACGAGAACTTATTCTGCATTATAATAGTCATAATATTTCTTACTGGGCTAGTTGAGCTCACCCTTTTTCTTTCATTATTCTCTTCAGGAAATGAGAACATAGCCGGGACTAGTCAAGGAATGGAGTGATGGTCCGAGATGGCTATTTTAGCAATCCTCACTATTTAGTGTGATAATAAATGTAATGAGGATTGAATTTGAGTTTGGATATTGTCTATGAGACAATATTCGTGTAAAAACTCTCAGCTCTTGTTGTATAATTAACTTTGTATTTGTATTATGTACCATGTATTTGGCGACCCAAGATGGCTGATGTATACCTATTTTGGGGGCATCACAGAAGCTATCTGCTTTAGTGTTCCTTGTGTAATCATATAGACTAAGTACCTACAAGTTAGGTAAATTTCTATTTTTGGTACCCCTGATTGTTTGGGTCCTGCTCGATTAGTTTTCTTAAAATCCCAATTCCTCAAATGCTTGAATTTACATTACATTAGCATCAACAATCATATTTATGCATACATCAGATTTAGATATGACACGTATGATGCATGATGATGAGTGTATGAATGATAGAGCTTTTTAATTTGACACTCATTTTCTATGATTGTTTCACCCTTTGCTTGGTTATGTTCACAGATTTTGAATGTTCTCAAGGTAGGAATCAACTCTATTGCTTATTTGGATCTGGTTGATTCATGGAGTTGATCAGTTTCTAAGAATCCTTAAGATGCTCCTCTAGTGTTGATCATACTCTATATTTTATCAAAAACACGGAACATTGGTTTTGGATATATTTGCATACATACCAATCCTTTAGCAGGAGTTAATCCACTCAAGTTTAGATTAACTTATGACATACTCCAGACTTATTTCATGATGCTATATTTATTGCTGACAACTTGTTCCTCCATTTAACCTTAGATCAACCAGGCATCGTCTTGGAGTTGACAACATGGGAAAGTATTGGCAACTTTAGTTCCTTGATAATCTTGAGTCTCAAGGTTTAGAAGCTATTGATTAACCAAGTACATATTGAGAGAAATTTATTTTCTTCTCTGGATAAACATTTCATAGCATGTAAAGTCCTTTCATCTTTCAAAACAATGGATAACAGACTCTTTGCTTTTGATCCCTTTTGACTTCCCATCACTGGTTTACAGACTGTAGATTTACTTTGGACATGGATTGATCTTATTGCTACATTAATTTAGAATAGGGACTAATCCGAGTAGCTTCAGGTGGATATGAACGTTTACTTGCACACATAATTTCTAACATGTGAGCTTATCAGTAATCACAAGCGACTTACTACTAAACTAAGTTTAGAACATGGTTTGTGCCTAGGATCAGACTTAAAGTGTTAACTTTAGAATATAATGTGAGAACCTTCTCTGAACCTAACCAAATTCTACGGATTGGTTAAGAAATTTGAGAATAATTCCCACAGCTGAAAAGCTATCTTATGTCCTTCATATGCCTATCCCTACAATGGTTGCAGATAATGCATCCGAGGAAGAGATTGGTACTTTTAGAAAGTGCAAGATGACGCATAGTTGGCTTAATGCATCATGCTCGCATCCATGAGTAACGAGCTTCAGCGTTAGCATGAAACTATGGATGCTTCTACTATACTCCTACATTTCAAGTAGTTGAATTGTGAGGAAAGTAGGACTAATAGATAACAGATATCGAAGGAGCTCTTCTGATCTAGAATGACCGAAGGGACTACAGTATAGACACATGTCCTAAAGATGATCAATTTGATTGAACAGTTAAGACAACTGGTTTTGTAATGGGTGGAGAGTTGAGCCAAGATATGATATTGTAGTCACTCCTAGACTCATTCTCACAATTTTTGTTAATTTTTCATATGAAGAAACTAGATATCAGCTTCGCCGATTTGCTTAACATGTTGAAAAGCAGCTGAGAGTCACTTTCAAACCAAAAAGACCAAGTTTTACTGGTAGAGGCCAAAGGATCTTCTGAAAAGAAGAACGATTCAAAGAAGATAAATAAAAAGGCAAAAACAAAGGATAGTAAGAACAAAGCTAATACAGATAGCAAAGGAGTTTACTTCCACAACAATAAGCCTGGACACTGGAAAAAAACTACAAGAAGCATCTTGTAGAGGCTAACCAGAAGAAGCTTAGTAAAGCTTCAGTTACAAATATAGTTTTGTTCGTGATTAAAATTAATCTTTTTGTAAGTTAAGGTTCTACTTGGTATTGGATACCGACTTTGGTTCTCATAAATATAGATTTATGAAGGAACCAAATAGAAGTAGAAAACTAAACAAAGATAAGTAATCCTATGTGTAGAAAATGAATCAAAGGTTGCCGCATCAGCCATAGAAACTTATATTTTAGCATTTCATATGGACAAGTCTATTAAGTCAATAAGTTGTTATTGTATTCAGTTCTCTTTAGAAATATTATTTTTATTTTGTTGTTAGACAACAACAAAATTTTTGGTATTATATTTAAGAATAATTGTTGTTCTATTTATAATAATAATATTTTTATAGAACTAGAATATTACTTAATGAATTTAGTATAATTGACTTACGTGAAAATAATTTTGCATATTAAACAAATTAGTATAAGAAAATGAGATAATCATTCAAAGAGTTGAACGTGTGTATTTGCTGAAATAATAGTGTAAATTATTTAAAACATTCAAAGAATTCATAAGTGAAACTAATTGAAAAGTATTAGAATTCTTTGATCAGATTGAGGAAGGAATACATGTGCAATAAGTTTCTAGATTATCTCAAATGATTTTCTCACAATAGACGCCTCCTGATATGCAATAATTGATTGATGTATATGAAAGGAAAAATCATAAATTGTAGGGCATGGTGCGGTCCATAATGATTTTTATCGACATTCCAGTATCTTTCTAGGGTAATGCCCTAGAAATGGCTGCATATCTACGAAGAAGGTAATCTCAAAATCCGGCCCCAAGACTCCATAAAAGTTATGGACATGGATGATTCTTAATCTTAAGTATGTTAAGATAAGGGGTTGTCCAGCTTATGTGAAAAGGTTTCAAAGGTTAAGCTTAGGACAAAATTTAACAAGTGTCGATTTGTGGGACATCCTAAAGTAAGTTTAGGGTATATGTTCTATAATCCTGCTTAGCAAAAGGTATTTGTTGCGAAATATGCTACCTTCTAAGATAAAGATGTTTATCATTGAAGGGGCTAGTGAGAGGATAATAGAATCTTAAAGAGTTCAAGAACCAAAAAGCACTATAAGTCAAATAAGAGGAACTTGTAGTTAGATAGGCCTACTGTACGACAATCGAATTGTAAATCTAAAATAGTACCAAAGATACCTAGGATGTATGGATTCATTATAGATGATGATGATGACTTACGCATCATAAAAGATGATGATCAAGTTACATACGATGAGGTAAGAGTTATAGATGCTCAAAGAAATGGATGAAGCAAGCTTCTCAAAAATAGAACATTCGTTTTGATAAGAAAATTAAAAGAGTTTGATTTTATCAAAAACAAGAATGAACGTAGTGTGTACAAAAGGGTCAGTGGGAGCGTCATGACATTCCCAATGTTATATGTTGATATACTATGGATAAGGAATGACATACCAATGTTACAATCAGTAAAGATAAAGTTGTCTAAACATTCCTCCATGAATAATTTGGGAAGAGTATCTTAATTGGGGATAAAAATCCATATAGATAGATTTAAAAGGATGTTCGACTTAACCCAAGGAATGCATATTCATTTGATGCTAAAGCGGTTTAGCATGGAAAACTCCAAGAGATGTCTCATAATGATGAGAAATGTAATGTATCTCTCTTAATAGTCTCCATAGACTCCTGAAAAAAGAGATCACATGAGTGACAATCATGTATGTAATGAAATGTATGATACCTAATGTCGATCGGTAATATTATGGAGAAGATCACTATAAGATAATAAAAACATCTTAAAGTACTTAACCAATACTAAGCATGTGATTAAAATTCATGGTGGATTTGAATTAAAACTAGAGTGCATAACAGACTCAAGTTTTTTTTCCCAGACTAACCAAGACAACGACAAATCCACTTTAGGGTAAGTCGTTACCTTGAACGGTGGTGCAGTGAATTGGAATGGTTTCAAATAACAAAGAGTTATTGGTTTAAGTGACAAAGACAAAGTATATAGCTATAAATGAAGTTGCAAATTGATTGTTTGGATGAAAAGTTCTTTATAGAATTAGAATAGTTCCTAAGTCTCATCTTGGATCTAAACATGTGTTGCGACACTTTTATTTAATTAGATGAATTATTGAAAGATGGAAAATCACAATAGAGATAGTGGACTCTGAAGAACAACATTACATATCCATTAACTGAAGCTTATCCAACAATAGGATGATTGCCACTTAGAGAAGAAGGGTATGAAATACCATTGCGATTGACTTTAGTGCAAGTGGGAGATTGAAAGTAGTATATACACAAGCCAATCATGTTTGATGATAAAACATATACTTTGTAAAAATCTTATTCATTTATTAATAAAAAAATTATTTAATTTAAAAGGCTTTAACTTATCTACATGGTGTTGTGTTTATAATATGTGATAAACCCATAGTTTTAAGCAATACTTTTAGAATCATGATGAGATCATGCAAATGAGATCTACATTCTAAGATAGCTTAAAACTAAAATTGTTCCCAATCGTTGGATTACTAAAAAGGAGATTAGTGAATCCGAATAGATTGGTACATACGTTGCTTGCTCGTTGGATGAGAATGATTGATCGCATAACGATCCGAGATGGTGGCTGTAGTAGTCCTCCCTATTTTATAAAATAGTGTGATAATAATTGTAATGAGGACTCCATTTTAGTTTGGATATTGTCAAGAAGATAATATTCGTGTTAAAAACTCTCACCTATATTTTGTCGTATTTTACACGACAGTTGTATAACTAAATTTGTATTTGAATTATGTACCATGTATTTGGCGACACAAGATGGGTGATGTATACCTATTTTGGGGGCGTCACAGATGTGATAATAATGAATATCATTGGCCCGTAGTGCATGGATAATTCAGTGATGTGGATTATTTATTAAGCTGAGTCTCAGCGATAAAATTGATGATAAACTTTTAAATCATAGAATATAGTAGATATCATGCTCTACTTGACTCTTCTAATGGTTTTCTTATTCCGCTGCAGTTATTGATCTAACACTTGTTATCTATTGTATTCTATCAGTTGTTATACTATTGAAGGCTAACGATAATTTATTCTGCATTATCTTAGTCACAATATTCTTTACTGGGCTAGTTGAGCTCTCCTTTTTCTTTTACTTTTCTCTTCAGGAAATGAGAATATAGCTGGGACTAGTCGGTAAACGGAATGACGGTGTGAGTTTGAATATTGTTTACCAGACAATATTCGTATTGAAACTCAGCTATTGTATTATCGTATTTGTCACGACAGTTGTATAAATTAAGTTTGTATTTAAATTATGTACCATGTATTTGGCGACTCAGAATGGGTTGTGTACACCTATTTTTGGGGCGTCACAGTTAGTATCAAAGTTTAGGGATATGATCCCTGGCTGAGATGTGAGACTAGAACTAGGAGGGGAGAGACGAGTAAATCCTTCGCTAGTATTACCTACCTAAGCTTAATTGTTATTTAATTGGTCGGTCTAAATATAGGGATAATATGTGGCATGTCAATTAACCCTTGTTTTATGGTAGTGTTTGAAAATGGCATATGAAAATGTTGAGATAAGCAATGGAGCACATTCGACCATTGAGTCACCGCCAATCAATAACCAGGATAATGTGCATCAGGAAGGCAATAATCCTCAGGTAAACAATAACACATGCCAAATAACGAACGATGGTACGTTTAGGAGCTTTTTAGAATTTATGCAACACCAAACGAGAGAGACTCCTGTTCATAATGCAGGTGGAGTCAATGGCAACTCACGGTTAGTCACTGCTAAGCAGTTCAAGGAGTTGGGACCACCGGAGTTATTGGGAAAGCCAAAACCACTTAAGGCAGAGACGTGGATTAAGCAGATCACTAAGATATTTGATGTCTTAGAATGCTCAGAGGAGCAAAAGGTTCCCTTTGCCATCTTCATGTTGCAAAGAGAGGCAGATCCTTGGTAGGAATCTGTAAAACATACTAAGCCTGCAGCACTAAAGATGTCTAGGGAGAAGTTTCAAGAAATTTTCAAAGACAAGTACTTTCCCAAAAGTATTCGTCACATGGAGAAGGTAGAATTTATCAAGCTAGAACAAAATAATATGATCGTATCACAATACGAGGCTAAATTTGCGAAGTTATCCCGGTTTGCATCCCATTTGGTAGATAATGATAAGCGTATGACACGGATGTTTCCAAGAGGTTTGAAACCTGAAATACGTCAATACCTCATTTCTCACAAACTTTGTTTATATTCAGATGTTGTAAATAGAGCTCAGCTAGTGAAACACGATAACGATTCAACTCAAACAAAAGGTGACGACCAACAACATGATAATAATCATACCGGTGGCAACGGCCATCGGAACAATGATAACCGTTGTGGAGAAAATTATCATGCCATAAATGGTAACCAATTCGGTGGTAATCATGGCCAAGATAATAGAAAAGGTGAACTAAGTGGGAACAATTTTAAGAAGAGAAGATTCAACAATAACGTAAAGACGTCGGCAGCAGCATCGCTACCCGTTTCAAAGGAAGAAGAATGACCACCGGTCGTATGCTACAGATGTGGAAAGGAGGGACATATCCGTCCAAACTATACGCAGCAATCCAAAACGTGTTTCAATTACAGAAAAGAAAGTCACGTAGCTCGATTTTTTCGTTTAGTGAAGTCAAGTCCAGCTGGGATGGTGACACCAAAGGATGTCCCAAACAAGTCAAAGTCAATAGTTTAAGGGAGAGCATTTTTCGTGACGAGGAACCCAAACAAAGTTATCACGGGTAAGCTAATCATAAACTCTTGCGAAGTCTATACCTTATTCGATACCGGTTCAACCCATTATTTTATTTCTCCTACTTGCGCTCAACGTTTAAATTTAACTCCGGAGAAATTAGACTTTGACTTATCTTTTGAAACTTCATTGGGAGAAACCTTCGTTACGTCCACCATTTATAAATCTTGTTTGATTCGAATCGATACCCTCATGTTACCTGTCGATCTTATCTCTTTGAAAATACTTGCCTTTGATGTGATTTTAGGAATCGACTGGTTAACTACTCATCATGCTAAAATTAATTGTTTTCGTAAGGTTGTTAGCCTTCATATTCCTAACCAACCTGTTATGCGAATTTAGGCAACCAAACCACTAAATTCAATCACTATTATATCAAGCCATAAGTAAAGAGCCCCGAGCCTTTCGCTGGTGACTTCCTTGTGTGGGATGCACTGAAGCCAGACTTTCCATATGGGACGCCATGAATAACGGTGAAAAGTTGATAGGTATCAATGAGATACTATCCAAGTCTTGGATGAGAGTCACAGTTTTGAAAGATATTTCTATTGTTAATAAATTTCCTGATATATTCCCCGAAGAACTTCCTAGCCTACCCCTAGAGCGTGAAATCGAATTTTGTATCGACCTTGAACCCGATACAAAACCCTCAAATATTTCTTCACCTAAAATAAACGTAACATGCGCCAAAGACGTTGGCTCGAGCTGTTGAAAGATTATGATAATACCATTCAATACCATCATGGAAAAGCGAACGTGGTAGCTGACGTGATGAGTAGAAGATCGTGTGTAGTTACGAGTGCGACGTTGTTAACACAAAGACCCCTTTCGTATGACTTAAAAAAGACGGAGATAGAGTTAAAGACTCAAGGGACTCACGTGATGATGTTAAATATACGAGTATGATCAAATTTAATCGATAAAGTTAAAACCACTCAAGCTACAGACTTAGAGCTGATGAATATGAAGAAGAAGGTGCAAGAAGGCTTTATTCTAGAAGCAAGAATCGACGAAGAGAGGAAATCTCGACCCTTGATTTAATTGGTCCATTTAAAATCTCCTATCGAGTAGGAATTGTGGCCTATAAACTCGCCTTATCGCTAAGTATGTCTCGTGTTCATAACATTTTTTACATATCGATGTTACGTAAATATGTGGACAACCCGAACCACATTATTGAATTAGAACTAGACGAGATAGCAGAAGATTTAACGTATGAGGAGATAATTGTTAAAATCTTGGATAAGAAATATCATATTCTACGCTCAAAGGTTATACCTCAAGAGCAAGAATCTGACGAGGTATCCTCACCTCTTCGACATACTAGGTACGTACGTCAATTTCGGAGACGAACTTTCATAAGTAGGGGAGGTTGTAAGACCCCAACTTTTATGAATAAAGATTTAATTTTCTCGAAATATTTTTTTTGAATAATAAAGTGTGGATTTGATATAATGTTATAGTTATGGGTAATATTTACAAATTTTACAAAGTAAGCAAGTTATCATAAAATATTCGATTGTTCGGGGAATATTCATTTTATTAGGGAATATTCGTACCACGACACAATTATTGGTGGACCCCACAACGAAATTACTGTCGGAGTTAGAAAACGATAGAAATATCTTTTTATAAAAATAACGGCAAAATTTTTACCATTAACTGTTAAAATACCAGGTGATAAAAGTATAATAATACGCGTGGTTGCATAGTAGCACACGATATTGTATAGTATCTTTGATTATTGATGCTTACGTGAGAAGTCAATCAGTTTATTTCAATTATTATCACAGTATCATCTGCAAAATATTTTATATTATTAAGTCAATAATTGAGACGACAAAGTTATTCATATTATTATTTGCATTATTGACATTATTTAGAAAGTTTTGTCAAGGAAAGGGGTTTGGTCACCTAATTGCGCGCTAATAAGAAGAAATCTTTATCGAAATGCCCCCTCTTTCCTAGCAATGATCTGATTGTTAATATTTCAAGTTATAATTTTGATGAATAAATTTTATTAAAAATGTTATTTGTGAAGCCAAGTAAGTTGAGATAAATAGAGGGAATTTTTATGAAGTATTTGTTATAAATTTGGCTTATTATATGAACCCCCACTTACTCATTTTTCAAAATTATCGGTAGAAGTTATCTAAGTTTTTATTTTATATATATATATATATATATATATATATATATATATATATATTACAATAAGTTTTGTTTTTTATGAAAAATAGAATATATTATATTTTATTATGTATAGTGTTTGCATAGTTTTTGTATAGTATTTGCATAGTATCTGCATATTGTTTGCATTGTATCTGCGTAGTGTTTGCATAGTATTTTTACTATGCAGCATAGTGCTGCATAGTAAATTATGTGAATTTCTAAAAATCGTTCGTGAAATCATACTGTTCACCCGTGATTTCCCCTATTGTGCATCCAAATAGTCTCAAGTCATTCTCCTATAAATAGGATGCTCAGTTTAGAAAAAAAAAATCACACCAGAATCAGATAATTCCTCTTCTATAATATCGAGCGTATTTCTTTTGAGTTTAAGAAAGCTTTGAGTGTAGAAAATAATTAAAGTTTTTTTTCAAGAATATATCTGCTATACCAGTCAAAATTGCTCTCTTTTGAGGTAAGGGATATTATTTATTTCATATTCGCTTACGATATTATTTTTTATATTCGTACAAAATTTTATGTCGTTCAATATTCATAAGGAATATTATTTTTGTTCAACGGTTGTAAGAGATGTTATTTTTGTTCTATATTCGTAAGAAATAATATTTTCTTCCATACTCTATAATATGTAAGTAATATTATTTCATTTTAGATTTCGAATTCTACACTCATTTTGTTAAGTATTGCTTCTATTCTCCTTAAAATTAGTTGAATATCCTAAAAATTTGCGCCTTATCTAGTATCTTTTCACAAGAATATTTTTCTGAATATTCTTGTTAAATTTTGATCTTTTCATGTCGGGGTACTATTCTTGATGTACTATTCACGGGGTACTATTCACTCGGGTACTATTCACATGGGGTACTATGTATGATAGAAATTAATTTCTTTTCTGTCCAACTTATTTTTGATATAATATTATTCTTGAATTTTACTCCACAAAGCAGTATCATGTTGACAATTTGGACATTATTCAATTCTGGATAAATTGAATTATAAATCTTTAAAATTTATCCATGCTCTTATTTAATTGAATTCTTATATCATTGTCATCATCCTCATGCTTATACTATGATGAAAGTCCTCATTGGCCCGTAGTACATTGATGGATAGTTGTTGGTATGATTATGACTAAGAATTATGTATCGATATAATCATGACATGTAATGTTATAAATGATGTGGTAAAATTCCTCATTGGCCCATAGTGCATTGATGGACAGTTATTGGCGTGATCATAACCATGCGTTCTCTTCGACCAATGGTGCAAAGATAAATTATTATTTGGCATGATCATGACCATTGGTGATAATAACGAATATTCTTGACCCGTTGTGCATGGATGATTCGTGGATGTAATAATAATGAATATCATTGGCCCGTAGTGCATGGATAATTCAGAGATGTGGATTATTTATTAAGCTAAGTCTCAGCGATAAAATTGATGATAAACTTTTAAATCATAGAATATAGTAGATATCATGCTCTACTTGACTTTTCTAATGGATTGCTTATTCCACTGCAGTTGTTTATCTAAAACTTGTTGTCTATTGTCTTCTATCAGTTGTTATACTGTTGAAGGGTAACGATAATTTATTATCTTAGTCATAATATTCTTTACTAGGCTAGTTGAGCTCACCCTTTTCTTTCACAGTTCTCTTCAGGAAATGAGAATATAGCAGGGACTAGTCGAAAAACGGAGTTACGGTCCAAGATGGTTGCCATAGTAGTCCTCACTATTCTATGAAATAGTGTGATAATAATTGGAATGAGGACTTTGTTTGAGTTTTGATATTGTCTACGAGATAATATTCGTATTAAAACTCAGCTATTGTATTGTCGTATTTTGCACAACAATTGTATAAATTAAGTTTATATTTAAATTATGTACCATGTATTTGGCGACTCAGAATGGGTTGTGTATACATATTTTGGGGCGTCACAGCAGTATATTCAATTTGGCCTACATCTTGGAAAATTTGATGCCAAAACAGAGCTCAACTAATTGTCACCCAATAACAGTACAACCTTATACATAAAATCTTGATATTTATTATTTTCTATAAAAGCTTGAAAATAATTTGAAGGATTTCCAAAATAATCATATTGGTAAAGGGATTTACATGTGTGATGATACTAGATTTTTCAATAACAGATATCCATCCATACTATAAGAACCCAATTTTTTAGAAATTATTAAAATAAGAATTTAGTAAATAAACATTCTTAAAGCATGAGATGGGTTCGAACAAAAATATATAAATGTGCTACGAGGTATGTGGTATTGTGTTACATAGGGTAATATGAACTACGTAATAAGTGTTGTTGTATTTAATAAATATATATCATTATTATATATTTGTTATAAAATATAGAGATAAATTAGTAAGAAGATGGATAAAGATTTATCTATTGATATTAAATAATTTATGTGAAATTATTTTATAATAGTAAGTTGGTGACATTAAATAACTTTGATAATCACCAATTCTTGAGTACATGTACGAGTAAGTATCAAGTCTAAGGTAGTGCAACCGTACTCTTTAATGGTGGAGGTGTAGGAGCTGGGCTAAACAATTCCTTTAGAGAGCGGAGGTATATACGAATTAGTAACCAATCTAACTCACTGTGAAAACAGTGTAGACGAGACCGAAACTAATTTGTTAGTTGTTTGTGGGAAACCAATCAGTGTACTATATTAAATACTATTAAAGGCTCGACGTGTGCTAGGTTTAGACAGGTATATATGTACGTTGTTGACGAAAGTAGAAAATCAATATAACTTTAAGGTGGTTAGAGAATTATTGAGTAAATTAATACACGGCAAGAAGCGAAGATGAAAGGAATGTATGTATGTGTTATATTCGAGTTTTGTGTTATTGGTGGTAAGAAACCGTGAAGGAGATGTTATAGTTGGTTAAACTAATAAGGGAAATAGAGTTTTAAAACTTGAAGTGTGATCCTTGAGTTGTTAAGAAAAATAGTAACCGATGGTGTGAAATCAAAGAGAGGATTGATGTTAGACGAGTTAACGCTTAAGGATGATGTGTAAAGGTATTTAGAAACGTAAGGTTTTATTGCTGCTAGTGCAGAACTTGTCTGCCTCTAATTTTGGTATGGCGCAGCTGCGCCATTACCAAGTCTGTGACCAGCGCAGCTGCGCCGGTCTGTAAAACCAGTTTTTAGAATTTGAAGTTTAAGAAATGGGTATTAAGGACTCATAAGGATAATAAAAAAAAATCTTAAATGATAGTTAAGTTGTCCATGAATGGATTTGAATAAGAGTTAATTAATTAACCCGGATTAAATATTGGTTAATTAAGCGATATTATAGAATATTATATTCTATTAGAAGAATGCATAATAATTATATATTTTTAATAAAGGATATTAAAATAATTTCTAATATGAGTTATTTTAATAAAAGGAGGAAATGTTATTTTTGAATAATAATATTACCTTATATATTTTTGTATATGGTATGATTAATAATATAGTAAATGTATTAAAACGTATTTTCTACATGTAAATAAATTGATGGAAATAATTTATTATAATAGAAAATAAACTTATTATCTATTTTTTATATATTATATATGTATATGTGTCGTACATATAGTTAATTGATATTATATTAAAAGAATAATAAGTGTGGAGAATGAGAGAAGCTTAAGATCGAGCTTGTAAAATATGCTTTATGTGGCACAGTGGTGAGATATATTTTCTTATAATATTAATTATTGTTATGGATAATATATTAGTATCTAGCAATTATTTGATGGTTTATTGAATTATTATTATTGCAAGTGATAGCATGATAATAAGTATATATTGGTTACAAATATTATAAAATTTATATTTATTGTGATGAGGCAATTAAATGTGTACTCTCAAAGATATGTGTTATTTATTTCTATTCCAATGGGTGGTAAATAGTAAAAAGGAGATATTAAATATATTATATATACGGAATACAACTGCATTATATAGTGTAGTGCGACACTTATGTGACTATACTATATATAGTGACCATATATTGAGATTTATGGAAATCATATGATATGAATACATCATAAGAGGTGTATGTAACAATATGCATGTGGGTAGACATTAACATAAAATGTACATGGATTATATGTATATTACATCACACCTGCTACCTTAAAATGTTAAGTCATAAAGTGACATTAGGTTATAAAATGTGGTTGATATGTGTATTAAAAATATAACCTAAGAGTGAGAAGGTGTAGGAGTATACAAGAATGTTATGATATTGGATTGTCCCAAATTGAGAGTTCCATTTGCTCCCTAATATCTCAGTCACGTGTTTAGACAAAAAAAGGCTAAGGCCTATGTTCTTCATTTTTTTCCAAGCTTGCTAGATCATGATCATGGAGGGTGTGGGCATAATGATGCAATCCAACTAACCTCCAACAACTCCTTGTTAACCTTCACGTAATTCTTCCATCCCTTAGTTTGATTTCTTGAACAATAGCTGGGCATGGTCAATGGATTTCCTATATAATGAACACTTCCCTTCATTCTTGATGTTCTTGAAGTTGTCTGAGAAATTCTAAGGAAGAGGTTGAGAGCATACAAGTATTCTAGACGCTTGAAAGTCCAATTAGTAGCAAGATTCATTCATTTACAGAAGGTATAACCTCTCCTCATTGCTTCAATCTCTTTCTCTGTATAAAAATGGAGTTTTGAGTCTTAAATTTCAAATTCTTGAATTCATGAAATTGGATGTTAATAAGATTGGGTAATGTTTAAATAGTTGTTATATAACCATATAAGCATGTTGCAATTGATACATGACTGGTTAGAATCAGAATGGTGAATAATTTCTAAGGTTGGGCTACCTTTCTACCGAAGCAGACTAATTCTTGGCTCGAACCAGGCACAGCGCAGCTGCGCCGGAATTACACTGAGGCACAGCGCTGCTGCGCCGGTTCCTGAAATCTGTTGGGTTATTTGTTGTGAAATCAGCTAAGTGTTAGTTAATAGTTATGGCTTAAGCCAAGATGCAAGCAAGTGTAACATATATATATATATATATATATATATATATATATATATATATATATATATATATATATAAGTATAATAACCTAATGTGAGCATGTTTTACTAAGATTAGCATGATTTGGTAGAGGATCTTTAACAAGGACTTTAAGTTTTAAAAATAAACTTGGTTAAAGTTCATGTTCTGCAAATTTTGAGCTTAGTGATTTATAATCATGGCTGATTTTACACATAGATGAACATGTTATGGTGTACATAGTTCCTTTGTTCATGACCACCTTATTAGGCTTTGTGTTAGAGAAGTTTTTTCACGAAAAAGCTTAGCATAGTGAACTAACATGCATGACTACTACATGATTTAAACTCTGACCTTGCGAGCATGATAACATAACTTGACTACATATGTTTAGAGCTTTGAAGTTGTCTGGTATGTGTTGAATGGTATGGTTCATGTCTATAATGGTTTCAAAAGTAAACTTGAACATATTTTCAAAATCTAGTTGCTTCACATGAATATCTAGATGATAAATGAGATAAGATGACATGTTATGTCGATAATATCTCTAGGTATGATTATATGTATGGAACATGAGGATTTCAAAATAAAGATGAGTTTAAAGCATGATTCCAAGCTTTAAACAATAATAGCTATGAACAAGCAATATGAATGCTACAAGTATATGCATTAACAAAATTTGAAATCTCTATGTGGGTATATAATCGAGTGATGAGTCATGGTAACAGCTTGATAAGGTTTTGCTTGAAGGCCATGTAAAATGTAAGTTTGAACTTATACAAATGAAAATAAGAACGGTTATGTGATTATGCGAGCACCTCTAAAATGTAGGTATAAAATAGTGTTAGTACTTAGATGTGTAAGGTTTGGGACAGAAACCATAAGGCAATAGCTGAGTCGTGGCATAGTCAGAGGACGGCGCAACTGCGCTTGTCCTAGGCTTAGCCACGGCGCAGCTGCGCCGTACAGCAATCATAAACGACTTCTATTTTTGAATCTTATGTGTGAAGCATGCTTATATGATTACTTTAACTTGTAATATATGACTAATATGCTATGTAATGTGTTAAGATGCATGCTATGTGATAGAGATTAATGTTAATTTTGATTTTCCAATGTTAAGTCCAAAGGAATACTTTCAAGATATTAAGCAATGATATGTTATTTGGATTTGTAATGTCTTACAAACTGAATTGTTCTATGAATATATAGTATAGGTGATGTTGTATGAAGTTACGACTAAGTTAGACATTTATGTGTACGTTTGAACTTACCTATACAAGTTTTAAATATGTCGATCACGTAGCGAATCAAGTGTGTGATAGATATATACGAATGTTGATGTCATGTCCGAATGGTTAAGGTATACCTATACGGACCTAGCTATTCCGAGAATGTGATGAGAAAGTGAAGTGTATGTTTTTTCGAACCTAGAAAATAATGTAACATTGTTATTACATTGAGAATGCATTAAATATTTTACTAATGGATATGAATCCATGATTATATAATTGTGCAGGAATACCCAAATTGCAGATAAGCTTTAAGCATTTAATTCGTAGTTCATAAACTACGAATCAGGCAAGTCTTTCAGTTCCTATTTGATATATGAATTTGATAACTGTTAGTTGAGCTATATTATTCTATGCAAATGTTGATGTATATATACGAAATGCATATGAGATTTGTATGAAATGTGAAAGTTGATCTTGGATGATATGTTTGTGATATAAATCTTTATGCCTGTTATATGTGAAGTAACATCCGTAGTAAATACTAATTGATTATGAATGCATGAATTGAATATGCTATTATATGCTACGTGATGCATGAAAACTGTTAGAATTGCTCGGCTGTCGAGCTCATCCTTGCAAATAACCACTTTTGCAGGATAAGGACACACGGTAAAGGTTACGTGCTACTTGATTGATAAAGTTCAATCACATCAAAGGAGATTAATTTGTTTAATTAAATATATGCTTTTGAGCCATGTTTAGGTTCTAGTATATATACTTGATAATAATTTATTATGTGTAGTACATAATAAGTTGTAAAGTTGTACTATGTGATACATAGAGAAATTTAGATCGAGATGTAAAGGTTTATACAGAAATTGAATAGAGTGAATCATAGCATAATTTGATTCAGAGATTTGTAATTGATTCAAGTTAAAACATCAATAAAAGATTTATTTCAAAGGAGATTGAAAAAGTTTAAATTATTCCGCATATTTATATAACATCTAATGTGATGTTTTATAGGAATAGTAAATGACAAAGATTAGAAACTTATAAAAGTTTGGGGTCATTGTGCAGATCCTGAAAATGGAATGAATTTATATTCTAAATTGTAATAAGTAGAGTTATATTCATTAAGTTATGAATGAAAAATATAAATAGTTTGATGATAGTAGTATCGTGGCGGACCGGATTTGGGGTTCGAAGGGACCAGGATTTGGGGGCGTCACACATACGAAGAACTAATTAATGAAGCGCTTGTTATTCCCAATGAAGATATGCTAGTTATATGGTGATGGCAGTTAAATGTCGTTGTGGTTTACATACTCCACGAAATCGAACAAAGTCATTGAAATTGACTACAAGATCGATCTAAGATTCACTCGAGCAAGTCTCTTGAGAGAAAGGCCCAATTTGTTGTTGCTAAATTTGAAGAAGCAACCATTGATTATAATATGTAATAATACATTTTCTAATCTAACATAACAAAATTGAAATGCATTAAGCTTGTCCCAAATTCACACTAACCCAAAAACAAACACAACATTGAGCAATACACAAAAGTAAGAAATTTCAAATTAAGGGCTCTAACAGCACTTAAAGCCTAAATTTCAGCAAAAACCCAGATGAAGAATTCAATAAAAGGACCTAGAAAGACGAAAGTTGGGCTTCAAGAGACTCGAATGCATCGCGAATGTAGAAAATCTTCTCATCTTCTACTTCTGCTTCAGTATCTATTGTATTAGAGCTATAAAATTGGGAATTTTCTTCACTTTCTCTATTAAGGATTTTTGAATGCATTTGGTGATTTTGGAGTAGTGATCCGAAGCTCGAGCCAAGATCAAGAGCAAGAAAATTGGATGAAATTGGTGATTTCATTTTTGTTATTTTTGGAACAAAGGAAGAAGAAAGGATAGAGAGAAAAGAGGGATAAGAGAGATAGAAAGAGAGAGACAAAAGTTGGATAAGAAAGAGAAAATAAAATTAAAAAATTATTAAATTTTATTTTTGCCACGTGTCAATCATTACTAACACACATTTGTCCAGCTGGAATTTTTTTAACGGGAAAGGCATAATTGAGCTACGTTTTACAACGTTAAGGGCACATTTGGAAGAAAAAAATAGTTCATGGGATAACTGGGACTTCGGCCAAAATGTCAGGGGCAGTTTTGCACCTTTGCCCTTAGATTATTTCTAGGCTAAAATTAAAAGTAATAACCTATTTTGACGAAGGGTTTAAAAATAATGTTTCTCCAAAACGTCACACCAAAAAGTTTTATCAAAATCAAAGATAAAATTAACATTTTATCTAATTCAAATCCTTTGTGAATGGGTTCAAAGAGGCTTAAAGTTAGTTTCAAAATAATGCACCCTAGATTTCACAATTTGCCTTTAGGAGACGACCCATAAGTTATTTACGATTCGATTTGATTCTAGGAGACGATACCATAGATTTTCCCCAAAGACACAACGTATAAATGCACAACACACACACACACATACACTTCATAATGCATCTCAAGAAAAACATTAAGGAAGCGTTACCGTGTTTTCATGGAAGTCGGGGGTGCTTAACACCTTCCCTTCGCTTAAGAAAGCCCCCGAACTCTATAAATCTCGGTTGTAGAAAAATTCTTCGGAGTCACATATGGGCTATCTCGATTGAAAAAATTCTAAAATTCGAATGAGTTTGTTCAACCATTTAAACTTTTACCAACTGGTGACTCTAGCTAATTGACCATTCAATAAAATTAACATTTCAAAACTCTGTCGGCATTTTTGTCGACTTTTTCCTAAAAATCACTCTTTAAAGGAAATAATAATAAGCCGGAATCTTAAAAAAGCGTAGAAGCACAAAGTTAGGAAAAAAATTTGGTGCCGACATAAACAAAATTAGATTTTCTTTGTATTGGTTAATTTTTCGGCCTTTTCTCTCCATCCTTTTTATGAGCTTTTTTAATACAAAAATGTATTATTTAATTTTGATTAAATTTTGATATAAATAATTTTATGTTGTAATCTTTGTATTAATATTTAATTTTAATAATTTAACATTTAATAATAAGGACTTATACGGATTTAATACGTTAAAATAAGTATTTATAAATATTTTTTGACGCCCCCAAAATGGTATATATCACCCATTCTGAGACGCCAAATATATGGTACAGAAACAACTAAAACTTTATTAATACAATTGTCGTACAAAATACGACAACATATAAACTATGAGTTTAAAAACAAATATTGTCTTCTAGACAATATCCACACTCAAATAAGTTCTCATTACAATTATTGCTACACTA
This sequence comes from Panax notoginseng, assembly GCA_016801055.1. NCBI lineage: Eukaryota > Viridiplantae > Streptophyta > Magnoliopsida > Apiales > Araliaceae > Panax > Panax notoginseng. Next base: position 85,941,260 of record CM029019.1, read on the forward strand.
TTTACAAAATAGTGAGGACTACTATAACAACTACCTTGGAACATCACCCCACTCCCCGACTACTTCCTGCTATATTCTCGCTTCATGAGAAGAAAAATGGAACAAAAAGGAAAGGGTGAGCTCAAATAGCCCAGTAAAGAATATTATGACTAAGATAATATAGAACAAATTATCGTTAGTCCTTAACAGGGAAAAATCTGATAGAATATAATAGACCACAAGTTTCAGATCAATATTCGCAGCGAAAATAATAATTCATTAGAAAAGTTAAGTAGAGAATAAATCTACTATCTTTTATGAATTTAAAAGTTCATCATCGATATTTTATCCCTCTAACATCAATCAATATACATCTTGAATCAAATATTCATCATTGCACTGCAGGCCAAAGATATTCATTTGTATCATCAGTTGGTCATGTTCATCTAAACAACTGTTCATCTTTACACTACGGGCCAAAGATATTCATCAGTTAATCATTCATCTTTGCACTATAGGCCAAAAATATTCAGTAATATCATTATTTAGGACTGAGAATGATGAAAATATTTTAAAAAAAACGAATCTAGAGAGACAAAAGAATAAATATTATAGATTCGTACTTCGGTTTATCCATGTTCAAAAACACCCCATAATATATCATATTGGAGTAAAATTCAAGAATAAAGATCAAAACATGGATACAATCAAAGATAATAACAAAAATAGACATCTGGGACAAAGAAGAGAAAATTTTATTTTTCGGTGAATAGTATTGTATTCGTGAATAGTGCCGTATACGTGAATAGTAACCCGGACACAAAAAGGTAGAAATTCCACAATAAAATTTATATCAATATTTTGACATAATGATATTGGAAAAAATAATATCATCTATAAAAAAATAACATTCATTACCTCAAAATGATTGTATTTCTGACCGAAATACTGGATACAGTGTTTAATGAAACTTGTACTGTATAGCAACACTCAAAGAATCAAACTACTCACAAAAATACGCTCGATAATATAGAGAGAGAAAACTACAGTTTCTGGTGTGATTTTTAATTCTAACCTAAGCACCCTATTTATAGGAAAATACTTAGAACACCAAAGTAGAAAATTTAATAAAATAATAATATTTTCAAAAAAAAAATTTACGCACACCACCAGTCCAAAACATCAGCCATCCACCCCACAAAAATAAAAAAACGTTTTTCTTAAATAAAACATTTTAAACTCCAAAAATTAATTATTCTGGAACTTCGATAAATCATAATAAATAGCCCTTTTATTAAAAAAATTCGAATCTTATGTCCATTTCATAGAAAATTCAATTTTCTACAACTTTGTATGTTTAAATTTTTTCCAAATTCCAAACAGAAATTGACTAAAATCCACATACGGACGATTTTACAGGCTATAATAAATTTCAATCAAAAATTGGGGCCCACCAACATGTTTAACATGTTTTTAGCATTAATTGTAACAAGAATACTTCTCCTCCTCATTTATTCATATATCACACATTCATTATAAAAATATCATCATTATTATATTATTATAATATAATAATATATTTAAATAAATTATTTTATTAGAAAAGATAAAATATCAATTTTTAACAATTATCACTTTTCTAAAAAAATTTCCATTTATATCCACATAAAATAAATATTTTCCACATCATATAAATCAATAATTAATTATTCACAAGTAATATTATAAAATCACAATACTGACAATCAGGCCGTTCCTAGGAAAGAGGGGGCTTTCCAATAAAGATTTCTCCTTACTGGCGCGCAATTAGGTGACCAAATCTCTCCTTAGACAGAACTTTATAGACATTGCCAAAAATGTTATCTAATAATATTATTACAATAATATGATTTATTGATATGATAAAGGAAATATTGTGTTGTGACAATTATTGAAACATTAATAATATAAAATATCAACGTAGCAATTATTGAATCAATAAAATAAAATATTGAACAGTAATTACTGTAACAATTATTGAGTAGTGCCTTCTTACGTAAGAATCAATAATTGGTGCAATACCGCGTATTACTGTGTTTTAACCACCGGGTATTCCAACAGTGTTAACGATAACTACGCCGTTATTTATAAAAAAACTCATACTTGTCGTTTTTTCTTCATCCAATCGCTTTCCATTATGGGGCTCACACAAAGCTGCGCCGTCGTTCGAATATTCTCCGACAGTAAGAATATTCCACAACCAAACGAATATTCCCCGACAACAGTGAATATTTTATAACCACTTGCTTATTTATAATATTTACGCATTTTACCTATAACTAACCACATTAATCAAATCAACCCTTATTATTTCAAAATAATAAATAGAGGAAATTAAATTTCATTTATAAAAAGTTGGGGTCTTACAACCTGCCCTCATTATGAGATTTTGTCCTCAAAATTGACGTACGTACCTGGTATTTCAAAAAGGTGACGATGTCTCGCTTTCATTTCTGTTTCTAACTCCCAGGTCATTTCATTAATAGCATGGTTCCTCCACAAAACTTTAACTTGTGATATAACCTTTGTGCATATGACATACTCCTTCCTAACAAAGATCTTGATAGGAATCTCCTCGTACGTTAAATCTTCGACTATTTCATCTGGTTCTAACTCAATAATGTGGTTTGGGTGTTTCATATATTTACGAAGCATAGATATGTGGTAAACATTATGAACACAAGACATGCTTGGAGGTAACGCAAGTCTATAGGCCACATTTCCTACTCGGTCAAGAATCGAAAATGGACCAATAAATCATGGATTGAGCTTTCCTCTCTTTTCAAATCTTGTAACTCCCTTCCATGGAGCAACTCGCAATAATATATGATCCCCAATACTAAATTCCACGTCCTTTCAATGAAGATCTGCATAACTCTTTTATCGATCATGTGCCATTTGTATACGTTATCGAATCATTTGGATCATTTCTGTAGTCATACGTACCAACTCTGGTCCCAACAATGTTGCTTCACCCACCTCATCCCAACATACTAGAGAGCGACACTTTCGTCCATACAATGCTTCGAATGGAGCCACACCTATACTTGCTTGATAACTGTTGTTGTAAGAGAATTCCACCAATGGTAAATACTTATCCCAACTCCCTTTGAAGTTTATAACACAGAGTCTTAATAGATCTTCAAGAGTTTGAATAATCCTCTCTGATTGTCCGTCCGTTTGAGGATGGTATGCTGAACAGAATCGTAAATCCATGCACATAGCTTTCTGCAAGCTAACCCAAAATCGTGAAGTGAATCTTGGGTCACGATCCGAAACTATGGATACTGGCATGTCATGCAACCTCACAATCTCATTCACGTACATACGAGCAAGACGTTCAAGGGAATAAGTCTCCCGTATCAGCAAGAAATGAGCAGACTTGGTTAATCTATCAACAATAACCCAAGTCACATCTATACCTTGAGAAACCTTGGGAAGACCTGTAACGAAATCCATGGTAACGTGTTCCCACTTCCATTTTGGAATCGCAAGTGGTTGCAATGGACCCTTTAGCACTTGATGCTCCGCCTTTACACATTGACAAGTTAAACACCTAGAGATAAACTTCGCGATCTCTCTCTTCATATTGTTCCACCAAAATGTATGTCGAAGATCATGATACATTTTGATACTTCTAGGATGGATTGCAAAGGGTGTATTATGTGCCTCCATCATGATCTTGTTCCTCAAATCAGAATCGTTAGAAACACAAAGTCTGGAGTTGACTCGAAGTATTCCTTCTTCATCGATTCTTGCTTCTAGGATAACAGCTTCTTGTACTTTCTTCTTCATACGCATCAGCTCCAGGTCTGTGGCTTGAGCAACTTTAACTTTATCGATTAAAGTTGGTTCTATGTGTATACTTGACATCATCGCATGGGTCCCCGAAGTCTTAAATTCTATTTTCATCTTTTGTAAATCACATAAATTGGGCCTTTGTGTTGACAACATCGCCCTCGTTCCTGCATATTGTCTTCTACTTAATGCGTCAGCTACCACGTTCGTTGTAACAACCCGATATTTTCTATATAAATAAATAAGAAATTTTGTGAATAAATTTTTTTTTTATTAAGGATGAGGATTTGTACAAGATTATGTGTATATGTATTTATGTGGTAAGTAAAAATATATTTATTACATAATTATTTACAAATGAATTTATTTTAAAATTATTGATTATTAAAAAGTATATACTTATAATAATCAATTTATGGTAGAAATATTTTAATAATTATTTTCCATGAAAATATATAATCATATATTATTTAAATAATATATGAACTGATTTTTAGAATAATTATAATAATTATTTTATTATATGAATTTTAGTACAGGTTATTAAGTTAATTATTTTACCTTAATTATTAAGGTTAAATAGGAAGAATAAATCAAATATGGTATCCAAACCCTAATTTTGGATTATTGCCAAGGTATGAGAATAATAATAAAATATTAATTATATTTTGATTTTTCAGTGCTATGAATATGTACTGCATTTACGTATTGATGATAATTGGTCAATTATGGTGTTTAATTTCAAAACCCTAGTATTAATTGGTTAAACCCTAATTTTACTTAGGGAAACTCTAAATTGAAAATCAATTGTGAGCTTAAGACTGTTATATAACTATGTTATATGTTTTATGTTGTGTATTAAGTGATTAATTAGGTTAAACCCTAATTATAATCTAGAAACCCTAATTATAAATTACAAACCCTAATTTCTAATTTGAAAGCCTAATTGCTAAAATCATAACTCTAATTATTATTTTAGTAAATAATTATGTTAATTAGGAAACCTAATACATAAATTGGGGAAACCTAATAATATCAAGAAAACCCTAAATATATTTTTAAAACCCTAATTTTCTATTTAAAAACCCTAATTATAATTATTCAGTTATAATTTAATTTTTATTGAACTCTATACATAATTGTTCAAACCCTAGAAATTATTTAGGAAACCTTAATGTTTAAAATCTAGTGATTAGAATCTAGATTCAAGTGTCATGGACAAAAATACCCTTAAATTATTTTATTAGTTTACTAAAATACCCCTCATTGGATATTTTCTTGAGATAACTTGCAAATCTTTCCATATTTTGAGTTGTTGAACAACCTTACCAACTCCACATGCTCTAAATGACAGCAACCAGCCTCTTTCATCAGCCATTCATGCATCTAACAAGTGTATAAATAGATTTAAGGAGAGAGAAAATCATTTGATACACTAATTTTTGTCCAACTCTCATCCTTGACCCTCTCTCACTAGAACTAACGAATTTATCTAGCATATCAGTTCCCAAGACCAGCCCCACGATCAACTATAACAAACAGAAGCCAGAGAATCGGAAATTTTTCTCAAGAAGGTATAAACGAACCCTAGAATTTCTGTCCAACGATTCTGTGTTACATGTTATGTTTGATTGTTAAAATATGTTGTATAAGGTGTCTAAGGATGATCTGAGTTGCTAGATGTTAGATCCATAACATCTAGAGGCTCGGATTTGAAGATTTACAAAATCTGGAAAAATAAAATTTTGTCTTCTGACAGTGAATGTCAGTCCTTATATCTCTGTGATCTGTATAGATTTTGGTGTTTTGAAAGCTTTTAGTTGTAGTCGAGTATGTGTTCTTTAGTCTGAAAGTTGAATCAAGGTCATAGCTTCAACCTATTGCAAGTTATTTGTGGTCAAAGGTCGTTGACCGACCATGACCAGACCAATTCTGGGTAACCCAAAAACTAGTTTGCAATGTCTGACAACATTTTTGTCAAGCTCATATCTGTAATGTTATAGATGTTCTGATGTTGATATTTAGTAGATCTTGTAGCCTGTTAGTTGTACTATAGATCCATGCCTTTAAATCCCTTAAACATCAAATGGATTTAACATAGTGGCCGGTCAAAGTAGGTACATTGTTCACGGATTCGGTTTTCTGGGTAACCCAGAAAACCTATGAACACAGTTTCTGACGAGGTTTGACCGGTCTGGATCTGACGATTTTGTTATGTTTTTTGTTGATATTATGTGATAGATCTACTCTCCTACATGTTAGCTACACACTACCGGTTTTAAATCACAAAAATATTACAAGATTAACAAGTTGTGGAAGCCCAAAACGAGCCAGTCAAACTGTTCTTCATTTCTGGGTAACCCAGAAAATGAAGAACAGCTCTGACAGTTTGTTCAACGCATCAGATCTCGTTAGTTATGCGTGGTTTGATGATGTTGTTTGTTGGATCGTGTAGTCTTGTACTTGTAGTACATTATCTTATCAACAATATGTTCAGAAACACATCACGCACGCTTTTAATCTTGGTCAAACATGGTCCCTCGAAACTGTCTATGGTGTTCTGGATTTTAGCCAAGAACATGAAGAACACCTATAACGACGGTTCTGTCGCTATAGGTGGTCTTTAGCGACAGATTATTTAATATTTTTCGGAAATTAATTATTAAATAGAAAAAATTAGTTTTTAATTATTAAAAATACAAAATAAATTATTAAAAATTATTAAAAATTCTGAAAATTAGTTTTTAATTATTTTTAATATATTTCATAAATATTTAATATTTTTGAAATATTAAAAGTATTTAATTTATTTAATTATAATATTAAATAAATTATTTAAAAATGATTTTAATATTAGAAAAATCATTAAAAATTATATTATGATATAAGAAAATATTTTAAGTTATTTTTAATGACTTTTAATATTTTATGATAAATTTCATTAATAAATTGATATTAATGGTAATTAATTTATTTACTAAATGAATTAAATAAATTAATTAAAAATGATTTTATTATATTAAAAATCATATTAAATGAAAATAAAGTGTTTAAAAATATTTTAAGTTATAAAATATAACTTTTAATATTTAAAGGATAATTTCATTAATAATTAAATATTAATGATTATTAAGTTATTAGTTATGATATTAAATTTATTTAATAATTATATTAAATAAATAGTTTATAAATAGTTTTATTACTTTAAAAATCATTTAAAAAGGATATAAATGAATTAAAAATATTTTAAGTTATGAATAATGACTTTTAATATTTTGATAAATAGAACATTAATACTTTAATATTAATGATAATTATTTAAAAATGATTTTAAATGTTTTAAAAATCATTTAAGGGTAATATTAATACTTTAAAAGTATTTTGAGTTATTATACATAACTTTAATATTTTGGAAATGATTTCATTAATAGTTTAATACTAATTAAATATTTATTATAATAGAATTGATTGGTATTTAAATTATTTAAATATGATTCCAATGTTTGAAAATTTATGATAAATTATAATAAATGTTTTAAAATTTTATTGAGTCATTTAAAAATAATATGACTGATACGTACTGATGTTAAGTTATAGTATAGAGTCTTAGACTCGATAATTACCCGATAAAATTATCGGTAGACCGACATGTTTCAGAAATTGATCTGGACTTAGATATTTTGATTGTATAAGTGATTATTTGTGATTCAATGGTTATTAAACATAGGTGCTAATGTGATTAGGTTATGTGTTGACTGCAATAAGTAGTGTTATGTGTTATAGTATGTTGTTCTAATCGAACGAACTATCTTATTAATGATAGGTCGTGGGATAAGCGATAGATCTTAATTACAAGTTGTAAGCAGCGCTTCAGGCAAGTATCTAACATTTGCATTTTCTTTATGCAATGGATGTGAGTAAGAATGTTTCTAAACTATATTATTATTGTACAGATTATGAACTTTATATTATATAAGCTCATTGAATATCAACATGTTAGTATATGATAATTCGGACATATATATTCTGTTCGTTAATTTCTAGAAGTGGTTAAACAAGTGTCCCCACTTGGATAATCATTGTATTTAATCATATGTTGATATACCTTTGTCAATTACCCGTATACAGATATATTGAATTATAGATTATTGTTGAACAAGATAAAACCTTTGATTTAGAACCCAGACAGGTATGAACATCCCTACACGGGAAAATTTTTATGCGCTCCGGCGGACAAAGGATGAACGATAATATCGTTCTAGCAATGTAGTATTGATCAATGCAGGCCATAACGGGCTGATCACCCCCGTGCTCGTAAGTTATGACGGTTTACAGATGAATTTCTGTGTAACCATTTCAAAAATGAAAACAATGTTCATGGCATGTCACCATAACCCTAGATATAGTCATTATGTAGTTTCAAAAATTTGAAAGAGAGTTGTTATGTTATTATTATCGGTTCAGAATACTTCACAACTATTGACTTGTTGTAGAAGAATAGTACAAAGAAAACATTTAAATCCTTTCAGCTTATATATATATATAATTGCTATTGCTTGCTGGGCACTCAAATGCTCATCCTTTCTTAAATTTAAATGTTTTCAGCTAAGTGCGAACGACCAGAGAACTCTGCTAAGAACAAAGGAAAAGGGAAGGTTACTGAATGAACGAATTACTATGTTATGTAATAGTTTAATGTTATTAAGACAATTATGATATATATTATCTATTATGGGTTGTAATGAATGTTTAAATGTTACGTACTTGGGAGCTAGACTCTGATAATTATGTAAATTAAGTTGATCTTTTATATTATTGTTATTATTATTAGTATTATTCCGCTCATAGAAATGGTATCGTGAAGAACCGAGTTCGAGTTTCAAGTACCAGAGTTTGGGGTCCTCACATTCGTTTTTCCAGGATGGTATTTAATGGTATGGTCATAGTCTTTCAACAGCTCGAGCCAACGTCGTTGTCGCATATTGAGTTCTTTTTGGGTGAAGAAATGTTTGACACTTTTATGATCTGAATATATCTCCAATTTCTCCCCATATAAATAGTGCCTCCACATTTTTAATGCGAAAACGACTGCTGCCAACTCTAGATCATGAGTAGGATAATTTATCTCATTTTCTTTGAGTTATCGCGAGGCATAGGCTATGACCTTCCCATGTTACATGAGAACGCATCCTAACCCTTTGCCCGAATCATCGCTATATATAACAAATCCATCCGAACCAGATGGTATTGTCAGAACAGGTGCCGAAATGAGTCTCCTCTTAAGCTCTTGAAAACTCTTCTCACATTCCTCGCTCCATATGAATTTTGTATCTTTCCGAGTCAATTGAGTTAACAGAGTAGCAATTCGAGAAAATCCTTCCACGAATCTCTGATAATAACCTGCTAAACCCGGAAAGCTACGTACCTTGGTCACCGACTTCGGTTGCTCCTAACTTTGTATTGCTTCAATCTTCGCCGGGTCAACAGATATTCTATCTTTTGACACCACGTGCCCAAGGAATGCTACTTCCTCAAGCCAGAACTCACATTTCTTCAACTTGGCATATAACTTGTTCGCAAGAAGCTTTTGAAGTATCAGCTTCAAATGGTGCTCATGATCTTCACGACTTTTGAAATATATGAGGATGTCATCAATAAAGACAACAACGAACTGATCAAAATATTCCTTTAATACTCGGTTCATCATATCTATGAAAGACGCATGAGCATTAGTTAATCCAAAAGACATGACTATGAATTCATAATGCCCATATCGAGTTCTAAAAGCAGTTTTCAAAATATCCTCAGTTCTAATCTTCAGCTGATGATATCCCAAACGAAGATCGATCTTTGAAAAGAATTATACTCCTTGCTACTGGTCAAACAAGTCATCAATGCGAGGTAGCGGATACCTATTCTTGATGGTGACATGATTCAATTCCCGGTAGTCAATACAAAGTCGCATACTCCCGTCTTTCTTCTTTACGAATAAAACAGGAGCACCCCAAGGAGATGTACTAGGACGAATGAAACCGATATCCAACAACTCCTATAGTTAGACCTTTAACTCCTGAAATTCAATAGGAGCCATTCGATATGGAATTTTAGAAATGGGCTTTGTACCAGGTTCAAGGTCAATAACAAATTTAACTTCACGTTCTGGGGGTAGACCGAAAAGTTCTTCAGGAAATACGTCAGGAAATTCACTAATAACAGAAATATTATTCAAATCTGACGTGTTTTTATTCAAGTCCATGACATGGGCTAAGAAAGCTTGACATCTATTTTTTAATAAACGAATGGCTTTATGGCTTGATATGACAGTGATTGACTTTGGTAGTTTGGTTGCTTGAATTCGCATAACAGGTTAGTTAGGAATATGAAAACTGACAACCTTACGAAAATAATCAATTTTGGCATGATGAGTAGTTAACCAATCAATCCCTAAAATAACATCAAAAGTAAGTATCTTTAAAGAGATAAGATCCACAGGTAATGTGATGGTGCCAACTTGGATCAATCAAGATTTATAAACAGTGGATGTAATGAAAGTTTCTCCTAACAGAGTCTCCATAGATAAGTCAAAGTTTAATTTCTCCGGAGTCAAGTTTAAACGTTGAGCACAAGTAGGATAGATAAATGAATGGGTAGAACCGGTATCTAGTAAGGTATAAACTTTGCAAGAATTTATGATTAGCTTACACGTGATCACCTCGTTCGGGTTCTTCGCGATTTGGCCAGTCACAACAAACGCTCTTCCAAAAACCGCTGACTTTGCCTTGTCTGGGATAGCCTTTTAAGTCACCATCCCCGCTGGACTTGGTTTTGCTATAGTACAATCTCGAGCGATATGTCCTTCCTTTCCACAATTATAACATACCTTAAACTGTTCTGGACAGTTTGGGCTGATGTGTCCCTTAATTACACATTTATAGTATACGACCGGTGGTCGTTCTCCTCCCTTAGAAACAGTTGATACTGGTACTGACGTCTTCACATTGTCATTGTTGAATCTCCTCTTTTTGAAATTATCACTTGACTCGCCTCTCCTATTATCATGGTCAAGATTACCACCAGAGTGGTTACCTCTTTTTTCTGTATTTTTTCCTCCCCGTTGATTATCATTACTCCGATGACTGCTGTCACCGGTATGACCCTGGTTGTGGTCCCTCGGTTGAACATACTCATTATCTCACTCTAATAATTGAGCCCTGTTGACAACATCTGAACATAGAGAAAATTTATGAGAAATGAGATATTGACGTATGTCGGGTTTCAAACCTCTCAGAAACATCCGCGTCATACGTTCCTCATTCTCCACTAAATGAGGTGCAAACCTAGATAACTCTGCGAACTTAGCCTCATACTGGGACACATTCATTTTGTTCTGTTCCAGTCTGATAAACTCTACCTCCTTCATATGACGGATACTTTCAGGAAAGTACTTGTCATTGAACAGTTTTTAAAATGCTTCCCAAGACATATTGAGTGCGGCTGGCTGGGTACGCTTCACAGATTCCCAGCAGTAATTTACTTCACTACGAAATATAAAGGTGACGAATAGAACCTTCTGTTCCTCTGTGCATCCCAAGACATCAAATATCTTGGTAATTTACTTGGCCCACGTTTCTGCCTTAATCGGATCCGACTTTCCCCAGAATTATGGTGGTCCCAACTTTTTGAACTGCTTGGCTGTGACAAATCGCACATTGTTATCATTTCCACTCGTATTTTGTACACGAATCTCCCTCGTCTGATTTTGCATGAACTACACAAAACTTCTAAACATCCCATCACTCATCATCCGATCAGTGGTGTTGTTTACATGAGAAACATTGTCTTCCTGTTGCACGTTCTCCTGATTGGTGAGTAAATGTGTCTCCACGGTCTCATTTACTCCATTGTTAACATTCTTGGTTGTCATTATCAAATACTGCCACAAAACAAGGTTTAATTAAAGAAATTAATATATCACATAATATCCTATATTATGACTAACCAACAAATAAGATTAGGTAGGACACACTAGCGAAGGATTTACTCGTCTCTCTCCTCCTAGTTTTATTCCCCGATCTCTGCCAGAGATCATATCCCTAAGCTCTGATACCAACGGTGACGCCCCCAAAATGGTATACATCACCCATTCTGAGTCTCCAAATACATGGTACAGAAATAACTATAACTTTATTAATACAATTGTCGTGCAAAATACGACAACACATAAACTGTGAGTTTAAAAACAAATATTATCTTCTAGACAATATCCACACTCAAATAAGTCCTCATTATAATTATTGCTACACTATTTACAAAATAGTGATGAGTACTATAACAACTGCCTTGGAACATCACTCCATACCCCGACTACTTCTCATGTATTCTTGCTTCCTAAGAAGAAAAATGGAACAAAAAGGAAAAGGGTGAGCTCAACTATCCCAGTAAAGAATATTATGACTAAGATAATATAGAACAAATTATCATTAGTCCTCAACAAGAAAAAATCGGATAGAATATAATAGACCACAAGTTTCAGATCAATATTCGCAGCAAAAATAACAATTCATTATAAAATTTAAGTAGAGAATGAAATCTACTATCTTCTATGAATTTAAAAGTTCATCATCAATATTTTATCCCTGTAATATCAATCAATATACATCTTGAATTAAATATTCATTTTTGCACTGCAGGCCAAAAATATTCATTTGTATCACTAGTTGGCGATGTTCATCTAAATATATGTTCATCTTTACACTACGGGCCAAAGATATTCATCAATTAATCATTCATCTTTGCACCATAGGTCAAAGATATTCAGTAATATCATCATTTAGGACTGAGAATGATAAAAATATGTTAAACAAAACGAATACATTGAGACAAAAGAACAAATATTAGGGATTCGTACTTCGATTTATCCATGTTCAAAAACACCCCATAATATACCATAGTGGAGTAAAATTCAAGAATAAATACCAAAATATGGATACAATCAAAGATAGTAACAAAAATAGACATCTGGGATAAAGAAGAGGAAATTTTATTTTTCGGTAAATAGAGCCATATTCGTGAATAGTGTCGTATACGTGAATAGTGACGTATACGTGAATAATATCCACGACACATAAATGTAGAAATTCCACAATAAAATTCATATCAATATTTCGGCATAATGATATTGGAAGAAATAATATCATCTATAAAAAAAGGACATCTTTTACCTCAAAATGACTGTATTTCTAACTGGAATACTGGATATAGTGCGGAAGGAAGCTTGCACCGTATAGCAACACTCAAAGTATCAAAATACTCACAAAAATACGCTCGATAATATAGAGAGAGAAAACTTCAGTTTCTGCTGTAATTTTCAATTCTAACCTATGCGCCCGATTTATAGAAAAATACTTAGAACACTAAAGCGGAAAATTTAATAAAATAATAAAATTTTCAAAAAAAAAAAATCTACGCAAACCACCAGTCCAAAACATCAGCCACCCACCTCACAAAAATAAAAAAAAACATTTTTCTTAAATAAAACAGTTTAAACTCCCAAAATCAATTATTCCGGAACTTCAATAATTCATAATAAATAGCCTTTTTATCAGAAAAATTTAAATCTTATGTCCATTCCATAGGAAATTCAATTCTCTACAACTTTTTAAGTTTAAGTTTTTTCTAAATTCCAAACAGAAATTGACTAAAATCCACATACGGACGATTTTACAAGCTATAATCAAATTTTAGTTAAAAATTAGGGCCACCAACATGTTTATCATGTTTTTAGTATTAATTGTAACAAAAATACCCTTCCACCTTATTTATTCATATATCACACATTCATTATAAAAATATCATCATTATTATATTATTATAATATAATAATATATTTAAATAAATTATTTTATCAGAAAAAATATAATATCAATTTTCAACAATTATCACTTTTTTAAAAATTTATCTATTTATATCCACATAAAATAAATATTTTCCTTATCATATAAATTAATAATTAATTATTCACAAATAATATTACATAATCACAATACTGACAACCATGTCGTTCCCAGGAACGATGGAGCTTTTCAATAAGGATTTCTTCTTACTGACGCACAATTAGGTGACCAAACCTCTCCTTAGACAGAACTTTCTAGACATTGTCAATAATGCTATCTAATAATATTATTAAAATAATATGATTTATTGATCTGATAATGGAAATACTGTACAGTGACAATTATTGAAACATCAATAATATAAAATATCCACGTAGCAATTATTGAATCAATAAAATAAAATATTGAACAGTAATTACTGTAACAATTATTGAGTAGTGCCTTCTTATGTAAGAATCAATAATTGGTGCAATACCGCGTATTACTGTGTTTTAACCACCGGGTGTTCCAATAGTGTTAACGGTAATAATTGCGCTATTATTTATAAAAAAAAACTCATACTCGTCATTTTCTTCATCCAATCGCTTTCTATTATGGGGCCCACACAAGGTTGCGCCGTCGTACGAATATTTCCCGACAGTAAGAATATTCCACGACCAAACGAATATTCCCCGATAATAATGAGTATTTTATAACCACTTGCTTATTTATAATATTTACGCATTTTACCCATAACTAACCACATTAATCAAATCAACCCTTACTATTTTAAATTAATAAATAGAGGAAATTCAATTTCATTTATAAAAAGTTGGGGTCTTACAGATTTTATACAAAATTAATAAACCAAATACAATCAAACCGTATATTTCATGTATTTCCAACCAAAATCTTGTCAGAATATCAAAAAGGGTCTATATCGGTTACTGAAACATACTTCAGGGAATATATCGAGAGGATTTATACTTTAAGACCAATTATAAAACGATAGAATTTGAAGAGTCTAAAGTGCAATTAACTATATATATAAATATATATATATATATATATATATATATATATATATATATATATATATATATATATATATAATGTAGTAAGAAGTGTGCACAAGTACTTTAAAAATTAAATTTATCAAAAACTTTCATAAATCTCACAACATTTCAAATAAAATATTAACAACAATAACTAGCACTTCGATGAAATATTCAATCCAAAATAGATCAAAAAGTCTTATAAAACTATTACTATAAATGAACTTTGTTAGGGATCTAACTTGTTAGATAGATCAATGAACGAAAAATAGCCATGTAAATTCATTTAGTGGAAGATTAGCTGAAGACTTGTGCATTTTCGTTGAGCAAAGTTGAAAAATTAAAGCTCTAAGATCATAGAGTAGAGGATAGTTCAATTTGTTAAGAGAACTCTAAGATCGTTTAGCAGAAGCCAAAAAACGTTGAGTTGTGTCGTAGAATCCACTGAAAAAAGAACGTAAATTTAGTATCATTTAGTTCAGTCGCTAAACGATTTGAAGATTGACTCTATGATTAGACACGAAATGCTAGTATGATAAATTTCATAGAGCGCGTGGGTTTGAAAAGTAGTGGCAGGCCAATGATTAAGGTCATATGACCTTTGTTAGTTCTTAGTAGGCACACAATAGATCTAGAAGGTGGGGTTGAATACATCCTTTTAATTTTCAAATACTTTTCACGTTTATTTTGTATTGCTAATGAATTAGCATATGACAAACATAAGAATCTTTTTAAGCATAGCGGAATAAGTAAAAGGTCCAATTTATTGATATATTCATAATCACACATACATTATTCTTAAAGTTAGTTAAGTTGTAAACAATTAATACATACATAGCAGTTAGGTACATAATGTAAATGACAGTAAGTAAATGACACATGGAATTTTAAGTGGTTCGGAGACTCAAGCTCCTAATCCACTCTTCTACTTTAACTCGCAGGATTTCCACTAAGGAAGGGCAGCACCCTGAATCACTAAGATTCCTTCAAGGCCAGCAGCCTTGGAACTAAACTCCAGTTCACTAAGAACTCTTCAAGCCCAATAAGCTTGGAACTCCCCTAGTTCCCTTGGAACACTTTAAGCCTAGCAGGCTTGAAACTTCATTTAGTCCCTCTGGACAAGGACCCCTCAGGCCCTAGCCATTGTTGTTGTTATTGGTGCTTTACTGCTAAGATGTCATTAAGCTTGAACATCTTTAGTACTTACCAGCTTGGCGTGGTCCTCTTTGCATTCAGCTTCGAGTCTGGACCACATCTCTTCTAGTGTAGTAGATCTTCATTCTACTATGATCATCTTTATCCGATGTCGGATGTTCACCATCACCATTTAGGTTTGCTAAGTGTTTGAGCTTTTGGTAGACTTCGTCTTGCACATAGCATTCCCTGAACCATTCTTGACTAGTTCGTAGACATGGTTCTGCACTTGTTCTTTTTTAGCTTTTGGTTTATGGTGATTCGTAGAGTGGCTCTCTGGATCTTCTTTGTGCGCTGCCACTTTTTTGAATGTTATCTTCTTGTCCTTCTCATTTCTCAGCTTAGCTGCCATCTTAAGTGGCATTCTCATCTTTGTTGAGTGAAGCTTTAGTCTGTTCGAGTCCTTCTTCAAAGCTGCTTCACTTCCACCTTTGTAATCTCACTGTCAGTGAGACTTGTTCTATTTAGCTCTGGTGGAACTTAGAGACAACAATAGCATTCCAACAACTCAACGATTCTGCAACTTTAGCAACACTTGATCTTTGAAGCTCTTGTTTATTTATACTCATTTACAACCTTCCCGTTGGAATGTAGCCGTTGGGAGCTATTTGAATTGCTTCACAGATCTCGAGTTATTTGGTGTAGACTGTAGATGTGACATGACATCCCCTTTATGACTTTTTGACACTTCAATCTACTGTGTTAGGAATAAGCATGTGAATGTTATTCCTATTTATGTATGATTTGATTATGATATATATGAATGAATATGCAAGCATGCTTGCATTAAAAAAAGTTGTAAAGTCCTTTGATAGATAATAGGAAACATATGTACAAGGACTTAGAATGTATTGATCAAATATTTTACCTTGATCCGACATAAGCAAGACAACTTTGTAAAGTCCTTAAAAAGAAATGATGTACAAGGACTATAAATATAGAAAGATCAAGTATGTTAGGTTGATCTTATAATGTAATAGATAGTCTTGTCTGATCGTTGAACACTGCACCAGAAATCGTAGTCTTCCTGGAGAGCTGAGAAAAACTCGAGAGCTATCAAGGCAGAATCGTAGTTTGCAAGATAGTTGATCTAGGAGTTCGTAAACTGCTAGGAGAGACAAGGAAGGATTGTAGTGTGTTGGGAAGACTTCCTTAGAGCCGTAGTCTGCTGAGAAAGTCATGTTCAGAATCGTAGAGATAGTGTGTCTAAGAGCTGACCGAGCATCTGTCGAAGCCAAGTCAAGAATCGTAGACCACACTCATAATCGTAGAGTCTACTGATCACATCAAAGGCAGAGATCGTAGTCGAGCCAGATCAAATGAAAACAACAAGCTTAAGGTCAAAGGTTGTATAGCGTTAACATCTGATCTCAGAGTCGTAGTGGTTGCATCACCAAAGCTGAATCGTAGAGTACAGAACTAAGGCTCCAACAGAAATGCTCAAAATGCCAAGGTAGAATCGTAGAGTAAACACGATTCTCAACAATTGAGTACTCCCAGAATATCCAAAGTATGAATCCTATAGTCTGAGCTGCAAAGGTACATCCCACCTGAAGGAAACCAGAGAGCACTCAACGAATGGCATGCAAGCTAACAAAAGATCTAAGCACCAATCCAATCAACATCCAGATTGAGTTGTGAAGCCATTCAGGATGAAGTCTTTCGCAAGTTGATCAGAAGAAGACTTTAATAAAAGTGACTGACTAAGGAAAGTCAGCAAGTGCAGTAGATGTCAAGTGAACAGAGGATAACAATCTTGAAAGTAACTAGGATCGTAGTGTTTGCCAAACAAAGCATGAATTGATGAAGTGTACATAGAGATACTGGTCAGCTTATGAAGAACAAGGCTAAAGTAATTAAGCATTGGGTCAATCCATTGATGATAAGTGAACTGGAGATCACAAGGAGAAAGCGAGCTGGACATGCCATAAATTTGAAGTGTCTTGCTATTCAGAATAGGCCAGAACAAGGAGTCAAGCTATTAGTTCCTGAGATATGTCAAGCCAAACAGAAGTCTTGAAGTGCTGCACAAGAGAAGGAAGAAGTGTTCTACTTTAAAGATCCAAATTAACACTCTCAAGGATCATAGTGTTGTCACAACCTGTCAATAAGCATCATTCAACAAGACACTGCGATCAGGTCCTAGAACAGCTGCATCAGAATCGTAGAGTTCAGTCATGTAAAGATTAAAGCATTGGCAACGGCTCAATCTGAAGATTGATATTCGAACAAAGCTTATTGCGAGCATCGATGCAAAAGGACAACCTCTGATCGAGAAATCAGAAGGAGGAAATAAAGTTGACTACCTGTCGAGTCATCAAAGTGACATCTCTAACGGGGTAGGTGAAACAGTAGACTGCAGTGTTAAAAAGTCATAAAGGGGATGTCATGTCACATCTGCAGTCTGCACCAAATAACTCAAGATCTGGGAAGCAATTCAAATAGCTCCCAGCGGCTACATTCCAATGGGAAGGTTATGAAGGACTATAAATAGACAAGAGCTTCAAAGATCAAGAGATGCTGATGTTGCTGAGTTAAAGAATCGTTGAGTTATTGGAATGCTATTGTTAACTATACGAGCTCCACCAGAACTAAACATAACAAGTCCTAGTGACAGTGAGATTACAAAGGAGGAAGTGAAGTAGCTTTGAAGAAGGACTCGAACAGACTAAAGCTTCACTCAAAAAAGATAAGAATGCCACTAAAGATGGCAACTAAGCTGAGAAACGAGAAGAACAAGAAGATAGCATTCAGAAAAGTGGCAGAGCACAAAGAAGATCTATGGAGCCACTCTACGAATCACCATGAACCAAAAGCTGAAACAGAACAATTGCAAAACCATGTCTGCCAGCCAGTCAAGAAGGGTTCAGGGAATGCTAAGTGCCAGATGAAGTCTACAAAAAGCTCAAACACCTAGCAAACCCAAATGGTGATGGTGTACAGCTGATAATAAATGAAGATAAGCTGAACAGAATGAAGATCAGCTACAATAGAGAAGATGTGCTCCAGACTTGAAGCAGAATGCCAAGAGGACCATGCCAAGCTATTAAGTATAGAAGATGTTCAAATTGAAAGACATCTTAGCAGCAAGGCACCAACAACAACAACACCACCAACAACAACAAGAAGCCAGCGCCTGAGGGGTCTTTGTCCGGAGGGACTAAATGAAGTTCCAAGCCTGCTGGGCTTGAAGAGTTCCTAAGGAACTAGAGGAGTTCCAAGGCTACTAGCCTTGAAGAGTTCTTAGTGAACTAAAGTTCCAAGTCTGTTGGCCTTGAAGGAATCTTAGTGATTCAGGGTGCTGCCCTTCCTTAGTGGAAATCCTGTTAGTTGAAAGGAGAAGAGTGGATTTGGAGTTTGAGTCTCTGAACCACTTAAAATCCCTTGTGTCATTTACTTTATGTCATTTACATTATGTACTTAATTGATATAACTTCTATGTATGTATGAATTGCTTGCAACTAACTAACTCTAAGAATAATGTATGTATGATTATGAATATATCAATGAATGGGATCTGTTACTTATTTTGCTGTGCTTGAAAAGATTCTTATGTTTGCCATATGCTATTTCATTAGCAGTACAAAATAAACGAGAAAAGTATTTAAAAATAAAAAGGATCTATTTAACCCCCCCCCTTCTAGATCTGTTGTGTGCCTACTGGGAACTAACAATTGGTTTTGGAGCAAGTTCTCAAGCTATATTCAAATGCTAATCGCTTTGAGTCTAATCCTAGGCAAAAACATTGTTCTAAACTTAGTTTAGTAGTAAGTCAATTGTAAATGCAGATGAGCTCACACATTTGAAATATGGTGTACAGGTAAATTTGTATATACAATTGAAGCTGCTTAGATTGGTCCATGTTCTTAAATGCCATTACAACAAGATCAATCCTTGGCCACAGTCAATCTTATAGTCTGAAGACTAGGCGAGGAAGCTCAAGAGACATCAACAGCAAAGAGTCAAGCATCCACCAGCCTAAAACATGAGATGGCCATATATGCTAAAAAGTACTTATCCAGATAAGAAAGAAGAATCTCTCAAATATGTATTTGGCCAACTAGCAGCTGTATGTGAACCTTGTGGATTCAAGGATGTCAAAGAACTAAAGATGCCAAGATTCTCTTAGTTTACATCTTCAAGGCTATGGCTGATTGATTAAAAGACAACTAGAGCAACAAGCTGTTAGGAGTGAATGAAAAATTATGCACATCAATGCCTAACCTCAGTATATCAAGATAAATGACTGTCAAGAAACTGACAATGTAAAGGTACGATTCCTCATTAATATAAATATGTACATCATGTTGCACCACCTAATGCACTATAACAATATTCTATCAAGAGACCATATTCTACCTAAAAAGGGGAAGAGAGAAAGTACAATGAGGTTGGAAACTCAAATGCTAATAAACTGTATCTCCATCCAAGTTTTAGGTTGAAGATAACATCATGAAAGAAGTCTGAAATAGGTCATGAGCATATCAGTCAAAGTAGTCTGTAAGATAATTGATCTAGGAGTTCATAGACTACCAGGAGAGATGAGGAAGAATCGTAGTGTGTCGGGAAGAACTTCCTCAGATCCGTAGTCTGCTGAGGAAGTCATGTTCAGAATTATAAAGACAGCGTCTCTAAGAGCCGCCCGAGCATCTGCCTAAGCCAAGTCAAGAATCATAGACCACACTCGTAATCGTAGAGTTTACTGATCACATAAGAGGCATAGTCGAGTCAGATCAGATGAAGACAACAAACCTAAGATCAAATATCGTAGAGTGTTGACATATGATCTCAAAGTCGTAGTGTATGCATCACCAAAGCTAAATCGTAGAGTGCAGAACTAAGGCTCCAACTGAAGTGCTCACAATGCAAAGGAAGAATTGTAGAGGAAACACAATTCTCATTAATTGAGTACTCCCACAATATCCAAAGTATGAATCCTCTAGTCTGATCTGTAAAGGTACATCCCACCTGAAGGAAACCAGAGAGCACTCAACGAATGGCATGCAAGCTAACAAAAGATCTAAGCACCAATCCAATCAACATCCAGATTAAGTTATGAAGCCATTCAAGATGAAGTCTTCCACAAGTTGATCAGAAGAAGACATCAATAAAAGTGACTGACTAAGAAAAGTCAGCAAGTGCAGTAGCTGTCAAGTGAACAGAGGATAACGATCTTGAAAGTAACCAGGATCGTAGTGTTTGTCAAACAAACCAGGAACTGATGAAGTGTATACAGAAATACTGGTCACCTTATGAAGAACAAGGCTAAAGTGATTAAGCATTGGGTCAGTCCATTGATGATAAGTGAATGGGAGATCACAAGGAGAAAGCAAGCTGGACATGCCACAAATCTGAAGTGTCTTGCTATTCAGAAGAGGCTAGAACAAGGAGTCAAGCTATCAGTTCCTGAGATATCTTAAGGCAAACAGAAGTGTTGAAGTATTGTACAGGAGAAAGGAAAGAGATGTTCTACTTTGAAGATCCAAATGAACACTCTCAAGAATCGTAGTGTTATCTCAACTTGTCAATGAGAAACATTCAACAAGACAATGCGATCAGGTCCTAGAACAGCTGCATCAGAATCATAGAGTTTGGTCATCTAAAGATTGAAGCATTGGAAATGGTTTAATCTAAAGATTGACATTCGAATAGAGCTTATTGCGAGCATCGATGCAAAAGGATAACCTCTGATCGAGAAATCAGAAGGAGGAAATAAAGTTAACTACCTGTCGAGACATCAAAGTGACATCTTTGATGGGGTAGGTGAAACAGTAGACTGTAGTGTTAAAAAGTCATAAAGGGGATGTCATGTCACATCTATAGTCTACACCAAATAACTCGAGATCTGCAAAGCAATTCAAATTAATCCCAAAGGCTACATTACAACGGGAAGGTTGTGAAGGAGTATAAATCAACAAGAGCTTCAAAGATCAAGAGCTGCTAATGTTGTTGAGTTGTAAAAGCGTTAAGTTATTGGAATGTTATTGTTGACTCTACGAGTTCCACCAGAACTAAAAAGAATTAGTCTCAGTGATAGTGAGATTACAAAGATGGAAGTGAAGTAACTTTGAAGAAGGACTAAAACAAACTAAAGCTTCACTCAACAAAGATGGTAGCTAAGCTGAGAAACGAGAAGGATAAGAAGATAGCATTCAGAAAAGTGGTAGAGCACGAAGAGGATCCAAAGAGCCACTCTACGAATCACTATGAACCAAAAGCTGAAATAGAACAAGTGTTAAACCATGTCTGCCAACCAGTTAAGAAGGGTTTACGGAATGATAAGTGCTTGACGAAGTCTACCAAAAGCTTAAACACCTAGCAGACCCAAATGGTGATGGTGTATAGCTGACAATGAATGAAGATGAGCTGAACATAATGAAGATCATCTGCACTAAATAAGATGTGGTACAAACTCGAAGCAGAATGTCAAGAGGACCATGCCAAGCTACTAAGTACATAAGATGTTCAAGTTGAAAAACATCTTAGCAGCAAGGCGCCAACAACAACAACAACAACAACAACACCAACAACAGTAAGAAGCTAGGGCCTGGGGGTCCCTTGTCCGGAGGGACTAAATGAAGTTCCAAGCCTGCTGGGCTTGAAGAGTTCATAAGGAACTAGAGGAGTTCCAAGGTTGCTGGCCTTAAAGAGTTCTTAGTGAACTGAAGTTCCAAGGCTGCTAGCCTTAAAGGAATCTTAGTGATTTAAGGTGATGCCCTTCCTTAGTAGAAATCCTGCTAGTAGAAAGCAGAAGAGTGAATTAGGAGCTTGAGTCTCTGAACCACTTAAAATCCCTTGTGTCATTCACTTTATGTCATTTACGTTATGGACTTAACTACTACAACTGCTATGTATATATGAACTTCTAACAATTGAACTAACTCTAAGAATAATGTATGCATGATTATGAATATGTCAATGAAGGTGATCTTTTACTTATTCCGATGTGCTTGAAAAGATTCTTATATTTGTCATATGCTAATTCATTAGCAGTACAAAATAAACGAGAAAAGTATTTGAAAATAAAAAGGATCTATTCAACCCCCCCTTCTAGATCTATTATGTGCCTACTGGGAACTAACATACTGTTTCACCTATCCCGTCAAAGATGTCACTTTGATGTCTCGGACAGGTAGTCAACTTTATCTCTTCTTTCTGACTTCTCGATTAGAGCGTTAGGAGTTGTCCTTCTACATCGATGCTCTCAACTAGATATGTTCGAATATATGTCTTTAGATTGAACCGTTGTCAATACTTCAATCTTCAGATAACCAAACTCTATAATTCAAATGTAGATGTTCTTGGACCTAATCATAGTATATTTTGATGAATGTTGCTTATTGACAGGTTGAGACAACACTACGATCCTGAAGAGTCTTCATTGGATCTTCAATGTAGAACACCTCTTCATTCTCTTGTGTAGTGCTTCAACACTTCTATTTGCTTTGACTAATCTCAATAATTGATAGCTTGATTCCTTGATATGGCCTCTTCCAAATAGCAAGACACTTCCAATTTGTTGCATGCCTAGCTTGCTTTCTCCTTGTGATCTCCCGTTCACTTATCGTCAATGGACTGACCCAATACTTAATCACTTTAGCCTTGTTCTTCATAAGCTGACCAGTATCTCTATATACACTTCATCAATTCATGCTTTATTTGGCAAATACTACGATCCTGGTTACTTCCAATATCGTTGTCTTCTGTTCACTTGATAGTTACTGCACTTGTTGACTTTCTTTAGTCAGTCAATTTTATGGAAGTATTCTTTTGATTAACTTGTGGAAGACTTTATCCTGAATGACTTTACAACTCAATCTAGATGTTGATCGGGTTGGTGCTTAGATCTTCTGATAGCTTGCATGCCATTCATTGAGTGCTCTCTTATTTCCTTCAAGTGGGATGTATCTTTGCAGCTCAGACTAGAGGCTTCATACTTTGGATATTTTGGGAGGGCTCATATGTTGAGAATCGTGTTTACTCTACGATTGTGCATTGGAGTTGTGAGCACCTCTGTAGAAGTCTTAGTTTTGCACTCTACAATTTGGCTTTGGTTCTACAGACATTACGACTCCAAGATCAGATCTTGACACTCTACAATTTTTGTCTTTTTACTTGTTGTCTTCATCTGACCTTGCTCGACTATGATCTCTGCCTCTGATGTGATCAGTAGACTTTATGACTCCGAGTGTGGTCTACGATTCTTGACTTGGCTTCGACAGATGCTCGGTCAGCTTGTAGACAGGCTGTCTCTATGATTCTGAACATGACTTCCTCAGCAGACTATAGCTCCGAGGAAGTTCTTCTCGACACACTACGATCCTTCCTCGTCTCTTCTGGCAGTCTACGAACTCCGAGATCTATTATCTTGCAGACTACGATTTTGCCTTGATAGTTCTCAAGTTTTTCTTGACTCTCCTTGCAGACTACGATATCTGGTGCAGTACTCGACAATCAGACAAGCTTATCTATTACATTATAAAAATAACCTAACAAGCTTGATATTTCTATATTTATAGTCCTTTTACATCATTTCTTTTTAAGGACTTTACAAAGCTATTTTGCTTATGTAGGATCAACCTAACATATTTGGTCAATTCATTATAAGTCCTTGTACATATGTTCCAATTATCTACCAAAGGATTTTACAGATTTTCTTAATGTAAGTATACTTGCATATTCATTCATACATATCATAATCAAATCATATACAAATAGGAATATCATTCACATGCTTATTCCTAACAATCTCTCCCTATTTGATTATGACAAAAATAATTATAGCATATGCATGAGATGAATGAATCTTATATACAGTGAGCAGTTGTATTTCTAAAATAGATAATCATGAATGTCATTGATAATAATATGGAATTACATAAACTATGACACTTTATATCCTAGATCCAGAACACACCTAAGAAGACAGAGATGTACCTTTTTGGCTCCATGTGTGTCTCCAAGATGTCTGCTGATTAGCTATTCATTTATTTGATCTTTTTGCTCCTGCTCCCCCTGGGATGGTGACTTCATTTCTTTTATATACTCCCCCTTAGACTCTGTGTTCATGGGATCATCATCTTTTGGCTCCCCCTCAGATGATGATCCTGCTTCTGCTGCATCTGCTACTGTTGTCTTCTTCTTTTCTTTCTCTTGGCCTTCTTGTTTTCTTTTCTTCTATTCTCCTTGCTCCTCCTTGAGTGCTTCTTACTATGCCTCTTTTTCTCCCCCTTTTTGTTATTAATCACTCGTAAAAGCTACTCCATATTGGACATAAGTTGCTCCATCAGGTAAGATGAGTTACCAACCTCAATCTTAAGTTCTTGTTAGCTCAGATCAATTTGTAGGGAGAGAGACTGATTCAGATTGTCATTCTTGTCGAAGAGTGGTAGGATTTGTTCTAATTAGCCTTCTGTGCTCGTAGAGCTTCTTCCTTCTGATCTTCCACATCCTTCATATAGATTTGATCTCTCTCTTTGATTTTGAGAGATATCTTAAACATAGTGGCTTGGAGACTGTCTTGAACCGCATTATCTCCTTCTTCTATCACCATCTTTGCTTCTTTAGTGATGATTGTTATCTTCTCAACCAACTCATCAAAATTCTTTAGTAACCACTGCTCCGTAGGAGATTAGTTATCTGGTTGGTCAAACTCTTGTGAAACACTAGACTGGACTCCACGATTTTCATTCTTGGACAGATTTTCGAAAGCAGTGAGAATCTGATAAATCGTTGAGTGCCAATCACTGTTGGAGAATGAAGGAATAATTGACAATTGTGCTTGGATAGATTGAAGCTTCTCAGACTAAACTTGATCATCTTCAGTGGTAGAGTGAAGGGACTCTACGATCATATGCTCGGGCATAGTCCTTCTACCGTCAGAACCCACTCTACAATCATAGGGAATGTAGTGGTTACCATCATGTCGGTAGACTTTGAAGTGACACTGGTCTTTGATCGTCTTGGTTGCAAACTTCTTTACCCTTGGAAAGTTCTGTGACACCACGTCCAGGTTAGGAAACTGTGAGTAACACCAGCTGAAGTAGCTTCCATTCTTTTCAGTATATTCCTTTAACTAGGGCATCCATGGGAAGAACCATCTCATCAGAAGGTCATCAAGATTGTACAGAATTGTAGTGCGGTCTAACTCCATGTCGTTCTAGTTGTTAAATACATCATCTGTAGTCATCCTTACAACTTTGAGTTATTCGTTTCTATAGCTTATCCATCTTTCTGGTGGTGCATCTCGTGGTCCATCAAGGACTTTCACCACTATTCTTCTACGAACTCTTGCTGGAAAGAGAACAAGGTATTCTGATAATTCTTCTAATTCCTGATTTGCAGAACTGGACTCTTGTTCTATATCTTCACCTTCTAAGCTTGAATCATGCTAATTTTCATTACTAGTGCCTTTATCAGCTTCTTTTCCCTTGGAGTCAGACTGATCATCACTCAATTTAATGATAGCTGTAGAAGATTCTACTTTCTTCTTTAGAACAGATTTGGCATGAAATCTGTTGCTCTTTCTTCTCCTTTGAGGTTCAGCTTTAGGAGTTTCAGACTCTTCTTCTTCTTTTTCAGAATCTAAAGCCTTTATATCATCAGATAAGCTTCCTTGTTGTTCAACAACAATTGCAGCAGGTCCTTCTACTTTGGACTCAACATCTTTTGAGCCATCAAATGAACTTGTTGGAGTTTTAGCAGTAGGAGTTGCAATTTTTTCAACTTGCAACCTTTCTTCATCAGCAGTGTGGCTGCTCTGAGGGTTAGCCATAGGACTTGTACATTCATCTTCCTCACCAGATTTAGCTATTTCTTTCATGGATTCAGCTTCTTCTTCATTGTTGGACTTGCTCTTTGAGGTTTCAAACTTGAGACTTTCAGTTCCCTTCTCATCTTTTGACTCTACGTTCTCTTCCTTAGAAGATACTCTTTCTTGGAGAACTGATGCTGACTTCTTTATCACCTTTGTTTTCTTCTTGGATAGCCCTTGGAGTAATCTGTTACTCCTTCTTCTTTTTTGGGTTTCTGCAGTTGATGCTTTTTCTTCTCCTGCTCCATATCTCTTGTTATCAGTGGAGAGACTGCTTGGTGGAGCCTTTGTATTCTTCACACTCTTAGACTTCTTCTTTGCTGGTGTGACTACTACAGGTACAGAGTCATCAGATCGAGAGCTTTCCACCTCTTGTGCCTTTCTCTTGTTTACCGAGACCTTGCTGCTGCCGCCAGAAGTTATTAGCCTCTTATTTTCATTAGGGTTTTTCTTTCAGTTCTCAAACAGCTATTGAGACATAACTTTGTGGACATTTAGTGATTCTCCCTCATCATCCCTTATCTTGGTTTTCAGCTTCTTCTTTAGTACAATGCTCAAGAGTCTTCCATGAAAAACCTTTGCGAGTGGTTTATATGTAGACTTCTTCATTTTAGCCTTTTCTAACCATTTGGTCAACCAATCAATTAGTAGGGCTCCGAAATTCATCTGTTGCTTCAAATAGATGCAGTCATGACTCTCAGTTGTAGATGTGACAACCCGAGAATTTTAAATTTTTAAAAAATTTTCTTAATTGATTTAAGGTTCAATAATAGAACCTAGACAGAAAAAAAGTGTGTGCGGATGATATTCTTAAGAAGGAATTTTGAGGATTTCAAAATTTTGTGAATGATTTGGGTGAATTATTCAAGATTAAGGATATACGTGAATATGTTCTGTGTATATATGTTCAGTATGTGATTAAGGGTCAAGGGTTGACTAGATAAACGATATCTGTATCAAACCCTAAGTATATATTAAGAACGTCAACGTTCGGTTAGAAAATCCTAGCGCTTAACAAGAAACCCTAGAAATCGGTTCTAGAAAACCTAATTTCAGTTCCGGGAATTCAAAACCCTAATTCGATGTACGGAACCCTAATCTGGGAACTTAAATAATTATTATATTTCTTAAGTGCTAATAATTATAATATTAATTAGGGTAAAGCTTAATTAATTAGCAAACCCTAATTTCACAATTTTAAAGCCCTAATTTCTGGATCAGAAACCCTAATTTATAATTAGGGAAGACCTAAATGTTAATTTAATAATTTTAATGTTAATTAGGAAATATTAATCCTAATTTTAAAGTTATAGTAATTAGAAAACCCTAATTTCATTAGGAAATCTAATTTCGAAATAAGAAATATTATTTTTCTAATTTAAAACCCTAAATCTGGGTTAAAAACCCTAATGACCATTTTGACCCTAATTGCTTAATTAGCAATTTTAATTAGGAAATGCTAATCCTACTTAGCAAGATTTAATTTGTGATTAAGAAATTTTTATATAATTAGAAAATTCTAATTATAATTTAGAAATATTAAATTTCTATTTTTTAAAACCTATATTGGAAATTTTAGAAAATTAAATCTGGAAACCCTAAGGGTTTCAAACCCTAATTTCTAAAATGGTCCAAACCCTAACCCAAACTCAAATTCTAAACCCTAAGGGTTTGGCCATTTACTAGAATGCCATTAAAATTAATTGCGAAAAAACTATTTTGCCCTTTTTTATTCTTTATTACTTGGCTTGTAAATCTAGCCATAATATTTGAGCGGTTGAACAAAACCTTGTACTAGCCATTGCTATGTGTCCAAAATCAGTCATTTAGATTGCTAGAAACATTGAATCCCATCATTTATATAGATTAAGAAAGAGAAAATGCATACTTTCATTTTCATTTTCTCCCACAGTTTCTCTCTCTTTATCTTCGAAATTTAGAGTGAGATAGAGAGATAAGATAAATCATTATCAGATATTAGCTTTCCAAGATCATGATCCAAAATTCAGATTCAAGATTTTAGCCTTAAAGGAGGTATAAACTCTAATCCTAGAAATCCTTTGATCTTATAATAGATGTTGTAATTTGTTGTTATAAGTCTTGTTAGAGAGTGTCATTTGATGATCTGGGTTGCTAAAACTTGGATCCATATCATCTAGATACTCCGAAATTGAGTTTTCAAAATTCTGGAAAAAGGTTGAAAACTGACCTGACAGTCGAATGTCAGGCCCTCTAGATCTTTATGTGTTTGATGTTTTATGTGTTGAATCTGTTATATGTTGTAAGGACTGTGATCTAGGACTTTAATCAAGTCCAGATCACGTCTAGATGAAAAGTTACAAGCGGTCAAACAGCGTTGACCACTCACGATAGCTAAAATCTGGGCAGCCCAGATTTCCAGATTTCTTCTGACAAGAGTTTATGAGCCTTGGATCTTGCAGTGGTTGGCTTGTTTTGCCATGTTGTTGTTTTGGTGTTGTAATCGGGCATAAGGACTACAAAATAATGGCTTTAGTTTACTCATATCCTTAACAGATTCATAGTTAATGATGGTCAATCGACCGTTGACAATATGACCTGATGAAGATTCTGGGAAAACCTAGATCTTCAAGAACCGTGTCCTGACCCCTAGTTTTACCGGCCTTAATCTCTTAGATTCGGTGTTGTTATGATGTTCTGATGTTATGTCGTTATACCATGTCATGTGTTCTACAAGCCTAAACCAATATATTACATAAAACAAGTCCAGGAGGTTATGATTAATAGCTGCAAAGTAGGGACCTTTAAATCTGGAAAACCCAGAATTGTAAGAACAACTTTGTCAGACTTTTTAGAAGTCTAGATCTTGTTTGTGTGATGCAATCTAACACTAATGATGGCTCGATCATGTAGTGTTGCATCAATACTACAGGATCTGACCATTATCAAGCCCAGAAATCGACCGGAACCCAGATTCATTTGTGGTCAAACATACCAACTCGGTGACTAACACGAATTTCTGAAAATGCTCAAGAACACGTGAAGAACACCAACAGCGACGAATATGTCGTCTAAGACCCCTTTAGCGACACTTAATTACTGAAAATTATTTATTTTAATTAAATAAATAGAAAAAAATGGTTTTTAATTATTAAAAATACTAAATAAATTCTGAAAAATTATTTTAAATTCGAAAAAATAGTTTTCAATTATTTAGAGTATATTTCATAAATATTTAATATTTTTTGAATATAAATGGTATTTAATTTATTTAATTATAATATTAAATAAATTATTTTAAATTGATTTAAATACATAAAAAATCATGAAAAATAATATTATGTTATAATAAAATATTTTAAGTTATTTTCAGTGACTTTTAATATTTTAGGATGAAATTTATTAATAAATTAATATTAATGATAATTAATTTATTTAATAAATATATTAAATAAATTATAGAAAAATAGAATTAATGATTTATAAATCATATAAAAATGATTTAAGGGTTATAAAAATATTTTGAGTTATAAAATATAACTTTTGATATTTTTTCGTGAAAATATTAATATTTTAATGGTAAAAGCATATATCGGATAATGAATTTAATTGTTTAAAAATCATATAAAGGTGATTTTAAAGTATTAAAAATACTTTGATATATTATAAATATTTTATAATATTATGTTGAGTATTTCATTAATATTTGATAATAAATAAATATTAATGATAAAAGAATTATGTGATATTTAATTTATTTAAATATATTTTTAATGATTGAAAATTCACGATAAATAGTAATAATTATTTAAATATTATTACGAGCTTACGAAAAATATTTCGACTGTTATTAAAATTATTTAAGTTAATTGTTAAGTGTTTAGGCAGAGTTTAATTGAACTTAAACTCGATAAAAGTCCGACTAGACCGTCGGGATGTTAGAATTGTGTCGGGTTCAACTCAGACTGTAATAGTTTAACTTGATACCGAGTCTTATGTGTGTTATAGACTGATATGGTTATGTGTTATGTGTTAAAGTTATTCTATGTATATATATAATAGTATTATATTGTGATGATATTATTTTAATATTGAAGATCTATATTACTAATATTAGGTCTTCGGATAA
Organism: Panax notoginseng; assembly: GCA_016801055.1. Lineage (NCBI taxonomy): Eukaryota > Viridiplantae > Streptophyta > Magnoliopsida > Apiales > Araliaceae > Panax > Panax notoginseng. The sequence continues at coordinate 85,972,118 of CM029019.1, forward strand.
AGCGTTATAAATTGTGTTGCGGTAATCAACGGTTTAGGCAAGTTTATTTTTACTTAACTCTACTAAGAGTGTTTCATTCAGATAAGCTTATGGTTAATCATTACTGGTTGCCATGAATTGTACTCTGTACATATTGCATGTATAAGTCAGGTATGAAAGGCTGATCACCTTCATTACCAGTTAGTTCAGATATATTTGTTCATGTATAATACTTTTTCAGTCATAAATTTGTTCGTGTTAGTTCACAATTATATTGTTGAATTATAGCCAACTCATTATTCAGACTCTTTCAATCATGATATATCGTTATATTATTGAATTTAAACTTGTTGGGCAATCCTTATGCTCACCGTTGCTATATCATGATAAAACATTACAGATAAGGCGAATGCGTTCTAATACAGGAAAAGAATAATGCCCAGTTCCAGCTTAAAGTTAATGTTCGCGATTAGATTTGTAATAGTATTGTATGATAATAATGTTATGTGTTAGTTAAGTTATGAATTCTGTATAAGTTAAGGTTACTCAACCTTGGGGAATAGTGTGTAAGTTTAATGTATAAATAATTTATGTTTATATCTCCCGCAAATATAGTAATAGTTGTATAGAATGATCGAACCAGATCCGAGGTGATTTGGGACCTGGATTTGGGGCCGTCACAGTAGATCACTTACAGTATCATATGTAGTATCTTTGTATAGGATGCATTTTCATGTAATCTCAACCAGAAATTCAAATTCTTCAGAAAACTCCTTCTTTTTCATATCCTTCTGATTTATATTCCTCTTGTAACCCATTAACCTCTTGCCTTCTTCAATGTCAACTTCTTCGAGGTTTATCAGACCTTGGTTGGGAAACCCTAGACATTGGTTAATGTCTGATGCCCTTATCTTTATACTTGCTCCTTTGACCTTTGTGGATAGAAGCCAAGAATCTATCGATACATTAGAGTAAAATTGCTTTAATAGCTCCGTATAGACTGAAGTGTTCGCTTCCAAGCATTTAAAAAACTCAGCATTCATTACAAGCTCAAGTATATCTGTAAACTTCCTTTCTAATTTTTCAAACTTCTTGAAGCCGAGTTGGATTCTGGTTATAACATGTCATTCTTCCATTTTGGGGGTTCGAAATAAATGGGTATTTAGTTTTAGATTTCTTATAAGAGATAGTTGAATGCGATTTGGGCGAATCTAGAGGTTTAATGTATTTAGGCTATGAAGAGGATTATAGGATTTGAAAAAGAGCGGGAGAGAGAGGTTCGATAGCTTCTGATAACTATTTAGAGATTTATCTTTATGATAGTTCCTTATGACTCTGGATAAGTTGTGATGTATCAACCAGACATTGGTTGCACGATGCCCAGTAAGAAATTGTAACTCCCCATAAACTTTTCAGTTTGATGTTCTTTTTAAGAAAATAGGCATTACTGACGTGGATTGACCGTTGACCTTTTCAGTACGTAGAGTAGCTTGGTGAGATAGCTATGGACTCTACATTTTTCATTGTCGACTCAACTATCTTCTTCTGAAAGATGCTGCAGTGGATAGTTTGACACTAATCCTCATCTTGATGGTGCATGGCTTTACCACTGATGTACCTCAAGACAGTTTGGGCACTAAAGTTCTGAGGTGAGTTTGCAAGATGTCTTTCCAAACTGTATTCGTACTTATCTCCATATGATCTCAGTTGTTGAGAAAGTGTCTAGTTCTTCCAAGCTCCCTATGAGCTAGTATATCCTCTAGTATATCCTCTAGGAAAACTGCGATTGTTGAGCCTACTCTACGAACATTGAGGTTGCACTATGATCATCGAGTTTACTTCAAAATCTACTCTACGATCATTGTCTGACCTAGTCCTTGAGATGAACTTGACTAAGCATTCCTTCTGGGTTAAGGTTGCTCAGGAAGGGCCAACCTCTTAGAGTGAACTAAGAGTCAGGTTTGTCCCTCAGGCACTTTCCAGATGAAAAACTTTAGAAGTGATTTGTACTGATATCTTATTTGACCTTTTCTGTTGGGGAGTTATTCTACCAACTTTAGACATTTGCATTGGATGTAATCATGGTGTCCTCTTGCTCTTACACTACGATCAGATGTTTGATCGTAGGCGCTCCACAATTTTGAGTTGGGTGGTTGACAAGGTTATCAGTAGTACATTCTGAGACGTTCCTACTGACTAGGGATCTTCATTTGGTTCATCAGCCATAAAATTTTGGGACTTTATAACTAGTATATTGCTTCATATTGTGTTTCTGATACTTTCAGTGTTGCTGTTCCTTAACAGATCACTGTTCTCCCATTGATGATACTGTCTTCTCAGAGAGGTGTGAGTTCTTCTTCTTTATGTGTATCAGCAGGCAGCCTTGCATATCTCATTTTGACTGAAGTCATCATTATCAATTAAATCTTCTTGTATCATAGAAATGTATACCTGCAGAACTGATCACTCTACGATCATTTGACAGCACTACGAACGTAGTCTTCTTTGACAGTTTGTACTTGCGGAGTTCTGCTTCTATGATGAGTTCCTTGAGGGTTCTTCTCAGCTGATATGCTTTAGATGGTTGAGCATATATGACCCTTTTTATCTTAGGGTGAATGGTCTACTTCCATATAAAGATTAGCAACCATGTGAGCTTTATTCATGTTAGCTCAGCAAATCTTCAAGGACGTGCTTTGACAAATAAGGATTTTGTCAGAAACATTTCTGAATTGTCTTAAGCCTTCTGGTGGTTGAATTTTCTTGACTGGAGTCTTCTGCTCCACCATCTCTTAGTGTGGTCAAATAGACCAAGCACCTGTAGGTTAGATAAATTTCTATTTTTGGTACCCATGGTTAGATGGGTTCTGCCAAGTTAGCTTTTAAAATCCATGTTCCTCATATATTTGATTTTTCATCATATTGATCACCAACAACCATATTCATGTATATATCTAATTTAGATATGATATTTTAAGATGTGTGATGATGAGTGTCTGTAAGACTAATCATTATAATAAAATACTCTTTTTCTTTGATGGTTTCATCATTTTCTTGGTTATGTTCACAAGGTTTAAATGTTCACAGAGTAAGAATTAACTCTATCACTTATTTGTATCTGGTTGATTCATGGAGGTGATTAGTTTCTACGAATCTTTAAGATACTCTTGTAGAACTGATCATAGTCTATGTGTTATCAAAACCTTAGAACATAGGTTTGTACATACATATTAACCCATCAGTAAAGATTACTCCACTTAAGATTAATTAAACCTTGATATGCTTATGACCTATTTCAAATTTCTTTCAAGGTGTTATCTTCAACCTAAAACTTGGATGGAGAGAAAGTTTATAAGCATTTTAGTTTCCAACCTCAGTGTACTTTCTCTCTTCCCCTTTTTAGGCAGAGTATGGTCTCTTGATAGAATAATGTTATAGTGTATAAGGAGGTGCAACATAATGTACACATTTATATTAGTTAGGAACCGTACCTTCCCACTGTCAGTTTCTTAACAGTCTTTTACCTTTGGTATACTGAGGTTAGGTATTGATGTGCATAATTTTTCATTTACTCCTGACAGCTTGTTGCTCCAATTGTCCTTCGATCAATCAGTCACAGTCTTAAAGATATAAGCTAATAGAATCTTAGCATCTTTAGTTCTTTGACAACCTTGAGTCCTCAACGTTCATATCCAGCTGATGGTTGGTCAAACACATATTTGAGAAATTCTTCTTTCTTCTCTGGATAAGTACTTCTTAGCATATATGGCCTTTTAATCTTTCAGAATGGTGGATGCTTGACCTTTGCTTTTGATGTCTCTTGAGTTCCCTTGTCTGTTCTTCAAACTACAAAATTGACTATGGCCAAGGATTGGTCTTGTTGTCTTGGCATTTAAAAGCATGGACCAATCTGAGCAATTTTAGGTGTATATACACATTTACCTGTACACAATATATCTAACGTGTGAGCTCATCTACATTTACAAGTGACTTACTACTAAACTAAGTTTAGAACAATGTTTGTGCCTAGGATCAGACTCAAAGCAATTGCTTTTGAATATAACATGAGAACCTGCTCTGATACCAATTGTTAGTTCCCAGTAGGCACACAATAGATCTAGAAGGGGGGGTTCAATAGATCCTTTTAATTTTCAAATACTTTTCACGTTTATTTTGTATTGCTAATAAATTAGCATATGACAAACATAAGAATCTTTTCAAGCACATCGGAATAAGTAAAAGATCCCCTTCATTGATATATTTATAATCATATATACATTGTTCTTAGAGTTAGTTAAGTTGTAAGCAGTTAATACATACATAGCAGTTATAGCAGTTAGGTACATAATGTAAATGAAAGTAAGTAAATGACACATGGAATTTTAAATGGTTCCGAGACTGAAGCTCCTAATCCACTATTCTGCTTTAACTCGCAGGATTTCCACTAAGGAAGGGTAGCACTCTGAATCACTAAGATTCCTTCAAGGCAAACAGCCTTGGAACTCCAGTTCACTAAGATATCTTCAAGCCCAGCAGGCTTGGAACTTCATTTAGTCCTTTCAGACAAGGACCCCTCAGGCCCTAACTACTTGTTGTTGTTGTTGGTGGTGGTGGTGGTGCTTTACTGCTAAGATGTCATTAAGCTCGAACATCATTAGTACTTAGCAGCTTGGCGTGGTCCTCTTTGCATTCAGCTTCGAGTCTGGACCACATCTCTTCTGGTGCAGCCGATCTTCATTCTGTTTTCCTCATCTTCATCCGATGTTAGCTGTGTACTGTCACCATTTAGGTTGTGTTTGAGCTTTTGGTAGAGTTCGTCTAGCACTTAGCATTCCTGAACCCTTCTTAACTGGTTCGCAGACATGGTTCTGCACTTGTTCTTTTTCTGCTTTTGGTTCATGGTGATTCGTAGAGTGGCTCTCTGGATCTTCTTTGTGCTTTGCCACTTTTTTGAATGCTATCTTCTTGTCCTTCTCGTTTCTCAACTTAGCTGCTATCTTCAGTGGCATTCTCATCTTTGTTGAGTGAAGCTTTAGTCTGTTCGAATCCTTCTTCAAAGCTGCTTCACTTCCACCTTTGTAATCTCACTGTCATTGAGACTTGTTCTGTTTAGCTATGGTGGAACTCGTAGAGTTAACAATAGCATTCCAATAACTCAACGATTCTCCAACTTCAGCAACACTTGATCTTTGAAGCTCTTGTTGATTTATACTCCTTCACAACCTTCCCGTTGGAATGTAACCATTGGGAGCTATTTGAATTGCTTCGTAGATCTTGAGTTATTTGGTGTAGACTGCAGATGTGACATGACATCCCCTTTATTACTTTATGACACTGCTGTTTACTTTTTTACCTACCCCATCAAAGATGTCACTTTGATGTCTCGGGAAGGTATTCAACTTTATCTTTTCTTTCTGATTTCTTGATTAGAGTGTCAGGGGCTGTCCTTTTGCATCGATGCTCTCAACTATCTATGTTTGAATATCAGTCTTCAGATTGAACCGTTGCCAATGCTTCAATATTTAGATGACCGAACTCTATGATTCAGATGCAGATGTTCTTGGACCTGATCGTAGTATATTTTGTTGAAAGTTGCTTATTGACGGGTTAAGATAACACTACGATCTTGAAGGGTGTTCATTGGATCTTCAATGTAGAACACCTCTTCCTTCTCTTATGCAGTGCTTCAACACTTCTGTTTTCTTTAACTGATCTCCGGAACTGATAGCATGATTCCTTGTTCTAGCCTCTTCTGAATAGCAAGACACTTCAGATTTGTGGCATGCCCAGATCGCTTTCTCCTTGTGATCTCCCATTCATTTATCATCAATGGACTGACCCAATGCCTAATCACTTTAGCCTTATTCTTCATAAGCTGACTATTATCTCTGTGTACACTTCATCAGTTCCTACTTTGTTTGGCAAACACTACGATCCTGGTTACTTCCAAGATCGTTGTCTTCTGTTCACCTGACAGCAACTGCACTTGCTGACTTTCCATAGTCAATCACTTTTATTGAAGTCTTCTTCTAATTAACTTATGGAAGACTTTATCTTGAATAACTTCACAACTCAATTTGGATGTTGATTGGGTTGGTGCTTAGATCTTCTGTTAGCTTGCATGCCATTCATTGAGTGCTCTCTGGTTTCCTTCAGGTGGAATTTATTGTGTTTACTCTACGATTCTGTCTTGGCGTTGTGAGCACCTCTGTTGAAGTCTTAGTTCTGCAATCTACGATTTGGCTTTGGTTCTGCAGACACTACGACTCCAAAATCAGATCTTGACACTCTAAAACTTCTGTCTTTATGCTTGTTGTCTTCATCTGATCTTGCTCGACTACGATCTCTGCCTCTGATGTGATCAATATACTCTACGACTCTGAGTGTGGTCTATGATTCTTGACTTGGCTTCGATAGATGCTCGGTCGGCTCGAAGACAAGCTGTCTCTATGATTCTGAATATGACTTCCTCAACAGACTATGGCTACGAGGAAGTTCTTCTCGACACACTATGATCCTTCCTCGTCTCTCTTGGCAGTCTACGAACTCCGAGATCTACTATCTTGTAGACTACGATTCTTCCTAGCTAGTTCTCGAGTTTTCCTTGACTCTCCTGGAAGACTACGATATCTGGTGCAGTGCTCGACGATCAAACAAACCTATCTATTACACTATAAGATCAACCTAACAAGCTTGATCTTTCTATACTTATAGTCCTTGTACATCATTTCTTTTTAAGGACTTTACAAATTTGTTTTGCTTATGTAGGATCAACCTAACATATTTGATCAATTCATTCTAAGTCCTTGTACATATTTTCCTATTATCTATCAAAGGACTTTACAACTTTTCTTAATACAAGCATACTTGCATATTCATTCATACATATCATAATCAAATCATATATGAATAGGAATATCACTCGCATGCTTATTCCTAACAACCTTGACTCAAATTTCCAAAGTTGATCTTATCCAATGATGAGTCAGTAATAGAAACAAATGAGACAAGTAGACTCTTCTAACAACTAGTTGCGCACAAGGAAAAGAACATGTATCTACTGTTGTACCAAACATAGTACGAATGAAAGTGACAACACATGGTCTAATAGACAAACATTTAAAGTCAAGACAATTAATCTTTGACAAATGTCTTTTGGCTATTTGGAGCAATGTCAACAATCTAATGGGAAAGGATTGCTACATCAACACTTAACAACTACTAAACCTTTGAATTTAAACACTCAAGAATTTCAAGTTCTAGCGTCCACCTCCACTCTACCATTACAAGAAAATCAATTGCTACTAAGTTATTTCAGAAAGTATATCATTATAACATAGCAGTAACTTAAACAACAACATTTCTTTATGATATTTGTACAATCTTTGTGATCATAACTATCCAAGTCTTTGTGACTTGAAGGATTCTTTTTGAATCATTATTATAAAAGTTCTAAGTGAAATGTGGTTTTTGTACCCTCTCCCATCCTTAGTGGATCATTCATATTCCTGGAGTAAAAGAGAGGAGTATGAGATTTTTGTGCTCCTAACCTTTTAAAACTTCCTGCGCCATTTACTTTTGGCACTTTAATTTTTACTCTTACTTTATGCACTCTACATTTTGCGATTTAACTCTACGATCACACTAAATTTAGAACCTATAGTATTTTTTGTTGATCTTTAAAGTGGTTTTATAATTTATTCCATTGTGTATACTGATCAATTAATTAACTTGTTTGATTATTTGGTAATCTAACTTAAAAGAAAATTTTAAAAGAATCTATTCACTCCCGCTTCTAGATTTCTTTTGTGCTTTCAGACCTAACATATTATAATCAGTAATATTAATAGTCGAGATCATAAAAAATATTTCCCCTTAAATTTAAGTTTTTCATTTTAGAGCTTTATAAAAAAATATTAATGAGAAATTTATCCAAAATTACGTGGTTTCATTGAAATAATTTATATAGTCCAAGCTAACTTGGTTAAGACCTGTCTTAAATTCCATTATTCCATGTTATAATATACATATATATAAGGCAATGATCCATAACATATATTTACTATGAATCAAAAATGGGCAAATATCATCTCTACCTTCCATTATATTTATAAACGAATGGGATTAAAAACAGCCCACGCCGTGCACTAGTTATTCTAGCCGACATGATTAAAATCATTTTTGGTAAATAATACCCCCCACATCACAGCGAGTCATAGCAGCAAAATAAACTTAATATGTTTGCTAGAAATTCTAGCGGATGTAATGTTTAAACGATCATAATTGGTAACGCTTTACACATTAAGATGCAAAAAGCGAATAATTAGAACCAATTTTCTTTTCTTATTTTTATAAAATTGATTTGATAATTCAGAAATATCAGTGGAAAAGAAACAAAAACAGACAACTAACAAACATAAAAGAATCACCCACAACTCTAACTCCCTAAGATTTCAAACACATTCACACAACTCAAACTAACATGTAAGAATTTAAGAATGCTTCATCAAAATATTAATTTTCAAATAAATATCATAATACGTGAAAGGAAAAAATGAATTTGTATTAACCACAATGTGTTCGCCAAACCCGCTAAAAATCAAAATTATGAAGTTATTTATCAGACCACGACCACAACCTCTCCAACTCTTATGACTGTTCAATTACAATCAATTGTTGAAGAATACACCAATCGAGTAACGTACACGAAATGAATATAACAAAAGATGTCATTTTACAACACTTGGCAAAGGAATACAAGGCATCAACCTGGAAATTGTTTGGAATATATGCCTTGGTTACAGACTAGAAACAGTAAATAACACTGTGTTGATGATGGCGAGCTTAATGAGCACTCCCGTCGTCAGAGCCCTTGGTGGGATGCTTGCTTGAGCCCAAGGAACAACCACATTTGGGCTATCGAAGGCTTGGAGAACATACTCATTGAGCTTTCCATTAGAACAGCTTCCAATTAATATATAGAAAAATGTAAGTAGTAAAACCAAAAGATAAACATATTAAATTAATAAATTAAACTAACACATAAAGATATACACCAACTAATATCTTTGATTTGTATACTAGGTTGCCTGAAACAATTTAGTGTTATAATGTAGAATATGAGATACCAAGTATCTAGTTAATACTCATTTCAAAGGTGTCTTGCAAACCCCAATTTTTACTGGGGATTTTCAATATCGATCAGGAATGGCTCTCAAGTTTAAAGTGACATGCTCACATGGAAATGAGAAATCGAAATTAGTAAATCACAATACTATGCCTAAGGTATAAAATAAAAGGTAGAAACACAATTAAATGGGGTAGCTGGGATTAAAAGGATGCTTTTTTTCACATCCCTACATTTTGAAAGGGACATGCCCCCACCATAAAAACCTTTTAAAGTATCCATGTTGTTCATGTAAGGAGTTAAGATTAAAGATAAGATGGCTCAAATAGCATAAAATGGGTAGTCGTAACATCTAAGTTGGAATAACAAGCATAAGCATTATAAACAAAGACAAAGAGAATAAGTTAATCTATAAAGGAAAATACTATTAGAGAATAATTAAAAATATTTAAAAACATGGGCTTGACACAAACTATCATTTCTTGTTTTTCTTTAATATAAGGACCAGAAATAAAAAGACTTTTCAACTATCAATCCAGAATAAACTAGCTCAAGACATGTCATTACAAAAATAAGAAGCAACACAAGTCGGATAAATGCACATTTTCCTCAAAGAAGCACTACAATTTAGAATGTACACAATATTACAACTGACACAAGTCATTCCCCAGATGGGGGAGAATTGCTAGGACCTCCATTGCCATTTACCAGTGCACTGAAGATAACTCATTCCCTGTGGCATTAAATAAGAACAATAACATCATGAATATTTAGGATCACTTCCGTTGATGAACAACAATTTGATGAATGTCCATATCTTTTAACATTATTGCACGCCCACAAGAATCACATGGGGCAATTCTGGACCCATAAAGGATCTCATGCTCTAACAGACCTCTTAATCGATCTCGCACATCTGCAGCGGAAGTTCCAGCTTGAACCATATTTCCATAGATAAATGCCAAAATATGAGGCATTAGAATTGTAACAAGACAGCAGACAACATATATTAGCAATTCAACAATAGACACTATATTTAGAAACAAAAAATGCACGATCAATTTATTACTCACCATTTGTTCCTTCTCAAGTACAACTTCGCATGTGTGGTGAAGTGGCTCATGAAACACTTTCATGTGCTTTTCCATCTCTCCTCCTTGAAAATTTTGTCCGCATTTCTCACAGTGAAATGGTTCTTTACTTCATCAATCCTAAGAACAAAACCACAACCAATATGCTGACAGATGATATTTTGTCTTCTACAGTAAGCCTCGTGCAGTGATATTTTTCTAGATGGTATATAATGCTTGCAGTTCCTACACTCGACTGTATCTGCCTCCACAAATGACGAGGAAGACACAACATGCTGACTGATGAATGGGATTTATACCTGCGAATCGGAACCTCTATTTCTTAAGAGGCTGCCTGTTCTTTGTTATTTATATAGCTTTTATATATGGTTTGTTATTATTTTGCTTAATCTTTGTGTTACAGGGATTATTAGGTCATTTCCAGCTTTAAGGGGAAAAAGGTCAAATTTATCACATCGCCGCTGCAGCGTCGATGCCAGGCTTTAAACTAGCGCTACAGCGCCCCCACCTGGTCAACGGTGACGTCAGCTCAACGATGCAGCGCGCTGCAGCGCCACCTGTGAAACCCCAAAACCCTAATAAGACTCGGATATGTAAATTTAGTTATATTAATAAAATCTCTCAATTCTAAAAGTGTTTTGTGTTAATATATACTCTGTTAAACAAATTAGGTCATATAAATTTTCATCCAAAAATTTACGTGCTTGACACGTCGTGCTTAAAATTTTTCTCCTGAAAACGGACTTTTCGGTATATTTGTTTTGACAAGCTGCTTTGTCGTGCTTACACTGACAAAACGTTTTGTCGTGCTTGTTAGGATTTGTAGAAAATCAATGTTAGGAACCCTAGATTATAAACCCTAACCTTAGATTACACACCCTAACCCTAATTTATAAACCATGATTCTAATAGCTAGACTAAACCATAATTAGGTTATCCTAACACCTAATCATGACTGCTAAACATCAATTAGGTACTAATAAACATTATTAAGCAACCCTAATCATAAAAACCAAAACACTAATCAAGATTAAAGAGGATTAGGGCATAATTAAGTTAATAATTTGATCAACTAGCTCACAAGTAGGTTAGGAGTCATCAACACAAGTTTCAAAACATCACACGACCTGCTTCCAAACTCCCAAGTAGCATCAGTGTCACAAATCAGATATTTTAGGAGGCAAGTAGGTGATTAAATGACCAAAAACCCAAGTTTGAAAATTCTATAAAAGGCAGCTTTAGTTCAGTGCAAACTCACAAAATTTACATGTCTATACACTCATATAACCTGCCTAAACAAGCCATGGTGATAACAACAATAGATTCAGTAGCCAGAAATCAAAATCAAGCAAGAAAAGGTGCAAACCATAATTTTAAGCTAGATCTTTGATGCTATGTTTAATTTGTTGTTTAGAAGTTTAGATATATGTAATAACATATTGGAAAGTATGCTAAGTTGATAGAACATGTTTTCATAACTTCTAGATGCATCTAAATAGTGTTTTAAGCAATCTGGAAATTTTGAAAAAACAAGTCTGACAGTCGAATGTCAGAGCTTGTAGATCCGTGTATGTTAATAGTTAGGTCTGTTAATTGTATGTTAATTGTAGTATGACATGAGGTCTTTAATCTGGAAAAGAAAACAAGTTCATTGGAACCATATATTGCAAGATATAGGTGGTTAAAAGTGGTTGACCGATCACAAAGTTCTGTTTTTTGGGTTACCCAGAAAACTTAAGAACAGATTAAACTGGCTACTTTGACCAACCTTTTAATCGCTTTCTGTTTGATGTTATAATGACTAATTGTAATGAATTAATACCTTGACATACATACTACATATCTATGACACTCAGTTGATTAAACAATTCATAGGATTACTAGAATTAATGGTTAAAAGTCGTTGACCGAGCATGACTAAGTTTTCTAGGTTACCCAGAAAACTGATGAACATAAAGAACAACCTTTGGTTGTACTTTGACCAACATAGATCGAGACCGTAGAATCATACTTTGTCCAAATCAGTGTTACATATGTGTACCTTAATATATAGACTACCAATTACAACAAACAAAACATAAATCTATCAAACGGATTGAAAGATCTAGAAGCTACAAAACCGTTGACCGACCATGACCACTGTTCTGGGTTACCCATAAACTTAAGAACAGCTCTGACAGTGACTTTGAGCCTCTACAACTTCTTGTTATATGTAGGTTAAAGCATGGAATTGGTATGATGTTGTACTACTGTATGAGAACTATAACATCTATACACTTCCAAACCTAGAATCATCAACAATATAGAATTAGATCGAGGTCAAAGTGGTCTCTAGGCCATGACCAACTAATTCTCAGAAACTCAAGAACACCTATAGTGACACTTCATGTCACTATAGGGCATTAGCAACAGACAGAAAATGTTTTCTAATAAATAAATTAATAAAATTTAGAAATAATTAATAAATAAATACAAATAATTATAAAACAGTTTTAAAAATTATTTTAAGTTATAATAATTAACTTTTAATATTTTTACATAAATTTAATAAATATTTTATTTATTTGGATATTATTAATAATTAAGTTAATAATAAATTAATTAGAATAATTATTTATAAATAATAAATAATTATTTATAAATAATTTTAATGATTTAAAAATCATAATAAATGATTATAAATTATTTAAAAATAGTAAATAAGATTTTTATAATATTCTAAGTAAATATTAATTATTTAGAAATAGAAATAAATGATTTAAAAATCATTTAAGGAATAAATAAATACTTAAAAATTATTATAAGCTTCCACAAATTATTATAAAGGATATTTAAATTATCTAAAAATATAATAAAGCTTATAAGTAAAGTTTAACCAATTTACTAACTTATTAAATACCCGGTAAAGTCTTTGTACACCGAAATCATACCAAACTTAACCCGAACATAAATAGTTTATGTATTTGAGTATTGTTATCAATACTAATGTGTTAGATTTATATGAATGAACATCTTAGGAGTTTATCAACGAATCGAGTAGCATTGCTTGATTGATCTTCGCTCAGGCAAGTTACTAAACCATATTTTAATTACTTACGCAAGTTTATTAAACGCTACTTATTCGTTGAACAAGATTCCTATCTTAAAATTGCTTTTGATATGTTATACCAAACTTAAACTTGAATTGTCAATTGTTGTAAAGTTATTGCTATAGCTTCAACATAACTCAGAATGAATTTTTTATTCATATGATATTATTTATTGAGCATAAAATGTTATGCCAAACCAAATTACTTTGGTTAGCCATCCTATACTGAAGTTGTGTGTCCCAAAAAGGGATAGATGTTGGGTCAATTAAATATTGACACTTAGTGCATCTGAGCACGAGTAGGATGAGATGCATACTCCTAGGATGTTGAATAAGATGATCCCCTATCTCACATCTAAACAAAATTTCTAAGTCTTTGTGACTTATAGAAATAAAAAGTCCATAAATGGTTGAAATAGAAATTCCAAAAATGGCAACAATAATCATTTGAGTTTTGAACTGTTATACTTCTTCAAATCGTATATTGTTATAAATATAAAACCTGCTAAGCATGTTATAGCTCACCCTTGCAAATTATTCCCTTTGCAGTATTATATGGTAACCCTGACACATTTAGAGTTAATAAAGGGAAGTGTCCATGCTTAGATTAGTTTATATTATTGTCTAGTTGAATGTAATTCTTTGTAATAAGAAATTTTTTATGAAGAATCATGTAATCCAACCCTAATATATGATATATATATATATATATATATATAATATTTTATTTTCGCAACCGTGTTTTCTTTGCATACATAGATGTAATTAGAATTTCAATCTAGTTTGAGATCATTGGGAACTATTTATCTGAGTGAGGGTATTGACAACATGGACTATTCATGTTGTTGATGGTACTCTGGATTTCAGATAGATAGATACTATCGATACTATAATGTAATTCGCATGATATAGATTATACATCTGAGTGAGAGTATTGGTAATATGGATAGTTCATATTATTACTGGTACTCTGAATTTCAGATAGATAGATACTATTCGTAGATATAGTTCATACATCCAAGTGAGGGTATCCAAATACAGTAATAGTTCTCCTTGGAATTGTTATCTATTATGGGGTACTGTGAATCTTGGATCTATGAGAATTACATCTGGTTATAATTGTATAGCCACTCAATTAGATATAAGCATATAATTGGATACCATGGGAGTATAGATTTGAATGCGTTATATACATTGACAAGTAGTAAGCACTGTTAGGAATAAATATGTGAATGATATTACTATTTATATATGATTTTATTATGATATAAATGAATGAATATGCAAGTATGCTTGCATTAAGAAAAGCTATTAAAGTCCTTTGATAGATAATAGGAACATACGTACAAGGACTTAGAATGAGTTGATTAAATATGTTAGGTTGATCCTACATAAGCAAAACAGCTTTGTAAATTCCTTAAAAAGAAATGATGTACAAGGATTATAAATATAGAAAGATCAAGCTTGTTAGGTTGATCTTATAATGTAATAGATATGCTTGTCTGATCATCGAGCACTGCACCAGAAATCGTAGTCTTATAGGAGAGTCAAAGAAAAACTTGAGAACTATCAAGGCAGAATCGTTGTCTGTAAGATAGTAGACCTCGGAGTTCGTAGACTGCCAGTAGAGAAGGGAAAAGATCGTAGTATGTCGAGAAGAACTTCTTCGGAGCCGTAGCCTATTGAGGAAGTCATGCTCAGAATCATAGAGACAGTCTGTCTAAGAGCCAAACGAGCATCTGCCAAAGCCAAGTCAAGAATCGTAGAACACATTCATAGTCGTAGAGTCTACTAATCATATCAGAGGCAGAGATCATAGTCGAGCCAGGTCAGATAAAGACAACAAGCTTAAAGATAGAATCGTAGAGTGTCAAGGTCTGATCTCAGAGTCGTAGTGTCTGCAGAACCAAAGCTTAATCGTAGAGTGTAGAACTAAGGCTTCAACAGAGGTGCTCAGAATGCCAAGGCAGAATCGTAGAGTAAACACGATTCTTAACAAATGAGCACTCCCAGGATATCCAAAGTATAAAGCCTCTAGTCTGAGTTAGAAACATACATTCCACTTGAAGGAAACCCGAGAGCACTAAGCACCAACTCAATAAACATCATAATTGAGTTATGAAGCCATTCAAGATGAAGTCTTCCACAAGTTGATTAAAAGAAGACTTTAGTAAAAGTGACTGACTAAGGAAAGTCAGCAAATGTAGTAGCTGTCAAAAGTACAGAAGACAACGATCTTGGGATTAACTAGGATCGTAGTGTTTGCCAAACAAAGCAGGAACTGATGAAGTGTACATAGAGATACTAGCCAACTTATGAAGAACAAAGCTAAAGTGATTAAGCATGGGTCAGTCCATTGATGATAAGTGAATAGGAGATCACAAGGAGAAAGCGAGCTGGGCATGCCACAAATCTGATGTGCCTTGCTATTTAGAAGAGGCCAGAACGAGAAGTCAATCCATCAGCTCCTTAGATCAGTCGAGGTAAACAAAAGTGATGAAGCACTACACAAGAGAAGGAAGATGTGTTCTACTTTAAAGATCCAATGAACAGTCTTCAGGATCATAGTGTTGTCTCAAACCTGTCAATGAGAAACATTCAACAAGATACATTACGATCAGGTCCAAGAACATCTGTATCAGAATCGTAAAGTTCGGTCATCTGAAGATTAAAGCATTGGCAATGGTTCAATCTAAAGACTGATATTCGAACATTGCTAGTTGGGAGCATCGATGCAAAAGGACACCTCCTGACGTTCTAATTGAGAAATTTGAAGGGAGAAATAAAGTTGACTACCTGCCTGAGACATCAAAGTGACATCTCTGATGGGGTCGGTAAAAAAGTAGACTGCAGTGTCAAAAAGAAGAAAAAGAGGATGTCATGTCACATCTGCAGTCTGCACCAAATAACTCGAGATCTGCGAAGCAAGTCAAATAACTTTCAACGGCTATATTCCAACAGGAAGACTGGGAAGGAGTATATATCAGCTAGAGCTTCAAAATTTAAAGTAGCTGATGTTGCTAAAGTTATAGAATCGTTGAGTTATTGAAATACTATAGTGTTGACTCTACGAGTTCCACCAGAGCAAAAATAGAACAAGTCATAGTGATGGTGAGACTACGAAGGTGGAAGTGAAGAAGATTTGAAGAAGGACTTGAACAGACTAAAAGCTTCACTCAAGAAGGATTAGAATACCACTGAAGATGGCAGCTAAGTTGATAGCCAAGAAGGCCAAGAGGATAGCATTCAGAAAAATAGCAAAGCACAAAGAAGATCCAGAGAGCCACTCTACGAATCACCATGAACCAAAAGCTGAAATGGAATAGATGTAGAACCATGTCTACAAACTTTTTAAGAAGGGTTTAGGGGATGCTAAGCGCAAGATGAAGTCTACCAAAAGCTCAAATACTTAGCAAACCCAAATGGTGATGGTGCACAGCTAACATCAGATGAAGATGAGCTGAACAGTGTGAAGATCAGCTACACCAGAGAAGAGATGGTCCAGACTCTACGCAGAATGCAAAGAGGACCACGTCAAGCTGCTAAGTAGGAGATATGCAATGATGCCTTCTAATGCACATGAAGAAGAAGAACTCACACTTTTATGAGAAGATAGTATCAATTATGGGGGAGCAGCGATCTGTTAAATATCAAAAGCACTAAAAGTATCAGAAGTTCACTATGAAGCTATATACAAGTTATAAAGTCCCAAAACTTTGTGGCTGGTGAAACAAATGAAGATCCATAGTCAGTGGAAACGTCTCAAAACGTTCCACTGATAACCTTGTCAACCACCCAACTCAAAATCATGGAGCTCCTATGATCAAACATCTGATCGTAGTGTAAGAGTAGGAGGACACCATGATTACAGCCAATGCAAATGTCTAAGAGTGGGTAGAGGAACTCCCCAGCAAAAAAGGTCAAATGAGATATCAGTGCAAATAACTTCTGAAGCTTTCCATCTGGTAAGTGCCTCAGGGACAAATGCTTAGTCAAGTTCATCTCAAGGACCAAGACAGATAATGTTCATAGCGTAGATTCTGAAATGAACTCGACGATCGTAGTGCAACCTCAACGATCGCAATCTTCCCAAAGGATACACTAGCTCATGGGGAGCTCAGCAGAAATTGGCACATGCTCAACTATTTAGATCGTGTGGAGATAAGTTCGAATACCGTTTGGAAAGATGCCCTGCAAACTCACCTAAGAATTTCAGTGCCCGAACTATCTAGGAGTACATCAGTGGTTAAGTCAATTAAATTTAAGATGAGGATCAGTGTCAAATCATCCACTGAAGCATCTCTCAGAAGACGATCGTTGAGTCGACAAAGAAAGTTGTAGAGCCCATAGCTACCTCACCAAGCTACTCTATGTACTGAAAAGTTCAACGGTCAATCTACGTCAATAATGCTTATTCTCTGAAAAGAAAATTAAAACTGAAAAACTATTAAGTTTATGGGGAGTTACAGTTTCTTACTGGGCATCGTACAACCAATGACTGGTTAACACATCATAGGTTATGTAGAGTCAGAAGAAATTGTTATAATGTCAAATTCAAAATCTCCAAACAGTTATCAGAAGCTATCGAACCTCTCTCCCTCCCTTTTTCAAACCCTAAAATCCTCTTCATCTATCTCTCATAGGAGGTCTGAAACTAAATACCCATATATTTCAAACCCTTAAAATGGATGAATGGCATGTTATAACCAAAATCCAACTCGGCTTCAAGAAGTTCGAAAGATCAGAAAAGAAGTTCAAGGATATGCTTGAGCTTGTAAAGAATGCTGGGTTTTCTGAATGCTTGGATGCTAACACTCCCATCTATACATAGCTAGTAAAGCAATTCTACTCCAATGCATCGATAGATTTTGGGCTTTTGTCTACAAAGGTCAAAGGAGTAAGTCTGAAGATAAGGGCATCAGACATCAACCAATGCCTAGGATTTCCCAACCAAGGTCTGATAAACCTCGAGGAAGTTAACATTGAAGAAGGCAAGAAGTTAATGCGTCACAAGAGGAACATAAATCTGAAGGTTATAAAGAAGAAGGAGTTTCCTGAAGAGTTTGAATTTCTGGCTGAGATTACAGGAAAGTGCATCTTATGCAAGGACACTACACATGATTCTGTCAGGGATCTACAATTGAGGGTTATGACTGCAATCGTCATGAAGCAGTAGACAAACTTTGGAGCCCTTATAATTGATTGGTTGACCAAATGGGTGGAAAAGGCTAAGACGAAGAAGTCTACAGATAAACCCCTCATAAAGGTTTTTCATGGAAGACTCTTGAGCATTGTACTTAAGAAGAAATTGAAATACAAGATAAAGGATGATGAGGGAGAACCACTGAATGTTCATAAAGTAATGTCCCCACAGTTATTTCAAAATTGGAAGAAAATTCCTAAGGAAAATAAGAGGATGATAACTTCTGGCAGCAGTAGCAAGGTCTCAGTAAAGAAGAGAAAGGCACAAGTGATGGAAAGCAAGATATCTCAATCTGATTGCTCTGTACCTATAGCAGCCACTCAATCAAAGAAGATCCAGAGAGCCACTCTACGAATCACCATGAACTAAAAGCTAAAATAGAACAGATGCAGAACCATGTCTACAAACCTTTCAAGAAGGGTTCAGGGGATGCTAAGTGCAATATGAAGTCTACCAAAAGCTCAAACACTTAGCAAACCCAAATGATGATGGTGCATAGCTGGCATAGGATGAAGATGAGCTGAACAGTGTGAAGATCAGCTGCACCAGAGAAGAGACGGTCCAAACTCTACGCAGAATACAAAGAGGACCATGCCAAACTGCTAAGTACTAAATGTTAGAGTTTGTGCCCTAAAGGCCAATTATTTAATATAATTGCTTAACATTTTGATATTATATTTGATTGAATAAATGGATGATTTTATTATGGTTTTATTTACTGCGTTATATAAATGTTAACATAATAAAATTCCTTAGAATAGTGATACAAATTATATAGTTTCAAGTATGTGACTTGAACATGAGATTATATAATTACTATAAGTATCATTGCTCTTAAATATCCCTAGTCAAGTATTATTGTTGATGGGACAACAATGATACATTAAGACTACAGTGTGGATTGACTGATGACCAAATCTCATTGGTCATAAATATATGAGATATTAAGTCAATGCATAGGTACGTGTTAGAGAACGATGTACTGGACAGACCCACCATGAGAATTCTATGTGGAGCATTATACAAAGTGTCATTAGCAATTCTCATAAGGACAATGATGTAATGATCCTCCGACTTGAAATCACTATATTAGTACACGGGAATTTATGTTCTTTGATATCATCAAAGGTCACCTTTAATAGGGTGGACTATAAAGGTGATTATTGGGTACATCATGAATCGTGTGAGGAATATGAGTGATCTAGATGGAATTTAACCCTCCTATGTAATAGGGGTGATATCCATAGGCCTCTTGATTGAGTAGGACTACGAAATGCATGACCATGCTTAAATAGTGATTTATTTAGTATAGTCTACTCATTGATCAAGAAAACTCAGATTAAATTATGAAGAGTATGACACATTCCATCAATCGAGTTTAATCTATGATGTCAAGGTTAAAAGGATTAAAATTACATTAAAACATTTGTCACGAAAAGGTTGCATTGAATCATCGATCTTATTATTAGTTAGGTAGTAGTGATGCATTACTAGATGCCCCTCACTATTTATAATTTTATAATATGATTTTAAAATTATTGCCAACGTAATAATAACATATAAGGTCACACATATAGAACGTAATTAAAAAGGAAATTAATTTTAATTGTAAGGATTTAAATATATCAATATGATTGATAGTATTTAAATCACAAATTTAAATTAAAAGGATAATTTGTATATATATGTATATTAATAAGTAAGCCTTAATTAAGATATATATATATATATATATATATATATATATATATATATATATATATATATATATATATATATATTCGAATTTTATTTTAGGGTTTTGATTAATTCCGATTTACTGCTATATATATATTTGTTATATCAGCATTTTAGGGAGGTTAATCATAACCTAAGAAAACCCAAGCCGCTATTAGAGAGAGACTAGAGAGAAAATAGAAAATCCATTCCTTTAGTGGATAGTACCGCATCTCCCTTTTATTGCAGAATCGTGCGACGATAAGCGGCCATTTGTGTGGATACGGTAGAGATGTAGTTCATTCGGATTGCGTTAGAGATTCAAAGAGATTTCAGAGTTTTCTATAATTGGTATAAATTCTAAACCACTGAATTATTTATGTTTCGTATGGATCCTGTGTTGGGTTTCAAAAAATACTTTATAAAATATTATATTCCATTGTGCGTTTCTGTGCCAAAATCCCTACACTAAAGATGTTCAAGCTTAAAGACATCTTCGCAGCAAAGCACTAACAACAACAACACCAATAACAACAAGTAGCCAGGGCCTGAGGGGTCCTTGTCCGGAGGGAGTAAATGAAGCTACAAGCGTGCTGGGCTTGAAGAGTTCCTAGGGAACTAGAGGAGTTCCAAGCCTGCTGGGCTTGAAGAGTTCTTAGTGAACTAAAGTTCCAAGACTGCTGGCCTTGAAGGAATCTTAGTGATTCAGGGTGCTGCCCTTCATTAGTGGAAATCCTACTAGTTAAAGCAGAAGAGTGTATTAGGAGCTTGAGTCTCTGAACAACTTAAAATCCCTTGTGTCTTTGACATTCAATCATTTACTTTATGTCATTTACATTATGTACCTAACTGCTATAAATGCTTTTTATGTATTAACTGCTTACAACTAAACTAACTCTACGAATAATGTATGTATATTCATGAATATATCAATGAAGGGGATCTTTCACTTACTCCATTGTGCTTGAAAAATTCTTATGTTTGTCAAATGCTAAGTCATTAGCAATACAAAATAAATGTGGAAAGTATTTGAAATTACAAAGGACCTATTCAACTTCACTTCTAGATCTATTATGTGCCTACTGGGAACTAACAAGTACTATATCAGATATGGGGGCATTACACCACCTTCGGTCTCTTTGTGCTGACTCAGCGCTGCAGCGCCGCTCTAGGGTTTAATCTTGGCGCTGCAGCACCACCTTCGGTTCCCAAGCAGAGAAGAGCTGTATTTAACCTAGCTTTAAGTAAAAACACAAGTATATATATGTTAGAGGGGCAGCCTCCTTGCCAGAGATCTCATCATCCCCCTCTGGGATATAGTTTTCTCTCTCTCTTTTGTAATTTCTTCTCCATTTCCTAGTAGCTTATGTTTGTACATATAGTTTAAGTAGATTAGGGAGATGTTTGGGATTCCTTGAAGCTCAAAAGAAGTTAGAAATACGGATTGGGAAGCTTGAAAGGATTAGAATTCTTAGAGACTGAAGAAGCTTTGCCAGAGTTTATTCTTATCCATTTATTTCCTTTAATTTTGTAATCCATCAATGTTGTTTATATTTCTACTAATGTTTAGTTTAAGAGCTATGAACTAATTATTGGCTCTAAGGTGATACCCTTTGTTAATTTGAATTGAATATCTTATCTCTTTGGTTGGCACCATATGTATTATGGTTTGGATCAATATATTCATGCTTGATGATTCTTGCTAAGAAATTAGTGAAGATTTTGGTAATTTATATAAAATTGAAAGAAGGATTATAGATTTACACCTTGATATATTGGCATGTGATTATGAGTTACCTACTTGATTCGATTGCATAATTTATGTATAGAATAAACATATATATGTGCACCATGTGTGACCTAATTGAGAAGTTAAGCTTTAAATCCTTGTTATGGTTAATTCGTATAGACATGTGTAGGATTATTTCCTAGCATGGGTGTTCTTTTCTATTCTATTCCCTATCGGGTGGATCTAGAGAGGATATGTTTGTACATACCTCGGAAGAGGTGTATGAGCACTTGCGTGTTCTCGGTCGACAAATTGTCGTGACCACTAAGACCATAGAGAGAAGGTTGGGAAGTTTGATGAAATATAGCATACCAAGTGTTTGACAAAATGCTCATGTGGGGTGAAGTTATGACCTTAGCTTGTAGCACCTTCGATACCATTCGTTATCCATTTACTTGCTTTGATAATTAGATATAACTAGATTAATCACACGTCTGTTATTCTGCCATTCGAATAAGATTTAAGTGATACAAGGTGGGTATTTGGTAAATATTAGTGATAATTCCTCGTGGCTACGACACTCTTCTTATCATTGTATTACTTGTTAGGCCATGTATACTTATGCGTGTTTAGTGATCGGTAATCCGACCAATGAGTTTTTGGCACCGCTATTGGGAAATTATTATTCTAATATTGTCCAATATTGATTTCCATCAATTTAGACTTAATTTGAACGTATATATATTTATTTTATTTGTTTGATCTCCCTTTTTGCTTTTAAGCTTATAGGTTATGGACGATCATTGTTATCAATGGCCTTTTGCGAGGACGACACAACCAAGATCGAAAGGACTTGAACGATTGCAAGATCAAATTTCAAATCTCTTGAGGTTTTTTTACAATCTTGAGTGTCAGTACACTCAGAATGCCTACTGTCAGGAATGAGCTGACAATGAACTGACTTACTATCATCCAGACTGTCAGGGTTATCCAAACTCTTCGGACTACAGTCAAGAACATTATCATGATTCAAATTTTTCCTATCTGACAGAATTGCAATATCAGTCTACACCGCAATATAATGTGACATCTCAAACCTATGAGAGCCCTTCTATGCTTTAAGATCTCCTTACCAACTTTATAGAAAGAAATGAGGTTCGAATGGTGAACCGAGACGCCTCATTATAGAGCCTCGAGAGTTAATAGGGATAACTCGTCAATGCCATCACAAATCCACCGCAAGGCAATCTACCGGTCATAACTAATCACAACAATGAAGTTGAAGAGCATTGCACGGTGGATATGCAAAGAGAAGGTTATGAGTCTCACAAAGTTGCCAAGGGAGATGTCAAAGTGCTTATTAACCAACCTGTGGAGTCTGAAGAAGGAGAAGAGAGGATCACGAGTGGTTGAAGTATCAAAGCTAATGAAAAGTTAGAAACCACACTCACG
Source organism: Panax notoginseng (assembly GCA_016801055.1). Lineage (NCBI taxonomy): Eukaryota > Viridiplantae > Streptophyta > Magnoliopsida > Apiales > Araliaceae > Panax > Panax notoginseng. Next base: position 85,995,503 of record CM029019.1, read on the forward strand.
GTTGTTGAAACCCTAGAGCGCCCACTAGAGCACATTAAACGATTTTAGTTTGATGAGAAAGGAGAATTAGTGGATAATTCAAGTGATGAACGATTCTTCGTGCCAATGGGTGAAGTGATGTTAAGGGATGACCAATCATCCATGTCTGCTGTAGACACTCAAAATTTTCTTTTCCTATTACTAACTATGCAGGAGGGCAAAAGCGTCTGTTTCACACTCCAGAGGTGACCCTGGAGGACCACAATATCAATTCCAGCCCCGGAGATAGCCTCGGGAAATCCAGTTTCCAATCCCGGAGATAATCCTGGGAAATCAGTTTCAAACCTTGGAGATAACACCGGGAAAATCAGTTCCAACCCCGTAGATAACCCCGAGAGATCAAGTTCAAATTCCTAGAGTCAACCCCAGATGGTCAAGCCAACCTCAGAGATAACCCTGAGGACATTCAGAGTCAACAAAATGACAATCTCAGAGATAGCCCTGGGAAAAATCGGCTACAACTGTGCAAAAATTGGAGATAACCCAGGAGGGGTAAAATGGTTATTTTGCCAATGCAACTTCCACTAAAATCTAATACACTCATTTCAAATCAAAATACTTCAATAGAAGTCTCACAAGAACCATATCTTAACTTTCGAGAGCAAACTATGCAAAACGGCTCAACGGACTACCTGACGGAAACCCTGAAATACCATTTCAATCATGAACCCTTCTTCCTAGAATCCAAAAAGGGTAAATCATATGTCATTGCATAGCGATCGGAAAGAGCTTTTCGGAATGGTATGACACGCTTCCATTGGACTCCTGGATTAAAAGTTATAAAGGTTCAAGCGAACAGTGCGTTGTCCGAGTGCACGTACTTCGAGACAGCAAGAACCACACTGCCCGGGGCACCTCGGGCAGCTGTAGGTAAACCTTTACAAATAGAGGGCTTGGGGTGGCCATATTTACAAGAGAAAAGGCGATGAAGCCCTGTCCAATTTGTTCTATACACACTATAAGCTGAGTGCTTTCTCATTTTAAACACTTGTAAGCTCATATATAGCTACTTTTCTACCGGTGGGAGTCGAGTGTTCATCCACTTAAAGCTATAGAAGTCTTCTTTAGTAGTCCACTGTAAACCTTCTTACACGCTTTAAAGCCTTTCTCTTCATCTTTGCACACACTATTCTTCACGTTGAGAGTCGTGTTGCGTGTGTTTGCCCGGACTTCGGTCCGTGACTTTTATTTCTTTTGTATATATATATATATATATATATATATATATATATATATATTGATATATAAGTCTAGGCTCAATCGAGGCATAACTCGATAATGTATGTATATATCATATATATATATATATATATATATATATATATATATATATATATATATGAACTGTGTGTCGAACTATGTTCGATGAGCCTGGATTTTATATCCGGTGCGTTTACTGTTTTAATATATATTTATATTTATATATATTAAGTGTGTGTCCCCGGACCCCAATGAATCTCGGTTTCATAGAACCATTTAGTAGTGTCACATCAATGGGTCAATGTGCAAACCTTTTCTCGGTTGTATTGGTATAACCAGTTAAGAAACCAACTGGCGACTCTTATCTCGGTTGTCGGACCTTTTTCGCTTGTTTTTTCAAACAAATCTCACCTAACAAGAGAACAAAAAGAACAAGAATAGAAAAGGGACAAGTAAAAATCCCGACGTCGACAGGTGGCGACTCTGCTGGGGATTCCAGTAAAAGGACTTAAGCCGCTATTACAAACTTTTTAAAACTGTTATCTGCTTGTGTGTGGATGTTGCATTTACATTTGAATGAATTTGTACGAATGCATTTATTTATTGCACTTAGTGCTTTGCACCATATCTGCCTGAGATATTAGTGCTTCGCACATGTCATCATTTTTATACGGTGAGACACGTTGTATGTGAATGTATGTTGTGTGATTCCTCCACCAGGAGGCTATTCTGTCGGTGTTTGATTACTGGACTCGTAGGAAGAATAATTCTAACAAGGCTCAGGAAAGGCACCACCCAAATTTGCTCCAGTTGAAAGACCGGATTAATTTCCCGTCGAGTAAATTGCGATGATTTGGGAACCTTCATGCCAAAAAACAGTGAGAGTAAACTAAGATAGGTCAGCCTCTGATAAACCAAACGCGGAGGAAAGTCTCTTCATACTTTCACATATCAATTACTTGTAAATTCAATTACATGTAATTTTATTTCCATGTAAATCTCAATGTAATGGATAATATGAAGGAATATGTGTACATGCCTTCCCTTTATATTAAAACTTGACATGCTATCTTGTCAACTGACATCCATTTCACAAGACGATACTCCTAAACGGACACATTACATAATATTGCTACATTCACTAAGACTAAACTACATAAGTCTTTTTGTAGGGATATAATTGGTTCAGTAGCCCGCTCGAAATCCAAAAAGGCCACGAGCCTATAGCTAATTATGTCTTCATCTAACTAGACTGATCTTAATCCTGTTACTCGCGAAGAATTCGACGAATTAAGTAAACAAATCACAGATTTGGCTGTTCTGCTTAAAGAACTATACCAATCTACTCAGAGTACAAGGATACCCGTACATGCTTAATCCTTCGCACATGAAGGAACCCAAGGTCCAGATACTGCTAGTTCCAGTCACAGAAGTCCTCATAAGCACAGATAGATTCCTTCAGCTTCAACCACACGACGATTATCTCCACCTACAGTTCCTGAGCATGTACGGTCTCCGGTAAAGGTGCCTGCCCATATAATGACTATGTTATTTCCTAAACCGATACCGGTGAAGGAGAAAGAAATCCTGGTTTCAGATCCCGCATTGGAATAAGAGGAATGAAGAATTAAACAAGACATCGTCAGAATGATGTCCAACATACACATCATTATCCATGATGAACACACAAATAGGTACACCCCATATGATGATTGCCCAGACATAATGGTCATCATTCGAGAAAAGGAGGTAGATGGCATCCCCTCCATCACTGCAGTCCACCAGGACTTTGCCCTCGACAATTGGAGCAGCACTCCTTTCATTGGTCAACAAGGGTAAAATGGGCATAAACTTATTCTGCCTTGTAGATAGCAATAACTACTTACTTTTTTGTACAATATTAGCAGTTATTTTTGTCATTACATGCTAACACTTTGTGTAATTGAACAATTTCATATATTAGGCGAAAGCATTTTGTTTCAGGACTCTAAAGTTAGAACCACCTGGACTTGCTGATGAGGTGCCTATTCTCCACAAGGACTGTAACTTTGATGTAAAGTTGGACTCAGACTTGATGGAAATACAAGAGGACTATGAGATACCTAAGGAGATCAAAGAATGGGTCGATGAAAAACCCAAGCCAAATCTTGATCAAGCCACCTCTTTTAAACCTTGGAACCTTAGAAAACCCCAAACAAATTCAGATTGGTACGGACCTCACTCCAAACCAAAGGAATGACATGGTTACTCTATTGACCCTATTCCAGGATGTGTTTGCATGGTCTCACGAAGACATGATAGGTTTATCCACTGATATTGTTATTCATCGCCTTCCCATCAAAGGGGGGATTCAAGCCAGTCATGCAGAAGCTCAAGCAATTAAAACCTGAGTGGAGGTTAAAAATTAAAGAAAAAATTGTGAAACAAATTCAAGCTAGTATTATCATGGTGTCCACATATCCTGAATGGATATTCAACATCATTCCCGTGCTTAAACCTGGAGGAAAGGTGCGAGTTTGCATGGATTACCAGGATTTGAATAAAGTTTGCCTTAAAGATAGCTTTCACGTGCCATTTATCCACATTCTCATTGACAATACTGCTCAATACGACATGTACTCCTTTACAGACTGCTTTCCAGGGTACCATCAAAACATGGTTGCTGAAAAGGATCGTGAGAAAACTGCATTCATCACTCATTGGGGAACCTTTTGCTATAGAAGATTGTCATTCGGCCTCATCAATGCCGGAGCTACCTATCAGTGAGCCATATGGCTCTATTCCACGATTTAATGCATAAAAAAAGAAAAAGAAAAAAGCTCTTCAACAGGTTCTACAGTTGCTGCCTTACCATCGGTAGGTTCTACAGATGGCTTCGGAGTTTGAAGAAAAATCCTTTCTCCACATTCCTAGGAATATGAATGATTTTACGGATGTGCTAGCAACCTTGACCTCCTTGATTAACATATGATAAGGAAAACATGACAACCCTCACATTTGCTCAACAAAAGGCTCCAGCTTATGTGAATTACATTGGAGAAGTATCGGATGAGCTACCTCCCATCCAACACCCTTGATATCAGCATATCAATGAGCACTTACAAGATAGATCTACACCCGCTGAGGCAAGCCCGACTAAAAGAAAGTGGATCCATCTACTTGCTATGAAATTCTACCTGAGCGAAGATGCACTCTACAAAAGAGATGCAGGACGAGGTCTCCTCAAATGTCTGGACGAGGACCAAGCTCAGAGGCTCATGGATGAAATCCATGGGGGAGTATGTGGCCCACACATGAGCTACCCTCTACTTGTAAAGAAGACCCTACAACAGAAAAGTCCGACTACGGCAGTTCAAACAACATAACTTGGTTTTGAAGAAGATCGTTGAAGACCAAGATCAATCTAAAAGAAAATTTGCTCCAAACTTGGAAGGCCCGTTTATTGTCAAGAATGTATTGACAGGAGGAGCTCTCACATTACAGGAAATGGAAAGCGATGAATTTCTGCAACTCATCAACTCGGACACCGTGAAATGGTACTATGTTTGAAGTTACCATCAAGCAAACATCCTGGTTTTGGATCACCAGATCCTCAGTTATTTCAGGTTTTCTAACCCTTCACTACATATAAATTTTCTTCACACTCATCTGCCCCCTCAAGGACAAACACACTTTTCTAACTAGCAGCCTGGTTTTCGGATCGCTTTATCCATTTCTCAACTTGGTTTTGAACCCTTACTAAACTTCGGTTATCCCACCAGGGATTGAACCTTTCACACCTGCAGTTTTACCCCACTAGGGAAAAGACTTTTCACACCCACAGTTTATCCTATACATGGGGTTAAACTTTTCACCTGCAATCCGCCCTATACATGGGGCGAACTACGTCGACCTGATCTCCCCAATACACGGGAGTACATAGGCAGCCATCTTTATGGTCCGATCTCACCATAGAAAAATAAAGCAAACACACTCCTATCCATAACCACATACAGAAACCAGTCCCAAGACACCAAAGATGGTAGGGAATACACAAAGATCGACGATCCATTCTAAAAATCCTGAGACATCTCACTGTTCATCCATCAAGGAGGAGTTCAGAATACATCCAGATCACAAAAGCCATTGAGAAACAAGCAAATATCAAGCAAGTAACAAGGCACAATTAAAAGGGAAGTGAATCAACATATATTTCCCTGCCATATATAATGTTGTTTAATATATGCAATGTGTACTGTACATGACAAAATAACTAAGCTAGTATGTGCAAGAAAATACAAGCCCATCTACAAATCAATGTATAAATGAGCCACCAAGTCCAACATGGATTCCCTCTCAAAAGATGGAGGTAACGTTGTGATCTCCTGCCCAAGGGTCTCTACACGAGCCAACAGATCTATAACCAACTACAGGCAATATCTCTGGCAGATATAGCATCATCCTGCTCAGCAACAACGATATCCCTATGAGTTAAAGCATCATTTCTCTAACAGAGCGACATTGCTACCAGAAAAAGTTGTCAATATCAAAATCCACATCCACTTCCTTTTTATCATATGGTATAGAGGTAAAAGCTTCTCGCAATCTCGTCATCTTATCAGCCAATCTGTCAAAGCAACTCCCCAGACAACAAGCAAGGCTGGTGCAATTTTAAAATTTATGACAACCGGATATTGGGTCCCTTACAACAAGATTGGGGCAATCTCAGAAGCAACGACAACTTAACACTGGGGCATTTATCAACCATCTGAAAGTGGAAAATGCACCAGTCAGCACCATCAGCATGGTACATCATCCTCTCAATGGCGATTTAGATATTATTCACTCGCGACTTGGTCAACAAAGAAAGTTTCTCATATGAACCCTCGGCATTAACATACAAAATGACTGGGGCATTGTCCAGTTCCAAAAAATAGAAGGAGCTTAAGGCGAAATTAATCCTCTCCTCAAAAGAAAGGGGAGAACTCCTGGAAGAAATCATGGCGACTTTAGCTTGCCCCTACAAAAGAAGAGGAAAATTCTCAAAAAAGTTCTTAACTCAGGAGCAGAAGGCCAATAATGAAAGGTCTAGCGCAGGAAATCTACACCATCAAACATGTTAACCTGCGCTAAGTCCTCATCAGTTGAGACCTCTACACCAAACTTTAAAGTTGGGTAGCGAAAGAACGATTTACATCCTCCAGGGACGTCAGTGGGATTCAGGTCATACGTTCAGCCGGGTTGCGAATCAAATGCTCAAGGAAATGGGAAACAGGCACCCAATAGCGAAAGGAAACTCCAAATCACCTCAAAAAGGGTGAGTGTAACATCAGGCAAAGTCTGGTGGAGCAAACCATGGAATATTACTTCAGAGAAGGTATCAGAAGATCCAGTATTTCAAACCATTGGCATCAATTCAGCGCAACATCAAAATAATTCAGCGGTGAAAGCTTCGTATACCACCATTCGAGTGGGAACCGAAATAGTTTGGCGATCAGCTGGGTAGGCACCGTTGCAAACTACCATCGTATATATCAGGAAGGTCTGGTGATCTCAGAACGTCATCCCCATCAGAGATGTGGAAAACTTCTCAACTTATCTTCATCAAACAAGTGTCAGCGACACTGACAAAAAGCCAAACCGTTGGAGTCAACACCAGCATAAGCATCAGCAATGATCGGTAAAGGTAAAGCGATTTGGAAAAAACATTTTAACATTCATCATAAAATTCATTACATTGCGATTTGTGATTTGCAATTTGTGATATACGATTTGCGATATGCGAAATGCGGTGTGCAATTTGCGATGTGCAATTGGCCAAATACGAAAAGCGAAGTGCAAAATGCGATGTGCGATTTGTGAACTGTGATTTGTGAAAACATTTTAAACATTCATCATGACATTCATTACATTGCGATTTGTATCATTAAAAATACCTTGTCATATTTCAAGTGTCTACTAATCTTTATCATGTCCATTCCATTGCATTACATGAATATGATAAAGAGGGGCATCTGTAGACACTCGATTTTTTTTTCTTGTTACTAACTATGTAGGAGGGCAAAAACGCCTGTTTCACACTCCAGAGGTGACCTTGGAGGACAATAATATCAATTCCAACCCCAGAGATAGCCTCGGGAGATCCAGTTTTCAACCCTAGAGATAATCCTGTTAAATTAGTTTCCAACCCTGGAGATAATGCTTGGAAAGTTAGTTCCAACCCCAGAGATAACCCCGAGAGATCAAGTTCAAATTCCCGGAGTCAACCCCGGATGGTCAAGACAACCTCAGAGATAATCCTGAGGACATTTAGAGTCAACAAAATGACAATCTCAGAGATAGCCATGGAAAAACCGCTACAACTGTGCAAAAATTGGAGATAACCCCGAGAGGGGCAAAATGGTTATTTTGCCAATACAACTTCCACTCAAATCAAATACACTCATTTTAACTCAAAATATTTCAATAGAAGTCCCACAAGAACCATATCTTAACTTTTGAACGCAAACTACGTAAAACTGCTCAACGGTCTACCTAACGGAAACTCAGAAATGCCATTTTGATTATGGACCCTTCTTCCCATAATCAAAAACGGGTAAATCATATATTATTGTGTAGCTCTCGAAAAGAGCTTTACGGAATGTTATGGCACGCTTTCATGGGACTCCCAAATTGAAAGTTATAACAGTTCGAACGAATAGCGTGTTGTCCGAGTACACGTACATCGAGACAGCGGGACCCACATTGATCGCTTGGAGTTTACTTTGTGTCAGTTGACCGTTTTTACTGCATTATTTATGTTTCATCTCGCCTAGAGTTTACTTCGTGGCGGTTGATCGCTTTTATAGCTTTATTTACATTTTGTCCCGTCTGGAGTTTACTTCAAGGCGGTTGATCCTTTTATTGCTTTATTTATATTTACAATCCCCCATGGAGGTGCTTCGTGGTGGTTGATTGTCTGTACAAACACACACACACACATACACACACATACACACACACACACACACACACACATATATATATATATATATATATATATATATATATTACCGCTTTTATATATTTACATTTCTGATCCCTCATGGAGGTGCTTCGTGGTGGTTGATCATGTCTGTATATATATATATTTATAGCTTTTATATATATAACTGTTTACAACTTTTCATATAAATTGCTACGTCATGTGAGCCTAAGAATCATGTGATCACAGATTCAGTCCACTGAATCTAGATTCGGTTCCTGTGATGGATATTTTTAGCTGTACACGGCTTGTAAATTATGCACAGTGTTCGAATAACCTTAGATGGCTATCATGCCCATAAGGAGTTTGGCACTGCTTTGTATAATATTTTCTCGAAGATGCTTCGCATCTCGAAAATAAAAGCAATTCAGCCGAACATTTAATAAAATGGAAGTATCAAAGGCATCAATTACTATTGAGCATAAGGGTTTGAAAAACCTCTTTTTACAAAACATCACTGCTATATCTTGTTAAAACTGAATTTTATATATAAAATTCAAACCCTGTGTATATAGGTGCGAACGAGACATAGCACTACTTCTAAATAACAATACATTGACCCACACACACACATTAATATAATAGTTTCTTGAAAAGTGGCGGTCACCGTGGTAACACGGATGTCGGGGGGTGCCTAACACCTTTCCTCCGCATAAGCAAGTCCTCGGACCCTAATGAATCTCGATTTCACAGACTAGTTTAGCAGTGTCACATCACTGGGTCAATGTGCAAACCTTTTATATGTTGTGTTGGTACAACCAGTTAAAAAACCAACTGGCAACTCTTATAGTCAAATCGTAGACATATACATGTCAGACCTTTTTTCCTTGTTTTTTCAAACAAATCTCACCTAACATGAGAACACAAAAGAACAAGAATAGAAAATGGACAAGTAAAAATCATGACGTCGACATCTGCCATGAACATCAATAAGTTAAAAAATAGGCGGCATGAAATGGTCGTCTTTGCATATGAGCCGGATTGAATGGCATTGAAAGAGTCGGGCCGGCAACTTTAAAACAAGCGCTTAGTGGGGAGGCAACCCCACTCAGTATCAATTTCTCTACTTTTCTTTACTTATGTCTAGTTTACATTGTAACTTTTCTCTTTAGTTTGTTAACATAGCTGCCAGTATGTTTATTACTGTAGTGTATTATCTAATATGCATGTTTTTTGTGTCTATAGTATGTAGGTAGCATGTTTCTCTAGTATGTTGTTATTGTGTATATAGTAGTTAGAATTAAGCTAGTTATCATGTGGGTTGTTACATGTTTTTGTGTTGATTAGTATGATGGCTTTTACTTGGCTTAGCTTTTGTAAGAAAACCAGCTACAAACTCTGATACAAGGTCGACACTGTAGCGCCATAATTTGTACTGAAGGAAGCGTTGCAGTGGTAATACTCTTTCATGTTACTGGACAGTCACGTTATAGCGTTAGAAGATGCACTGAAGGTCGCGCTGCAGCATCGGGTTCATTTTACCCAATCTTTATTCCATGCTACAGCACCAAGAAACAAAGCACACATCGCGCTACAGCACCATAAAATAGCCCAACCTATTAGAGTTACGCACTGTAGTGACATCTTTTTACCTGTGTCTGGCGCTGCAGTGCCACTTAAAAATCCAGTGTTAAAAGTTCGCGTTACAGCGCCATCAACGAGTTTTTGTTGACTTAATTAGGCAGAACTCGGTTTTTACACAAATTTTTTCCCTCTTTCGCACATAACCCCCCTTGTCCTTCCAACCCTGCTCGTCAGTTGAACCCCAGTTCCCCAAAGCATTAGCCTTTGATCGAATAGCACTTCTCAACCCACAATCATCAACCGAGAGCCTTCAATTACTTTCATCACTTGAACTAATACTTTTTCCCACCTAGGGTTTCCAATTTAAAGGTAAGTTAGACTTCTTTTCAATAAGGAGTTTTCCCTTTCTTGGTGTTTGTTTTGTCTGGGGTTTGGCTTTCTCTACTGATTTGGGGTGATTTCCACTAATGAAAATCTGGATAGATAGCTTTCAAGCAAGGGTTGTCTAGTTTGGGTTTGCAGTAGCGCACGCCAGGTGCTTGATAATTTTTTTGAGAGAAGAATTGGGTTGTTTCGGCTAAAATTCAGTGGATTTCATTGGGGATTATTGATAAGTAAGTTTTATACCTACTTATTGAATATCAATTAACGAGAATTATGCCCATCTCAAGTACATTTTAGTGTGTTTTTAGTTGCATTTCATAAAATTTTGCATTGCATGTACTGAGAACTCCTTGGGTGTAAAAGTGCAGGAAATGACATAGCTTGGCAATGGTAGATGGCTTGAGGCTAATGGAAGCATGACGCGAGGAACAATTGGAGATATTCAACTGAGGATAGATGAAGGAAGAGTGGCATGATAAAGAATCAATAGCAGCAAGACAAAGTAGTAGCAGCAGTAGAACATAGAATCAAAACTGCAGAAGCCGCGCGGCCGCGCAGCAACACATGCCAAAACACGCGCGCCCGAGCGAGGAATACAAAGGGGAAGCGCGCGCCCGCGCGCGACGTTGACTGAAGCTGCTAACTTTATTTTAATTTGCGTAACTGAGAGGGGAGTTGAATTAGTGTTTATATATTAGACGTATTTTCATTATGTAGAGGATATTCCACCCCTTGGGGGATCACGTAGCTAATATTACTTTTTTCTCTTTACATTCAAGATTAGAACCCTAGATTAGATTAGAGTTGAAGATTGAAGCAATTGGATAGCATAGGAAATTCAAAATTAGAGCAAGAGAGATCAGATTTACATTCCCAATTCCCTAACTTGTCTTTACTTCTATCTTTATTTCTCAGTGTATACTTAATTGTGGATTATGGATTTTGATTTTATGATGAACTAAACTCTATTATGAGATTGCAATGGATTCTATCGACTAGTTATTTCTGATATATTGCATTGTGAGCTTTATTGATTGTTATGAGATTGTCTATTAAGATCGTGCTTATTTGCTTAGTTGATTGGCCATCGATTATTGTGGTAACCCATATGAACTTGAAAGACGCGGTATGGGTGTAGATCTGATCTTATTAGCTTGTGACTGTATATTCTACATTGTGTTGGGATATATGATTTGTGCTTAGGATAGACATATACCGAAGTGCCATTCGTAGTTAAATTAGAATTTGGGCTTAAACCCTAATTATTTGTATATCACATAGACATATAGTGGTTTAGGTAATGTGGGTGTTCATGTGTATTCTATCAACTGTGGATTACATGTGATTTGAGTATGGTACATTGAGAGATGGCTATACTTTACTTTTGTGTTCTCGACTTACAGTCCAGTTCAATTAGTTTGGCTTAACATGAAATGTGTAGATTTGAATGAGTCAGTAGATGAAATTGTGATCTCAGGTCTTCATTCTTTAGTCTTATTCTAGGGGTAGTTAGTATTATTTAATTTCATAGTTTTAATATAAAATATAATATCATTCGTTTAAATAAGACTGAAATGGTTATGGGCTAGTGCTTGGTGAACTTTATTAGTTAATTCTTCGTGGGAACGATACTTTACTTACTCTTTATTACTTGTTGACCGTGTATACTTGCACGCATATATTCATCGGTAAAACGACCAATAAGTTTTTGGCGTCGTTGCTAGGGAATTAGCTTAATAAATTTTTGCCAACATTAATTTCAATCAAATTGGTCTTAATTTAAATATTTTTTTTTGTTTTAATTATCTTCTTATATATCTCTTTTTTCAGGTATCATGGGTGACTTTGCTTATCAATGGCCTTATGCAAATATGACTCAACCAAGGAACATAAGCACTGAGGTACTCAATATATTTTCTACATTGTCAGCACAAATTGCAACACTTTCAGAGAGGTTGGATGTTCCTGCAGACCAACGCAATCGAGAGATAGCAGTTACATGTGAATATTGTGCTGGCGAGCATCCAAGTTATCAGTGCAACATCGGTGTTGGACAAGTACAGTTTGGGGGTGATTACCTCAACAACTATGTTTATTCCAGTTATCATCAAGCTTGGAGGTATCACCCAGATTATGAATGGAATTGAAACTATCAAAACCAAGACTGTGTTCCAAGTCCAACATATCCATCAGATTTCTCATATCCACCTCCAATGCAACTAGAAGAAAATTCAAGGTTGAAGGAATTCATGTCAAAAAGCATAACAGACCATGAAGAGATAATGATGAGTCAGGAGTTATCAAGCGAAAATCTTAACAGACAGATGGAACAACTCATTCACTCCTCAATGAATGGTCCACAGTACAAGGATTTCGAGACTGAACAAGATAATTCAAGATTGGAGGATTTATGGTTCAAATTTGTAGCATCAACTGAGGAGAAGATGATTGAGCAAGAAAGGTCAATTCAAAATCTTCAGAATCAGATGGTTCAAATGTTCGAAGCCTTGAACAGTCGCCCTCCAAACAATTGGTGCTATGACATGGACGATGAAACTGATGGAGAGCCTGAAGTGTACATGCCACTGAATGAACTTAAAAGAGTGGACATTGAGGAGACAACTGAGGGTATGGAAAATGAAGAACATGAGCTGACTTGTATAATACCCCAAGTTCCTTCTCAGTTAGAGTTGAAAAATTCAGTGAAATTTGCACACCCAAAGCAAGAATTTCTACGATTATGAGGCCTCTTATACACCATGGTGGGCTGAGGAAGAGAAAATAAAAGAGGAAAAGTCCGTTGTACTTTCCATGCCTCAATGCAACAATTTATTCCCAAATACAATGGACGAGACACCTAGCTATGCAATGGAACTAGATACATCATGCACAAGAATTATGCTAGGTTGTTTTAATTCACAGACTCGCAAAATGGGAAACCTACCTACGCACATAGCAGTTCTAATGGATGGAGGGTTCTTAGCATATCGTAGAGGAATTGGATAGCGGTGTCAAGCACAGAGTCTAACAAACGGACTATAAATCGAGCGCTTGATGGGAGGCACCACATCATATATCTCTCTCCCTATTTATTTAATTCTCCATTATCCATAGTGTATCATTTTCTTCCTTTGTATTCAATTCTTTCTGCTTTAATTAGTTTATTATTTTTATAGTAATTAAATTTTTAGTAGTAAGAATTTGTTATCATTAAATAAAGTCTAATAGTTCTTTTTGATCTGTATCAGGGATAACCAATGGGGCAGAAAAGTTAGTAGTACAAAGATCAAGTCACTCGCGCGCCCGCGCAACATATACCTTGGAAACGCGCGTGGCAACGGGTTGAGAAATTTTTTAATTTAAAAACAGATGTTGTGACATATTACTCTATCATTTGAAAGCAAACAGAGTCATATTCACTTGCTCTCCCACAAACGCACATCCCCTCATATTTAGACTCTAATCCGTTACAACTTGAAGCCATACATCTTTTTATTACGTGATTCACGCTGTAGCGACCCCAAATTTGGGTATCTTCCAACCCGACAGATGGTGCTATACTGTACAATCTTTCACACATTCATTCAATTGAAAGTCTCACAGAACGAGCATAACTTTTATATAGTTAAAGTAATATTTACATTTCCCAGGTTTTATACCCATTACAAAGGTTCTTTGTCATAATATAAGTTACATTACAACATTAGACCTATTCTATTACAAGACAGCTTAACAATCTGCCTTAGGTTTTCCTTTATTTTTTTTCGATCCTTCAGGACGTTCAGTCTTAGCTGCATTCATATGGTTCAAGCATGAGTGAGCATAACTAGCTCAGCAAGTATAACAATTCAATAACAACATTCTTGACACGTAAGAATCGTATATCTTCAATAACTGAACAATAGTTATGAAGTACTATTGATAATTCAGAATAACACTTCATCTTTCTTTTAAAATGTTTTACAATAATAACAATATTTAGTAAAACATTCACTCCGGTCAAAGACCTTGAGTGTTCATTCTTTCTTGGAAAAAGGATACCCCGGAACGAATTTGGTAAGCCCGATATTACTTACGAGCACTTCTAGGTGATCAGCCTACTGTACTCTATGTTGATCAACACTACATCCATTAAATGTATGTATGTTTAATCATTTGGCAACCTCACATGCCTGTCGTTTTAGCGACAAAACATTTGTTTAACATTTCAGTCTTTTTTTGAAAACCATATTGAGTAGTTGACAAAAGACAACAACATTTGATAATAGATGAATGAATTACCAAGTCTAGCCAAGGGATTGGCTTTAACTTCAACATACCTTAATTCATGCGAAAGAATACATGAACCCCAAAAACTTGTTCAGATTGAACTGAGACAAGAGTGAGAATACTTGCCTTTAGCGTCTGCTACCGTAATTTAACTTTATGTTTAAGTCTTTCAAGTCTCTACAATACATGATCACACAATGCCTTATATTAGATCACATATAATCAAGTATCTATATGACTATATCTTACCCTTCTTCTCAATCTAATTGTGTATTAGATTCAGTTATTATTCGTTCCGGTTTATCATTATCCTTGCATTTATATTCTACTAAGTTATCTCAACTTTTATACAACATCCTTAAGGTTTAACAAAGTTTAAACAAAGTTACATTACATTCCTTAAGTTGTGTTTACTTTCAAAACAATTAGCTTTCCTTTCTGTGTACTTAGAAACATTCATTACTATCTTTGTTCTGAAACTAGCGCTGCGGCGCGAGTCCTTACTTAATGGGCCGCGCTGCGGCGCCACACTCCAGAAGATTTTCTTACTGTACATGGCACTACGGCACCATAAATTGTACTACGGTTCGCGCTGCGGTGAACTCTTGCAGTGTGCTCGGCTACTGTTACGCGCTATGGTGCGACTCATTTAGCCTAGGGTTGGCGCCGCGGCACCAACTCTGTGCACCAGAAAAAAAAATTTAGTTTTTAAATTTTGTGAACTTCCCGGACGCATAACTTCTTCGTTATAAGTCCGAATTGGCTCGTTCAAAATCCTACGATTCACAAATTGTGTAATCTACGCATTCATGTAAGAATTTTATCTATTTGACTTCATTTGCTAAAAATTCACCTATTGATTCATTTTTAACGAAAACGAAAACGTTCGTGAACGTTCAACGCTCGATTCTTCGTTCTAAGTCGGAATCCAGTCATTTTCGAGTACACAACTAATAAATGTCAAATATGACTTGTCTCTATTGGAAAACAGCAGTTCCGAGTTCAAACACAAAATTTGACTTCTATTCCGAGAATTTCACGAATTCGATGATTATCGTCCACTCGTACAATTTCCGGCAAATCTTCATTCTTATGATTTGTTCCACATTGCCAATGAATTCCATTCATCATGTGAACATCTCAACCTACTTATTACAACAACTTATTCTAATTGTTGGATTTTAGACTTATTTCTTCATGAGCTTATAACTTGTCAAATTATAAACTACTTAATATTTCATTGTTTATGACTTATGACAATTAAAGTTTCTTAATCATCATACCTTATATGTTCTCAACATATAACTTTTACTTATGTATTCATGATACATATAAACGTACAAGTTCTTTTACATCCATATCACATCCCTTACTAAACTCATTACAAGTTCATACTACTTTCACATAAGTTTATAACTTATGCTAGCTTAAATGACTTATTACCAACTTATGTGACTTATGTTCATTGCTTCCTCATTCTACTTACTTTTTAACATTCATGTTCCTTAATCCATCTTTTCTTATCAACCTATCAAGCATAGAGATAGAAGATAATTTAGAGAATAAGTCTTACTTTAGAAGTCTTGGTAAGTAGCTTCTTCTTCTTCTTCTTACTTACGGAAGTAACTTATTTGTAACTTATTCTCTCTAACACTTAAGCACTTTGTAATGTTTAGATTACTTGAACAACTAACAAATGGCTTGCAAGCTTCCTCTATTTATAGAATTTACAAAGCTAGGGTAGTTTAGTCATTAAATCAACCCACCTCCTTAAGTCACCCC
Source organism: Panax notoginseng (assembly GCA_016801055.1). Taxonomy (NCBI): domain Eukaryota; kingdom Viridiplantae; phylum Streptophyta; class Magnoliopsida; order Apiales; family Araliaceae; genus Panax; species Panax notoginseng. Next base: position 86,011,704 of record CM029019.1, read on the forward strand.
CTTACTATTCATTACTTGGCTAGCACAACACTTATCTTTTGCTTGGCCATTACTCCTAAGTCTTGGTCACCACATTAACTTGGTCAACATACTAACCATATAAATATGGTTTGCCTCATGGGGCATACCACTCATGGATTCTAGCTTGGGCTTGGATTAAATAAATCCTTGGCTTTACATTAATAAACACTAACCTATTTATTAACTAATCATTTGGGCCTTAACATTTTATTCACTTGGACTTGTACCAATTGTTAACTAATCTTCCAAATCCATTAACATTACTTAATACATATACATATTATTTATGTATCATTTTCGTATTCTAATTCATATAGAATTTATATACGATATTTCATTATTCATACTAACTCGTTTCATTACTTTGTACAATACCTAAGTATCATATCATTATTACTTATTCATTACTATTTCGACTTCCTTAACGTTTATAAATTAAGTCCACAAGCGAAATATTACATTTTCCATAATTAAATTTTTATTGCATAATCCATCTTACCTTGTTATTCCATCATTACGCATTTCTCGGAAATTCAAAATTATATCCCGAGCAAATCCCGATGAATAGTGTTTTTTCAGAAAAAATTTCGTAAAACTTTTATTTTCGTCTTGGAAATTCAAACACTTTAATTCATCCATGTAGCTCAAATACTACGACAGTCTAACATCACTAGGTTATATAACGACAACCATCTTGATAACACATAGAATAAGATTTTATTATTATTTAATGTAATAGAATCATTTTACAATAAGATCTGAATTTCTCGGTCGTTACATTCTTCCCCCCTTATAAAGATTTTGTCCTAAGAATCTCATCTTACTCTAACCAAATATATGGGGAAAATTTTTCTTCATCTGTTCTTCTAGCTCCCACGTTGCTTCCTCAGCATCGTGGTTCTTCCATAATACCTTTATTGATGGTATTACCTTGTTCCTCAGAACTTGTTCCTTTCTATCAATGATTTGTATCGGCGATTCCTCATATGTTGAGTCCTTCTCGATATGAATCGGCTCATACTCGATTACATGATTATAGTTCGGCTGATATGAACGTAATACCGATACGTGAAACACATTATGTATACGTTCTAGGTCTAGAGGTAATGCTATCATATAAGCTACCTCTTTCACCCGTTTTAATACTTTAAAAGGTCCTATAAACCTTGGACTTAACTTTTCTTTCTTTCTAAAACGTATCTTTCCTTTCTAAGGAGATACCTTTAGAAACACATACGAGCCCACCTCAAACTCTTGGCTTAGTCTGTGCGAGTCTGCATACTTCTTCTGTCTGTCCTGAGCTGTGACGAGACGCATTCAAATTAAATTTACAACATCCGTTGTCTGCTGCACCAATTCTGGTCCTAGCATCCGGCGTTCTCCCACCTCATCCCAACACAATGGTGTTCTGCATTTTCTTCCATACAGAGCTTCATAAGACGGTATACCTATGCATGCATGATAACTGTTGTTATACGCAAATTCTACTAGCGGTAGATGATCATCCCAACTACCCTTGAAATCCATGATGCAAGACCTCAATATCTCTTCTAACGTCCGAATTGTTCTCTCGCTCTGCCCATCAGTCTGAGGATGATACGCTGTGCTTAACTTCAGCTGTGTTCCCAACTGTTCTTGCAAACTGCTCCAAAAGTTCGATGTGAATCGTGGATCACGGTCAGACACAATTGATACCGGTACTCCATGTCTGGAAATTATTTTCTTAACATAAAGTTTAGCTAATTGGTCTAAGTTATACTTGACCCTGATTGGCAAAAAGTGAGCCGACTTCGTCAACTGGTCCACTATTACCCAAATTGCATCGTACCCTTTATTTGTCGTCGGAAGTCCCACCACGAAATCCATCGTAATATGCTCCCACTTCCATTTTGGAATCTCCAATGACTGTAATAAGCCACTGGGTCGTTGATGTTCGGCTTTAACTTTTTGACAAGTCAAGCACCTACTCACATACTCTGCTATTTCTCTCTTCATGTTTGGCCACCAAAAACTCTGTCGAAGGTCTTAATACATCTTAGTGCTACCAGGATGTATCGAGTACCTCGAACAATGAGCTTCTTGTAACATTTTCTCCTTTAATTCCATCTCATTCGGAACCCAAATTCTTCCTTCAAATCTTAATAATCCCTCATTACCATGACTATACTTAGTATCTTCCTTCTCGGATAACCGCTTCTTCATTTGGTTACACTCGTCAGTCTTGAGTTGTACCTCCCTGACTCTTTCTACGATGGTAGATTGCATCTCCGTCTCAAAGAGTATCTGCTCCGAATCACTCGACATTTTTACTTCTATTTCCATACTAGCCATCTCTGTTATTAACTCATCTTGAGCCGTCAACATAGACAACTTTTCCCAACCCTTCCGACTTAAGGCGTCAGCAACTACATTGGCTTTTCCAGGGTGATACAGGATTTCACAATCATAATCCTTTATCAACTCTAGCCATCTTCTCTGCCTCATATTCAACTCCTTCTGAGTGAAGATATAATTTAGACTCTTATGGTTCGAATATATCTCACATTTTTCCCCATAAAGATAATGTCTCCATATCTTTAGGGCAAACACTACTGCGGCCAGTTCTAGATCATGAGTAGGATAAACTTTCTCATAATCCTTCAATTACCATAACGCATATGCAATGACTTTGCCATGTTGCATAAGCACACAACCAAGTCCCCTATGCGAAGCATCACTATACACTACGAAATTTCCTGTGTCATCTGGCAATGACAAAACAGGCGCTTCACTTAATCTTTTCTTCATTTCCTGAAAAATGTCTTCACATTTATCCATCCATACGTATTTCACCGTCTTCCTTATTAAATTAGTCAACGGGGTAGCTATCTTCAAAAAATCTTGGATAAATCTTCGATAGTACCCTGCTAACCCTAGGAAACTCCGCACCTCAGTCGGTTTTTTCGACTGTTCCCAATTCATCATTGCTTCCACCTTCGCTGGATCTACTGAAATCCCCTCTTGGTTAATGACTTGACCTAAAAACTGCACCTTTTCCAGCCAAAATTCACATTTAGTGAATTTCGCATATAACTTCTCTTTCCTTAGTGTCTCCAACACTAATCTTAAGTGTTTAGCATGATCTTCTGGTGTCTTAGAATATACTAGAATATCATCGATAAACACAACGACGAACTTGTCCAAATATGATTTGAACACTCTATTCATCATATCCATAAATGCAGCTGGTGCATTCGTCAACCCAAATGACATCACCAAAAACTCGTAATGACCATAACGAGTCCTGAATGCTGTTTTTGGTACATCTTCCTTTCTGACCTTCAACTGATGATACCCTGTCCGCAAATCTATTTTAGAAAAATACTTTGCCCCTTTCAATTGATCAAAGAGATCATCGATTCTGGGCAATGAGTATTTATTCTTTATCGTTAACTTGTTCAACTCCCGATAGTCGATACAAAGTCTCAACGATACGTCTTTCTTCTTGACAAACAACATTGGTGCCCCCCACGGAGAAACACTTGGTTAAATGTACTTCCTGTCCAATAGTTCCTGTAGCTGAACCATTAGTTCTTTCATTTCCACAGGCGCCATACGGTACGGTGCCCTTGAGACTGGTGCCGCTCCTGGCACAACGTCTATCACAAATTTGTTCTCCCTATCCGGCGGTAACCCCGGTAACTCACTTGGAAATACATCCATGAACTCATTTACTATAGGTATTTGTTCCATGGTTGCTCCCATTCTCTGGGTATCCACAACATGGCATAGGTAACCTACACAACCCTTCCATAATAATTTTCTAGTTTGTGTCATTGTAAGGCAACACGGACGTCCTGTCAACTTACTACCGTAAAATACTACAGGAGGTTGCTTCAATGTCTTGATGCTCACACACTTCTTTTGGCAATCTGTAATTGCTCCATGATTAATTAACTAATCCATTCCGAGAATTACGTTGAATTCTCCTAACTTTATCGGTATTAAATCTACCGATAACTTATAACCCCGTACATCTATGCAACAACTCCTATGAATATTTTTAACAGGAATTATCTCCTCATTTGCTACCTTAATGTTCAAAGGTATAAGTAATTTTTCGGGAAATAATTCTAGTCGTCTAGCAAAATCACATGCTATAAACGAACAAGTAGCACCCAAATCAAAAAGCACGTATGCATTTATGTTATTTATCGGAATAATACCTGCAACTACATCCCCTGATGCCACAGCATCTTGGACCGTCATATTAAAAGTGCGAGCCATTGATTTACTTGGCTGAGATGGACCACTAATAGCCAACTTACCACTATTAGTTCCCTTATTTCCTTCCATCCCCTTCTTCGGGCAGTTCTTCGCTATGTGGTTAGTTGATCCACATACAAAACATCCGTAATTTTTCTTTGGATTTGGACAGTTAGGCGAAATGTGCCCTTCATGTCCACAATTATAACATACTGCCTTTCCTTTGAGACAGACTCCTAAGTGAGTCTTCCCGTAGGTTTTACAGGCCTCCATCCTTCTCTTAGAATCCCCTTGTTTTACTCTGGTATTCCCAGAGTTAAAGCCCTTCCTCTTTTGACCGTTACCACTTCCACTGGCTCCCTCGGTCTTGATTCCTCCATCAACCTTGCCCTTAATTTTCTTATCCTTGTGGTACTGGCTGAGAGCCTCATTCCCACCTTCGGCAATTATTGCCTTTTCTAATATGGTTCCAAAGGAAGTACTTTGGAACACAAAAATTCGGCTATAGAGCCAGGGTTTCAAGCCCTGCTTGAACCTTCTAGCCTTTCTCACTTCAGTGTCCACTTGATGTGGAGCAAATCGTGCCAGTTCATTAAACTTGGCGGGATACTGGGGAACTGTCATATCCCCTTGTTTTAATTCAAGAAACCTCATTTCCAACCTCCCTTGCATACTCGTGGGAAAATAGTTCTCGAAGAAAATCTCCTTAAACCTCTCCCACGTTAGATTTCCTATATCGGCCCTAGCCTGGTTTGCCTCCCACCAGAAGTTGGCCTCTCCTTTCATCAAATAGGTTGCAAAGGCAACCTTTTGACCCTCTTCAATATTTGCTATTACAAATGCTTTCTCAATTTCTTTTACCCAAGTCTGGGCTTCTATAGGGTCCGTAGTTCATTTGAACTTTAGCGGACCTACACTTTAAAATTTTTTAAAAGTAGTAGCTCGTACTACTCCCAGAATCACAGGTACATTAGCCCTCGTTCTATTAAATACAGTCGTTAAAAGATTAACGAACTCCTGTATTGGATTAATTGGACCACCCTCCGGTTGGTTAACATTAGTGCCTTAATTTCGTTGTCTCCTTCTTGGCGGCATTTTGCTGTTAAGAAAACAACACATCATTATTACTTTATTCTTGTTGGTTAATTTGTTATTATTTGTAATAAAACAATAACTCATACTCATTACTCAATATATTCCATAAAAAGACTTATATTGATTCATAACTTGTAGTATAACACTACATTATTTACATTACTCAGCCTTAGCTGATTACATTACCATCCCGCAATTACTTTCTAAAAATTGGGATTTTACAAAAGACTACCCTTTGTTATACAAAAGAGGGTTTTACGTTACTAATAGATACATAATGTAAGACCCCGAATTTTATGAAATAAAAGTATTCAATTTTTCTTATAATTACTATTCAGTAAATGGTTAAATTGATAAATGTTAAAGTTAAGGGTGATATATGATTTTTTTCAAAATACACAAGTGGTTATAAAATAATCATTGTTGTCGGGGAATATTCATTTGGTCGTGGAATATTCTTTCTGTCGGAGAATATTCGTACGACGGCGCAGCTATTTGTGGGCCCCATAACGAATAACTGTCGGGTGAAGGAAAAACGACAAATTTGAGTTTTTACAAATAACGGCGTAGTTGTTACCGTTAACACTGTTGGAATACCCGGTGGTTAAAATACAGTAATACGCGTTATTGCACAGTAGCACACGGTATTGCATAGTATTTTTGAAATTATTGATTCTTACGTAAGAAGGCACTACTCAATAATTGTTACAGTAATTACTGTTCAATATTTTATTTTATTGATTCAGTAATTGCTACGTTGAAATTTTGTATTATTGTTGTTCAATAATTGTTGCTGCACAGTATTTTCTATTATCAGATCAATAATTCATATTATTTGAATAGTATTATTAGATAACATTATTGACAATGTCTAGAAAGTTCTGTCTAAGGAGAGGTTTGGTCATCTAATTGCGTGCCAGTAAGGAGAAATCCTTATTGGAAAGCCCCCTCTTTCCTGGGAACGGCCTGGTTGTCATAAATGTGATTCTGTAATATTATTTGTGAATAATTAATTATTGATTCATATGATAAGGAAATATTTATTTTATGTGGATATAAACGAGGGACATATTTTTGTGGTTAAAAATGAAGGAGTTAATGTTGAGGTTTTTATCAGTATTTTTGTTGGAATGGAGGTATTAAAAATTAGGGTTTTTGAGATATTTTGCGGGGGGTTATAATTTTTAATCCGACCGTTGGATCGTGGTAATTTTTGGATATGATATACATATATAAGTTGAGTATATGCCCACAAATTTTGAACCGTTAAAAATGAACGTATGATTTGTTATGAATTTTACGAGATGACTGGTTCAGAAATTGTTGAATTTTCGGAGTTTATCATTTTGGTGGAAAATTCTAGAATTGGTGGGCCTCACTTGTGGTTGGTGAAGAAATATGCTGAATTATTTTTCAAATGTGGTGGGTGGGAATAGTAGCAGGTAAAGCCATCAGGTTGCAGGTCAAACCTATCAAAATTTTCCTATAAATAGAGGGCTAAGTTAGAATTGAAAATCACACCAGAAACATAAGCTTTCTCTCTTTCTCTCTCTATATTATGAAGCATATTTTGTGAGTTTTTAGATACTTGGTGAGTTGCTATTCATCAGTGCAAGTTTCCTTCAGCATCATATCCGATATCCAGTCAGAAGTACTGCTCTTTTGAGGTAAGGGATTGTAAGGGATAGTAAGGGATAGTAAGGGATATTAAGGGTTGTTATGTTTTTCAGTTTCGTAATTTTTCTGAACTTCAAAAATTTTGGAAAAATTTGAAATGATATTTTGATGAGTTTTCTTGATTGTGTCCAAAAATGGTGATTTTTGGATGTATAGATTGAGAGTTATGAATTTTATGAGAAAAGACTATTTTAAAAGTAACTGCTTATAATTTCTTGTGGTTAACTCCAAAATTGATGAAATTTTTATTGGGAGTACATGTATATGATAGAAGTGTACTCTGTAAATTTTAGAATTTTTAGACAAAAGTACAATTTTTGATAAATGTCTAAATATTCGGCTATTTTGGCCATATGAAAAATAGTAAATGACTTTTAAAAATTCTGAGAAAAATATATGTTCACTATGGGACTATATTATGCTAAATTCCAAAAAAAAATATTTTTGGAACTGATTTGGTATTTTTCATAAAAATAGTCTAGTTATGAGTAAATGAATTAAATATGTTTTGTGAAGAAAGAAAATTGGAAAATAGGATTTTATGGCTTGAGAATCCTATATGAGGTATATGCAGATTTTTGATGAGGATTTTTGGTTATTGGTGATGAAATCTTATGAGTTTGGCATTTTAGAATGATTAAATGATTTATTTAGTAAAGTGTAAACAATTAAAATAAATTGTTTATAAATTTAAGAAATGTTATTCTTTCAATATCATTATACCAAAATATTGGTATGGATTTTATTGTGGAATTTCTATCTTTTGTGTTGGGGTTACTATTCACGAGTTACTATTCATGAGTTACTATTCACGAGTTACTATTCACGAGTTACTATTCATGGGTTACTATTCACGAGTTACTATTCATGATAAAATTGGTTTCTTTTTCTGACCAAATTATAGTTGAGTTATGAATATTACTCTTGAGATTAAATCTATATGTTGATCATATTGTTTTTATTATCATATATAACATTTTTATAACCTTGATGTTGAAATTCTCTTTCACTGGAGTGTAAAGATGGGTAGATTATTGGTATGATCATGACTAGGGTTCTCTTTGGCCTGTAGTGCAAAGTTGAATTGTGACTGGTATGATCATGACCATTGAATTTATAATTGAATATCTTAAGCTTAAGTGCAAAGGTGAATTGATCAACATGGTTATAATTATTGTTTATATAAATTCTAAAATGATTATAATTCTTTGAGATATTAATATATTTGGCATGTAGTGCAAATATGAACTGTTGATGAATATATTTGGCCTGTAGTGCAAATATGAACTGTTGATGAATATCTTTGGCCTGTAGTGCAAAGATGATATGTTGTTGAATATCTTTGGCCTGTAGTGCAAAGATGAACTGTTGTTGAATATCTTTGGCCAGTAGTGCAAAGATAAACTGTTGACGAATATCTTTGGCCCGTAGTGCAAAGATGGATTTGTTAGTATGATTATAAACAGGAATTGTGATTTGGTATAACCATGATCTTTGATGTTTCAGGTAAAGACAGGTGATAAAAATTATCTTCGTCCTGGGTGCGAAGAAAAATTTATAGTCACAATTATGATTATGAGTTATTCATATGATTGTGAAAAGGAACTGTTGAGTGATGTTACATGGATAAAATATTGTTGGTGGATTTTTAACATGGAGAAGATAATAGACTTTATAGTCTATTTGACTCTTCTAATGGATTGCTCGTTCCGCTGCAACTATGGTTGAAATTTTTATCATTTACCATATGTTCTAAATCTCTGATTTATTATTGATGAAGGCTATTGATAATTTAATTATCTTTAGTCATGATATTCTTTACTGAGCTAGTTGTGCTCACCCTTTTGCTTCACAATTCCTTTCAGGTAATAAGAGTGTAGCTGGGTCGAGCGGGGGTAACAAGGGAATAGAACGGTGGTCATCATTTAGTAGTTATATTTGGTGAAGAAAATAGGGTGAGGCGAACCCAACGTTGGAAGGGTGTTTTGTCACTATCATACAAGATGTCTAATGACATACAACCTCGTGTCATCATAGGACAGGGTTGTGCTCATCCACTTGCTGAGTATATCTATGGGCACTACCTATATAATCTTGGTGTTTGTTTGAAGTATAATTCTCAATTAGAGACAGTGGAGATAATGATAAGTCAAGAGAAGACTCACCATTGGGAAGAATATGATAGTAATCTTCTCGTTTTTCTTTGGGGTCTATTGGGTCAACCAAGGATAATTCTGTGGCCATATGATATCTATCATAACCTAGACGCGTGGCCTCCCATGTACGAAGGTTTCCTTGAGCACTTCCCAAAGATTCTAATTTCTAGAACAGTTTTTGACTATACCTTTATGTAAGGTACCTTTGTGAAGTGCTGATACATGATGGTGTCCAATGTCACATTTGGTATATATTTGTATCCAAACTCACAGCATATGTGTTGTTGTATTTTGCACGACAATTGTTGTAATAAAGTTGTAGTTATTTTCTGTACCATGTATTTGGCGACTCAGAATGGGTTGGATGGATTGGACCTATTTTGGGGGCGTCACACATAATATTTACATATCTAAGCTACTCTAGCTATTGCTAGGTTTCATTTACCTTGGGGCATTTTCAAAATCTTTGATGGCCAGACCGGCAATAACATCTCTACTGATAGTATGTCGGGTCTGTCCTGCTTCTATCGGATACCCAGCTACCTGCTGCTGGAAATCCACATGAGAACTCCTATGTATATAGGACATCCTCTCCAACTTCTGCTGTTTAGTCTTTAGCTCCTGCTTGAGCTCAAAGACTTCACATTTCAGCTCTCGGACCTTGTCCTTAGCTAGAATTCTATCATCGTGCTCCTCTTCCCACATTCCCTCCATGCTAGTCTTGTCCTCACGGACAGCTTGGAGTTCCTCTTTCAACTCCTTAACCTCTTGGTAGTAATGGATATTTCTATCCAATACTGACATAAACAATGCCTTCATTGATTCCCCTGTAGACAATTCCTCTGTAGGTGGAACCTGATCTGTAACAACCCGATATTTTCTACATAAATAAATAAGAAATTTTGCGTATAATTTTTTTTAATATTAAGGATGAGGATTTGTACAAGATAATGAGTATATGTATTTATGTGGTAAATAAAAATATATTTATTGCATAAATGTTTACAAGTAAATTTATTTTAGAATTATTGATTATTAAAAAGTATATTCTTATAATAATTATTTTATAGTAGAAATGCTTTATTAACTATTTTTCATGAAAATATAATCATATATTAATTAAATAATATATGGAGTGATTTTTAGAATAAATATAATAATTATTTTATTATATGAATTTTGGTACATGTTATTAAGTTAATTATTTTACCTTAATTATTAAGGTTAAATATGAAGAATAAATCAGATATGGAATCCAAACCCTAATTTTGGATTATTATCAAGGTATGAGAATAATAGTATAATATTAATTATATTTTGATTTTTCAGTGCTATACATAAGTACCGTATGTATGTGGACTAATAATGATCGGTTATTTATGGTGCAGTATTTAAAAAAAACCTAGTTTTACTGTGATAAACCCTAATTTGAAACTCAATAGTGAGTTTAATATTATAATATAACTGGGTTATATGATGTTGTGATTAATTAGGTAAACACTAATTGACAAATGAAAATATAAACTTCTAGAAACCCTAATTTGATATTTATAAAACCCTAATTGTATTTTGGAAACCTTAATTATTAAAACCCTAAACCCTAATTGCCATTTTGGTATGGTTAATTATGATTAGTGATATTAAACCCTAATGTTCATGTATAGTGTGATTAGATAATTATTCATAATTAAGAAACCCTAATTTCAAAATTTTAGAAACTAAAATTTATTTAATTTTTATTTAATTTTTATTTTTGTGCAAAACCTAGTGGGAAAATCCTACATTTTGTGTTAACCCTTAGGGTTAAACCCTAAGGGTTTGACAAGTACCTATTTTGCCATTAAAATGATTTACAAAAAGACCGTTTTGTCCCTAATTATATTATTTTGGCTAACATGCAGGTTTTGACAATAGGTTGAGTGGGTGAACCACTTCAACCACCCCATGTGCTCAAAATAACAGCAACAAGTAATATACATCAGCCATTCCATGCATCTAGCTTGCTTATATATAGATTGGAGAGAAATAATTCATTTGTTACTTACATTTTTCCCAACTCTCAAACTAAGCTATCTCTCTCTCTAACCTCCGAAATATACAAGTATATCAGTCCTAAATCAAAGCCCCACGATCAACCATAACATAACAGAAGCTAGAAATCAAAAGATTGGTCATCAAGATATAAAAATCTTAGCTATAATCTGTCCAAAAATCGGATGTTTGATGTTTTTTTTGTGTTAAATATGTTATATAAGGTGTCTAATGATGATCTGGGTTGCTAGATGTTAGATCCATAACATCTAGAGGCTTGGATTTGAAGATCTACAAAATCTGGAAATTTTGTTTTGATGTCTGACAACCGAATGTCAGGCCTCTTTAATCGTTACCTGTTATGTTTTTTAGTAGTTTAAAGCCTTGTACTTGTAGTCTGGTATGAGGTCTTTGATATGCAAAAAGAATCAGGACCAAATAATATATGGATTGAAAGTTATACTTGGTCAAAGTCAGTTGACCGATCATGACCAAGTGATTTCTGGGTAACCGAGAAATCCTTTAACTGTGTCTGACAAATTTTTGTTGGTCTTGGATCTGTAAGTGTGTTGTTGTTTTAAATTCTGTTTTTGTAACTAAGTTGTAGTTGGGTATGTGTAATATGGATCCATGCTTTAATATCACTAAATAATCAAGTGGATTGAATACAGTGGCTGGTCAAACTAGCCGAGTCGAGCATGATCTATGTTTTCTGGGTAACCCAGAAAATATATGAACATGTCGACTGACATGGTTTGACCAGATCATAACGGTCGATTAAGTTGATGTTATTTGTATTTTATGTAATAGATCTACTGTCTTGCATGCTAGCTACAATCTAGGAATCTGAAATCAGTAAAATATTGCACGGATTTCAAGTTGTGGAAGCCTAAAAGTGTATGCTCGAACTGTTCTTCATTTCTGGGTAACCCAGAAATGAAGAACAGCCTCTGACAACACTTTTGGAGGATCAGATCTCCTTGGTTATAGGTGTTATGATTATTTTTGTTGTTGTGTCATGTATACGTGCACTAGTATTACAAGATCTAGTTCATAGTTAATCCATAAACACTTTGTGTGATGAAAGATCCGTGGTCAAACATACCAACTCGGTTACTGACTTGATTTCTGGGTTTTGCTTGAAAAACACCAAGAACACCTATAGCGACGGTTCTGTCGCTATAAGTGGTCTTTAGCGACAGATATTATTCATTTTTTTCAAAAATTAATAAAAAAATAGAAAAATTAGTTTTAAATTATTAAAAATACAAAATAAATTATTAAAAATTATTTTAAATTCTAAAAATTAGTTTTTAATTATTTTAAATATATTCCATAAATATTTAATATTTTTGAAATATTAAAAGTATTTAATTTATTTAATTATAATATTAAATAAATTATTTAAAAATGATTTTAATATTGGAAAAATTATTAAAAATTATATTATGATATAAGAAAATATTTTAAGTTATTTTTAATGACTTTTAATATTTTGTGATAAATTTCATTAGTAAATTGATATTAATGGTAATTAATTTATTTACTAAATGAATTAAATAAATTAATTAAAAATAATTTTATTATATTAAAAATCATTTTAAATAATAATAAGGTATTTAAAAATATTTTAAGTTATAAAATATAACTTTTAATATTTAAAGATAAATTTTATTAATTAATTATTATTAATGATATTAAAGTTATTTAATAATTATATTAAATAATTTAGTTTAAAAATGATTTTTATATTATAATAGTCATTTTAAATGAAAATAAAGTGTTTAAAGATATTTTAAGTTATAAAACATAACTTTTAATATTTAAAGAATAATTTCATTAATAATTAAATATTAATGACTATTAAGTTATTATTAATGATATTAAATTTATTTAATAATTATATTAAATAAATAGTTTATAAATGGTTTTATTAATTTAAAAATCATTTAAAAGGGATATAAATGAATTAAAAATATTTTAAGTTATGAATAATGACTTTTAATATTTTAATAAATAGAACATTAATACCTTAATATTAATGGTAATTATTTAAGAATGATTTTAAATATTTTAAAAATCATTTAAGGGTAATAATAATACTTTAAAAGTATTTTGAGTTATTATAAATAACTTTAATATTTTAGAAATGATTTCATTAATAGTTTAATAATAATTAAATATTAATGATAATAGAATTGATTAGTATTTAAATAATTTTAATGTGATTCTGATGTTTGAAATTTCGTGATAAATTATATTAAATGTTTAAAAACTATTATAAGTCATTTAAAAATAGTATGACTGATACTAAATTACAGAATAGAGTCTTAGACTCAATAATTACCCGATAAAGTTGTCGATACACCGACAGGTTTCAGAAATTTATCTGGACTTAGATAATGTGATTAGGTAAGTGATTATTTGTGATTCAATGGTTGTTAAACCTATGTGCCAATGTGATTAGGGTATGTGCTAACTGTAATAAGCAGTGTTATGTGTTATAGTATATTGTTCTAATCGAACGAATGATCTGATTAATGATAGGTCGTGAGATAAGCGATAAATCTAAATTACAAACTGTAAGCAACGCTTCAGGCAAGTATCTAACTCTTTACATTTACTTTATGCAATGGACATGCATAAGATAATATCTGAATTGTTCATTTCAATTGTTCAAATATTTCAACCTTTGTATATACTTATGCAATGATTCTGTATAAGTAAGTTATTAAACTATAATTGTTGTACAAGTTCCTTTATTTTGTTATTATTGATCAAATTATATATTATGATCGTTAATTTCTAAAACATGGTTATACAAGTGTCCCCACTTGGATAATCATTATATTTTATCACATGTTTATACATACTTATCGGTGTTCAGTATGTATAAGTTGAATTAAAAGTCGTCTAAACTATTTGATCTAGCTAGACATATATTTAAAGTTGTTGTTGAACAAGATAAAACTTTATCCAACTAAATTATTTTGGTTTGGATTCAAGACTGGTATGAACATCCCAAATATGGGAAACTTTTATGCGCCTAAGGCGGGAATGCTGGATGAAAATATCATCCTTTAATATAGTATTGATCAATATAGGGCATAACGGGCTGATCACCCCTCGTGCCCGTAAGTAATGGCGATTTACAGATGAAGTTCTTTTTAACCTTTTCGAAAATAGAAAATAATGTTCATAGTTTGTCAACTGATCCTCATTTATAGTCAGTACGTGTGAGACTCCAGATTTTATGAATAAATATTTAATTTTCTCGAAATATTTTTTTAATATTATGGTGTGGATTTGAGATAATGTTATAGTTGTGGGTAGTATTTATAAATTTTTCAAAGTATGCAAGTTGTCATATTATATTCGATTAGTCAGGGAATATTCTTTGTGTTGGGGAATATTCGTACGATGACACAATCATTGGTGGACCCCACAACGGAATTATTATCGGATTGAGAAAACGAAAAAAATATTTTTATGAAAATAACGGCGGAAGTTTTACCGTTAATACTGTTGAACTACTCGGTAGTAAAAGTACAGTAATACGCGTGGTTGCATAGTAGCACACGCTATTGATTATTGATGCTTATGTGAGAAGTTACTCAGTTTTACTTATTTTATAGACTTCCATTTACCCATTTTTCAAAATAATTGGTACAAAATTTTTTAAAGTGGGGCCCATATGTGGGGGCCACATGTGGGGCCCATATGTGTTGAAAAATTGATTTTGGAAATGGGGGTGGGAGAGAGTTACGTAGGGGAAGGAGTTTATATATAAAAGATTATGTTGTGTGTGTGTATATATAATATTATATGTGTGAGTGGAGAGTGGTGGAAGAAAAGGAAGAGTGAAAGTGATGTGTGTGAGTGGAAAATAATGGAAAAGTAATTATATAAAAGTGATGGGTGTAAGATGTGTTTGTGTGTGATAGTAATGTGTAAAAGTGTAGTGAATTTGATTATTGGATGGGTGGGGGATTGATATTGGTTATGGGGAAGAAAAATTAAGTGGTGTATATATAATATTGCTATATATAAGTTGAAAACATGTGTTTTTATATATATATATATATATATATATATATATATATATATATATATATATATGTATTATATTTTAATTTTTGTTGAAATCTTATTGGTTAGTTGTTAGTTGATTGAAGAAATAATGCTGCAAAATAATTTCGTTCATGAACAGTGCACTTCTATTCTCCTATAAATAGAAGCTCATTCCTTTATTATTTCTTACAAATTCACTGAAACTCTAGACAGAGAAAATTATAGAGAGAAAGAAGAAAAGTATTATGCTACTTCCCTACTCTTATATCAAGTTTCTTTTACGGTAAGGAATATTATTTGTTGTACCCGTAAGGGGTATTATTTCTTTTGTATTCATGAAGAGAACTTCTGTTATTCCATTATTTATTATTCTGTTGAAATAACCTGTATACGCGGTCTACCCTATACTTGGTGATATTCTTCTTTTATTCTGTTGGAACATCCTGTCTGTGTGTTGTACACCGGACCTGGTTCCGTCTTTATTATTATTCTGTTGGAACATCCTGTCTGTGTGTTTTACATCGGACCTGGTTCCGTCTTTATTATTATTCTGTTGGAACATCCTGTCTGTGTGTTTTACACTAGACATGGTTCCGTCTTTATTATTATTCTGTTGGAACATCCTGTCTGTGTGTTTTACACCGGACCTGGTTCCGTCTTTATTATTATTCTGTTGCAATATCCTGTCTGTGCGTTTTACGCCGGACCTGGTTCCATTATTTATTATTCTATTGGAATAACCTGTCTGTGCGGTCTATCGCATGCATGGTGATTTCTTTTGTTATTTCATTCTTTATTATACTCAGTTGGTTAAAACTTTGACTTCTATGCTCTATTAAATTAGTGGAATATCTTTGATATTTGCGCTTCATCTAGTATCTTTTTATGGAAATATTCTTCTAAGAATTCTTGAATTTTACTCTACAAAGCAGTATCATATTGACAATTTGGACGTTGTTAATTACTGGATAAATTAATTCTTGAACCTGTTTTATTGAATTCTTATATCATTGTCATCATCCTCATGTTTATATTTTGTTGAAAGTCATCTGTGGCCTGTAGTGCATAGATGGACTTGGTATGATTATGACCAGGGATTATTCGGTATAATCATAATCGTAATGTTATAAATGATGTGGAAAAAGTCCTCATTGGCCCGTAGTGCATTGATGGACAGTTTTTGGTATGATTATGACTATGGATTCTTTTTGGTCGTAGTGCAAAGATGAATTATTTTATGGCATGATCAGGACCATTGATGAAAACATGATTATCTTTAGCCATAGTGCATGGATAATTCGTGGTCGTGATACTAAAGAATATCCTTGGCCGTAGTGCAGGGGTGATTCGATGATGTGGATTATTTATTAAGCTGAGTCCTAGTGATAAAAGTCATGAAAAACCTTTTAAATCATAAAAGATAGTAGATTTTATTCTCTACTTGACTCTTTTAATGGATTGCTTGATCCGCTGCAGTTAAACTTGATGTCTATTGTATTTTATCAGTTTAACATTGTTGAAGACTAATGATAATTTATTCTGCATTATTTTAGTCATAATATTTCTTACTGGGCTAGTTGAGCTCACTCTTTCTTTCACGGTTCTCTTTAGGAAATGAGAATATAGCTGGGACGAGTCGGGAAACGGAGTGATGGACCAGATGATAGCATTAGTAGTCCTCACTATTCTATGTAATAGTGTGAAAATAATTATAATGAGGACTCCTTTTGAGTATTAATACTCTCTAGAATATAATATTTGTATTCAAACTCACAGTTTATGTTTCGTCGTATTGTACACATCAGTTGTATTATTAAGTTTTATTTGGATTTATGCACCATGTAAGTGGCGACCCAAGATGGGTGACGTATACCTAATTTTGGGGGCGTCACAGTACGTAGTTTCAAAAATTTGAAATCGAAATGATATGTTGTTTATTATCGGTTCAGTTTACTTTACAACTATTGATTCGTTGTAGAAGTATCGTTCAAAGAAAAATATTTAATTCGTTCAGCTAACTTTTATTGTTGCTATTACTTGCTGGGCACTCAATTGATCATCCTTGCTTAAATTTAAATGCTTTCAGCTAAAGGTGAACAACCTGGAGGCTTTTCTAAGAACAAAGGAAAAGGGAAGGTCGCTGAATGAATGATAAGGCTATCTTTTGTAATAACTAGACTTTATTAGGGTAATGATGATATATATTAACTATCATGTAATGAAACGAATGTTTGAAGGTTTCGTACTTGGGATTGAAAACTCTGATAATATGTAAATTAAATTTGATAATTTATATTATTGTTATTATTATTAGTATTATTCCGCTCATAGAAATGGTATCGTGAAGAACCGAGTTCGGGTTTCAAGTACCCGAGTTTGGGGTCCTCACATGATCAAAGGACATCACGTCCACCTCCTCCTCTAGCATGTCATCAAATATAGACATGTATTCTAAATCGTCTGAGTCTCCAGACTCGATTGTCACCACCTCTGGTTCTACGGCTACAGGATTTGGTAGTATCTCTACCGGATTAACCGACTCCTCGCTCACTACCTGTATGTCTCTATACATATCATTTTCTCCTGACATCTACAATAAAATAATATAGTTTGATTAGTACACGTCATTAAATAATAGAAACACATAACATAATATAATGCATTTTTATAGGGTTACTTTCCATCTTTTACTTCTTTATTCTTTCTTAAGGTTATGTCTTAAGGTTCTATTTCCCCCCTTAACTTTTATAACCTAGGCTCTGATACCAACTTGTAGCGCCCCCAAATCCGGGTATCTTCCAACCTGACAGATGGTGCTATACTGTACAATCTTTCATACATTCATTCAATTGAAAGTCTCAAAGAACGAGCATAACTTCTATATATTTAAAGTAATATTTACATTTCCCAGGTTCTATACCCATTACAAAGGTTCTTTGTCATAATATATGTTACATTACAACATTAGATCTATTCTATTACAAGTCAGCTTAACAATCTGCCTTAGATTTTCCTTTATTTTTTTTTCGATCCTTCAGGACGTTCAGTCTTAGCTGCATTCATATGGTTCAAGCATGAGTGAGCATAACTAACTCAGCAAGTATAACAATTCAATAACCACATGATTGACACGTATGAATCGTATATCTTCAATAACTGAACAATAGTTATGACGTACTATTGATAATTCAGAAAAGCACATCATCTTTCTTTTAAAATGTTTTACAATAATAACAATATTTAGTAAAACATTCACTCCGATCAAAGACCTTGAGTGTTCATTCTTTCTTGGAAAAAGGACAACCCGGAACGAATTCCGTAAGCCCGATATTACTTACGAGCACTTCTAGGTGATCAGCCTATTGTACTCTATGTTGATCAACACTATATCTATTAAACGTATGTTTTAATCATTTAGCAACCTCACATGCCTGTCATTTTACCGACAAAACATTTGTTTAACATTTCAGTCTTTTTTTGAAAACCATATTGAGTAGTTGACAAAAGACAACAACATTTGATAATAGATGAATGAATTACCAAGTCTAGCCAAGGGATTGGCTTTAACTTCAACATACCTTAATTTATGCGAAAGAATACATGAACCCCAAAAACTTGTTCAGATTGAACTGAAACAAGAGTGAGAATACTTGCCTTTAGCGTCTGCTTCAGTAATTTAACTTTATGTTTAAGTCTTTCAAGTCTCTATAATACATGATCACACAATGCCTTATATTAGGTCACATATAATCAAGTATGTATATGACTATATCTTACCCTTCTTCTCAATCTAATTGTGTATTAGATTCAGTTATTATTCGTTCCGGTTTATCATTATCCTTGCATTTATATTCTACTAAGTTATCTCAACTTTTATATAACATCCTTGAGGTTTAACAAAGTTTAAACAAAGTTACATTACATTCCTTAAGTTGTGTTTACTTTCAAAACAATTAGCTTTCCTTTCTGTGTACTTAGAAACATTCATTACTATCTTTGTTCTGAAACTGGCGCTGCGGCGCGAGTCCTAACTTAATGGACCGCGCTGCGGCACCACAGTCCAAAAGATTTTCTTACTGTACATGGCGCTGTGGCGCCACAATTTGTGCTACGATTCGCGCTGCGGCGATGTGACGCCCCCAAAATAGGTATACAACACCCATTCTGAGTCGCCAAATACATGGTACAGAAAGTAAACTACAACTTCAATAGTACAATTGTCGTGCAAAATACGACAACACATACTGTGAGTTTAAATACAAATATTGTCTTCTGGACAATATCCACACTCAAATAAATCCTCATTACAATTATTCAAACACTATTTTACAGAAATAGTGAGGATTGCTAAAACATCTTTCTAGAACCATCACTCCATACCCCGACTAGATCCTGTTATGTTCTAACCTCCTCAGAAGAAAAATGGAACAAAAAAAAAGGGTGAGCTCAACTAGCCTAGTAAAGAATATTATGACTAAGATAATATACAACAAATTATCGTTAATCTTCAATAGGGAAAAAATCTGATAAAATATAATCGACAACAAGTTTTAGATCAACAACTGCAGCGGAAACAGCAAACCATTAGAAGAGTCAAGTAGAGAAAGAATTCTACTATCTTCTAAGATTTAAAAGTCCATCATCAATATTTTATCCCTGTAAAATCAATTAATAATCATCTTTATCCAAATATTCATCTTTGCACTACAGGCCAAAGATATTCATTTGTATCACCTGTCAATCATGTTCATCTCAACACCTGTTCATCTTTGCACTACAGGCCAAAGATATTCATCAAGTAATCATACATCTTTGCACTACAGGCCAAAGATATTCAGTAATATCATCATTTAGGACTGAGGATGATGAAAAATATCTTAAAGAGAACGAATCCAGTGAGACAGAAGGACAAATATTAGGGATTCGTATAACAGTTTATCTAAGATCAATAATACTTCATAATAATCAATTGTGAAGCAGAATTCAAAAATAAAGATCAAAACATGGATACAATCAAAGATAGTAACCATAATAGACATCTTGGACAAAAAGGGAAATTTTTTATTTTTTGGCGAATAGTGCCGTATTCGTGAATAGTATCGTATACGTGAATAGTGCCGTATACGTGAATAGTAATCCCGACACAAAAAGTTTCTAATTTGATAAAAACTCATTTTAAATTTTTGAAAATGTTAGCACGCCGAAGCAGACTTAACCTGCAACCTGATGGCTTTACCTGCTACTATTCCCACCCACCACATTTGAATAAAAATCTCAGCACATTTCTTCACCAACCAAGAGTGGGGTCCACCAATTCTAGAATTTTCCATCAAAATGATAAACTCCGAAAATTCAACAATTTCTGAACCAGTCATCTCGTAAAATTCATAATAAATCATACGTTCATTTTTAACGGTTCAAAATTTGTGGACATATACTCAACTTATATATGTATAACATATCCAAAAATTACCACGATCCAACGGTCAGATTAAAAATTATAACCCCCGTAAAATATCTCAAAAACCCTGATTTTTAATACCTCCATTCCGACAAAAATACTGATAAAAATCTCAAAATTAACTCCTTCATTTTTAACCACAAAAATATATCCCTCATTTATATCCACATAAAATAAATATTTCCTTATCATATGAATCAATAATTAGTTATTCACAAATAATATTACAGAATCACATTTATGACAACCAGGCCGTTCCCAGGAAAGAGGGGGCTTTCCAATAAGGATTTCTCCTTACTGGCGCGCAATTAGATGACCAAACCTCTCCTTAGACAGAACTTTCTAGACATTGCCAATAATGTTATCTAATAATATTATTCAAATAATATGAATTATTGATCTGATAATGGAAAATACTGTGCAGCAACAATTATTGAAACAACAATAATATAAAATATCAACGCAACAATTATTGAATCAATAGAATAAAATATTGAACAATAACTACTATAACAATTATTGAGTTGTGCCTTCTTACGTAAGAATCAATAATTGGTGCAATACCGTGTGCTACTGTATTTTAACCACCGGGTATTCCAACAGTATTAACGGTAACAACTACGCCGTTATTTATAAATAACTTATACTTGTCGTTTTCTTCATCCAATCGCTTTCCGTTATGGGGCCCACACAAGGCTGCGCCGTCGTACGAATATTCCCCGACAGCAAGAATATTCCACGACCAACCGAATATTCCCCGACAAAATGAATATTTTATAACCACTTGCTTATTTTGCAAATTTTGCACATTTCACCAATAACCAAAGTATTATATCAAATTAACCCTTTATTATTCACAATAATATTTAGAGAAAATTTGATTTTATTCATTAATATGTTGGGGTCTTACAACCTCCCCTCCTTATGAAATTTCGTCCTCGAAATTGACGTACGTACCTGATGTTTCAAAAAGGTGAGGATACCTCACTTTCATTTCTGATTCCAACCCCCAGGTCATTTCTTCAATAGCATGGTTTCTCCACAAAATCTTAACTTGTGGTATAACCTTCGTGCGTAGGACATGCTCTTTCCTATCCAAGATCTTAACAGGTACCTCCTCGTACGTTAAATCTTCAGCTATCTCGTCTGGTTCTAACTCAATAATGTGGTTCGGGTCTTTAACATATTTACGAAGCATAGATATGTGAAAAACATTATGAACACGAGACATGCTTGGAGGTAATGCGAGTCTATATGCCACATTTCCTATTCGCTCAAGAATCTCAAATGGACCAACAAATCTTGGATTGAGCTTTCCTCTCTTCCCAAATATTGTAACTCCCTTCCATGGTGCAACACGTAATAATACATGATCCCCAATATTAAATTCCACGTCCTTCCGATGAAGATCCGCATAACTCTTTTGTCGATCCTGTGCTGTTTGTATACGTTGTCGAATCGTTTGGATCTTCTCTGTAGTAATGCGTACCAACTCTGGTCCCAACAATGTTGCTTCACCCACCTCGTCCCAGCATACTGGAGAACAACATTTTCTTCCATACAACGCCTCGAATGGAGCCACACCTATGCTCGCCTGATAACTGTTGTTGTAGGAGAATTCCACCAATGGTAGGTACTTATCCCAACTCCCTTTGAGATCTAAGACACAAAGTCTTAATAAATCTTCAAGAGTTTGAATAGTCCTCTCTGATTGTCCGTCCGTTTGAGGATGGTATGCCGAACTAAATCGTAAATCCGTGCCCACAGCTTTCTGCAAGCTAACCCAAAATCGTGAAGTGAATCTTGGGTCACGATCCGAAACTATGGATACTGGCATGCCATGCAATCTCACAATCTCGTTCACGTACATACTAGCAAGACGTTCAAGGGAATAAGTCTCACGTATCGGCAAGAAATGAGCGGACTTGGTTAATCTATCAACAATAACCCAAATCGCATCTATGCCTTGAGAAACCTTGGGAAGACCCGTAACAAAATCCATAGTAATGTGTTCCCACTTCCATTTCGGAATTTCAAGTGGTTGCAATGGACCCTTTGGTACTTGATGCTCCGCTTTTACACGTTGACAAGTTAAACATCTCGAGATAAACTCTGCGATCTCTCTTTTCATATTGCTCCACCAAAATGTATGTCGAAGATCGTGATACATTTTGGTACTCCCAGGATGGATTGCAAACGGTGTGTTGTGTGCCTCCATCGTTATTCTATGCTTCAAGTCAAAATCGTTAGGAACACAAAGTCTGGAGTTGACTCGAAGTATTCCTTCTTCATCGATTCTTGCTTCTGGAATAGCACCTTCTTACACTTTCTTCTTCATACGCATCAGCTCCATGTCCGTAGCTTGAGCAGCTTTAACTTTATCGATTAAAGTCGGTTTTACTCGTATATTTGATATCATCATGTGGGTACTTGGAGCCTTCATCTCTATCTCCATCCTTTGCAAGTCATACAAAATGAGCCTTTGTGTTAACAACATTGCACTCGTACCCGCATATGATCTTCTACTCAATGCGTCAGCTACTACGTTTGCTTTTCTAGGATGATATTGGATGGTATGATCGTAATCTTTCAATAGCTCGAGCCAACGTCGCTGCCGCATGTTGAGTTCCATTTGGGTGAAGAAATATTTGAGGCTTTTATGATCTGTATAGATCTCCACTTTCTCCCCATACAGATAGTGTCTCCAGATCTTCAACGCAAAAACGACTGCTGCCAACTCCAAATCATAAGTAGGATAATTCCTCTCATATTCTTTGAGTTGTCGTGAGGCATAGGCTATGACTTTCCCATGTTGTATGAGAACACATCCTAACCCTTTGCCTGAAGCATCGCTGTAGATAACAAATCCATCCGAACCAGATGGTATTGTCAGAACAGGTGCCGAAATGAGTCTCCTCTTGAGTTCTTGGAAACTCTTCTCGCATTCCTCACTCCATACGAATTTTGTATCTTTCCGAGTCAGCTGAGTTAACGGAGTAGCGATTCGAGAAAATCCTTCCACAAATCTCCGATAATAACCAGCTAAGCCCAGAAAGCTTTGTACTTCGGTTACCGACTTCGGTTGCTCCCAACTTTGTATGGCTTCAATCTTCGCCGGGTCGACAGATACTCCATGTTTTGACACCACGTGCCCAAGGAGTGCTACTTCCTCAAGCCAGAACTCACATTTCTTCAATTTGGCATATAGCTTATTTTCACGAAGCCTTTGTAGTACCAGCTTCAAATGGCGCTCATGATCTTCACGGCTTTTGGAATAGATGAGGATGTCATCAATAAAGACAACAATGAACTGATCCAAATATTCTTTGAATACACGGTTCATCATATCCATGAAGGCAGCAAGAGCATTAGTCAATCCAAAAGACATGACTAAGAATTCATAATGCCCGTACCGAGTTCTGAAGGCAGTCTTTGGAATATCCTCAGTTTTAATCTTCAACTGATGATATCCAGAACGAAGGTCGATCTTTGAAAAGAATTGTGTTCCTTGTAACTGGTCGAACAGGTCATCAATGCGAGGTAGCGGATACCTATTCTTGATGGTGACATGGTTTAATTCTCGATAGTCAACACAAAGTCGCATACTCCCGTCTTTCTTCTTTACGAATAAAACAGGAGCACCCCAAGGAGACGTACCAAGACAAATAAAACCGATGTCCAACAACTCCTGTAGTTGGACTTTTAACTCCTGAAGTTCAATAGGAGCCATTCGATATGGAGTTTTAGAAATGGGCTTTGTACCGGGTTCAAGGTCAATAAAGAATTCAACTTCACGTTCTTGGGGTAGACCAGGAAGTTCTTCAGGAAATACATCGGGAAATTCTCTAACAATAGAAATATTATTCAAATCTGACTTGTCTTTGTTCAAATCCATAACATGGGCTAAGAAAGCTTGACATCCGTTTTTCAATAAACGAATAGCTTTGTGGCTTGATATGACAGTGACTTATTTTAGTGGTTTAGTAGTTTGAATTCGTATGACAGGTTGGTTAGGAATATGAAAACTAACAACCTTACGAAAACAATCAATTTTAGCATGATGAGTGGTTAACCAATCAATTCCTAAAATCACATCAAAAGCAAGTATCTTTAAAGAGATAAGATCAACATGTAATATGATAGTGCCAACTTGGATCATGCAAGATTTATAAACTGTAGATGTAACGAAGGTTTCACCCAACGGAGTTTCAACAGATAAGTTAAAGTCCAATTTCTCCGGAGTCAAGTTTAAACGTTGAGCACAAGCAGTAGAGATAAAATAATGGGTAGAACCGGTATCTAGTAAAGTATAAACTTCGCAAGAATTCAAGATTAGCTTACCCGTGATCACCTCGTTTGGGTTTCTCGCATTTTGGCCAGTCACGACAAATGCCCTTCCAGGAACCGCTGATTTCGACTTATCCGGGACAACTTTTGGAGTCACCATCCCCACTGAACTTGGTTTTGCTACAGAACACTTTCGAGCTATATGACCCTCCTTTTCACAGTTATAACATACCTTGGATTGTTGTGGGTAGTTTGGGCTGATATGTCCCTCTTTCCCACATTTGTAACATACGACCGGTGGTCGTTCTCCTCCCCTAGAAACAGTTGATGTTTGTGCTGACGTCTTCACGTTATCATTGTTGTACCTTCTCTTCTTGAAATCTCCTCTCGACTCGCTCCTTCTATTATCACGACCACGATTACCACCAAAGTGGTTACCGCTTTTGTCCGAATGTTTTCCTCCCTGCTGGTTTTCATTGCTTCGATGACTGCCGCCACCGGTATGACCCTGGTTGTGGTCCCTCGGCTGCACATACTCATTATCTCGCTCTAATAATTGAGCCCTGTTTACAACATCTGAATATAAAGAAAATTTATGAGAGATAAGATATTGTCGAATCTCGGGTTTTAGACCTCTCAGAAACATCCTTGTCATTCGTTCCTCATTTTCGACCAAATGAGGTGCAAACCTAGATAACT
The DNA here is from genome assembly GCA_016801055.1 of Panax notoginseng. Classification (NCBI taxonomy): domain Eukaryota; kingdom Viridiplantae; phylum Streptophyta; class Magnoliopsida; order Apiales; family Araliaceae; genus Panax; species Panax notoginseng. The sequence continues at coordinate 86,037,447 of CM029019.1, forward strand.
CTGCAAACCTCACCTCGTACCGGGACACCGTCATGTTGTTTTGTTCCAGTCTGATAAACTCCACCTCCTTCATATGACGAATACTTTCAGGAAAGTACTTGTCATTGAACAGTTTTTGAAATGTTTCCCAGGACATGTTGAGTGTGTCAGGCTGGGTACGCTTCACAGACTCCCACCAGTAGTCTGCCTCATCGCAGAATATAAAGGTGGCGAATGGAACCTTCTGTTCCTCCGTGCATCCCAAGACATCGAATATCTTGGTAATTTGCTTGACCCACATTTCCGCCATGATCGGATCCGGCTTTCCCTTAAATTCTGGTGGTCCCAATTCTTTGAACTGCTTAGCTGTGACAAACCGCGCGTTGTTATCATTTCCACCCGTATTCTGCACATGAGTCTCCCTCGTCTGATTTTGCATGAACTGCAAAAAGCTCCTAAACATTCCATCATTCATCGTTTGCCCAGTAACGTTGTTTACAGGAGGAATATTTCCTTCCTGTTGCACGTTCCCCTGGGTGGTGATCAAAGGTGTCTCCACGGTCTGATTTACTCCATTATTAACGTTCTCAGCTGCCATTCTTAAATACTGCCATAAAGCAAGGGTTAATAGTCATGTTATATATTATCCCTATACTCTGACCGACCAAATAAACACCAAATAAACTTAGTCAGGTCATACTAGCGAAGGATTTCCCCGTCTCTCCCCTCCTAGTTCTTGTCTCACATCTCAGCCAGGGATCACATCCCTGAGCTCTGATACCAACTGTGACGCCCCCAAAATAGGTATACAACACCCATTCTGAGTCGCCAAATACATGGTACAGAAAGCAAACTACAACTTCAATAATACAATTGTCGTGCAAAATACGACAACACATACTGTGAGTTTAAATACAAATATTGTCTTCTGGACAATATCCACACTCAAATAAATCCTCATTACAATTATTCAAACAATATTTTACAGAAATAGTGAGGACTGCTAAAACATTTTTCTAGAACCATCACTCCATACCCCGACTAGATCCTGCTATGTTCTCACCTCCTGAGAAGAAAAATGGAACAAAAAGGAAAAGGGTGAGCTCAACTAGCCCAGTAAAGAATATTATGACTAAGATAATATACAACAAATTATCGTTAGTCTTCAACAGGGAAAGAATCTGATAGAATATAATCGACAACAAGTTTTAGATCAACAACTGCAGCGGAAACAACAAACCATTAGAAGAGTCAAGTAGAGAAAGAATTCTACTATCTTCTAAGATTTAAAAGTCCATCATCAATATTTTATCCCTGTAACATCAATTAATAATCATCTTTATCCAAATATTCATCTTTGCACTACAGGCCAAAGATATTCATTTGTATCACCTGTCAGTCATGTTCATCTCAACACCTGTTCATCTTTGCACTACAGGCCAAAGATATTCATCAAGTAATCATACATCTTTGCACTACAGGCCAAAGATATTCAGTAATATCATCATTTAGGACTGAGGATGATGAAAAATATCTTAAAGAGAACGAATCCAGTGAGACAGAAGGACAAATATTAGGGATTCGTATAACAGTTTATCAAAGATCAATAATACTTCATAATAATCAATTGTGAAACAGAATTCAAAAATAAAGATCAAAACATGGATACAATCAAAGATAGTAACCATAATAGACATCTTGGACAAAAAGGGAAAACTTTTATTTTTCGGTGAATAGTGCCGTATTCGTGAATAGTACCGTATACGTGAATAGTGCCGTATACATAAATAGTAACCCCGACACAAAAAGTTCCAAATTTGATAAAAACTCATATCAATATTTCAGCATAATGATATTGAAGAAAATAATATCATTAAGAAGAAAATAATATCCCTTACCTCAAAATATCAGTACTTCTGGTCGGAATACCGGTATAAGGCTGAAAGAAACTTGCTCTGATGAATAGAAACTCTCAAAGTATCTAAATACTCACAAAATACACTCAATAATCTAGAGAGAGAAAGAGAGAAAACTTGTTTCTGGTGTGATTTTCAATTCTAACTTAGCCCTCTATTTATAGGAAAATGTTAGCACGCCGAAGCAGACTTAACCTGCAACCTGATGGCTTTACCTGCTACTATTCCCACCCACCACATTTGAATAAAAATCTCAGCACATTTCTTCACCAACCAAGAGTGGGGTCCACCAATTCTAGAATTTTCCATCAAAATGATAAACTCCGAAAATTCAACAATTTCTGAACCAGTCATCTCGTAAAATTCATAATAAATCATACGTTCATTTTTAACGGTTCAAAATTTGTGGACATATACTCAACTTATATATGTATAACATATCCAAAAATTACCACGATCCAACGGTCGGATTAAAAATTATAACCCCCGCAAAATATCTCAAAAACCCTGATTTTTAATACCTCCATTCCGACAAAAATACTGATAAAAACCTCAACATTAACTCCTTCATTTTTAACCACAAAAATATATCCCTCATTTATATCCACATAAAATAAATATTTTCCTTATCATATGAATCAATAATTAGTTATTCACAAATAATATTACAGAATCACATTTATGACAACCAGGCCGTTCCCAGGAAAGAGGGGGCTTTCTAATAAGGATTTCTCCTTACTGGCGCGCAATTAGATGACCAAACCTCTCCTTAGACAGAACTTTCTAGACATTGCCAATAATGTTATCTAATAATATTATTCAAATAATATGAATTATTGATCTGATAATGGAAAATACTGTGCAGCAACAATTATTGAAACAACAATAATATAAAATATCAACACAACAATTATTGAATCAATAAAATAAAATATTGAACAATAACTACTGTAACAATTATTGAGTAGTGCCTTCTTACGTAAGAATCAATAATTGGTGCAATACCGTGTGCTACTGTATTTTAACCACCGGGTATTCCAACAGTATTAACGGTAACAACTACGCCGTTATTTATAAATAACTTATACTTGTCGTTTTGTTCATCCAATTGCTTTCCGTTATGGGGCCCACACAAGGCTGCGCCGTCGTACGAATATTCCCCGACAGCAAGAATATTCCATGACCAAACGAATATTCCTCGACAAAATAAATATTTTATAACCACTTTCTTATTTTGCAAAATTTGCACATTTCACCCATAACCAAAGTATTATATCAAATTAACCCTTTATTATTCACAATAATATTTAGAGAAAATTTGATTTTATTCATTAATAAGTTGGGGTCTTACAGGCGAAGTCTTGCAGTGTGCTCGGCTACTATTACGCGCTGCGGCGCGACTCATTTAGCCAAGGGTTGGCGCCGTGGCGCCAACTCTGTGCACCAGAAAAAAATTTTAGTTTTTAAATTTTGTGAACTTCCCGGACGCATAACTTCTTTGTTATAAGTCTGAATTGGCTCGTTCAAAAGCCTACGATTCACAAATTACGTAATCTATGCATTTATGCAATAATTTTATCTATTTGACTTCATTTGCTAAAAATTCACCTATTGATTCATTTTTAACGAAAACGATAAACGTTTGTGAACGTTCAACGCTCGTTTCTTCGTTCTAAGTCGAAATCTGGTCATTTTCTAGTCCACAACTCTTAAATGCCAAATATGACTTGTCTCCATTGGGAAACAACGGTTCCGAGTTCAAACACAAAATTTGACTTCTATTCCGAGAATTTCACGAATTCAACGATTATCATCCACTCGTACAATTTTCGGCAAATCTTCATTCTTATGATTTGTTCCACATTGCCAATGAATTTCATTCATCATGTGAACATCTCAACCTACTTATTACAACAACTTATTCTAATTGTTGGATTTTAAACTTATTTCTTCATGATCTTATAACTTGTCAAATTATAAACTAGTTAATATTTCATTGTTCATGACTTATGACAATTAAAGTTTCTTAATCATCATACCTTATATGTTCTCAACATATAACTTTTACTTATGTATTCATGATACATATAATCATACAAGTTCTTTTACATCCATATCACATCCCTTACTAAACTCATTACAAGTTCATACTACTTTCACATAAGTTTATAACTTATGCTAGCTTAAATGACTTATTACCAACTTCTGTGACTTAAGTTCATTGCTTACTCATTCTTCTTACTTTTTAACATTCATGTTCCTTAATCCATCTTTTCGTATCAACCTATAAAGCATAGAGATAGAAGATAATTTAGAGAAGAAGTCTTACTTTAGAAGTCTTGGTAAGTAGCTTCTTCTTCTTACTTATGGAAGTAACTTATTTATAACTTATTTTCTCTAACACTTAAGCACTTTGTAATGTTTAGATTACTTGAACAACTAACAAATGGCTTGCAAGCTTCCTCTATTTATAGAATTTACAAAGCTAGGGTAGTTTAGTCATTAAATCAACCCACCTCCTTAAGCCACCTCCTTACTATTCATTACTAGGCTAGCACAACACTTATCTTTTGCTTGGCCATCACTCCTAAGTCTTGGTCACCACATTAACTTGGTCAACATACTAACCATATAACTATGGTTTGCCCCATGGGTCATACCACTCATGGATTTTAGGTTGGGCTTGGATTAAATAAATCCTTGGGCTTTACATTAATAAACACTAACCTATTTGTTAACTAATCATTTGGGCCTCAACATTTTATTCACTTGGACTTGTACCAATTGTTAACTAATCTTCCAAATCCATTAACATTACTTAATACATATACATATTGTTTATGTATCATTTTCGTATTCTAATTCATATAGAATTTATATACGATATTTCATTATTCATACTAACTCGTATAATACTTCGTATTATACTCTTTTCATTACTTTGTACAATACCTAAGTATCATACTATTGTTACTTATTCATTACTATTTCGACTTCCTTAACGTTTATAAATTAAGTCCACAAGCGAAATATTATATTTTCATAATTAGATTTTTATTACATAATCCATCTTACCTTGTTATTCCATCATTACGTATTTCTCGAAAATTCAAAATTATATCCCGAGCAAATCCTGATGAATAGTATTTTTTCGAAAAATTTCTCGAAAAACTTTTATTTTCGTCTTGGAAATTCAAACACTTTAATTCATCCATGTAGCTCAAATACTACGACATTATAACATCACTAGGTTATATAACGACAACCATCTTAATAACACATAGAATAAGATTTTATTATTATTTAATTTAATAAAATTATTTTACAATAAGATCTGAATTTCTCGGTCATTACAGACGCCTAGTCTTTATACCTACGATTCTCAGACCCACGATTGATTGCTACTCTATAACACCTAGGGTTTCAATTTGGGTTGTGCAGAAATAAGTTTGGGGGTCATCAGTACTAAGTTTGAAATCTCTATCAGGAAAGTCATCTTCAGTTTCTCTATCAAAGCAAATGGGTCCAAAGAGAGCACGATCTTCTTCTTCACCATCATCTTCCTCTGGCAGTCAAGGGGAGGATGTGGTCGTTCATACCAAATTTCTGAGTTTGGAAGCACAAACAGAGTATTATAGAAGCATAGCCAAAATATTTGTGAAAGAAAGAGGATTCAAGCCTGAAACACAAGATGGTCAACTATGTGAGATGATTCAAGAGAGGGGATGGCTTGGATTGACTGCCATTCCTATGCCTATTCTGATGAGTATAGTCCAGGAATTATACGCTAATGCTAAAACCACCATGAGCGGTCTATCTGTGGTTCACAGCTTTTAAATAGATTACAGACCTCCCGCCATTAGAGCAGTTTTAAGGATTACTGACACACCACCGACTGGGTCGGCTAATTGGGTAAAAGGTGCACATTTGGAAATGGACTTGGAAATGGTTATTGCTGAGTTATGTGTGCCAGGCACGACGTGGACTTATAAAGCCAGCACGAATCAGCCTTGCATATTCCCAGCCGTAACCTTAAACCGATATGCAAAGGCATGTAATTTGTTTATTTATGCCAAGCTAGTTCCATCTTCGCATCAGCATGAAATAACAGCGGAGAGGGCAATCATCCTGTGGGGAATAATCATTGGCAAATACATTGATGTTGGCCACCTGATTCACCAAAATATGCTACATTATCTACGAGGAAGTACTACAGGGAGTATTCCACACGCGTCGATTGTGGCTATGTTGTGTGCCCATCAAGGCTACCATTGGGACAATAAACTTATGCAAAACTCGAGCCAAGATATCACGCACGCAACCATTATAAAATTAGAGGATCGGGCAGGAGGTGTACCGCACACGCGAGGAAAAGGCTTCATTATCCAGCCCACATTCCCAGAGCCACCACCGCAGCCCTCGCAGACAGATGAGGCATGCCCATTAACTAAAGTAGCTGCTACCCCTGGGGATCGCCAGCTCCGAAGGTTGGAGTGTATGGTTGATGCCATGTATGATAACTTCGCAGCGTTTGCCACGGGTCTCACGAGGTCATTGGTGGAGGCATTTGCACAACAGGGAACAATGGTGGAATGACCACAGTTCGGGACTGCCATGCCATAACCACTACCGGATTCACCACTCGAAAAGGGTTGTGTAGCTGAGCACTAAGGGAGTTTTCTTTAACCCTATACCTTTATTCATTGGGGCAATAAATATTATAAGTTTGGGGGTATTGGGGTAGTTAGTTGCATATAGTTTTTGCATGATTAGTTTAAAATTGGCATGTTTATATGTCAGTATATGTGCATGTTTAGTTTGCAAAAATTTTTTGGTTTTTAGTCATTATTACTCGTGTTAATATATGTTTCGTTGCATTTTATGTGTCATACAAGTCTCGCAAATTCTATCTTTATGGAAATTTTGTCTAGCCGATGATGAAAGTGAAGTTTGAAGGATTGTGGAGTATTTTGGATAACATGAACCTAGTTATAATGTTTTACACGATAAAATTCATGGTGCTGTTTAGATGCTTTCGATTTGCACGAACGTGTTCACAATTGCTTGTAGGCATAAGAATGATGTGTTGCATTGTTTAATAGAAAATGTGGTTTTAAAAAGAGAAATATGAGAAACATGGACTTAGACTATGAAAAAACATTGATATTCAAACTTTGGAAAAACATGGGTATGCTGTGTATAAAAAAAAAGAAGCAAAAAGCAATAACGTGGCAGTCTTATTTCGGGGCCCTGGCTACTTGAGTAAGTACGCCCATATGGGTGTCTTAACACCTAGCGCCCTAAGGTCTTTCATGGTCTGGGAGTCGTTGGTTGAAAGCTGGCTAAGGGATAGCAGTGTTGCCTAATGGATTGAGGCATTGCACAGTCATGCGAAAAAAGAAGAGAAAAAAAAATTAACAATAAACACCGCGGAAAAGAGCGAAAATCGCCCTCATGAGTAGCAATAAATCAGTTAAGCCCATAGTCGAACCTTAGTTTGTTTTGATATGTTGGAACAGTCTTTGTTGTATAAGTATACATGAGTCTTAATTTCGACTGTAATTTTTTTGTTTTGAGCGGTTTAGCACGTGTATTCTTTGCTTAAATCAAGTTTTGGTGAACACAACAAACACACACAGCATCTTTATAGCATATATGAATTATTTGAGTGTATGATATTATGCATATAGTTTGGTTTGAATTTGTATTCTCGAATCTGGATAATTCGCTGAGCCATTTTGGACAAAATTCTGTTATAGCTGGAACAATGTGAGACTCGTTTGCTTCATGATTTAGTTGCATAGCATGTAGTTGCATTTTCAGTATCTTATATAGTATGCATTGCTTGAGGGTAAGCAATAGTTCAAGTTTGGGGGTATTTGATAAGTAGGTTTTATACCTACTTATTGAATATCAATTCATGAGAATTATGCCCATCTCAAGTACATTTTAGTGTGTTTTTAGTTGCATTTCATAAAATTTCGCATTGCATGTACTGAGAACTCCTTGGGTGTAAAAGTGCAGGGAATGACATAGCTTGGCAATGGTAGATGGCATAAAGCTAATGGAAGCATGACGCCAGGAACAATTGGAGATATGCAACTGAGGATTGATGGAGGAAGAGTGGCATGATAAAGAATCAATTGCAGCATGACAAAGCAGCAGTAGCAGCAGCACACATAATCAAAATTGCAGAAACCGCGTGGCAACACAGGCCAAAACACGCGCGCCCGCGCGATCACCCGGCTTGACCAAATTTTAAAGATGCGTGCCCGCGCGAGAAATAAAAAGGGGAAGCGCGTGCCCGCACGCGACGTTGACTGAAGCTGCTGACTTTATTTTAATTTGCATAACTGAGAGGGGAGTGGAATTAGGGTTTATATATTAGACGTATTTTCATTATGTAGAGAATATTCCACCCCTTGGGGGATCACGTAGCTAATATTACTTTCTTCTCTTTACTTTCAAGATTAGAACCCTAGATTAGATTAGAGTTAAAGATTGAAGCAATTGGAGAGCATAGGAAATTCAGAATTGGAACAAGAGAGATCAGATTTGCATTCCCAATTCCCTAACTTATCTTTAGTTCTATCTTTATTTCTCAATGTATACTCAATTGTGGATTATGGATTTTTATTTTATGATGAACTAAACTCTATTCTGAGATTGCAATGGATTCTATGGACTAGTTATTTCTGATATATTGCATTGTTAGCATTATTGATTGTTATGATATTATCTATTAAGATCGTGCTTATTTGCTTAGTTGATTGGCCATTAATTATTGTCATAACCCATACGAACTTGAGAGACGCAGTATGGGTGTAGATCTGATCTTATTAGCTTGTGATTGTATGTTCTACATTGTGTTGGGATATATGATTTGTTCTTAGGATATACATATACCGAAGCGCCATTCGTAGTCAAATGAGAATTTGGGCTTAAACCCTAATTATTTGTAAATCACATAGACATATAGTGGTTTACGTAATGTGGGTGTTCATGTGTATTCTATCAACTGTGGATTACATGTGATTTGTGTATGGTACATTGAGAGATGGCTATACTTTACTTTTGTGTTCTCGACTAACAGTCCAGTTAAATTAGTTTGGCTTAACATGAAATGTGTAGATTTGAATGAGTCAATAGATGAAATTGTGATCTCAGATCTTCATTCTTTAGTCTTATTCTTGGGGTAGTTAGTATTATTTAATTTCATAGTTTTAATATAAAATATAATATCATTCGTTTAAATAAGACTAAAATGGTTATGGGCTAGTGCTTGGTGAACTTTATTAGTTAATTCTCCGTAGGAACGATACTTTACTTACTCTTTATTACTTGTTGACCGTGTATACTTGCACGCATATATTGATCGATAAAACGACCAACAATTATTTGACCATTAATTTAGGGGTTGTTTCTACATATATTGGAATTATTGTTGTAACGCCACTAAATCCGGGTATCTTCCAACCCGACATATAGTGCTACACGGTGCTACAGTTCACACATACATTAAATTGAAATGCCTCAAAAGAATGAATGTCTTATATATATTCCAAAATAATATTACCATTCCCAAGTTCTTTATAACCATTACATGTGTTCTTGTCATAATATCAAATAATAACAACATTCAGCCTATACTATTACAAAGGCAACCTATTGGTTTGCCTTGGCCTTCCCTTTATCTTTACTGGAACCTTCAGTCCGTTCGGTATTAGCTGCATTCATATGGTTCAAGCAAGAGTAAGCATAACTAGCTCAGCAAGTATGACAATTTCATTTAAACAATAGGCTTGAATCATATAAATCGTATATCTTCAATAACTAAAACAATAGTTATGAAGTACTATTGATAATTTAAAATAGCACTTCTCTTTTCTTTAAATCGTTTCACAATGAACATCATTCAGTAAAACATCAATTTCGGTCCAAGTCCTTGAGCATTTCATTCTTTCTTTGAAAAGGACAACCCGACACCAAGTCCGTAAGTCCGACATATCTTATGAGCACGTCTAGGTGATCAGCCTATAGTACTCTATGTTGTACAACACTACTTTCTTTAAACACATGTACGTTTAAGGTTTGGCCACCTCATGTGCATGTTGTTTGACTACAAAATATTTGTTTATGCATACTCAGTCTTTCTTTGAAATCAATACCAAAACAGTTTGGCAAAAGATAGTAACTTTGACAATGGTTTGATAAAATAACTAAAAATTCACAAAACACATTAAGTCTAGCCGAAAGAATTGGTTTCGACTTCATTATACATTAAGTCATGCGTAAGGTACATGAATTACAAAACTTGTCTAAAATGAACATAGACAAGGGTTAGAACACTTGCCTTTAGGTCTTCTAACGTTAATAAAAATTCCCTTTGTGTCTTTAAGAATTCTACAATACATGATCACATAACATACCACATTAGGTCATAAACAATCATGTAAGGTCACTACTATATCTTACCCTTCTTCTCAATCTAATCATGCTTTAGATTGTTTGTCATTGTTACGGTTAATCATCTTACATTGTTCTTACATTTATGTAATCGTTCAGCAACCTTTAGTTGTCATCCTTACATTTATAATCATCCCTAAGGATGTTACTTTAGGTTCATTAAGTTATAATTTACCTTTACTTACTTTCTACATTCATTTCCTTATTCCTTATATACAGAAGCATTCTTCTATACCTCTTCTCTAGTGTTGGCGCTACGACGCTAGCTTTCTACATAGAGCTCGCACTGCGGCGTGACTCTTCAGTAGGTGATGCCCGGTCTCACGGCTGTGGCGCTAATCCCCTTGATATGGGACAGGCTGCGGCCCCACTCTACAGTACCTATATTCCGGACTCGACGCTGCGGCGCGAGTCTCTTCACTAACTGCCGCGCTGTGGCACCACTCTTCAGTGGGTGCTGGTTAAGCCTGGTGTTGTGGCGCCAAGGACAATGCTTTGGGCGGCGCTGCGGCGCCAACCCTGAACCTCAAAAAAATTTTGTCAGAAAATTTCTTATGTGAAATTCCCGGCCTCGTAATTTATTCGTTATAAGTCCGAATTGGCTCGTTCAAATGCTAATAGTTGTTAGTCATTTTACCGATCAATATATGCGTGCAAGTATACACGGCCAACAAGTAATAAAGGGTAAGTAAAGTATCGTTCCCGTAGAGAATTAACTAATAAAGTTCACTAAGCAGTAACCCATAACCATTTCAATCTTATTTAAACGATTGATTTGCTATTTATAAATTTTAACTGTGAAATTAAATAAACCTAACTATTCCTAGAGTGAGACTAGATAATGAAAACCTGAGATAACAATTTCATCTATTGACTCATTTGAATCAACACACTTCATGTTAAGCCAAAGTAATTGTACCGGATTGTTACTCGAGAACACAAAAGTAAACTATAGCCATCTCTCAATGTACCATACCCATATCATATATGATCCACAGTTGATAGAATACACATGAACACCCACATTACCTAAACCATTATATGTCTATGTGATTTACAAATAATTAGGGTTTAAGCCCAAGTTCTCAGTTGACGACGAGCGGTGCTTCGGTATATGTCTATCCTAAGCACAAATCATACATCCCATTCCAATATAGAATATATAATCACAAGCTATTAAGATCATATCGAAACCCATAGTTCGTCTCTCAAGTCCATATGGATTATCACAGTAATTGATGGCCAATAGACTAAGCAAGCATGAATCTTAATAGACAATCCCATAGCAATCAATAAGGCTAACAATGAAATATATCAGAATAAACCAATCCATGGAATCCATTGCAATCTCATAATAGAGTTTAGATCATAGTTGAATCAAACCCACCATCCACATATTGAATAAACATCATAAAATTACAAAGAGGAATCAAAGAGTTAAAATGCAAATCTGTTCTCCTACTCCAAAATGGAATCTCTGATGTTTTCTAATTGCTTCAAGTCTTCAGTCTACTAAAATCTAGAAATAACTACTCTAATCTACTCTATTCTACTTATTCAAATTTAAGAAAGAAAATAACAATAGCTTATTAATCCCCCAAGGGATGGTGTCCTTTACATAATGAAAATACGTCTCTTTTTAAGCCCTGATTGAACCCTCTTCCAAGTTACACTCCAATTGCACTGTTTAGTAAAAAAGTCAGCTCTAGTCAACTTCTAAAGTGGCGCGGTCATGCTGGGAATGGCCTAGAGTTAGGCGCGCCAGCGCTAAAGTAGCAGATGGCATTTTTTTGGTCCAGGGACTTGCGCGGCCGCACCAAAAATACACTACAAATTTGTGCACCCGCGCCATTGGTTTTCTGCTAGAGTGTCCTCTGGTAAAATGGCCATAACTTTTGATCCGGAGGAGTTACGGGGCCTGCCACCTATCAAACCGAAGTTGTCGACGAGCTCTACAACTTTCATTCTTTGAAAATTGAGAAATAATTGACGTATGAAGGTGGAAATTGGGTTGGAAGTGACTGCTATGCAAATGGCCAACCAAAACATTGAAGTTTAACGTCCGTTGGTACAAAGATCATAACTCTTGCATCTGAACTCCGATTGGAATGATTCAAGATGTTCCGGAAAGCTAAGAAGAAGCTCTATAACATAATCCAAGTTCCAAGCCAAGAACATGAAATGAACATGAAAGTCCAAACGATGTTTGGATTGCTTTTCCTTGCGTTTTCATACCAATAGTCGCTCACACCGTTCCCAAGCATAAGATCTACAAAATGAATACAAAATGCATGAAAAGTAACTAAGAAACATGAGTATAAGCAACTAATTCAAGTAACAGATACCGGATAAGTAGGTATAATACCTACTTATCAAATACCCCCAAACTTAAATCGTTGCTTGTCCCTAAGTAACACAACATAATGCAATCTACATGCTATGCAAGCTACACTACTATGCAAATGAATCCCAAGATTTCCAGGCATGCTAAAAATTCCAATAAGATATGCCTCAGATAAATATCAAGATCCAAGAATAAAGCATCAAAATAAGCTAAAGGCATGATGACATACAATCAGACAATCTTAACCTGCTATAGAGATTTAGTGTGTGTGTGTGTGTGTGTTGTTGTGTTCACAGATAAGCTTGACAAAAGTGAAGATTTCACATGCTATACTGTTTAAGAAATAAAACTGAGGTTCAAATCAAGAACTATGCATATAAATTAAACAACAACTACTCTAACACATCAGTACAACCTAAGGTTCAACAAAGGGTTTATTCTGCTTTATTTTTACTCACGAGGACGATTTTCGCACTTTCTCGCGGTGTTTATTGATTTTTTATTATTTTTCACATGACTGTGCAATGCCTCATTCCATTAGGCTAACAGTGCTACCCCTTAGCGAGCTTTCAACCTACAACTCCCATACCATAAAAGACCTTAGGGCGCTAGGTGTAAAGACAATCCCCTCGGGCATACTTGCTCAAGTAACAAAGGCCCCGAAACAAGACTAGTCACGGTATTTTTTCATACTTTTCTCTTTTTCTTTTTTTCTTTTCTTTTTTTTATAGCAAGCATACCCATGTGTTCCCAAAGTTTGTGTATCAGTGTTTTCATAGTCAATGTTCACTTTTTCATAGTCAATGTTCACTTCCTACATAATTCTATTATTAAAAATAATAGTTTCTTCTCAACAACCAAACAAGTTAATCTTTTACCAACAACCAAACATGAACACTTATGTGCTAACCGGTAGCATCTAAACAACAAGCATGGATCAAATCATGTATAACATTATAACTAAACTCAAGCTATCAACCACATTCAAGAATCCATCAAATTTCTAAATTCCTCATTGGCCAAACTAGAATTCCACTAACTAGATACTTGGGATTATACAACTAAACAAATAAACTAAAACAGATATTAAGTAAACAAAAATAAAAAATTTTACTGCAACATTAAATAATAAATAACAACAACTAACATGCAATTACTATATGAAACATGAATAAATGATGCAATTTACACTATATGATTAGACCCAATACCCCCAAACTTAAAACGAACAATGCCTTCATTGTAATTAAAAGTGAAAGAATACTCCCCTAAGTGGCAATGTCATCTCCGTTCGCCTCCTCATGATCCGATTGTATATCAGGCGATGGATAAGTTTAAGATAATCTAAAGTTGGAAACTGAGTGTGAAAAAGTCAGCTCTAGTCAACTTCCAAAGTGGCACGGTCGCGCTAGGAATGGCCTGGAGTTAGGCGCACCCGCACTAAAGTAGCAGATGGCATCTTTTTGGTCCAGGGACTTGCGCGGCCGTGCTAAAAATACACTACAAATTCGCGCGCCCGCGCATTGGTTTTCTACTGCAGTGTCCTCTGGTAAAATGGCCATAACTTTTGATCTGAGAGAAGTTACAGGACCTTCCACCTATCAAATCGAAGCTGTCGACGAGCTCTATAACTTTTATTCTTTGAGAATTGAGAAATAATTGACAGATGAAGGTCAAAAATGGGTTGGAATTGACTGTTATGCAAATGGCCAACCAAAACATTGAAGTTTAACGTCTGTTGGTACAAAGGTCATAACTCTTGCATCCGAACTCCGATTGGAATGATTCAAGATGTTCTGGAAAGCTAAGAAGAAGCTCTATAACATAATCCAAGTTCCAAGCCAAGAACATGAAATGAACATGGAAGTCCAAACGATGTCCGGATTGCCTTTCCTTTCATTTTTATATCAATAGTCGCTCACACCGTTTCCAAGCATAAGATCTGCAAAATATATGAAAAGTAACTAAAAAACATGAGTATAAGAAACTAATTAAAGTAATAGATACCGGATAAGTAGGTTATACACCATGTATCTGTTACTTGAATTAGTTGCTTAAACCTATGTTTCTTAGTTATTTTTCATACATTTTATGTTATTTTGTAGGCTATTACATAACATTGGCATGAAGAAGCAAGGGAAAGCAATTCGAACACCTTTTGGACTAAAATACGCAAGTAAATATAAGAAAAGAAGATTGCAGGGCTTTTAACACAAAGTTGGATGCATTTTCTTGGCTTGGAACTTGGATTATATTGTAGAGATTATTTTTTGCTTTCCGGAACATCTTGAATCATCCCAATCGAAGTTCTGATGCGAGAGTTATGGCCTTTTTATCAGCGAAGATCAAAGCTAAGAGTTGTCGTGCTTGCCATTTACATAGCTTCTACTTCCTGATTTCCACCTTCATCCAATCTGAATTTGTCAATTCTCAAAGAATAAAAGTTGTAAATCTCGTCGATATCTTCGATTTGATAGATAGAGGGCCTCGTAACTCCTCTCGGATCAAACGTTATGGTCGTTTTCCCAAAGGACATTAGAGCATAAACAAGACCCCCGCCGGGGTGGGCTTTTCCTTCACAAAACCCCAACCCGGGCAGGTATACCAGCTGTAAAACAGTGTGTATACCAGTCGGGGCGGACCCTTTTAGCCTTCTACCCCCCGCCGGGGCAGGCGTATGCGTAGAAAACTCGATTTTTGTCCAAATTTGAGTTTGAAAAGGATTGATTCGATACGATTGACTCAAGAACTTCCAAGAGGACTTAAAGACATAAAGAGACTTATAAAAGGATGAGAAACACAAGGATTAGAGGGGCATATTAGAGATAGAAAGAATTTCATTAGATTAGATTAGAGTAGATTAGGACCAAAACTCTAGTTCTTATGAGATTTGGAGATTGAAGCAACTTGGAGACCATTGAAAATTCAAAGTAGGAGCAAGGAGAGAGCATCAAATCTACAGACAATAGATTCTTTCTTCTCATCTTCTTCTATCTTTGTATTTTATTGTTTATTCAATTGTGGATTCGTAGTTTTAATTCAATAATCATGAACTAATTCTTTGTTTAAGATTACAATGGATCTTATTGTGTAGTTTATTTTAAGATGGTTAGCTATCAATTATTATGTTCTATTGGGATGATTGTCTATTGTAATTTGGACTTAATTATTTAATTAATTGGTCATCAATTACCGTGATAAACTATATGAACTCAAGAGATGGAGTATAGATTTAGATCTGATCATTATAGCTTGTGTTTGTGATTTCTGCATAGATGGAATTCGTGATTCATGTTTAGGATAGAGATATGCATTTACGCCATATGTAATCTTATAGAGAACTTATGCTTTAAATCCTTTTTAATTTTAATTCACATAGAGATATAGTAGATTAGTTAATTAAGGTGTCTTACTTAATTCTATCATCTGTGGATTTAAGTGAGTATGGGTATTATGCATCGAGATGTGGTTTTGTTTGCTTTAGTGTTCTCGATTAACAATTCAGGATAGAAAATAATTGATGAGAAGTGTGTTAACTTAAATGAAGCAATAAGTGAAGTTGTGATCTTAAATCTCCGTAATCTATTTTTTAACTAGTGGTAATTAGAATTAGTGTAGTCAAATATTTTAATTTATATAATTTAAAATTCATTAATTTAAATAAGATTGAGTTGGTTACGGGTTAGTACTTGGTGATTTTTATTAAACAATTCCTTTTGGGAACGATACTCTACTTACACTTTATTACTTGTTGACAACGTATACTTTCGTGTTGTGCATAATTAGATTTTACCCAAAAGTTTTTGGCGCCGTTGCCGGGGAATTAGTTAATATATTTTTGTCAATATTAGCTTCGATCAAATTAGTCTTAATTTAAACATTTTTTTTCCTTTTTATTTAATTCTCTTTCTATTTTTATTTCCTTTCAGGTACCATGGCAGAATTTAATTATCCATGGTCGTATACGAGAATGACTTAGCCAAGGGGAGCGGGGATGGATGATCTCAATGCATTTTTTGCATTATCAACGTAGCTTAAGACACTTTCGAGGAGGTTGGACGTTCTTGTAGCCCAACATAGTCGAAGGATAACAGTTAATTGTAATTATTGTGCTGGTAATCATCTGAGTGATCAATGCACCGTCAATTTTGAGTCGGTACCATATAGTGGTGATTACCTCAACAACTATGCTGAGCCTAACTATCACCGAGATTGGGGGTATCACCTGGATTTTTCAGGGAGCTACATTTATGATGACCAATATTACGCTCCAAATCCATCATACAGACCAAAATTTTCGTGTCCACCTCCATTCCCACAAGAAGAAAAGCCAAATTCGAGGGATGTAATATTGAAGGGCATAGCAAACCTAGAGGAGATGAGGATTATCCAAGAGTTGTTAACCCAAAATTTTAATAATTGGATGGAACAACTCGTCACTACCTCAACCAATGGTTCTCAATACATGGCTTACGAGACTGAAACAGAAAATTCAAGGCTGGACGAAATTTTGTCTAAGTTCATAGCTTCAAATAAGGAGAAGATGAGTAATCAAGCGAGGTCAATTCAAAATCTTACGTATCAGATTGAGTAAATGACCAAAGTCGTAAGCAACCTTCCTCCAAATACTTGGCTTTATGACATGAATCATGAAACTGACGGAGAACCCGAACCATATCTGCGACTGGATAAGCCACAAGATATCAAAAGTGTGGAGACAATTGGGGATAATGAAATAGAGGTCGACGAAGATCTAAACGGGCCTCCACCAAAGATCAAAGAGTCAGTCAGATTTGCAAAATCATGCCCACTTAGTAGTCATATCGTCGGTGAAGCTCTTGATGACATAAGAGCGAGTACAATTTTAAATCCATGGTGGGACGAGAAAGAGAATATAGACGAAGAGCCCATTATGTGTGACAAGCTTCCATGCCCCAAAGTGATTACATACACAATAGAGAAAATACCTAGCTGTGGGACGTTCTTGATTGAGATCATACCAAATCAGAGCATGCTAGGTGACTTTAATTCGATAACTATCACAAATGGGAACCTACCAAAAGCTACATTATTTCTGATGGATGGAGGGTTCCTCAATTATCAAAGAGGAATTGGATAGCATTGACCAGATAAAGTTAGGCTAAAAGACTGTAATTCAAACGCTAACTGGGAGGCAACCCATGAATTTTTATATTTATATACTTTACTAGTTTATTTAGTAGATAGAAATTAATTTGCTTATTAAGTTCTCTTACCAATCCAAGTTTTATTCTAATCCATGTTGTCTCTCTTCATTGCAGGTATTGGAGATTCAATGGACAGGCAAAAGATTATGGAAAGGTTATGCAAGTCAAATTCACGTGTGGTGCCCAATTTGTTCCATGTGCCTAACCTATTCTCCAAAGTTAGCGGACAAGGAGGAGGATTGATATATTTTCAGGGAGGTTCTCTGCTTTACTTTTTTCTATTTTAGCCATTGAGGATAATATCTAGTTTAAGTTTGGGGGGCATTTTAGTGTCGTATTGCATATAGTTAGTTATTTACATTGTAGTTCGTATAGTTACATTTAGTTTTTGCATTCAGTTTTATAAAAAAATTGAAAATTTGAAAAATTAGTAGTCAGTTTACTATGTTTATATAGCATTTAGTACATCTTGCATGAGTCCAGCTGTTTGATATTTACAGTTTGTTTTGGCCAATATTGATAAGATTGGAATTGGATAGACAAGTATAATACTGACTATTAGAGCTTTGATGTGATTTCCTATTCTGAATTGAGTCTTTTTCTATTTGAAACTGGTATAATAAGGATAGCATAGTAAAAACACCTTGTTGATTAATTGAGTTTAAATTGATACATAATGGGATTCTAAAGGATAATGCTAGTTTGAATGAAAGAATAACAAGAATAAGTAGTGATGGCTAAAGTTAGACAAGAAACTAAGTTTAGGAGAATATTTGGGGTATATAAGCTATAAAAAAAGAAAAAAAAGTATGAATAAACACTGTGACATGCTTGTCTAGTTTTGTGGCCTTTGTTACTTGAGTAAGTAAGGCCAAGGGGATTGTCTTTACACCTAGCGCCCTAAGATCTTAATGGTCTGGGAGTCGTTGGTCGAAAGCTCGTTAAGGTAGCATTGAAAAGCCTAAGGGAATAAGACATTGCATAGCTATGTGTATGTAAAAAAAGTTAAAAAATGAATAAAACGGGAAATAAGAGCAAAAAGCCCCCGTAGATGAAAAATAAAGCATAAGTATCCATCTTGACCCTCGATATTGGTAATTGTTTAATTTTAGTTGGATCTAGCTTGTTTTTGAATTTCTTGAGTTTACACTGTATGATGCATTCGAAGAGACTTGTTATGTGATAAATTTGATTTTATATCAGTTAATATGGTTGTGGAGCACACACGCACTATATTAGTGAAAACAGTCTAAGATTTGATGATTGATTGGGAAGTTAATGATTTGTTTTGATATGATGTATTATCATGTTTACTTGATTTCTCCAAGGCCGATTGAATAGACTTGTTATGTCATTACTACTGGATTCGTAGGCATGTAGATTAGTTACATTGCATAGCATTGTTGTTTTGTGTTTTTGCTTGAGGACAAGCAAATATTTAAGTTTGGGGGTATTTGATAAGTAAGTTTTATACCTATATATCCGATATCTGTTACTTGAATTAGTTGCTTAAACCTATGTTTTTTAGTTATTTTTCATACATTTTATGTTATTTTATAGGCTATGATATAACATTGGAATGAATAAGCAAGGGAAAGCAATTCGAACATCTTTTGGACTAAAATACACAAGTAAATATAAGAAAGGAAGATTGTAGGGCTTTTAAAACCATGTTGGATGCATGTTCTTGACTTAAAACTTGGATTATACTGTAGAGATTCTTCTTAGCTTTCTGGAACTTCTTGAATCATCCCAATCGGAGTTCGGATGCGAGAGTTGTGGCCTTTTTATCAACGAAGATCAAAGCTAAGTGTTGTCGTGCTTGCCATTTACATAGCATATACTTCAATCCCAATTTCCACCTTGATCCAATCCAAATATGTCAATTCTTAAAGATTGAAAGTTATAGATCTCGTCGATATCTTCGATTTGATAGGTGACGGACCTCGTAACTCCTCCCAGATCAAAGTTATGGCCATTTTCCCAAGGGACGTCGGAGCAGATACAGGACCCCCTCCGGGGCGGGCTTTTCCTTCACAAAACCCCCACCAGGGTAGGCATACCAGCTGCAAAACAGTGTGTATACCAGCCGGGGCCTGGCCCTTTTAGCCTTGTACCCCCCACGGGGGTAGGAGTATGCGTAGAAAACTCGATTTTTGTCCAAAATTGAGTTCGAAAAGGATTGTTTCGATCCGATTGACTCAAGGACTTCCAAGAGGACTTAAAGACATATAAAGAGACTTATAAAAGGAGGAGAAACACAAGAATTATAGTGTGAGATTAGAGAGAGAAAGAATTTCATTAGATTAGAATAGAGTAGATTAGGACCAAAACTTCTTATGAGATTTGGAGATTGAAGCAACTTAGAGACCATTGAAGATTCAAAGTAGGAGTAAGGAGAGAGCATCAAATCTATAGACAATAGATTCTTTCTTCTCATCTTCTTCTATCTTTGTCTTTTATTGTTTATTCAATTGGGGATTCTTAGTTTTAATTCAATAATCATAAACTAATTCTTTGTTTAAGAATACATTGGATCTTATTGTGTAGTTTATTTTAAGATGCTTAGCTATCGATTATTATGTTCTGTTGGGAGGATTGTCTATTATGATTTGGACTTAATTGTTTAATTAATTGGTCATCAATTATCGTGATAATCTATATGAACTCGAGAGATGAAGTATAGATTTAGATCTGATCATGATAGCATGTGTTTGTGATTTCTGCATAGTTAGAATTCATGATTCGTGTTTAGGATAGAGATATACCTTTATGTCATATGTAATCTTATAGAGAACTTATTCTTTAAATAATTTTTAATTGTAATCCACATAGAGATATAGTGGATTAGTTAATTAGGGTGTCTTACTTAATTCTATCATCTGTGGATTTAACTGAGTATGGGTATTATTCATCGAGAGGTAGTTTTATCTGCTCTAGTGTTCTTGATTAACAATTCAGGATAGAAAATAATTGATGAGAAGTGTGTTAACTTAAATGAAGCAATAAGTGAAGTTGTGATCTTAAATCTCCGTAATCTAATTTTTAACTAGTGGTAATTAAATATTTTAATTTATATAATTTGAAATTCATTCGTTTAAATAAGATTGAGTTGGTTACGGGTTAGTACTTGGTGATTTTTATTAAACAATTTCTTGTGGGAACGATACTCTACTTACACTTTATTACTTGTTGACCACGTATACTTGTGTGTTGTGCGTAATTAGATTTTACCCAATAATAGCTCACAAATCACATGCTCTATGATTATATTAGAAAATATTTCATTTTTGAATCTTTTAACTCGGAATTCACTGATTAGTTCGTTATTGAGTGTTAGTTAAACGTTCGAAGATGTTCAAAGCTTATTTCTCCGTTCTAAGTTGGAATTTGGTCATTTTCAAGTCCGCAACTCTAGAATGCCAATTGAGACTAATCTCCATCGAAAACCAACGTTTTCGAGCTCAATGCTAACTTTTGACTTTCATTCCGAGAATTTAACGATTTCGACGATTATCGTCTAATCTCACAAATTTTGTCATAACTTCATTGCTTGAGTGTTTTACATCGTTCAAAATGGATTTATTCCATAATTTTAACATCCTAACCAAACATTTAACAATTTCTTACAAGTTCTTCATTAGTTCATCACTTAACTAAGTATGAATTACTTGAACATGGCTTATTAAGATTTAAGTCCATTGATTAGCCATCTTATCACTTCTTATCATACATGCTCTACCACTATCCACTTCTCTATCAAAAATCAAATGAAGAGATGGAGAATCATGGTTAAGGATTCTTACCCTTGAAGTTCAAGCTTGGTTCTTCTTCTTCTCTATTTGAATTATGAAAGCTCTAGCTCTTTTTCTCTCTCAATATTATAAGTTCTAGGATGTTGGTTGAAATGAACAAGGCAAGAAATGACCAACAAACTCTTCTATTTATAGGAATTGCTAGGTGAGGGTAGTTTAGTTATTTAGGCCATTCCACCTCCTTTCATGACCTCCTTACTATTCATTACTTGGGTAACACAAAATATATCCTTTGCTTGGCCACCAAGATGGCCAGCCATAAGTCACCTATGGGGCCCACATGGGTTGCCCCATAGGTTTTCTTACCCGTTGACCCGTCAGTTCGATCCACGGATCCGGTTCTTAGTTTGGGCTTTAGGATTAAATACTTTGGGCCTAACGTTGGGCTTGCATTTTATTTCATTGGGATTTAACATAATACCACTTGGGCTTGCAACATTCCTACACAAATCCAACAAGTCCATTAAAATTGGTTTAATGCTTATAACGTATAGTCTACATATTCTTCGCGTATACATAGTCGTATAATCTTTCATCATATACATTATACTAACTTTAATATATACTTGTACGATACTTCGTATCATACTCGTATTCATTGCCTCGTATAATACTCGTTATTATACAATCATCATTTATTTCAATCGTTACGTTCCTTAACATTCTCAAATTAAATACGCAGGTGAAAAATTGTGTCAGCCATACTTGAATTATTATCGCATAATCCATCCTCCCTTATTACTATATCATTATGTATTTCTTGGAAGTTCGAAAATAATTCCCGAGCAAAAATCAGTGAATAATATTTTTTGGAAAATTTCTCGAAAAGCTTTTATTTTCGTCTTGGAAATTCAAACACTTTAATTCCTTCACGTAGCCAGAATACTACGACATTCTGATATATCTAGGTTATAGAATGACCTTCATCTTACTAACACATAATAATAACATTTAATATAATTTTATTCATTATTTAATTAAATAAAATTATTTTATAATAAATCCGAATTTCTCGGTCGTTACATCCTCCCCCCCTTATAAGAATTTTATCCCCAAAATCTCGTCTTACAATAAACAAACAACTAAGGGTAATTCTTCTTTATCTTATCTTCAAGTTCCCACGTGGCTTCTTCGGCATCGTGGTTCTTCCATAACACGTTTACCAAAGGTATAACTTTGTTCTGCAGAAGTTGCTCCTTTCTATCAATGATTTGAATAGGCATCTCTTCATACGTCAAGTCCTTCTTGATATGAATACGTTCATATTCTATTACATGCTTATAATCTGGCTTAAAAGGACGTAACACAGAGACATGAAATACATTATGTATTCGTTCTAGGTCTGGAGGTAATGCTACTAGGTAAGCTACCTCTCCTACCCTTTTTAATATTTCGAAAGGTCCTATAAACCATGGACTTAACTTTCCCATCTTTCCAAAGTGTATCTTTCCTTTCTAGGGAGATACCTTTAGAAATACGTACGAGTCTACTTCAAATTCCTGGTTCACTCGATGCGAATCCGCATATTTCTTTTATCTATCTTTCACTGCAACTAGATGTATTCGTATCAGCTTAACTATATCCACTGCCTGCGGCACCAATTCTGGTCCTAGCATTCGGTGTTCTCCCACTTCATCCCAAAATAATGGTGTTCTGCATTTCCGTCTGTATAGAGCTTCGTAAGGCGGCATGCCTATGCTCGCATAATAACTGTTGTTATACACAAACTTTACTAGCGGTAGATGATCATCCCAACTACCCTTGAAATCCATAACGCAAGATCTCATCATATCTTCAAGCGTCTGAATTGTCCTCTCGCTTTGCCTATCAGTTTGTGGATGATAAGTCGTACTTAGCTTTAACTGTGTCCCCATCTGTTCTTGCAGACTCCTCCAAAAGTTCAATGTGAATCGTGGATCACGATCTGACACAATCAAAACTGGTACTCCATGTCTAGAAATGACTTCCTTAACATAAAGTTTAGCTAACTGATCTAAGTTATACTTAACCCTTATTGGCAAAAAGTGAGCCGACTTCGTCAACCGGTCCACTATTACCCAAATCACATCATACCCCTTCTGAGTAATTGGAAGTCCCACCACAAAGTCAATCGTGATATGCTCCCACTTCCACTCCATAAATTCCAAGGACTGCAACAAGTCGCTTGGTCGTTGATGTTCGGCCTTAACCTTTTGACAAGTTAAGCACCTACTCATGTATTCTAGTATTTCTCTTTTCATGTTCGGCCACAAAAAACTCTCTCGAAGGTCTTGATACATCTTGGTACTACCAGGATGAATCGAGTACCTCAAACTATGAGCCTCTTCTAACACTTTCTCCTTTAATTCTGTCTCATTCGGAACCCAAATTCTTCCTTCAAATCTTAATAATCCCTCATTATCAAGACTATACTTCAATTCTTTTTCATCGGTTAACCGCTTCTTCATTTGGTCACACTCATCGTTTCTGAGTTGTACCTCCTTGACTCTCTCTACAATAAAAGATTGAATCTCAGTTGTAAACAATCTCTGACCCGATTCACTTGGTAACTTCACTTCTATCTCCATCCTAGCCATCTCTATTATTAACTCAGTTTGAGCCGTTAACACAGACAACTTTTCCTGACCCTTCCTACTTAAGGCGTCGGCTACTACATTGGCTTTTCTTGAGTGATACAGGATTTCACAATCGTAATCCTTTATCAACTACAACCATCTCCTTTATATCATATTCAACTCCTTCTATGTGAAGTTATGTTTTAGACTCTTATGGTCCGTGTATATCTCACATTTCTCCCAGAATAAGTAATGCCTCCATATCTTCTAGGCAAATACTACCGTGGCTAGTTCCAGATCATGAGTAGGATAAACTTTCTTATAATCTTTCAACTATCGTGATGCATACACAATGACCTTTCCATGCTGTATGAGCACGCAACCAAGTCCTCTATGCGAAGCATCACTATAAACTACAAAATTTTATGTATCGTTGGGTAAAGACAACACATGTTCTTTACTCAGCCTTTTCTTCAGTTCTTGGAAACTGTCTTCACACTTCTCCATCCACAAGTACGTCACTGTCTTCCTTGTCAGGTTAGTCAACGGAGTATTTATCTTCGAAAAATCTTGAATAAATCTCTAATAGTATCCCGCTAACCAAAGGAAACTTCGCACCGCAGTCGGCATTTTCGACTGTTCCCAACTCATCATTGCTTCTACCTTCGCTAGATCCACAACATGACCCAAAAACTGTACTCTTTCTAGCCAAAATTCACACTTAGTGAATTTCGCATACAACTTCTCCTTCTTTAGTGTTTCCAACATTGCCCTTAAGTGTTCAACATGATCTTCTGGCGTCTTAGAATAGACTAGAATATCATTGATAAACACAACGACAAACTTGTCCAAATACTGTTTGAACAATGTGTTCATCATATCCACAAATGCAGCTGGTGCATTAGTCAACCCAAACGACAACACCAGAAACTCGTAATGGACGTAACGAGTCCTGAATGTTGTCTTTGGTACATCCTCCTTCCTAACCTTCAACTGATGATACCCCGTTTGCAAATCTATCTTTGAAAAATATTGTGCCCCTTTCAACTGATCAAAGAGATCATCGATCATGGGCAATGGGTATTTATTCTTTATCGTTAACTTGTTCAACTCTCGGTAGTCGATAGAAAGTCTTAACAATCCGTCCTTCTTTTTCACAAATAGTATCGGTGATCCCCACGGTGAAACACTCGGTTGTATGTACTTTCTGTCCAACAGTTCTTGTAACTGAACCATCAACTCCTTCATCTCCACTGGTGCCATACGATACGGTGCCCTAAAAATTGGTGTCGCTCCTGGCACGATATCTATCATGAATTCGTTCTCCCTATCCGGTGGAAGACCCGACAATTCACTTGGAAATATATCCGAAAATTAGGTATTTGTTCCATCATTGCTCCCATGCTCTAGGTATCAACAACATGACACAAATAGCCTACACATCCCTTCCTCAACAATTTCCTCGTTTGTGTCATAGTAAGACAACACAAACGTCCCCACGATTTATTATCATAAAACACTATATTTGGTTGTCTTAACGTTCTAATGTTTACATATTTCTTCTGATAATCTATTATTGCACCATGGTTAAACAATCAATCCATCCCGAGAATTACATGGAATTCCCCCAACTTTATCGGTAACAAATCTACCGATAATTTACAACCTCGTACATCTACGCAACAACTCCTCTAAATATTTTCAACAGGAATTATCTCTTCATTTGCAACCTTGATATTTAAAGGTGCAGGCAATCTTTTGGGAAGTAATCCTAATCGTCTAGCAAAATCACATGCTATGAAAGAATAAGTAGCACCCGAATCAAATAACACGTAAGTATTTATATTGTTGATCGGAAAAATACCTGCAACTACATCCCCTGATGCAACTGCGTCTTGGACCGTCATGTTAAAGGTACGGGCTATGACACCCCTAAATCCGGGTACTTCAATTCCCACATGATTTGGTGTTCACTATACAAACATCATATATCTATCTACCCATAATAAATGAAAACATAAAGAGATAGAAATAAATCCTCTCCTTAAGGAGTTGCATCATCTGAAATAAATACATCAATCCTAGGTCATACTAACCTTAAATCTTAACTGCGGAACATAAACAATTTATAGTCTTACACAACACTAACATAAGTCTAAAACATAAATTCAACATCACATAAAACAACAAGTCTTCATCACTTGTTAATCTTGCCCTTGCCTTTGCTAGTAGAAGGCTCGTCAGACCTTTCGTTCTTAACTGCAATGTTATTATTATGCAAGAGTGAGCACGATTGCCCACAAGTATAATAATGAAATAACAATATAATAACATGCGAGTGAATCAAAGACTTTTGGAATAAAAACTCAACTTCTGAATCAAAAATGAATAACAAGAATCAAAAGATTTCTGAGGGTCATAAGACCTTAAACTATGTCCTAGGTTATCAAGGGTTATACTTGAAACCTTTAACAGTCATAAGACTATGGACTCTTCTACTCGTACTTAGGGGGATCAGCCTTTAGTACCATACTGTGCACAATATCTTAACGCTAACGCATAAGTAATCCCTATACAGGGTTGTTCATCTCAGTTTGACATTAGAGTCAGCACCAAAGAAAGTTTGGTTCGGATAAATCAACAAGGGTTCTGACATTTATAATGTTCAACAACTACGGACTAGTCGAATCAATAAGGGTTTGCTAGTCTTACAAGGTTCAACAATAACTGATATTTAAATCGAATAACAAACTTAAGATGTATACAATAGAATAAGAATTGTATAACAGAAATCATACTTTGAAAAGATCTTTAATGTAACATATTGAACTTGATTAATATAGAATATAAGTCTATAATTTGCTCAGTGTAAAGATGTAAGGATTATAAACTTGAATAACGATAATAAGTAGGGTTAGTAAACTTGCCTCGTGCGTAAATTACACGTTCATTATACACGTTCCTCGATTTAATCCTACATACCATTCATATTCCTAATACCAGTTAATTATAACGTAACTAGTCATCACAAGTTCATTCCTTTCGTCTAACTCAGATTATGACTATACTTAGTCCAATTACCACACTTATTGTCACATAATTTACACTTCACGAACAATAAGCTAACTATGCGATCAATAATTCAATCCACACGTAAATGCATTATTGACATGTTAAGAATCTATTTTAACATCTCATTATACGTCTAACATATTTTTATGTACATTAGATTAAGTTACTATCACATTCTTAGACTTGAATAATAAAGAAAAATTCTATTTCTGGACATTCTGCAGAGTGGCGCTGCGGCGCCACTGTTGTGCTTGTTCTCGGCGCGGTGGCGCTACGACTTGCCTTTGGCGCTGTGGCGCGGTGGCACTGTGGCATGGGCCTTAAGGCAAGGAGCTAGCGCGGTAGCGCGGCGAACCAGTACCAGTTCTGCAATTCGTGAACAATTGCAGAACATTGCCAAAACCTCCAATTAATTTATTTTTACACGAATTTAAACATACTCAACCACTGTAATGCACATATAACTACTACTCAACCCTTCTAACATGATTTTAACAAGTTAAAACACATAATTAACAAAGTCAACATATGTAATTTTACTGTTCTTGAAAGTTTTTGAATACAAAACATAAAAATCAAACACTACAGGTTTGCTATAACACCGAATATGTTCATTCGAAGTTTGATTCCTTTATTTTAATATACATAATCATATACAATGTAAATTTATGATATAACATATGATTTGACACATAAAATTCATGCGTATGGGCCATATGGCCATATTTTATACTCTGCAACTTCAAGAAACTATATACGACAGATTTGTATGAATTTGATGTTATGAAAACATACAAGATATAGTTAAACATGTTATGATAACTTATTAACATGTATATACACCTAATCGTTACTCCTTTTCAATTATAGAGCTTTTACAGAATTTGAAAACCATTTTCATAAAAATATAACAACGTAATCTGAAATTAGTTAAAGGAATTACCCAGAGTATAGATTAGTAGAGATGATCCTTTATGATCCTTTCTCAGATACTTGTTCGATCACACACTCATAATTTCCCTCAAAATTTCTCAATTTCTCTCGGATCTACCTTTTCCATACTTAACCAAATGAAAGAAGAAGACGACGTATTAAATTTATAAAAAGAAATTGAGCGCAGTTGTGGTGGTCAGTTAACCCATCATGGGTTAACTGCTCTCAACCTCCCCTAAAGCCTTGTTTGGCCATTCTTAAAACTCAAACCCATACACAACTTCTCCGATTCTTCGCAGTACCTCAAAGGGTCCAATGAATCTTGGGCTTAATTTCCCTTTCTTTCTGAACCTGATCTTTTCCTTCTAAGGAGAGACCTTCAGAAACACATAACTACCCGATTCAAACTCAACATTTTTACGGTATGTATCGACGTATTTCTTCTGCCTATCTTGAGCTGTTACTAGTCTTACTCGGATCACTTTGACTATCTCTGCTGTCTGCTTTACCAGTTTTGGGCCTAGTAATTGTCTCTCGCCGACTTCATCCCAGTATAGCAGAATTCTACACTTTCTGCCGTATAACGCTTCCTAAGGTGGCATGCCAATACTAACGTGGTAATTATTGTTGTAACCGAACTCTACGAGCGGTAGGTGATCATCCCAATTTCCTTTAAATTCCATTACACAAGCTCGTAGCATGTCTTCTAATATCTGAATCGTTCTTTCACTCTACCCATCTATCTAAGGGTGATATGCCGTACTCATTCGCAACTGCGTACCCATGCATTCTCGTAGACATTTCCAGAAGTTCGATGTAAAGCGCGAATTCGTATCGAAAACAATTGATATCAGAACTCCGTGCCTCGAAATAATCTTTTTCACATATAACCTTGCCAACTGATATAAGTTGAATCTGATTTTGATCGAAAGAATGTGTACGGATTTTGCTAATCGGTCAACGATAACTCATACTGTATCATAGCATTTCTAAGTTGTCAGAAGGCCAACCACGAAATCTATCGTAATATGTTCCCATTTCCATTCTGGGATCTCCAACGATTGTAGCAATCCACTCGACCTCTGATGTTCTGCGTTCACTTTCTGACAGGTTAGACATTTGGCAACACGCTCTACAACATCTCGTTTCAAATTTGGCCACCAGAAATGTTGTCGAAGATCTTGGTACATCTTGGTACTACTAGGGTGAATCGAATATCGTGAGCTATGAGCCTCGCTCAAAATGTTTTCCTTAATCTCTGGTACTGGCGGTATGATGACTGGGATTTATACCCGCGAATCGGATTTTTTATGACTTAAATAGTTGTCTATTCTCATAGAGTTTATATGTTTTTATATGATTATAGTATTATTGTGCTTACCTGATGTATTGCAGAGCTTTACAGTGCTTTTCCAACTTAAAGGGGAAAAACGGGCATTTCCCTCACACTCGCGTTGTGGCGCCAACTCCAGGCTTAATTGTCGCACCGCAGCGCCACCCCCATGGTCCTTGTTGACATCACCTTCACGTCGCGGCGCCACTCCCTAATTTCTATGTGGCGCTGCAGCGTCATCTAAAGCTTGGTGGCCCGCGCCGCGGCGCCACCTCCGGTGCTCAGGAAGAGACCAAGTGATTTTAACCTAGCAAAAGGAAGGAGGAGTATATAACATGGAGGCAGCACTGCTTTTCTCTCTCTCTCTCTCTCTGATGTTTATCATATAGCTTAGCTTAGTTTTTAGTTTTTCTTTGTAATTTCTCTTTCTTTCTCCTAGTTGATGTTTGTAAATATAGATTAGGTAGATTTAGGGAGAAGTTTGGCTTTTCTTTGGAGCACAAGAGCAACGAGCGACACGGATTGGAAAGATTGAAAGGAGCGGAATGCGTGGGGATTGAAGAGGCTTTGACAGAGTTTCTTTTATCCATTTATTTCCTCTAATTTTGTATTCTATAAATGTTGTCTTATTTGCTACTTGTATTTGGTTTATTAACTATGAACTGAATATTGGCTCTAAGGTTATAATGGATCCCTTTGTTATTTGAATTGACTGTCTTTATCTCTTTGGTTGGCACCATATGATTTAGTTTAATATATTTGTGCTTTATTATTCTCGCTAAGACATTAGTGATGATTTTGGTAATCTGCATGATATTGACATAAGAATTGTAGATTTACACCTAAATATATTAGCATGTGATTGTGGTTTTCGACTGCATAAGTTATGCATAGAATAGACACATCTCTGTGCGCCACATGCGACTTGATAGAGAACTTATGCTTAAATCCTTGTTATGATTGATACGCATAGACATATATAGGATTGTATCTAGCTTGGGTGTTCTTTTCTGTTCTATTCCCTTTAGGGTGGATCTAGAGAGGATATGTTTGTGCATACCTCAACAGAGGTGCATAGGCACCTATGTGTTCTCGGTCGACAAATTGTCGTGACCATTAAGACCAAAGAGAGAAAGGGTAGCTAGTTTGATGAAACATAACACGCCAGGTGTTCGACAGAATGCCTGTGTGGGGGTGAAGTTCTGACATTAGCTTGTAATTCCTTAGATTTCCATTTGTTATCCATTTACTTGCTTTGTTAATTAGTATAACTAGATTAATCACACTTTCATTTACTACTGTTTGAATAAGACTTTAGCGATAAACAATCGGTACTTGGTAAATATTAGTTATAGTTTCTCGTGGGTATGACACACTTCTTATCACTGTATTACTTGTTAGACCGCGTATACTTGCGCGTGTTTAGTGATCGGTATTTCGACCAACAAGTTTTTGGCGCCATTGCTGGGAAACTATTATTCTAATATTGTCCAATATTGATTTAAATCAATTTAGTCTTACTTTGAACGTGTATATATTTACTTCTTTTATTTGTTTGATCTTCCTTTCTTTTTGTTTTTAAGTTTACAGGTTATGGACGATCAATGTTATCAATGGCCTTATGAGGGGACAACACAACCAAGCTCGGACGAAGGACTCGAGAGATTACAACTTCAAATTGCTAATGTCTTGAGGTTTTCTGACAATCTCAGGTGTCAGTCCACTCAGAATGCCTATTGTCATAATCAAGCTGACTTTGAACCGATCTCCTATCATCCAAACCGCCAGGGTTATCCAAACTCATGGGACTACAGTCAAGAGCAATATTATGATCCGAATCATGCCTTTCAATTCGACTATCAGTCTCCGCCACATTATGAGTTAACGTCTCCACCCAATGAGAGCGTTTATGAGACCTCAACACGAGAAGAAGAGTACCGACTTGAAGAGCTTCTCACCAACTTTATTGAAAGAAATGAGGTTCGGATGGCAAGCCAAGAAGCCGCATTGAACAGCCTTGAGAATCAATTATGGCAGCTCGTCAATGCCATCACAAATCCACCGCAAGGCAATCTCCCGGTCGTAATTGATCTCGACGATGAAGCAGTAGAGCATTGCATGGTGGATACTGTTGGTCGATTTAGCTATTGCCAAATCGCGCGTAAGTATACGCGGCCCACAAGTAATATAAGTAAGTAAAGTGTCGTACCCACGAGGAACTATGACTAATATTTACCAAGTACCGACTTTGAATCGCTAAAGTTTTATTCGAACAGCAGTAAATGGAAGTGTGATTAATCTAATTATACTAATTAACAAAGCATGTAATTGGATAATGAATGGAAATCTAAGGAATTACAAGCTAAGGTCACAACTTCACCCCCACACAGGCATTCTGTCGAACACCTGGCGCGTTATGTTTCATCAAACTAGCTACCCTATCTCTCTTTGGTCTTAATGGTCACGACAATTTGTCGACCGAGAACGCACATGTGCTAATGCACCTCTTTCGAGGTATGCACAAACATATCCTCTCCAGATCCACCCTAAAGGGAATAGAACAGAAAATAACGTCCAACCTAGATGCAATCCTACATATGTCTATGCGAATCAATCATAACAAGGATTTAAGCATAAGTTCTCATTGAGGTCGCACGTGGTGCACAAAGATATATCTATTTTACGCACAACTTATGTAGTCAAAACCCACAATCACATGCCAATATATTTAGGCGTAAATCTACAATTCTTCTGTCGATATCATGCTGATTACCAAAATCATCACTAATGTCTTAGCGAGAATCATGAAGCACAAATATATTAAACTAAATCATATGGTGCCAACCAAAGAGATAAAGATAATCAATTCAAATAACAAAGGGATCCATTATAACCTTAGAGCAAATATTCAGTTCATAGCTATTAAACCAAATACGAGTAGCAACAAAGATAACATTTATGGAATACAAAATTAGAGGAAACAAATGGATAGAAGAAACTCTTTCAAAGCCCCTTCAATCCCCACGCATTCCGCTCAAATCAAGCTTTCCAATCTGTGCCGCTCGTTGCTCTTGTGCTCCAAAGAAAGCCAAACTTCTCCCAAATCTATACCTAATCTATATTTACAAAGAAAGGAACTAGAAAGAGAAATTACAAAAGAAAAGAGAAAAACTAATCTAAGCTAAGCTATGATAAAAATTCAGAGAGAGAGAGAAATGCAGTGCTCCTCTATGTTATATACTCCTCCTTCCTTTTGCTAGGTCAAAATCACTTGGGCTCTGCCTGGGCACCGGAGGTGGCGCCGCGACGCGGGCCACCAAGCTTTAGATGATGCTACAGCGCCACATAGAAATTAGGGACACAGAGCTCGCGCTACAGCGCGAGCTTAATAAGCTTCAGTGGCGCCACGACGCGAAGATGATGTCAGCAAGGGCCAGGGAGTGGCGCTGTGGCGCGGCAATTAAGCCTGGAGTTGGCGCCGCTGCGAGAGTGTGAGGAAAATGCTTGTTTTGCCCCTTTAAGCTGGAAAAGCACTGTAAAGCTTTGCAATACATCAGTTAAGCACAATAACAGTGTATTTATTTAAAACGACATAAAAACTATGAATTCAGGCAATTATTTAAGTTATTAAGCATCCGATTCGCGGGTATAAATCTCACTCATCAAATACCCCCAAACTTAAGTCTTTGCTTGTCCTCGAGCAAACTAACTAACACAACACTAATAATAAAACACACGCGAAAGAAAACTAAACAATAAAGTAGCATCATAGCTTCAAAGCTTGATCATAGCTACTCCTAGAGAATAGGGCAAACACAGATATGAGTAAGAGTCATTCAATTTCAAGCATAAGACTGTATTTGATCCATTCTATGTGTGTGTGTGGAGACCAACCGTTCTAACTAATCATGGCTCGAATAAGCTCGCATAGTCTATTGCTAAAACTAATGAGCAAACTCCGCAACTTAAACATTCAACAAGCATTAAGAATAAGACGCAAATACAGGAAAAGATCAAAATACTCTAGCATGACAACAGTAAAATCAGACTTGGACAATACTTAATTACCTTAGGCTATTCAGAACTACCCATGAATGAGCTTTTGATCAGTGACTCCCAAGCCAGACGACTTTAGGGCACTAGGTGTAGAACACCCCTATGAATCTAATAACTCGAGAAGTAAAGGCCATGTAATCAACATAAGCCAACTAAGATTTTACAACCTAAACGAAGATTATTTAGCGAGTGCATTTTATGCTCCATCTCGATATCGGCCCTGCGTTTATGGGCGAGTGCGTTTTACGCTCCATCTCGACCCACCGTAAAACTTTCGATATAACTCTTCTTTTCTAGTTTTCTTCTTATTTCATTCATTTTTATTTTTTTTAAAAGCCAACATGCTAGAACCCAAGATCCAAAACTGTATAAACGTCTAAGTCTTTTATTACCTTGTACAAATGAAAGTTTATAAGAGGGAACAAATTCTCAAAGCAATAAACGAGCGAATAAAAATAAAAAAAATAACGAGTTAACACAGTTGGTCAGTGCTTTCTAAGAAGGACGGATCAATAACAGTCTCAACTTATCAATTGAATAACCCCTAGCTCATACATACTTGACACGACTCTAAGAGATATGCATAGATACTTGACACTTGTCATCAGCCACAATCAAAAAATAATAATGAAAACTATAACCCTTGCTAAATAGCAGCTCAAAATAGGGTAAAAAGGCCATTCATATGGCACAAGCATCAAATCTGTAAAAGCCCCAAAAAGATGGATATAAACGACAATCATGCTGATAATAAACAAAGCATTAAAAATAAAAACAAAAACAGTTCATGGCATAAAAATTAAAGCATAATCCTGATAATCCGGCAGTTCAAAACGACTACACCACAATACTGAAAATAAAACATATAAAGTCTAAAGTATGCAATCCTAATCATGGCAGTACAGGAATAGATAGATAATAGCTAAAAACACCCCCAAACTTGAGGTGAGCAATGCCCTCATTGCTAAACATAAAGCAATCGATATAAGAGGGCTTCCCTGAAGTGGCTCACTCAGCAGCTGTCTCGTCCTCGTCAGCCTCGACGGGTGGTGATGGTGGAGGGTATGGTAGGAAGACAGGCTGAGCCACTGCAACTATGTGACTCCTCTGCCTCTGAGCCTCAGCGTCTTGTTTCTGGTGCAACAGTGTGAGGGACAGCATAATATCAGTCAATAGCCCCTATCCAGCTGGGCCTGCGCCTGAAGTCTGTCCCTGTTCTGGCTCTGTAGTAGGGGGCGGCACTGTAGGTGGCCCGTAGCCTTTGCCTCGGACATGAGACTCGGACCCGTCCCACACAATGAAACGGGAGAACGTCTGGTGGTCTATGACTGCCATGGGAGGCAAGGCTGTCTCCTCTGGCCCCCACTGAATGCCTGTCTGTGACAACCCGAGAATTTTGAATATTTTAAAATTTTTATAAATTAATTTTAGGGTTCAAAATTAGAACCTAGACAGAAACTTAGTGTATGCGTTTGATATTTTTAAGATGGAATTTTGAGGATTTCAAAATTCTGTGAATAATTTAGGTGAATTATTCAGGATTAAGAAATGCGTAAATATGTTATGTGTATATGTGTATAGTATGTGGTTAAGGGTCAAGGGTTGACCAGATAATTGATATTTGTAACAAACCCTAAGTATATATTAAGAACGTCAACGTTCGATTAGAAAACCCTAGTGTTTAATAAGAAACCCTAAAACCGGTTCTAGAAACCCTAATTTCAGTTCCGGGAACCAAAACCCTAATTCGGTGCTGAAACCCTAAATCGGGAACTTAATGGCGTAAGTGTAAATAATTAAAAGATTAATTAGGGTTAATCTTAACAAATTGGTTAAAAACTCTAATTCCTAATTTGAAACCCTAATTTCGGTATTAAAAAAAACTAATTTTATAATTAGGGAAAACTAAGTGTTAATTTAGTGATTTCATGTTAATTAGGAAACCTTAATCCTAATTTTCAAGTTATAGTAATTAGAAAGCCCTAATCTAATTACGAAAATCTAATTTATATTTTAAGAAAAATTAATTTTCTATTAGAAACCCTAATTAGTGGTTTGTAAACCCTAATGACCGATTTGACCTTAATTGCCGAATTAGCGATTTTAATTAGGAAATACTAATCCTAATTAGCAAGATTTAATTTTTGATTAAGAAATTTTTATATAATTGGTAAATCCTAATTATAATTTAGAAATATTAATTCTATTTTTTAAAACCTAAATTGGAAATTTTAGAAAATTAAATTTTGCAAAACCTAAGGGTTTCAAACCTTAAACCCTAAACTTTCTAAACCCTAAACCCTAAGGGTTTGGCTAATTGACTAGAATGCCATTAATATAAAATGTCAAATGTCTAGAATATCCTTTTTGTATTCTTTATTTAGGTAGTGTGCAAATCTTGCCAAAATAATAAGTAGGTGACCAAATATGTTGATCATGTGCTCTAAAACATCGAATATACCAGCCATCTTGCCCCTTGATCAGCCTCATTCAATGCATCATATCTTTTAAAATGAGAAAAGTAAGTAAAGTTATTCACTTTACTTGTCAAAATTGCCAAGACTTTCTCTCACTAGAAAATTCGAGATTTAGAGAGAGAGAAAGAGAGAAGTTAAACCTTAATCATCTCTTAGCATTCCTATAACAGATTCATGGTCAGATTCAAAGATCTAAGCTAGAAAAAGGTATAAACCCTAAATTTTGAAAATCATGTGATCTTGTGTTAATGTTGTTGTTTGTTGTTTAAAGATGAGTTAAAAGGTGTCTTTTAGTGATCTGGGTTGTTAAACCCCAGATCCAAAACATCAAAGTCCACGAATCAAGCATTTTTGAAATCTGGAAATGACGAAGAAAGGGGCCTGACAGTTGAATGTCAGAGCCCTTAGATCTTTATGTGTTAGATGTTTTGTATGTTTTATGCTTTAGATATGTTCTATGCCATGTGGTCTACGATCTGAAATTGAAAACAGGGTCATAGCATGTCTGGATTTCGTTTTATGGGTGGTCAAAAGGCATTGACCGAGCACGATTTTTGGAAATCTGGGCAAACCCAGAACGCCTGACAGCATTTTTGCAGGCGTTGATCTTGCTTGTCTGTTATGTTTTTGGTCACGTTGTTGTTTTGGTATTGTAGCCTGACATTCATATTACACATCTAAGCCATCAGAACCATCAGATCTATCACAGGATCAAAGATAATACCGGTCAAACAACCGTTGACCATCACGCCGGATGAAGATTCTAGGTAACCCAGATCTTCATCAGCCGATTTTTAGGGCGAGGTTTGACTAGTCTCAATTGTTCATTTGTGTTGTTGTTAGACAGATTTAATGATATGTTATTGTACTATGACATCATTACTATAAGTATGGACTCATAAATCACATAAATCAGCCTTATAGCTCAAGATCTAAGGACCTAAATATAGCACCTTATACTGTTCTTCATTTTTTGGAAAACCCAGAAATGAAGAACAGGCTTGTCAGACTTTTTGATTGATCATATCTCTCTGTTATTTTGTTGTATGACTCTGGAATCAGTTTGTTTGTGTAGTATGACATATCTACTACATGTGTAACACTTTAGATAACCTAGAATCAAGAAGACCAAGAATCTATTCACGGTCAAACCTACCTACTTGTTAACTGCCATGAAGTTCTGCGATCTTGCTCAAGAACACGAAGAACACCTATAGCGACGGTTCTGTCGCTATAGGGTCCTTAAGTGACAGTTTTAATTTCTAATTTCCTGAAATTATTAAATTAATAGAAATAAATAGATTTTAATTACTAAAAATACTTAAAAATTTTTGAAAATTTATTTTAAATTCTGAAAAATAGTTTTTAATTATTTTAAGTATATTTCATAAATATTTAATATTTTTGGAATATAAATGGTATTTAATTTATTTAATTACAAAATTAAATAAATTATTTAAAAATGGTTTTAATTCATGAAAAATTATATTGTGGTATTAGAAAATATTTTAAGTGACTTTTAATATTTTGTGATGAAATTCATTAATAAATTATTATTAATGATAATTAGTTTATTTAATAAATATATTAAATAAATTATGAAAAAATAGAATAAATGGTTTATAAATCATATAAAAATGATTTAAGTGTTATAAAAATATTTTAAGTTATAAACAATAACTTTTGATATTTTTTCATGAAAATATTAATATTTTAATATTAAAAGCAATTATTGGATAATGGATTTAAGTGTTTAAAAATCATATAAATATTATTTTAAGGTATTAAAAAAACTCTGTAATATTATAAATATATTTTAATATTATGACATGTATTTCATTAATATTTGATAATAAATAAATATTAATGATAAAAGAAATTATGTGGTATTTAATTCATTTAAATACGTTTTTAATGATTTAAAATTCATGATAAATGGTAATAATTATTTAAAAATTATTACGAGCTTACGAAAAATATTTTGACTGTTATTAAAATTATCTGAGTTAATTGTTAAGTGTTAAGTCAGAGTTTAATTGAACTTAGACTCGATAAAAGTCCGACTAGACCGTCGGGATGTTAGAATTGTGTCGATTTCAACTCGGACCTAAATAGTCTGACCTGATACTAAGTTTTATGTGCTGAATAGACTAATAGGGTTATGTGTTATGTATTTAGGTTATTCTGTGTGTGTGTGTGTGTGTGTGTGTGTGTATATATATATATATATATATATATATATATATATATATTGTGATGATATTATTCTAATATTGGAGATCTATATTACTAATATTAGGTCTTCGGATAAAGCGATATAAATTGCGTAGCGGTAATCAACGGTTCATGCAAGTTTGTTTTACTTAACTCTACTAAGAGTGTTTCATTCGGATATGCTTATGGTTAATCATTGTTGATTGCCATGTATAATTTATACTCTGTACATATTACATGTATAAGTCAGGTATGAAAGGCTGATCACCTTCATTACCAGTTGGTTTCAGATATATTTGTTCATGTATAATACTTGTTCAGTCATAAACTTTTTCCTGGTAGTTCACAATTATATTGTTGAATTATAGTCAGCTTATTATTCAAACCCTTCAATCATGATATATCGTTATATTGTTGAATTTAAACTTGCTGGGCAATCCTTATGCTCACCCTTGCTATATCATGATAAAACATTGCAGATTAAGGTGAATGCGTCGGATACAAGGAAAGGTTAAAGACAGTTCCAGCTTTAGTATACGCGTGCAGTAGATTTGTACTTGTGTTGTATCTTATGTTATATGTTAGAAAAGTTATGAAATGTGTATTAAGTTAAGGTTACTCGACCTTGGGGAATAGTGAGTATATGTATTGTATAAACAATTTATGTTTATATCTTTCGCAAATAGTAATAGTTGTATAGAATGATCGAACCGAATCCGAGGTGATTTGGGACTTGGATTCGGGGCCCTCACAGTTGGTATCAGAGTTGTTGGTTATGAAGCTTAGGTAGGAATACCCGAGGATAATAACCGCAGTGATTAAGATAATTACTAACTCACATAGAGTTAGTTGGGTCAGTAAGATTCAAAGATGAATCTCGACCAGTTAGAAGATATAGAGTTCCCTAACTCTGATAATAAAAGTGGAATAGTAGTGAGAAATATATAGAGTCTAAAAGACTAAAAGTACAGTGATAGAAGATCGTAAAACAAAATGATTAAGACATAGAAATGAATCGTAATATATACGATGCGATCACCCCGTGATCTGATAAGGTGATAACAGGAAGAAGAGTCAATCTAATGATTGAAAAGTTACAGCAAAGTTTGCTGTGTGGCAGTTGTACTATGAAAACTCATAAAAGAGTTATGGATTATGAATACGAGTTAAATGAAATTCGTATTGAGAAGGGTGTTAGTGTTAGGTAGGAATTCAATTGAGGACTCATGTCGGCAGCTGAGTTGTATGATTCCTTGTATGGGCGGGGAATTGTACTTGGTGTAAAAACTACTTAGTTTCTGGCAATGATAATCATTAAAATGTTTGTGTCGCGCTATTTGCTATATGCATGTTAAGAGGGTGATTCCTTTCTCATGTGTATAACAGATAGATAGGTCATAAGTAGAGCATCTCAGGTTAAGAACGAGTTCTTAAAACTCGTACTTATGTGACATTCTTGATTCATAGTTATATGAAATGTTTATGAACCCCTCAGCGAACGGATGCCGAATGTCTAACTAGGACAAGTTCTTAAACTCGTATGATTGTGGCAAGTAAATGAACTCATAAGTGTGGTTTGACGAACTGGGTATAGTTGTGTGTAAACAGAATATTGAGGATAATAGGAACAGATAGATTGTTAAGCAAATAATTACTAGTGAAGAAATAAGTTTTCCAAAACTCCTAGCTATGCTAAAATTCAAAATTTTGACATCAAGCTAAATACGCACTATGTGCCTTTAAAATAAAATATGTAGACTCGTAATCATTTTTGAAACGGTTTAAAGTCTAGTCTATGGTACTTATTTCAGCTAGATGCAAATGATTTGAAATATCAAAATATATTTTATTTATCACTCATGTACCATGTAACCTGGTGCAAAGATGATAAAAAGGTGATGGAGTTGTAAATACAGGAATACTTAGTGCGAATCAGATCTAAAAATCACTGTTCCACTATTGTATGATGTGTTATGACAAAGTCATATAATGACGGCATCCTCAAACGGACTGTTAATACAGTACGGTATCATGACGTCATTCTCGAAAATGTTTTCAAAA
Organism: Panax notoginseng; assembly: GCA_016801055.1. Lineage (NCBI taxonomy): Eukaryota > Viridiplantae > Streptophyta > Magnoliopsida > Apiales > Araliaceae > Panax > Panax notoginseng. The sequence goes on from CM029019.1 coordinate 86,077,854, forward strand.
GTTTAATTTGCCAACGGGGTTTGACTACACCTAAATAATTCAATTGAATTGAATTATTGATATGGGTCTATGTTATTCGATTCAGCTAGACTAAAGTTTATGAAAACTCTAAGTGTTCATTGAAAGAAATTTCTCAAACCAAATTATTTTGGTGCGGAATCCTATGATAAGTTTGAGGTGAACAACCCTGAAAATGGGGATATACTAATTGGATAAAATATTCCAATCTAAGAACGCATATAGTCGTTCCGATTACTAAGGTACAATAGATTGATCATCTAAAGTCCCCGCATCAGCAGTTTACCTTCTTTGTGATTGTAAACATACTGTTAACCTTTGTACGGGGTAGAGTACCTTTTTCTTAATTGAAATAGGTAGCAGGTAGTAATACCTATAAACCTCAGTAGTTCATGGTCTATATGACCCCTCAGCACAATTTGAAAAGTTTTACTCTTGTGAGTGGTGTATTGGGTAGCATGTGATAATGTGTGTGAATGGTGTAAGCAGTATGGTGCATGGAGTATGGTGTAAGGTAAATTTTGAGGATGAAATTTTTAGAAGAAGGGGTGAATGTGACAACCTGAGAATTTTGAATATTTTAAAATTTTTATAAATTAATTTTAGGGTTCAAAATTAGAACCTAGACAGAAAATTAGAGTATGCGTTTGATATTTATAAGAATGAATTTTGAGGATTTTAAAATTCTGTGAATAATTTAGGTGAATTATTCAGGATTAAGAAATGCGTAACTATGTTCTGTGTATATGTGTACAGTATGTGGTTAAGGGTCAAGGGTTGACCAGATAATTGATATCTGTAACGAACCCTAAGTATATATTAAGAACGTCAACGTTCGGTTAGAAAATCCAAGTGTTTAATAAGAAACCCTAAAATCGGTTCTGGAAACCCTACTTTCAGTTCCAGGAATCCAAAATCCTAATTCGGTGCATGAAACCCTAAATCGGGAACTTAATGGCGTAAGTGTAAATAATTAAAAGATTAATTAGGGTTAATCTTAACAAATTGGTTAAAAACCCTAATTCCTAATTTGAAACCCTAATTTCGGTATTAAAAAACCTAATTTTATAATTAGGGAAAACTAAGTGTTAATTTAGTGATTTCATGTTAATTAGGAAACCTTAATCCTGATTTTCAAGTTATAGTAATTAGAAAGCCCTAATATAATTACAAAAATCTAATTTCTATTTTAAGAAAAATTAATTTTCTATTAGAAATCCTAATTAGTGGTTTGTAAACCCTATTGACCGATTTGACCTTAATTGCTGAATTAGCAATTTTAATTAGGATGTACTAATCCTAATTAGCAAGATTTAATTTGTGATTAAGAAATTTTTATATAATTAGTAAATCCTAACTATAATTTAGAAATATTAATTTTTTGTTTTTAAAACCTAAATTGGAAATTTTAGAAAATTAAATTTTGCAAAACCTAAGGGTTTCAAACCTTAAACCCTAAACTTTCTAAACCCTAAACCCTAAGGGTTTGGCTAATTGACTAGAATGCCATTAATATAAAATGCCAAATGTCTAGAATATCCTTTTTGTATTCTTTGTTTAGGTAGTGTACAAATCTTGCCAAAATAATGAGTAGGTGACCAAATATGTTGACCATGTGCTCTAAAACATAGGATATACCAGCCATCTTGCCCCTTGATCAGCCTCATTCAATGCATCATATCTTTTAAAATGAGAAAAGTAAGTAAAGTTATTCACTTTACTTGTCAAAATTGCCAAGACTTTCTCTCACTAGAAAATTCGAGATTTAGAGAGAGAGAAAGAGAGAAGTTAAGCCTTAATCATCTCTTAGCATTCCTATAACAGATTCATGGTCAGATTCCAAGATCTAAGCTAGAAAAAGGTATAAACCCTAAATTTTGAAAATCATGTGATCTTGTGTTAATGTTGTTGTTTGTTGTTTAAAGATGAGTTAGAAGGTGTCTTTTAGTGATCTGGGTTGTTAAACCCCAGATCCAAAACATCAAAGTCCACGAATCAAGCATTTTTGAAATCTGGAAATGACGAAGAAAGTGGCCAGACAGTTGAATGTCAGAGCCCTTAGATCTTTATGTGTTAGATGTTTTATATGTTTTATGCTTTAGATCTGTTCTATGCCATGTGGTCTACAATCTGAAATTGAAAACAGGGTCATAGCATGTCTGGATTTCATTTTATAGGTGGTCAAAAGGCGTTGACCGAGCACGATTTTTGGAAATCTAGGCAAACCCAGAAACCCAGAACGCCTGACAGCATTTTTGCAGGCGTTGATCTTGCTTGTCTGTTATGTTTTTGGTCACGTTGTTGTTTTGGTATTGTAGCCTGACATTCATATTACATATCTAAGCCATCAGAACCATCAGATCTATCACAGGATCAAAGATAATACCAGTTAAACAACCGTTGACCATCACGCCGTATGAAGATTCTAGGTAACCAAGATCTTCATCAGCCGATTTTTGGGGCGAGGTTTGACCAATCTCAATTGTTCATCTGTGCTGTTGCTAGACAGATTTAATGATATGTTATTGTATTATGACATCATTACTATAAGTATGGACTCATAAATCACATAAATCAGCCTTATAACTCAAGATCTAAGGACCTAAATATAGCACCTTATATTGTTCTTCATTTTCTGAAAAACCCAGAAATGAAGAACAGGCTTGTCAGACTTTTTGATTGATCATATCTCTCTGTTATTTTGTTGTATGACTCTAGAATCAGTTTGTTTGTGTAGTATGACATATCTACTACATGTGTAACACTTTAGATAACCTAGAATCAAGAAGACCAAGAATCTATTCACGGTCAAACCTACCTACTTGTTAACTACCATGGAGTTCTGGGTTCTTGCTCAAGAACACGAAGAACACCTATAGCAACGGTTCTGTCGCTATAGGGTCCTTTAGTGACAGTTTTAATTTCTAATTTCCAGAAATTATTCAATTAATTGAATTAAATAGATTTTAATTACTAAAAATACTTAAAAATTTCTGAAAATTTATTTTAAATTCTGAAAAATAGTTTTTAATTATTTTAAGTATATTTCATAAATATTTAATATTTTTGGAATATAAATGGTATTTAATTTATTTAATTACAAAATTAAATAAATTATTTAAAAATTGTTTTAATTCATGAAAAATCATGAAAAATAATCTTATGGTATTAGAAAATATTTTAAGTGACTTTTAATATTTTGTGATGAAATTGATTAATAAATTATTATTAATGATAATTAGTTTATTTAATAAATATATTAAATAAATTATGAAAAAATAGAATAAATGGTTTATAAATCATATAAAAATGATTTAAGTGTTATAAAAATATTTTAAGTTATAAACTATAACTTTTGATATTTTGTCATGAAAATATTAATATTTTAATATTAAAAGTAATTATTAGATAATGGATTTAAGTGTTTAAAAATCATATAAATATTATTTTAAGGTATTAAAAATACTTTATAATATTATAAATATATTCTAATATTATGACATGTATATCATTAATATTTGATAATAAATAAATATTAATGATAAAAAAAATTATGTGGTATTTAATTCATTTAAATACGTTTTTAATGATTTAAAATTCTTGATAAATGGTAATAATTATTTAAAAATTATTACGAGCTTACGAAAAATATTTTGACTGTTATTAAAATTATCTGAGTTAATTGTTAAGTGTTAAGTCAGAGTTTAATTGAACTTAGACTCGATAAAAGTCCGACTAGACCGTCGGGATGTTAGAATTGTGTCGGTTTCAACTCGGACCTAAATAGTCTGACTTGATACTAAGTTTTATGTGCTGAATAGACTGATAGGGTTATGTGTTATGTGTTTAAGTTATTCTGTGTGTGTATATATATATATATATATATATATATATATATATATATATATATATATATATATATATATATAATAGTATTATATTGTGATGATATTATTCTAATATTAGAGATCTATACTACTAATATTAGGTCTTCGGATAAAGCGATATAAATTGCGTAGCGGTAATCAACGGTTCAAGCAAGTTTGTTTTACTTAACTCTACTAAGAGTGTTTCATTCGGATATACTTATGGATAATCATTGCTGATTGCCATGTATAATTTGTACTCTGTACATATTGCATGTATAAGTCAGGTATGAAAGGCTGATCACCTTCATTACCAGTTGGGTTTAGATATATTTGTTCATGCATAATACTTGTTCAGTCATAAACTTGTTCCTGCTAGTTCACAATTTTATTGTTGAATTATAGCCAGCTTATTATTCTAACCCTTCAATCATGATATATCGTTATATTGTTGAATTTAAACTTGATGGGCAATCCTTATGCTCACCCTTGCTATATCATGATAAAACATTACAGATTAAGGCGAATGCGTCGGATACAAGGAAATGTTAAAGACAGTTCCAGCTTTAGTATACACGTGTAGTAGATTTGTACTTGTGTTGTATCTTATGTTATATGTTAGAAAAGTTATGAAATGTGATTTAAGTTAAGGTTACTCGACCTTGGAGAATAGTGAGTATATGTATTGTATAAACAATTTATGTTTATATCTTCCGCAAATAGTAATAGCTGTATAGAATGATCGAACCGGATCCGAGGTGATTTGGATCCTGGATTCGAGGCCCTCACACTGTCTGCTTGCATAGTCGAGTGATCACTGATGGATGTGGAAGCCCCGAAGCCACTATGCTTTTGATTGCCTTAATGATTAACTCGTGTATATGGACCCCGACGTCCACGTTCAGGCCCGTGAAAATAGCAAATAGGAGGATCGCCCTATCTTTGGTCACATCGCTCAAATGCAGGGTAGGAATCATATTAGCATAGATGAAGCTGAACCACACCTTCCCATAGCGACTGAGCGCTGAAGACGAGAAACTGGTCATTTTACCCGTGTAGTCGTTCTTTTACCATGAAGTCACGGGCTTACAAAGCCTCCAGATAATATCCTCTAAGTCATAGCTGCAGAGCCCCAGCTGCATATAATCATTGCCCGTATAGTTGGGCGTGGCAAACAGTGCATTGATGGCCTCACTACCAAACGCCACTAGCTTTCCCCTAACTTGGACAACTACGTCACCCTCGATATTAGCGTTGGCATAGAACTCCCGAACTACTGATACACTGGCTAACTCGGGTGGTTTTGGGAAGTGAATCTATTGGCAACCCGAAATCATGGCCAACAGCTCGCCATCCCCTTTGTTAGGCCTCAACCCCCGCTCTGGAATCAGATTTCTCCCAGCAAAGGAGCTCTTGTATCATTTCCAAGCCTCCTCACTCACAAATTTGGCTCCGTCCCAAGCCGTTGGTGGTGCGACGGATGATGATCCTCCCATGCTAAGGCATTGCCTCTTTTGTGCCATTTGAAAAATCGCAGCAATTTGTATGAGCACAAATAGGAAACTAAAGCACACACTCCCCCAAAATTTAATGCAAATAATCCTCAATGAAAGCCCAGTGAATCCAAGCCAAAACAGCCCCCAATTCAGTCAACTTCTTCTCTCAGGACTTTTATCAAACACCTAGAGTGCGCTCTGAATACTAAATTTTGACAGCCTTGGTTTGCAAGTGCTTTAACCCGATTTCCGTCAGTGGAAATCACCCAAACAAACAAGAAGACAAGGACAAACCCAACAATTTGATAAAGTTACTTTTCTAATTGAATGAAATTTCAACAAATACCTTGAGGAAAAAAAACTAAGGGAGAACTCATTTGGGGATTAACTCTGACAAATTGATGGAAGCTTCGATTTGTAATGGTGGATTTTGATTTACTAAAGATGCTCTGGCTTGTGCTAGGTAGAGGGTGGGAGGCTTTGTCGGAGAAAAAGAGATGATGTGTGGTGGCTACCGAGAAGTGTCGAGAGATATGGGCGAGAATGGTCACAACTGCTGGCTAAAAACTGCTTTTAATCAACAAAAACTCGCCGTCGTCGCCGCGGCGCAAGTTGTCCTTTGTTGATCGGCGCTGCGGCGCGAGTTAGCAGAAGCTGATCCATTTTATGGCGCCGCGGCGCGAGATGCTATGTAAATGGTGGCACCGCGGCGCGAGATGCCATTTCTAAAAAAAATTTAATTGCTATCTGCACATGCCAAGACAAGTATAACAGAAAGACACTTGAAGCAAAAATAAATTATTACTTACAATATAATAACTAACTACAAAGTAAACTAGATATAGGCAAACGAAAATAGATGAATTCTATACCGAGATGGGGGTGCCTCCCCGCCAAGAGCTTGTTTTAAAGTCGTCAGCTTGACTATACCGATGTCGTTCAATCCGGCTCATAAGCGAAAATGACCTTTTCATGCCGCCTATTAGTTAATTCTTTTGGATTCTTGGCAGACATGGATGATTGGTCATCCTCGTTCTCCTCATCCATCCAGTCATCATTCGGCACAAAGAATCGCTCGCCACTAAAATTATCCACTAATTCGCCTTGTTCATTAAATTGAAAGCGATCTTTGTGCACTATTGGGCCCTCACGGATTCCCACAGTTGGGAGCATGGTTTCAGATTGAAGATCAGTATGGACTATATAACCATTGTTTATCCTTGTGTCTCCAACTTCAGACTCCACCGGTTGGCTAGATTTCACTACGACGTCTCCCTCAATAATTGTGTGAGACTCACTGCATTTTCCTTGCGTATCCATCATGCAATGCTTTACTGCTTCATCGTCGAGATCAATTACTACCGGGAGATTGCCTTGCGGTGGATTTGTGATAGCGTTGACGAGTTTCCCCAATTGCTTCTCAAAGCTGTGCAATGCGGCTTCTTGGTTTGCCATCCGAACCTCATTTCTTTGAATAAAGTCGGTGAGAAGCTCCTCAAGCCGGTTCTCTTCTTCTCGTGTTGAGGTCTCATAAAAGCTCTCATTGGGTTGAGACGTCAACTCATAATGCGGCGGAGACTGATAGTCAAACTGAGAGGCATGATTCGGATCATAATAGTGCTCTTGACTAAAGTCCCATGAGTTTGGATAAACCTGGCAGTTTGGATGATAGGAGATCGGTTCAAAGTCAGCTCGTTCCTGACAGCAAGCGTTCTGAGTGGACTGACACTCGAGACTGTTAGAAAAGCTCAAGGCATTAGAAATTTGAAGTTGCAATTTCTCGAGTCCTTCTTCCGAGCTTGATTGTGTTGTCCCCTCATAAGGCCATTGATAACATTGATAGTCCATGATCTGTAAACTTAAAAACAAAAAGAAAGGAAGATCAAACAAATAAAAGAAGTAAATATATACACGTTCAAAGTAAGACTAAATTGATTTAAATCAATATTGCACAATATTAGAATAATAGTTCCCCGACAACGACACCAAAAACTTGTTGGTTGATTTAGCTATTGCCAAATCGCGTACAAGCATACGCGGCCCACGAGTAATATAAGTAAGTAAAGTGTCGTACCCACGAGGAACTATGACTAATATTTACCAAGTACCGACTTTGAATCGCTAAATTCTTATTCGAACAGCAGTAAATGGAAGTGTGATTAATCTAATTATACTAATTAATAAAGCAAGTAATTGGATAACGAATGGAAATCTAAGGAATTAAAGCTAAGGTCACAACTTCACCCCCACACAGGCATTCTGTCGAACACCTGGCACGTTATGTTTCATCAAACTAGCTACCCTATCTCTCTTTGGTCTTAATGGTCACGACAATTTGTCGACCGAAAACGTACATGTGCTAATGCACCTCTATCGAGGTATGCACAAACATATCCTCTCCAGATCCACCCTAAAGGGAATAGAACAGAAAAGAACGTCCAAGCTAGATGCAATCCTACATATGTCTATGAGAATCAATCATAACCAGGATTTAAGCATAAGTTCTCATTGAGGTCGCACGTGGCGCACAAAGATATGTCTATTCTACGTACAACTTATGTAGTCAAAATCCACAATCACATGCCAATATATTTAGGTGTAAATCTATAATTCTTCTGTCGATATCATGCAGATTACCAAAATCATCACTAATGTCTTAGCGAGAATCATGAAGCACAAATATATTAAACCAAATCATATGGTGCCAACCAAAGAGAAAAAGATAATCGATTCAAATAACAAAGGGATCCATTATAACCTTAGAGCAAATATTCAGTTCATAGCTATTAAACCCAATACGAGTAGCAACAAAGACAACACTTATGGAAGACTAAATTAGAGGAAATAAATGGATAAAAGAAACTCTGTCAAAGCCCCTTCAATCCCCATGCATTTCGCTCAAATCAAGCTTTCCAATCCGTGCCGCTCGTTGCTCTTGTGCTCCAAAGAAAGCCAAACTTCTCCCAAATCTATATATAATCTATATTTACAAAGAAAGGAACTAGAGAGAGAAATTACAAAAGAAAAGAGAAAAACTAATCTAAGCTAAGCTATGATAAAAATTCAGAGAGAGAGAGAAATGCAGTGCTCCTCTATGTTATATACTCCTCGTTCCTTTTGCTAGGCTAAAATCACTAGGCCTCTGCCTGGACACCGGAGGTGGGGCCGCAGCGCGGGCCACCAAGCTTTAGATGATGTTGCAGCGCCACATAGAAATCAGGGACACGGAGCTCGTGCTACTGCGCAAGCTTAATAAGCTTTAGTGGTGCCACGACGCAAAGATGATGTCAGCAAGGGTCAGGGAGTGTCGCTGTGGCGCGGCAATTAAGCCTGGAGTTGGCGCCGCGGCACGAGTGTAAGGAAAATTACCATTTTACCCCTTTAAGCTGGAAAAGCACTGTAAAGCTCTACAATACATCAGTTAAGCACAATAACACTATATTTATATAAAATGACATAAAAACTATGAATTCAGACAATTATTTAAGTTATTAAGTATCCGATTCGCAGGTATAAATCCCACTCATCAGATACGCAAGGAAAATACAGTGAGTCTCACACAGTTGTTGAGGGAGACGTCGTAGTGCAATCAGACCAACCTGCGGAGGCTAAGCTAGCAGAAGAGGGGATCACCAGTGGGTACACTGTCAAGACTGATCAACAACCAGAACCCACGCTCACGACTGTGGAAACCCGAGATGGCCCAATAGAGCACAAAGAACGCTTTCAATTTAATGAACAAGGCAAATTAGTTGATAATTCTAGTGGCGACCGATTCTTTGTGCCGAAAGATGACTCGATGGATGAGGAGAGCGAGGATGATCCATCATCCATGTCTGCCAAAAATCCAAAGGAACTGACGAATAGGCGGCATGAGAAGGTCATTTTCGCTTATGAGCCGGATTGAACGGCATCGGTATAGTCAAGCTGACGACTTTAAAACAAGCGTTTGGTAGGGAAGAACCCACATCTCGATATAAATTTTATTTGTTTTCTTTACTTATGTCTTTGTTTACCATGTGCCTGTTCGATTTAGCTGTTAACATGGCTGCCAGATTGTGCTTTAATGTTTTGTGTCTATCATGTGCAGGCATCATGTTTAGTATGATACACTGCATATTATAATAGTGTTTATTGAGTTTTTAAATAATACATATTTGTTCTATATAGTTTTTATTCTTGCCTTAGCATGTGCAGATAGCAGTTAGAAAAAAATCTCAGAAATTGGCATCTCGCGTCGCGGCACCACCAATTTGCACTACAAGCCGCGCCGCGGCACCGGCTTCGCGCCCCAGCTCCAGAATTCGTGTTGTAGCGTCAATGTTTAAATGCCCTCTCTCCCTCCTCCGCGCCGCAGCGCCAACAAACACTAGACAGATCGCGCTGCGGCACCATGAGTAAACCCAGTCACTACTAACTCGCGCCGCATCACCAGCCAACAAAGGCCAGGCCGCGTCGCGGCGCCGACAGAGAGTTTTTGAGTTTAAAAGTGTAGATTTTGGTCAGTTGCAAATCACTACACCCCTATTCTTCTCGGCAGTTTCAGCAACAAGTTCCTCACACCCCAACATCCTTAGTAATTGTTCGAGCAACACAACTGTGCAAACATTCCAGCCTTGTTTCTACCCCATAATTCATCATCGCTTCCCATAAGACCCCAAATCAGACAACAAAAAGCGGGCAGACTCAAACTAGGGTTTCTCACTCAAGGTAATTGGGGATTTTTATAAATTCTATTTTGATTTCAATTTGTGGGATTGTGTTGTTCTTCTTGTGTGTATTGGTGTGATTTCCTCTGCCGAAAATCTGGGTTGAGCATTTACAAACAAAGGTTATCCAAGTTGGGTTTGAGGAATGCACACAAGGTGTTCGACGAATTGCCTGAGAGAAAAGTTAACTGATTTGGGTCTGATTCGGCATTGCTACTACACTGGGTTTATTTGACCTAAGTTTGGGGGAATTTCGGCATTGCTGAGGGACTATTTCTGCATCAAGCCAACTAAATTTCTGAAATGGCACAAAAGCAACAACGCCTTAGCATGGGAGGATCATCGTACGCGACACCACCAACGGCTTGGGACGGAGCCAAATTTATGAGCGAGGAGGCTTGGAAACGATACAAGATCTCCTTTGTTGCGAGAAATCTGATTCCAGAACGGGGGTTGAGGCTTAACAAAGAGGGTAGCGAGTTGTTGGCCATGATTTTGGGTCGCCAATGGATTCATTTCACAAAACCACCCGGGTCAGCCAGTGTATCAGTGTTTCGGGAGTTCTATGCCAACGCCATTGCCTTTTTACGCTATTTTAAGCTGCTATTTAGCAAGGGTTATAGTTTTCATTATTTTTTTATTGTGGTTGATGACGAGCGTCAAGTATCTGTTCCTATCGCTTAGAGTCGTGTCAAGCATGTATGAGCTAGGGGTTGTTCAATTGATAAGTTTAGACTGTTATTGATCCGTCCTTCTTAGCACGCATCGACCAACTGTGTTAACTCGTTATTTTTTCGAATTTTGTTCACTCGTTTATTCCTTTGAGAATTTGTTCACTCTTATAAACTTTCATTTTTACAAGGTAATAAAAGGCTTAGACGTTTATACAGTTTTGGATCTTGGATTCTAGCATGTTGACATTTAAAAAAATTAATGAAATGAGAAAAAAAATAGAAAAGAAAAGTTTATATCGAAAGTTTTGCGGTGGGTTGAGATGGAGCGTAAAACACACTCGTCCATAAACGCAGGGCCGATATCGAGATGGAGCATAAAATGCACTCGCGTAATAATCTTCGTTTGTGTTATAAAATCTTAGTTGGCTTATGTTAATTGTGTGGCCTTTACTGCTCGAGTTATTAGATTCATAAAGGTGTTCTACACCTAGTGCCCTAAAGTCGTCTGGCTTGGGAGTCACTGATCAAAAGCTCATTCATGGGTAGTTCTGAATAGCATAAAGTAATTAAGTACTGTCCGTGTCAAATTTTACTGTCGTCATGCTAGAGTCTTTTGATCTTTTCCTGCATTTGCGTCTTATTCTTAATGCTTGTTGAATGTTTAAGTTGCGGAGTATGCTTATTAGTATTAGAAATCGACTGCGCGAACATACTTGAGCAATGATTAGTTAGGACGATTGGTCTCCACATACACACATAGAATGGATCGAATACAGTCTTATGCTTGAAATTGAATGAACTCTTATTCATACCTGTGTTTGCCCGATTCTCTGGGAGTAGTTATAATCAAGCTTTGAAGCCATGATGCTACTTTACTATTTTTGTTTTCTTTCGTGTTTGTTTTATTATTAGTGTTGTGTTAGTTAGTTTGCTCGAGGACAAGCAAAGACTTAAGTTTGAGGGTATTTGATGAGTGGGATTTATACCCGCGAATTGGATATTTTATGACTTAAATAGTTGTCTGTTCTCGTAGAGTTTATATATTTTTATATGATTATAGTGTTATTGTGCTTAACTGATATATTGCAGAGCTTTACAGTGCTTTTCCAGCTGAAAGGGACAAAACGGGCATTTCCCTTACACTCACGTCGCGGCGCCAACTCCAAGCTTAATTGCCGCGCCGCAGCGCCACCCCATGGTCCTTGCTGACATCACCTTCACGTCGCGGCGCCACTAAAGCTTATTAAGCTCGCGCTGCAGTGCGAGCTCCATGTCCCTAATTTTTATGTGGCGCTGCAGCGTCATCTAAAGCTTGGTGGCCCGCGCCGCGGCGCCACCTCCGGTGCTCAGGCAGAGACCAAGTGATTTTGACCTAGTAAAAGGAAGGAGGAGTATATAACATGGAGGCAGCACTTCTTTTCTCTCTCTCTCTGATGTTTATCATATAGCTTAGCTTAGTATTTAGTTTTTCTTTATAATTTCTCTTTCTTTCTCTTAGTTGATGTTTGTAAATATAGATTAGGTAGATTTAGGGAGAAGTTTGGCTTTTCTTTGGAGCACAAGAGCAACGAGCGACACGGATTGAAAAGCTTGAAAGGAGCAAAATACGTGGGGATTGAAGGGGCTTTGACAGAGTTTCTTCTATCCATTTATTTCCTCTAATTGTGTATTCTATAAATGTTGTCTTATTTGCTACTTGTATTTAGTTTATTAACTATGAACTGAATATTGGCTCTAAGGTTATAATGGATCCCTTTGTTATTTGAATTGACAGTCTTTATCTCTTTGATTGGCACTATATGATTTGGTTTAATATATTTGTGCTTTATGATTCTTGCTAAGACATTACTGATGATTTTGGTAATCTACATGATATCGACAGAAGAATTGTAGATTTACACCTAAATATATTACCATGTGAATGTGGTTTTCGACTGCATAAGTTGTGCGTAGAATAGACATATCTCTGTGCGCCACGTGCGACCTGATAGAGAACTTATGCTTAAATCCTTATTATGATTAATTCGCATAGACATATGTAGGATTATATTTATCTTGGGTGTCCTTTTCTGTTCTATTCCCTTTAGGGTGGATCTAGAGAGGATATGTTTGTGCATACTTCGACAGAGGTGCATAGGCACCTATGTGATCTCGGTCAACAAATTGTCGTGACCATTAAGACCAAAGAGAGAAAGGGTAGCTAGTTTGATGAAACATAACACGCCAGGTGTTCGACAGAATGCCTTTGTGGGGGTGAAGTTATGCATTTAGCTTGTAATTCCATAGATTTCCATTCGTTATCCATTTACTTGCTTTGTTAATTAGTATAACTAGATTAATCACACTTCCATTTACTGCTGTTCGAATAAGACTTTAGCGATAAATAATCGGTACTTGGTAAATATTAGTCATAGTTCCTCGTGAGTACGACACACTTCTTATCACTGTATTACTTATTAGACCGCGTATACTTGCGCGTGTTTAGTGATCGATATTCCGACCAACACGGTACCCAAATTCTTCTTTCAAATCTCAGTATTCCTTCATTATCCATCTTGAATCTTGGTTCGGTTCCTTCAGATATCTTCTTTTTCACCTTTTGACATTCTTCATCCTGAAGTTGAGCCTCCTTAACTTTATCCAGTAGGATTGTACCAGATTGATTCTGGAACAACTTCTCATCAATTTCTATAGGATACTTCACTTCCAATTCTAACTTCTCCATAGCTGAAATTAGCTCCTTCTGAGCGGTCAACATCATCAATTTATCCCGATCCTTTCTACTTAAGGTGTCGTTAACCACATTTGCCTTACTCGGATGGTATAAAATCTTGCAGTCATAGTCCTTAATTAACTCCAGCCACCTTCTTTGGCGCATATTCAAGTCCTTTTGTGTAAAAATATATTTTAGACTCTTGTGATATGTATATATTTCACACTTTTCCCGTAGAGATAGTGCCTCCAGATTTTCAAGGCAAAAACCACTGCAGCTAACTCCAAGTCGTGGGTCGCATACCCTTTCTCATAATCTTCCAATTATTGTGACGCATACGCAATTACTCTGCCGTTTTGAATAAGCACACAGCCAAGTTCTTTATGTGACGCATCACTGTAAACAACAAAATTTCCTGTATCATCCGGAAGAAACAACACAGGTGCTGTACTCAACCTCTTCTTCAATTCTTGAATGCTTTCCTCACACTTCTCCGTCCAAACAAATTTCATAGCTTTTCGAGTCAAATTCGTTCACGGAGTTGCGATCTTGGAAAAGTCTTGAATGAATCTTCAGCAATATACTGCCAGTCCAAGAAAACTTTGTACTTTAGACGGCGTTCTCGGCTGATCCAAATTTATCACGGCTTCGACTTTGGATGGATCTACCGAATTTCTGTCTTTATCAATCACATGCCCAAGAAATTGTACCCGCTCGATCCAAAATTCTCATTTCGAAAACTTGGCATACAACTGTTAGGTTTGTAATATTCATGAACGCAATCAAATTGCAAAAATAAGCGGAAACGTGGAAAATCAGAGTTTTAAAATTTTACAAACCTTATACCCGGATCTCCCTTTATGCACAATTATTTATTAAACAAAAAAGAAAGAACAAGAATCATACTCTTGAAGATCCGAGCTTCCTCAGGAACAAGTTCACCTCCAATCTTCTTCGCGTACAACTTGAATCCACCGGGTTTGGTTCCTTCCTTCGATCAACGTTAGCCACCTAAGTGTTTCGCCTCTAGAGGTGATCCACCAAGAAAAATAAAGATTCAAGAAGATGAGTGTTTGGCAAATTCTTAGTTTCTCTATCTCTCATAGAAAAGGAGCGTACTCTCCAACAATAAGAATTACGTATTCACGTGTTGTAAAAGTCTCAATAACCTTCATCCATAATAAGACTCATCTTATTTATAGATGTAGGCAACCCTCCTTAACAATTAAGGAATTGGATTTTATTTTAATTAATTAAACTCCTTTAATTAATTAGGCTCCTAATCTTATTAGGAATAATTAATTAAACTCTTTTAATTAATTAGCTTCCTAATATTATTAGGATATATAAGAGTACTTTTATTAATTAATTCTCAAACTCCTTTAGAAATTAAATAATAATAATAGTAATAATAATAATAAGACTCCTCTTATTAATTTATATTTAATATTTCTAAAATATTAAATAATAAATATTAAGCTATTTAATTTATTCCATCACCATAGATTAAATTAAATATACTTAACTTATTATTACGATTATGCCATTAACTTCTTAAATAATTATTCTTCCTTTTATGTTGTGACCCTTTAGGTTCTCCATATTAAACCGGTTGTGAATAAATCAATTAGAACAATTCTAATCTTATTTAAATAAATAAATTAAACAAATAATTTATTTAAATAAATAATATTTATTCTACAATAGGGATAAGCCTCCCTAGCGATCAACGACTTTCCAGATAATATAGATTTCAACATTAATCATAAAAGAACCTTTGAGTTAATAGTTACCGTACAATTCAATCTTTCCACCATACAATGTCCCAATTAAATATAAGACATGGAATTACTGTCCAGTCTTATTTTATTTAATTATATGTATTTCGACTCTTAAATACACAACTCTAAATAATGTAAATTAGAAACTCCTTTTTAATTTCATTCTGCCTTGGCCAAGGACTATTGGGTTGTCATTTATCGAATCACATAGGACATTTCTCTTGTTTTACTAGAAGTGGTAGATCATTTATTGATCATACATTATCTCCATGTACAACTTATTATACCCAGGCATACCATTTGATATACCCTAAGGGTCTTAAGGAATAAGTCAAAGTATAACTCATCATACATAAGATACTATGATGATCTCAAATCCAAGGATCACTTGTACTACTATCACTACAGAAATTTCTATTGACAGGCAAGTAAAACTCCATTAGGTATTCCTTAGCGAGCAACGTTCAGTGAACTTATTCTCTAATAAGCATATACATACTTGTTTTAGTGTCTCCACACAAATGATCATGAGATCAATCATCCTCATCCAATGAGCAAGCAACGTATGTACCAATCTATCCAGATTCACTAATCCCCAATTTAGTAATTCAACGATTGGGAACTATTTTAGTTTTAAGCTTTCTAAGAATTTAGATCTCATTAGAATGATCATCATCATTATTCTAAAAGCATTGCTTAAAACTATGGGTTTATCACATATTATAAAACAGCATCATGTAGATAATTAAAAGCCTTTAATAAATTAATATTTTTTATTAATAAATGAATAAGATTGTTACAAAGTATATGTTTTATCATCAAACATGATTGGCTTGTGTGCATACTACTTTCAATCTCCCACTGGCACTAAAGCTAATCGTCATAGTATCTCATACCCTTCTTCTCTAAGTGACGATTATCCTGCTGTTGGATAAGCTTCAGTTAATGGATATGTAATGTTATTCTTGAGAGTTCACTATCTCTATAGTGATTTTCCATCTTTCAATGATTCTTATAATCAAATGAAAGTGCCACAACACATGCTTAGATCCAAGATGAGACGTAGAAACTATTCCTAGTTCTGTAATGAACTTTTATCCAAACAATCAATTTGTAGCTTCATTTATAGATATATACTTTATCTTTATCACTAAACCAACAACTCTTTGATGTTTGGAACCTTTCCAATATCACTGCACCACCGTTCAAGGTAACGCTTTACCTTAAAGTGGATTTTCTTTCGTCTTGGTTTCTCTGAAAAAACTCGAGTTTGTTAAGCCCTTTAGCATTAATTCAGACCCACCATGAATATGATCACATCCTTAGTGTCGGTTATGTACTTTAAGATGTTTTTCACTGACTCATATTGAACTTCTCCAGAATATGGCTGATCAATATCGGGTCTCGTACATTTCATTGCATACATGATAGTTACTCATGCGATCTCTCTTTTCTAGAGTCTTTGGGGACTATTAAGAGAGATATATTCCGTGGCTCATCAACATGAGACATCTCTTGTAGTTTGTCATGCTAAATGACTTTAGCATCAAATGAATATACGTTCCTTGGGTTAAGTTGAGCATCCTCTTAAATCTATATATATATATATATATATATATATATATATATATATATATATATATATATATATATATATATATATATATTTGTATCCCCAATAACGATACGCTTCCCAAATCATTCGTGGAGGAATGTTTAGACAACTTTATCTTTACTAATTGTAGCATTCTATGTCATTTCTTATCCGTAGTATATCAACATATAATACTAGGAATGTCACGACGCTCCCACTGACCCTTTTGTACACACTAGGTTCATTCTTATTTTTGATAAAATCAAACTCTTTTGATTATTTCATCAAAATGAATGTTCAATTTTTTAGAAACTTGATTCATTTCTCTGAGTGTCTACAACTTTTACCTCATCGTATGTAACTGGTTCATCATCTTCTATGATTTGTACCTCATCATCATCATCTATGATGAATCCATACCTCCTAGGTATCTTCGGTACTATTCCAGATTTTTACGATTCGGTTGTGGTACAATAGGTTTATCTACAGGTTCCTCTTATTTGACTTATAGTGTTTTGTGGTTCTTGAACTCTTCAAGATCTATTATCCTCCCACTAGCCCCTTCAATGATAAACATCTTTATCTTAGAAGGCAGTGTATTTCGCAATAAACACCTGTTGCTAAGTAGGATTATAGAACATATATCCTAAACTTACTTTAGGATGTCCCACAAATCTGTACTTGTTAAATCTTGTCCCAAGCTTATCATTTGAAACCTTTTTACATAAGCCGGACAACCCATTATCTTAACATACTTAAGATTAGGAATCCTTCCTGTCCATAACTTTTATGGAGTCTTGGGGCCGCCATTTCTAGGACATTATCCCAGAAGGATACTGGTATGTCGGTAAAATTATTATGGACCGTACCATGTCCAATAAGGTACGATTTTTTTTTACATACATCAATCAATTATTACGTATCAGGAGGTGTCCATTATGAGAAAACCATTTGAGATGATTTAGAAACTTATTGCACAAGTATTTCTTCCTTGATCTAATCAAAGAATCTTAATACTTTGTTAATTTGTTTCACTTCTAAATTCTTTGAACCTTTCAAATAATTCACACTTGTATTTCATCAAATACACACATTCAACTCTTTGAATCATCGTCTCTTTTTATTATACTAGTTTGTTCAATTTATAAAATAACTTTTCATGTAAGTCAAGTATAGAAAATCTATTAAGTAATATTCCAGTTCTATAAAAAATATTATTATTATAAATAGAACAACAATTGTTCTTAAATATAATACCAAAGATTTCATTGTCCAACAACAAAATAGAAATAATGTTTCTAACGAGAGCTAGAATACAATAACAACTTATTGACTTAATAGATTTGCCCGTAGACAATGTTAAACTATAAGTTTCTATGGCTAATGCAGTAATCTTTGTTTCATTTCCCACACATATGATTACTTATCCTTGTTTAGCTTTCTACTTCTGCTTGGTCCCTTCATAAATCTATATTTATGATAACCAAAGTCGATATCCAATACCCAAGTAGAAACTTGACTTAAAGAAAAATTTATTTTAAATCTTGAACAAAATTATATTTGTAATCGAAACTTCACTAAGATTCTTCTGGTTAGCCTCTGCAAGATACTTCTCGCAGTTTCTTTCCAGTGTCCAGACTTATTGCAGTGAAAGCAAACTCCTTTACTATCCGTATCAGTTTTGTTCTTATTATCCTTTGTTTTTGCCTTTTTATTTACCTTCTTTGAATCGTTCTTCTTTTTAGAAGATCCTTTGGCCCCTACCAGTAAGACATGGTCTTTCTTGGTTGGAAAGTGACTCTCAACATTTTTCAACATGTTAAGCAAATCAGCAAGGCTGATATCTAGCTTGTTCATATAAAAAATTCACAACAATTGTGAAAGGAGTCTAGGAATGAGTGCAAGATCAAATCTTGGCTCAACTCTCCATCCATGACAAAATTTGTTATCCTAATTGATCGATCAAATTAATTATGTTAAGGACTTTTATCTGTACTGTAGTGTCATCGGTTATTCTAGATCAGAAGAGCTCCTTAGATATCTGATATCTATCAATCCTACTTTCCTCACCATCAACTACTTGACGTGCAGGAGTATAGTAGGAGTATCTATAGTTTCAGGCTGACGCTGAAGCTCATTACTCATGGATGCTAGCATGATGCATTAAGCCAACTGTGCATCATCTTACCACTTTCTAAAAGTAGCAATCTCTTCCTTAGAGGCATTGTCTGCAACCATTGCAGGGATAAGCGTATTAAGGACATAAGATAGCTTTTCAGCCATGAGAACTTTTCTCAATTTTCTTAACCAATCCATTTAATATGGTCCGGTTAAATAGCATCTAACATACTTCGCAGTGAAAGTAATTTAGACATTGTAAAATTTTATAAATGAATTTGTAATTAACAACATTTTAGCATATATTCTTTTATTAATTACCAAAATAAATTAGGTCTTGTTTTAAATTGATATCTCCCACTATTTTCTTCAAACTATATTATCCTCAATATATATAGTTCGGCAATATCTAATTAAAGATATGCTAGTGAGAATAAGGATCCCATTTCAAATGTATATAGTCTTGTGTGTGCACAATAAACTATATATAAATAAATAGGTAGACAACTCTTGTCAATTACATCAACTATATAACTCCTTGTATTTTACCTCTTAAATCATAATGGTCAAGTGTGTGCACATCTGAACTAAAATTATTTAAATTAAGTCAGACCTAGCATTTCTATAAAAGTGAAGAGAAAACTACAGCCCTTGTGTGTGCACAACAAAGTAGTAATGTTCAATTCCTTATAAACATCATATGTAATAAAAATAACATCTTAAATATTTAATATTTATCTTGTGTATGCACAACAAACTATTTTATTTTAATCAAAATCTTTAATCAAAATAAACTTATTTATTTTAATTAATTATGGAATCCAATTCTAAGTAAAAAAAACTCTTTTATTAAAGGAAACACATATTCTTTTCCTATTCACAAATAAACTCCTTTATTTTGAATAATATGAAATCTTATTTCATATCTAAATAAACTATTTATTTAAGGAAATATGGATTCACTTTCCTATTCACAAATAAACTTCTTTATTTTAGGAAATATAGAATTCAATTTCAACTCCAATTAGTTATCATGGAATCCAATTCTAACTCTAATTAGTTATCATGAAATTCTAATATTAAAATTAAAATAAACCTTTTTATTTTAAGATTAAAATAAATTTTTTATTTTAAGATCAAAATAAAAAAAAATATTTTAATTATAAAATAATTAAGAATATATATTATATATACATAACATATATATTACGGTAATATATATAATATATATATTGTAATATTACGAAACTGATAAGTAATTCGCCACTTGGAAAAACATGTTAAAATGATTATGGGGAAATCATACATCAGGAGACCTTTTAAAAAGCAACAGGATTAACCTTTTATAATATATATATATATATATATATATATATATATATATATATATATATATATATATATACACACACACACACACACACACACACACACACATAATATTTCGTTATACATATATCACAAGGGTGATTCTTTTAAAAGTTACAGGTGCTTCTTTAAAAGTATCATGTGATCCTGAACCAAAGTTCAGAACTTTTCGTGATTCCACCAGAATGTACGACAGCCACGCACATCACGAAATAACAAAACAGTTTTCGGAAGATAAAAAAATAAAAAAAAATCGGCTCTTTTTTTATATATATATTTTATTTTAAATTTTATACAATAAATAATGCCCAATCAAATTGTTCTAAACACATATCAACATACATATCAAATCTGAATAATTAATAATTCGCATAAAGGTTTGGCTTTGATGCCACTGTTAGGTTTGTAATATTCATGAACGCAATCAAATTGCAAAAATAAGCGAAAACGTGAAAAATCAAAGTTTTAAAATTTTACAAACCTTATACTCAGATCTCCCTTTATGCACAATTATTAATTAAACGAAAAAGAAAGAACAAGAATTATACCCTTGAAGATCCGAGCTTCCTCCGGTACAAGTTCATCTCCAATCCTTTTCGTGTTTAACTTGAATCCACCGGGTTTGGTTCCTTCCTTTGAACAACGTTAGCCACCCAAGTGTTTGGCCTCTAGAGGTGATCCACCAAGAAAGAATAAAAATTCAAGAAGATGGGTGTTTGGCAAAACCCTAGTTTTTCTATCTCTCATAGAAAAGGAGCGTACTCTCCAACAATTAGAATTACGTATTCACGTGTTGTGAAAGTCTCAACAACCTTCATCCATAATAAGACTCATCTTATTTATAGATGTAGGCAACCTCCTTAATAATTAAGGAATTGAGTTTTATTTTAATTAATTAAACTCCTTTAATTAATTAGGCTCCTAATCTTATTAGGAATAATTAATTAAACTCTTTTAATTAATTAGCTTCCTAATATTATTAGGATATATGAGAGTACTTTTATTAATTACTTCTCAGACTCTTTTAGGAATTAAATAATAATAATAGTAATAATAATAATAAGACTCCTCTTATTAATTTATATTTAATATTTCTAAAATATTAAGCTATTTAATTTATTTTATTACCATAGATTAAATTAAATATACATAACTTATTATTACGATTATGCCATTAACTTCTTAAATAATTATTCTTCCTTTTATGCTGTGACCCTTTATGTTCTCCATATTAAACCGGTTGTGAATAAATCAATTAGAACAATTCTAATCTTATTTAAATAAATAAATTAAACAATTAATTTATTTAAATAAATAATATTTATTCTACAATAGGGATAAACCTCCCTAGCGATTAACGACTTTTCAGATAATATAGATTTCAACATTAATCATAAAAGAACCTTTGAGTTAATAGTTACCGTACAATTCAATCCTTCCACCATACAATGTCCCAATTAAATATAAGACATGGAATTACTGTCAAATCTTATTTTATTTAATTATATGTATTTCGACTCTTAAATACACAACTCTAAATAATGTAAATTAGAAACTCCTTTTTACTTTCATTCTGCCTTGGCCAAGAACTATTGGGTTGTCATTTATCGAATCACATAGGACATTTCTCTTCTTTTACTAGAAGAGGTAGATTCTTTATTGATCATACATTATCTCCATGTACAACTTATTATACCGAAGCATATCCTTTGATATACCATAAGGGTCTTAAGGAATAAGTCAAAGTATAACTCATCATACACAAGATACTATGATGATCTCAAGTCCAAGGATCACTTGTACTACTATCACTACAGAAATTCCTATTGACAGGCAAGTAAAACTCCATTAGGTATTCCTTAGTGAGCCACATTCAGTGAACTTATTCTCTAATAAGAACCTACATACTTGCTTTAGTGTCTCCATACAAATGATCATGAGATCAATCATCCTCATTCAATGAGCAAGCAACGTATGTATCAATCTATCCGGATTCACTAATCCCCAATTTAGTAATCCAACGATTGGGAACTATTTTAGTTTTAAGCTTTCTAAGAATTTAGATCTCATTAGAATGATCATCATCATTATTTTAAAAGCATAGCTTAAAACTATGTGTTTATCACATATTATAAAGCAACATCATGTAGATAATTAAAAGCCTTTAATAAATTAATATTTTTTTATTAATAATTAAATAAGATTGTTACAAAGTATATGCTTTATCATCAAACATGATTGGCTTGTGTGCATACTACTTTCAACAACTTCTCCCTTCTTAAAGCCTCTAACGTTAATTTTAAATGCTCCTCATGTTCTTCCTTAGTTTTCGAATATACCAAAATATCATCTATAAATACCACTACGAATTTGTCCAAAAACGGCTTGAACACACCATTCATTAAGCCCATAAATGTTGTAGGAGTGTGTTGTTGAGAATTGAGATCAATCCGAAGTTAAGAATCAAGGAGTATCAATTTAAGCATTCAAGAAGGTAATGTTCATATGTGTATTCTTAATTTCAAGTTTTACAAATTCTTAGAATTAACATAAAGTACTTGTTAATTAGTTTGGCAATTAATGTCTTTATGTTATCTGAGTTTCATGTGTGATGTGGAGTCCTTATGGTTGGTCTGAACATGCTTATTTGAAAGAAATTCATGTAATGGTTTGAGCTTTGCCGAAGCAGAGCCATTTCTGGAGTTATCCAGGAAGGGCGCAGATGTGCCCGTCCTACAATTCAACACGGTGTAGCTATGTCGTGCACATGATAAAATGCTGCTTTTTGTTGTAATGTGATCCTTCTAGCATGTTATTTTGACTTAGTTATGCATAAAAATGGGTCTGACATGTGGTCGAGAGTCCTTTTTATACCATGAGTTTCTAGTTGCATTAAAGGTATATTTTCTAAAAGTAACTTAGAGTTTTGAAAATGAAGTTTGATGGAACTTATGATATTTTATTTATGACTTTTAACATATGCATATTGCTGAGTTATGTGAACAAATGAGCATGAAAGGTAGTTTAAAGTTGCTTTACTTGCTTTAGCTTTGAGTTAGAATGACTTTTAAAGAAAAGTTGAAAGATTTGGAACTAATATCCATGAATATCGTGTTGGTCATATTGTAACAACCCGATCTTTTCTATATAAATAAATAAGAAATTTTGCGTATAAAATTTTTTAATTATTATTTTAAAGATGAGGATTTGTACAAGATAATGTGTATATGTATTTATGTGGTAAATAAAAATATATTTATTACATAAATGTTTACAAATAATTTTATTTTAGAATTATTGATTTTTATAAAGTATATTCTTATAATAATTAATTATAGTAGAAATGTTTTTATTAATTATTTTTCATGAAAATATAATTATATATTATTTAAATAATATATGAAATGATTTTTAGAATAATTTTGATAATTATTCTATTATATGAATTTTAGTATATATTATTAAATTAAGTATTTTACCTTAATTATTAAGGTTAAATATGGAAGGATAAATCAGATATGGAATTCAAACCCTAATTTCGGATTTTTATCAAGGAATGAGAATAATAATATAATATTAATTATATTTTGATTTTTCAGTTCTATAAATATGTACACTATGTACGTATTGATAATGGTTGGTCAATTATGGTGTATAATATCAAAACCCTAGCATTAATTTATTTAACCCAATTTTTAAATATAAATGGAAAATTCAAGACTGTTATATAACTGTGTTATATGATTTATGTTGTGTACTAAATGATTAATTAGGTAAACCCTAATTAAAATCTAGAAACCCTAATTAATATTTAGAAAATCCCTAATTATAAAACCCTAATTTGAAACCTAAATTGGAGTTTGTGATCAGTCAGAAATTATGTTAATGTGATTAATATCATGTATAGTAGGTTTTATTGCTAATTATGAAAAATCTATTTAGTATTTTAAAACCCTAATTAACATTTTGATATATTAATATTTAAAAACCCTAATTTATATATTAGGTAACCCTAATTAGTAATTATAAAATTTAATTACTAATTGTAAACCCTAATTGCTAAATTAGCAAGGTTGACGATAATTATTATATTTTAACCCTAATGTTCCTGTATAAAGTAATTAGAAAACTAATTTAATTAATGAATCCCTAATTTCCATTTTAGAAACTAAAATTTATTTAAATTTTTCTTGTGTGTGCAAACCCTAAATTAGAAATCTTACATGTGATTTGTGCTAAACTTTAGGGTTAAATCCTAAGGGTCAAACCCTAAGGGTTTGCCAAATGACAAGAACGCCATTAAATTAGAAAATCAAAAGACCAAATTACCCCTTGCATTATTGAAGTATAACAAGTAGGTTTTGACAATATGAGGAGTTGGTGACCTAATGTGTAAAATCTTAACTTTTTGAATAAAGATGAATTTTCTACAAATATTATTTTTGAATATTATGGAGTAAAATTGATATAATGTTATAGTTGGGGATAATATTTATAAATTCTACAAAGTAAGTAAGTTGTTATAAAATATTCGTTTGGTCGGGAAATATTCGTTTTGTCAGGAAATATCTGTACGACGGTACAATCATTGGTGGACCCCACAACGAAATTATTGTCGGATTGAGAAAACGACAAAAATATTTTATTAAAAAATAACTGCGGAAGTTTTACCGTTGATACTGTTGAACTACTCGGTAGTAAAAGTACAGTAATACGTGTGGTTGTATAATAGCACACAATATTGATTATTAATGCTTAAGTGAGAAGTCACTCAGTTTGATTCAATTATTGTCAATTAATAATATGAATTATTTAGCGATAATGAAGTTTTATTTTATTCGTATTATTAACGTAATAAAACAGAAACATCTTTTTATATAAAACAGAATACTTTATTAAAGTTATTCTATAAATAGAATATATTATATTTTATTTAAAAGATTTTTCTTTAAATATGGACCGTCAGATTAAAGTAAATCAATCTGGACCGTTCATGGATTAGTTACTATGCATTCCATTTTCCTATAAATAGAAGCTCATTCCTTCATTATTTTCTTACGAATTCACTGAACTCTAGAGAGAGAAACTATAGAGAGAAAGAAGAAAAGTATTCTGCTACTTAACTACTTCTTTATTTCAGTTCTTCTTTAAAACGGTAAAGGATATTATTTGTTATACTTGTAAGGGATATTATTTGTTGTACTTGTAAGGGGCATTATTTCTTTTGTATTCATGAAGAGAACTTCTGTTATTCCATTATTTATTATTCTGTTGGAATAACATGTACACGCAGTCTACCCTATACTTGGTGACATTCTTCTATTATTCTGTTGGAACATCCTGTATGTGTGTTTTACACCGGACCTGATTCCATCTTTAATATTATTCTATTGGAACATCCTGTCTGTGTATTTTACACCGGACCTGGTTCCATCTTTATTATTATTCTGTTGGAACATACTGTCTGTGTGTTTTACACCGGATCTGGTTTCGTCTTTATTATTATTCTGTTGGAATATCCTGTCTGTGCGTTTTACGCCGGACCTGGTTCCGTTATTTATTATTCTGTTAGAATAACCTGTCTGTGCGGTCTATCGCATGCATGGTGATTTC
Source organism: Panax notoginseng (assembly GCA_016801055.1). Taxonomy (NCBI): domain Eukaryota; kingdom Viridiplantae; phylum Streptophyta; class Magnoliopsida; order Apiales; family Araliaceae; genus Panax; species Panax notoginseng. The sequence goes on from CM029019.1 coordinate 86,103,804, forward strand.
TTTTGTTATTCTATTCTTTATTATACTCAATTGGTTAAAACTTTGACTTCTATACTCCATGAAATTAGTGGAATATCTTTGATATTTGCGCTTCATCTAGTATCTTTTCATGGAAATATTCTTCTAAGAATTCTTGAATTTTACTCCACAAAGCAGTATCATATTGACAATTTAGACGTTGTTAATTTTTGGATAAATTAATTCTTAAACTTGTTTTATTGAATTCTTATATCATTGTCATCATCCTCATGTTTATAAAATGTTAAAAGTCATCTGTGGCCTGTAGTGCATAGATGGACTTGGTATGATTATGACCAGGGATTATTCGGTATAATCATGACCGTAATATTACAAATGATGTGATAAAAGTCTTCATTGGCCCGTAGTGCATTGATGGAAATGAGCTCACCCTTTCTTTCACTATTCTCTTCAGGAAATGAGAATATAGCTGGGACGATTCGGGGAACGGAGTGATGGACCAGATGATAGTTTTAGTAGTCCTCACTATTCTGTTAAATAGTGTGACAATAATTGTAATGAGGACTCCTTTTGAGTTTGTATAATCTCTAGTAGACAATAATTGTATTCAAACTCACAGTTATGTTTTATCGTATTGTACACGACAGTTGTATAATTAAGTTTTATTTGAATTCTGTACCATGTATCTGACGACCCAAGATGGGTGATGTATACCTAATTTTGGGGGCGTCACAGTTGGTATCAGAGCTTAGGGATATGATCCCTGGCTGAGATGTGAAATAAGAACTAAGAGGGGAGAGACAGGGAATTCATTCGCTAGTATGACCTACCTAAGTTTACTTGTTATTTAATTTGTCGGTCAGAGTATAGAGATAATATGTGATATGTTAATTAACCCTTGTTTTGTGGCAGTATTTAAAAATGACATCTGAAAATGTTGAGATAACTAATGGAGCACAGAAGACCGTTGAGTCTACACAGATCAATAATCAGGACAATGTGCAACAGGATGGCGATAATCCTCCTATAAACAACAACACTGATCAATTGACGAACGACGGTACGTTTAGAAGTTTTTTAGAATTCATGCAACACTAGGTGAAGGCGGCTCCTGTTCATAATACAGGTAAAAATAATGGCAACCCACGGTTGGTCACCGCTGAGCAATTCAAGGAGCTGGGACCACCGGAGTTTTTGGGAAAGCCAGAACCACTTAAGGCGAAGACGTGGTTAAAGCAGATCACCAAGATATTTAATGTCTTGGGATACTTCGAGGAGCAAAAGGTTCCCTTTGCCACCTTTATGTTGCGTGAAGAGGCAGATCATTGGTGAGAATCTGTAAAACGTACCCAGCCTGACGCACTCAAGATGTCTTGGGAGAAGTTCTAAGAGCTGTTCAATGACAAGTACTTTCTCGAAAGCATTCGTCACATGAAGGAGGTTGAATTTATCAAGTTGGAGCAAAACAACATGACCGCGTCGCAGTACGAAGCTAAGTTTGCCGAGTTGTCCCGATTTGCGTCCCACTTGGTTGATAATGAAGAGATAATGACTCGGATGTTTTTAAGAGGTTTGAAGCCGGAGATACGTCAATATCTTATTTCTCATAAATTGTGTTTATATTCAGATATTTTAAATAGGGCTCAGTTAGTGGAGCGCGATAACGAGTCAACGCAACCAAAAGAGAGCAGCTGGCAAAATGATAATACCGGTGATAACAGTCATCAAAGCAGTGACAATAAACATGGAGGGAATCAACATGCCAGAAATGGTAACCACTTCGATGGTAATCATGGTCAAAATAATAAGAATGGACATTTTAAGAAGAGGAGATTCAACAATGATGGAAAGAAGTCAGCACCAGCACCCATTGTTAAGGAAGGAGAACGACCACCTATCATATGCTTCAAATGTGGAGGAGAGGGACACATCAGTCCAAACTGCGCGATGTCATCCAAAGCATGTTATAATTGTGGAAGAGAAGGTCACCTAGCCCGATTTTGTCGTTCACCGAAGACAAGTTCAGCTAGGATGGAGGCACCAAAGGTCGTACCAGAAAAGTCAAAGCCAGTAGTGCAAGGGAAAGTGTTTGTAGTGACCTCCCAAAAAGCAAAGAACCCGAATGAGGTCATCATGGGTAAGCTTATCATAAACTCTAGCGAAATCTATACCTTATTTGATACCGGTTTTACCCATTCTTTTATTTCTCCTACTTGCGCTCAACGATTAAATTTGACTCCAAAGAAATTAGACTTTGACTTATCTGTGGAAACTCCATTGGGAGAAACCTTCATTACATCCACTGTTTATAAGTTTTGTTTGGTTCAAATCGGTACCCTCATTACCTGTTGATCTTATTTTATTGAAAATACTTGCATTTGATGTGATTCTATGGATTGATTGGTTAACTACTCATCATGCAAAAATTGATTGTTTTCGTAAGGTTGTGAGCTTTTATATTCCTAACCAATCTGTTATGCGAATTCAAGCCACCAAACCATTAAAATCAATCACTGTCATCTCAAGCCATAAAGCTATTCGTTTATTAAAAAACGGATGTCAAGCTTTCTTAGCTCATGTCACAGATCTAAACAACAATACATCAGTTTTGAATAATATTTCTATTGTTAATGAATTTCCTGACGTATTCCCTGAAGAACTTCCTGGCCTACCCCCATAGCGTGAAATTAAATTTTGTATCGACTTTTAACCCGGTACAAAATCCATTTCTAAAGCCCCATATCGAATGGCTCCTATTGAACTTCAGGAGTTAAAGACCCAACTGCAGGAATTATTAGACATTGGCTTTATTTGTCCTAGTACTTCTCCTTGGGGTGCTCCTGTTCTATTTGTGAAGAAGAAAGATGGGAGTATGCAACTTTGTATTAATTATCAGGAGTTGAATCATGTCACCATCAAAAATAGGTACCCGTTGCCACGTATTGATGACCTGTTTGACCAGTTGCAAGGAGCCAAATTATTTTCAAAGATTGATCTTCGTTCCGGATATCACCAATTGAAGATTAGAACCAATGACATTCCAAAGACGGCTTTCAGAACTCGGTACGGGCATTATGAATTCATAGTCATGTCCTTTGGATTGACTAATGCTCCTGCTGCCTTTATGGATATGATGAACCGAGTATTCAAGTAATATATGGATCACTTTGTGGTCGTCTTTATTGATGACATCCTTATTTATTCCAAAAGCCGTGAAGATCATGAGCAACACTTGAGGCTGATACTCCAAAAGCTTCGTGAATATAAGCTTTATGCCAATTCAAAAAAAATGCGAGTTCTGGCTTGAGGAAGTAGCATTCCTTGGGCACGTGGTATCAAGTCATGGAATATCTATTGACCCAGTAAAGATTGAAGCTATTCAAAACTGGGAACAACCTAAATCAGTGACCGAAGTACATAGCTTTCTCGGCTTAGCTAGTTATTATCGGAGATTCGTCGAAGGGTTTTCTCGAATCGCTACTCCACTAACTCAGCTGACTCGAAAAGATACAAAGTTCGGTTGGAGCGAGGAATGTGAGAAGAGTTTTTAAGAACTCAAGAGGAGACTCATTTCAGCACCTGTTCTGACAATACCATCTGGTTCGGAGGGATTTGTCATATACAGTGATGCTTCGGGTAAAGGGTTAGGATGTGTTCTAATGCAACATGGAAAAGTCATAGCCTATGCCTCACGACAACTCAAAGAATATGAGAGGAATTATCCTACTCATTACCTAGAGTTAGCAGCTGTAGTCTTCGCACTTAAAATTTGGAGGCATTACTTGTATGGGGAGAAGGTGGAAATCTTTACGGATCATAAAAGCCTCAAATATTTCTTCACTCAAAAGGAACTCAACATGCGACAACGACGTTGGCTTGAACTGTTGAAAGATTATGATCATACCATCCAATACCATCCTGGAAAAGCGAACGTGGTAGCTGACGCATTGAGTAGAAGATCATATGCGGGTATGAGTGCAATATTGACAACACAAAAGCCCATTTTGTGTGACTTGCAAAGGATGGAGATAGAATTAAAAACTCCAGGGACCTATGTGATGATGGCAAATATACGAGTAAAACCGACTTTAATTGATAAAGTTAAAGCTGCTCAAGCTACAGACCTGGAGCTGATGCGTATGAGGAAGAAAGTGCAAGAAGGTGTTATGCCGGAAGCAAGAATCGATGATGAAGGAATACTTCGAGTCAACTCCAGACTTTGTATTCCTAACGACCCTGATTTAAAGTATAAAATCATGATGGAGGCGCATAACACACCGTTTGCAATCCATCCTGGGAGTACCAGAATGTATCATGATATTCGTCATACATTTTGGTGGAGCAATATGAAGAGAGAGATAGCGCTGTTTGTTTCAAGGTGTCTAACATGTCAATGAGTCAAGGCGGAGCATCAAGTACCAAAAGGTCCATTGCAATCACTTGAAATTCCAGAATAGAAGTGGGAGCACATTACCATGGATTTCGTTACCGGTCTTCCCAAAGTTTCTCAAGGCATAGATGCGATTTGGGTCATTGTTGATAGATTGACCAAGTCTGCTCATTTCTTACCGATACGAGAAACTTATGCACTTTAACGTCTTGCTCGTATGTACATAAACGAGATTGTAAGATTGTATGGTATGCCAGTATCCATAGTTTCTGATAGAGACCCAAGATTCGCTTCACGATTTTAGGTTAGTTTACAAAAAGCTATGGGCACGGATTTACGATTTAGTTCGGCATATCATCCTCAGACGGACGGACTATCAGAGAGGACTATTCAAACTCTTGAGGATCTATTAAGGCTCCGTGTCCTTGATTTCAAGGGAAGTTGGGACAAGTTCTTACCATTGGTGGAGTTTTCCTACAACAACAGTTATCAAGCAAGTATTGGCATGGCTCCATTCGAAGCGTTGTATGGAAGAAAATGTCGTTCTCCAATATACTGGGATGAGGTGGGTGAAGCAACGTTGTTGGGACCAGAGTTGGTACGTATGACTACGGAAAAGATTCAAACGATCCGGCAACGTATAAAAACCTCACAAGATCGACAAAAGAGTTATGTTGATCTTCATCGAAAGGACGTGGAATTCGATATAGGAGATCATGTGTTGTTACGTGTTGCTCCATGGAAAGGAGTTACGAGATTTGGAAAGAGAGGAAAGCTCAATCCTCGATTCATCGGCCCATTTTTAATCCTCGATCGAGTAGGAGCTGTGGCCTATAGACTTGTTTTTCCGCCAAGTATGTCTCGTGTTCATAACGTTTTTCACATATCCATACTACGTAAATATGTGGAAGACCTAAACCACATTATTGAGTTAGAACCGGACGAAATATCAGAAGATTTGACGTATGAAGAGGTTCATGTTCAAATCTTAGATAAGAAGGAACATATTCTACGCACCAAGGTTATACCTCAAGTCAAAGTTTTGTGGAGAAACCACGATGTTGAGGAAATGACTTGGGAGTTAGAATCTGAAATGAAATCAAGGTATCCTTACCTCTTCGATATACCAGGTACGTACCCTAATTTCGAGGGCGAAATTTCATAAGAATGGGATATTGTAAAACCCCAACTTTTTGAATAAAGATGAATTTTCTATAAATATTATTTTTGAATATTATGGAGTAAAATTGATATAATGTTATAGTTGAGAGTAATATTTATAAATTTTGCAAAGTAAGCAAGTTGTTATAAAATATTCGTTTGGTCGGGGAATATTCTTTTTGTTAGGAAATATCCGTACGACGGTACAATCATTGGTGGACCCCACAACGAGATTATTGTCGGATTGAGAAAACGACAAAAATATTTTATTAAAAATAACAGCAGAAGTTTTACCGTTGATACTATTGAACTACTCGGTAGTAAAAGTACAGTAATACATGTGGTTGCATAGTAGCACATTGTATTGATTATTAATACTTATGTGAGAAGTCACTCAGTTTGATTCAATTATTGTCAATTAATAATATGAATTATTTAGCGATAATGAAGTTTTGTTTTATTCGTATTATTAACGTAATAAAACAGAAACATCTTTTTATATAAAACATAATACTTTATTAAAGTTATTCTATAAATAGAATATATTATATTTTATTTAAAAGACTTTTCTTTAAATATGGACCGTCAGATTAAAGTAAATCAATCTGGACCGTTCATGGATTAGTTACTATGCATTCCATTTTCCTATAAATAGAAGCTCATTCCTTCATTATTTTTTTACGAAATCACTGAACTCTAGAGAGAGAAACTATAGAGAGAAAGAAGAAAAGTATTCTGCTACTTAACTACTTCTTTATTTCAGTTCTTCTTTAAAACAGTAAGGGATATTATTTGTTGTACTTGTAAAGGATATTATTTGTTGTACTTGTAAGGGGTATTATTTCTTTTGTATGCATGAAGAGAACTTCTGTTATTCCATTATTTATTATTCTGTTGGAATAACCTGTATACGCGGTCTACCCTATACTTGGTGATATTTTTCTATTATTCTGTTGGAACATTATGTCTGTGTGTTTTACACCGGACCTGGTTCCGTCTTTACTATTATTCTATTGGAACATCATGTCTGTGTGTTTTACACCGGACCTGGTTCCGTCTTTATTATTATTCTGTTGGAACATCATGTCTGTGTGTTTTACACCGGACATGGTTCCGTCTTTATTATTATTTTGTTGGAATATCATGTCTGTGCGTTTTACGCCGGACCTGGTTCGATTATTTATTATTCTGTTGGAATAACCTGTCTGTATGGTCTATCGCATGCATAGTGATTTCTTTTGTTATTCCATTCTTTATTATACTCAGTTGGTTAAAACTTTGACTTCTATACTCCATGAAATTAGTGGAATATCTTTGATATTTGCGCTTCATCTAGTATCTTTTCATGGAAATATTCTTCTAAGAATTCTTGAATTTTACTCCACAAAGCAGTATCATATTGACAATTTGGACGTTGTTAATTCTTGGATAAATTAATTCTTGAACTTGTTTTATTGAATTCTTATATCATTGTCATCATCCTCATGTTTATAAAATGTTAAAAGTCATCCGTGGCCTGTAGTGCATAGATGGACTTGGTATGATTATGACCAGGGATTATTCGGTATAATCATGACCGTAATATTACAAATGATGTGGTAAAAGTCCTCATTGGCCCGTAGTGCATTGATAGACAGTTGTTGGCATCATCATGACCATTAATGAATACATAAATATTCTTGGCCCGTAGTGCATGGATAATTATGGTCGTGATACTAAAGAATATTCTTGGACGTAGTGCAGGGGTGATTCGATGATGTGGATTATTTTATTAAGCTGAGTCCCAGCGATAACAGTGTTGAAAAAAAACCTTTTAAATCATAGAAGATAGTAGATTTTATTCTCTACTTGACTCTTCTAATGGATTGCTTGTTCTGCTGCAGTTAAACTTGATGTTTATTATATTTTATCAGTTTAACACTGTTGAAGGCTAATGATAATTTATTTTGCACTATCTTAGTCATAATATTTCTTACTGGGCTAGTTGAGCTCACCCTTTCTTTCACTGTTCTCTTCAGGAAATGAGAATATAGCTGGGACGAGTCGGGGAACGGAGTGATGGACCATATGATAGTATTAGTAGTCCTCACTATTCTATTAAATAGTGTGACAATAATTGTAATGAGGACTCCTTTTGAGTTTGTATAATCTCTAGTAGACAGTAATTGTATTCAAACTCACAGTTATGTTTTGTTGTATTTTACACGACACTTGTATAATTAAGTTTTATTTGAATTCTGTACCATGTATCTGGCGACCCAAGATGAGTGATGTATACCTAATTTTGGGGGCGTCACATAATATAACAACTCTCTTGACTTAAAATGCCAGCAAACCAAGTAACCTCAGCCAATTCATGTATCTAACATCATATATATATATATATATATATATATATATATATATATATATATATATATATATATAGATTGGGGAGAGAAAATATCAAATGTTAACTTACTTTTTGCACAAACACTCAACTCATCTCTCTCAAGCTCTCACCTCCAAAATTTCTTAGCATTTCAGTTCACAAACCAAGCCCCATGAACACCATAACCAAATCAGAAGCCTAGAATCAAAGACTGTTCATAAGAGGTATAAAACCCTAAGCTACAATTTGTCCATCGATCTGTTGTTAGATGTTGTTTTTTTTGTGTTAAATATGTTATTTGTAGTGTATAATGATGATCTGGGTTGCTAGATGTTAGATCCATAACATCTAGAGGCTCGGATTTGAAGATCTACAAAATTTGGAAAAATTTTGTTTTGTTGTCTGACAACGAATGTTAGGCCTTGTATCTCTGTGATCTTTAATGAGTTTTGTGTTTTGAAACATTTTAGTTGTAGTCTGATATGTGCTCTTTGATCTGATCTTGAAATCAGGCTTAGATCATATGTAGCTTGCAAGTTATGGAAGGTCAAACTGCGTTGACCGACCATGACTTGCAAAGTTTCTGGGTAACCCAGGTGTTCCCAGATCGTGTCTGACAAGCTTTGATGGCTCTAGATCTGTCAGTGTATTAATGATTTGGTCATGATGTTGTAATAGGTTTATAGTTTGCTACATGGGCTACATGATTATGCTCTTACATCACTTAATAAGCTAACAGATTTGATTTGGGGAATGGTCAAACCAAGCAGAAAGCTCTAGATTTGTGTTTTTTGGGTAACCCAGAAAACACCATAACATGATTTCTGACATGTTTTGACCGAACCATATCTTCTTGATACGTTGTTTTTATGGTGATTTTATGTGATGTACTTCTTCCTTGACATGTTGGTTGCACACTGCAAAGCTTATATCACAAAACAATTGCACCGATTTCAAGTTATAGAAGCCCAAAGGTGGACAGTCGAACTGTTCTTCATTTTTGGGTAACCCGGAAATAAAGAACAGGTCTGACAGCTACTTTGCAGGCTTATATCTGCTGATTGTGATGTTGTTTGATCGTGTTTCTTGTTGGGTCTTGTAGTGTTACATTTGTGCTACACGATCTGACCAGAAACATGTCCTCAAACATCATGATCTGATTAGTGTACATGGTCAAACATGTTTGCTCGGTAACTGACATGGTGATCTAGGTTTGCATAAAGAACACGAAGAACACCTATAGCGACGGTTATGTCACTATAGGTGGTCTTTAGCGACAGTTTCCTTATAAAATTAATTATTTTAATTAAATAAATAGAAAAATTAGTTTTTAATTATTAAAAATACAAATTGAATTATTAAAAATTATTTTAAGGTCTGAAAATTTGTTTTTAATTATTTTTAATATATTTTATAAATATTTAATATTTTTGAAATATCAAAAGTATTTAATTTATTTAATTATTATATTAAATAAATTATTTAAAAATGATTTTAATATTTAAAAAATTATTTAAAATTATATAATGATATAAGAAAATATTTTAAGTTATTGTTAATGACTTTTAATATTTTGTGATGAAATTCATTAATAAATTAAAATTAATGATAATTAAGTTATTTACTAAATTAATTAAATAAATTAAATAAAAATGATTTTATTATATTTAAATCATTTTAAATAATAATAAGGTATTTAAAAATATTTTAAGTTATAAAATATAACTTTTAATATTTAAAGGTAAATTTCATTAATTAATTATTATTAATGATATTAAAGCTGTTTAATAATTATATTAAATAATTTAGTTTAAAAATAATTTTAATATTATAACAATTATTTTAAATAAAAAATAAAGTGTTTAAAGATATTTTAAGTTATAAAATATAACTTTTAACATTTAAAGGATAATTTCATTAATAATTTAATATTAATGATTATTAATTTATTATTAATAATATTAAATTTATTTAATAATTTTATTAAATAAATAGTTTAAAAATGGTTTTATTAATTTAAAAATTATTTAAAAAGGATATAAATAAATTAAAAATATTTTAAGGTATACTTAATGACTTTTAATATTTTGATAAATAATACATTATTACTTTAATATTAATGGTAATTATTTAAAAATGATTTTAAATGTTTTAAAAATTATTTAAGGGTAATATTAATACTTTAAAAATATTCTAAGTTATTATAAATAACTTTAATATTTTGGTAATGGTTTCATGAATAGTTTAATATTACTTAAATATTAATGATAATAGAATTGTTTAATATTTAAATCATTTAATAATGATTCCGATATTTGAAAATTCGTAATAAATTATGATAAATGTTTAAAAATTATTATAAGTCATTTAAAAATAATATGACTGATACTAAGTTAAATGATAGAATCTTAGACTCGATAATTACCCAATAAAGTTGTCAATACACCGACATATTTCAGAAATTGATCTGGACTTAGATAGATTGACTTGATAAATGTTTATTTGTGATTCAATGTTTGTTAAACTTATATGACAATGTGATTAGGTTATGTACTGACTGCAAATAGCAGTACAATATGATATGATATGTTATTCTAATCGAACGAATGATCTATCTAATGATAGGGCTTGATATAAAAGATAAATCTAAGTTGTGTAAGCAGCAGACAAGGCAAGTATCTAACCCTTTGCATTTACTAATGAAATGGACATCCGTAAGATAATATTTGAACTATTCTTTTTATTGTTCAAATATTTCAACCTTTGTATATACTTATGCAATGATTATGTATAAGTTATTAAATTATAATCTGTTGTACAAGTTCCTTAATTCTGTCATTGTAGATCAAAATATATATTATGTTCGTTAATTTTAAACATGGTTATACAAGTGTCCTCACTTGTATAATCATTATATTTTTATCACATGTTGACACATACTTATCGGTGTCCAGTATGTATACGTTGAATTAAAAGCTGTCTAAGCTATTTGATCCGGCTAGACACAAATTTAAAATTTGTTGATGAACAAGATAAGAACCTTATATTTATCCAATTGAATTGTTTTGGTTCGGATTCTGGACTGGTATGAACATCCCAGATATGGAAAACTTTTATGCGCCTAAGGTGGATATGCTAGACGAAAATATCATCCTTGAATATAGTATTGATCAATTAGGGCATAACGGGCTGATCACCCCCGTGCCCGTAAGTTATGACGGTTTACAGATGAAGTACTGTTTAACCTTTTCAAAAATAGAAAACAGTGTTCATAGTCTATCAACTGATCCTCATTTATAGTCTGTACGTAGTTTCAAAAATTTGAAATCGAAATGATATGTTGTTTAATATTGGTTCAGCTTATTTCATAACTGTTGATTTGTTGTAGAAGTATCGTTCAAAGAAAACATTTAATTCGTTCAGCTAACTGTTACTGTTGCTATTACTTGCTGGGAACTCAAATGCTCATCCTTGCTTAATTTAAATGTTTTCACCTAAGTGTGAACAACCTGAAAGCTCTGCCGAGAACAAAGGGAAAGGGAAGTTCGCTAAATGAATGATAATGTTATCTTTTGTAATAACTAGACTTTATTAGGATAATGATGATATATATTAATTATCATGTAATGTAACTAATGTTTAAAGGTTTCATACTTGGGATTGAAAACTATGATGATATGTAAATTATATTTGATAATCTATATTATTGTTATTATTATTAGTTATATTCTGCTCATAGAATGGTAGCATAAAGCACCGAGTTTGGATTTCAAGTACCTGAATTTGGGGGCGTTACATGTCTAGTCGACTTGCTACCGTAAAACACCACCTTTGGTGGAGTCATAAGGTTAATATGCTTCCTCTAGCAATCAATTACGGCCCCGTAATTGAATAACCAGTCCATTCCCAAGATAACATCAAATTCTCCAAGTCGAATAGGGATATGATCTACGTTCATGATATTACCCTTAATATCCACTCTACAGTTCTCATGTACGTACTTAACGGGGATTATTTCTCTATTCACAATTTATATGTTCATGGGGTGTTCTAACTCATCCTTAGGAAATTCTAAGTTCTTAGCCAAGTCATCGAAAATAAATGAACATGTAGCACACGAATCAAATATTACATAAGCGTTAATTTTATTGATCGGAATGATACCTGACACCACATCACGAGACTGCACTGCATCCTGTACTGTCATATTGAATATACTGGCAGTCGGTCGGTTGGTTACGGTTGGTCCTGTGATAGTCAGAGCGCTTCCATCGTTGTTTCCCCTATTTCCTCCTGATCCTACCCCTCCAAATCCCTTCTCTTGTCAGATGATCCTTTGAGCCACAAGTGAAGCATACCCCCTTCTTTGGGTTAGGACAGTTAGGTGCTATGTGACCTTCATGACCATAATTGTAGCACACTCATTTACCCTTCATACACATTCCCAAATGAGCTTTTTCGCAGGTCGGGCACGCTTCGATCCTCTTCTTCTGCCCTCCTTATTGATTTCTAGTTGATGAGTTGTCAGACCACCTTCTCTTCTGATTATTACTACCTCCCGTGTTACTTCCATTAGCCTTGTTAAGTCCTTCATTTTCATTCTTCTTCTTCTTCCGATCCTGATTATACTTGGTTACCGCATCGCTTCCACCTTCAGAGAGTATGGCTTTCTCCAATACTCCAGCAAACGTCTTCAACTGAAACATCGACACCTTACTATATAATCAAGGCTTCAGTCATTGTTCACACCTTCTTGCTTTTCTCTCATCTGTGTGGACTTGGTATGTGGTGAACCTAGCCAACTCATTGAATCTTGCCGCATAGTCTGGTATGGACATATTCCCCTGTTTTAACTCCAAAAACTGGACCTCCATTTGGTTCTGCGAGCTGGTCGAAAAATACATCTCAAAAAATATCTCCTTGAACCTCCCCCAGGTAATCATACCTTCTCCTTCACGGACCTTATTTTGTTTCCACCAATAACTGGCTTCAGATTTTAGCATGAACGTTACGAAAGCGGTCTTCTGGTCCTCTCTGACTCTAGCGACATCAAAAACCTTCTCCATCTCTATAACCCAAGTTTGAGCCTCGATCGGGTTCATGGAACCTTTAAACTCTAGCGGTCCCACCGCCTTGAAGTCTTTGAACGTCGTATTCAGTGGAGCTTAAGGTTGATAATTAATCACTCCAACTAATAAGTTCACCAATTACTAAACGGGGTTAGCATTGACATTGTTGTTATTGTTTGTCGATTCTTCTTGAGCTGGTTGACGGTTTTGTCTTCTTGGAGGCGGCATATTTCTGTTAAAATATACGCTTATTAGATCTTTATCCAATTCTCTAAATAGTTAAGGCTTAACTCAATAATTTAACATAATCACTTAACACATTATCTCAAACAACTTGATATATTTATTCAAATTGAAAGTTTTAACATCAAACGATAGCATCACTGCTATTTACATCAACTATCCCGAGATAAAGAATCTACAGGATTTAAAATATTAAAATATTCCTTTGTTTATAAACACATCGAAATTTACATCTAAATACCAGATAAGTTTTCACATAATTAAAAAAATCCTATCACTGCCTACTAAGGCGCTGAATAGCCTTGCTACGTTCCTCTTTCATGCGGCGATCTAGCATATACGATGGTAGTCCTTCGAACTGGATTGGGTACCTCATAACTCGATCCTGGGCCTCATCCATTACATTTTAATGTGTGGAGTACGTCTCCCCAAGCTTAGCCTTCTTCACACAACAATCCTCTTCTACAAGATCAGCACGATGTGATTCTCTTACCCAAGCTTCCTCTGCTATGGTTAGTCTTGTTGTGCTCTCTTTCAGTTCATTCTTCAACCTCTCTATTTCCTTGAACTTCTCCTCAGTTAGACCCTTCTCGTGAACCAAATCCCACTCCACATTTCCTAGATGTGTGTGAAGAGTCACAACCTTCATATCCCTCTGCTCGATGGTAATTTGTCGAATAACCGTCCGTTCAGTCAGCTCCTGAACAGTGTCACATAACTCTACGTTACGATCATATAACTCGTCGTACATCTCAGCATCGATGGAGTTCGGTGGGAACTCCTCTTCTTCCTCTTCTTCTTCCTCCCTCAGGATCCTCCTCTGGATCAGTCTCAGGCTCATGCTCCTGACCAATAGCAGTGATCAACGGAAATGGCTCTCTCTGTACCAACTGCTCCCTGACGACATGAATGTCTCGGGGCTCCTCCTCTGTATGTACTTGAAGTTCCTCCTCCCCAGCTCGACTAGCTCCTCCACATCCAACATCCTGACAACACAGTTTCAAGTTTTAGTTACTAAGCTGTACTAGAGAGCACATAATTTGACACATAAGCACATAAAGTCTTTTATTATCTTCAATGAATTAAGAAATTCATTTCTTAGAACTCGATAAGAGTTTTCCATCACTATGTTCTTCCTATAAGGCTACTACCTAAGGTTATTCCCCCACCTAAGGTTTATAACCTACAACTTTGATACCAACCTGTGAGACGCCCAAATTCGGGTACTTTAATTCCCACATGATTTGGTGTTCACTATACAAACATCATATATCTATCTACCTATAATAAATGAAAACATAAATAGATAGAAATAAATTCTCTCCTTAAGGAGTTACATCATCTGAAATAAATACATCAATCCGAGGTCATACTAACCTTAAATCTTAACTGCGGAACATAAATAATTTATAGTCTTACACAACATTAACATAAGTCTAAAACATAAATTAAACATCACATAAAACAACATGTCTTCATCACTTGTTAATCTTGCCCTTGCCTTTGCTAGTAGAATGCTAGTCGGACCTTTCGTTCTTAATTGCAATGTTATTATTACGCAAGAGTGAGCACGATTGCCCACAAGTATAATAATGAAATAATAATATAATAACATGCGAGTGAATCAAAGACTTCTGGAATAAAAACTCAACTTTTGAATAAAAAATGAATAACAAGAATCAAAAGATTTCTGAGGGTCATAAGACCTTGAACTATGTCCTAAGTTATCAAAGGTTATACTTGAAACCTTTAACAGTCATAAGACTATGGACTCTTCTACTCGTACTTAGGGGGATCAGCCCTTAGTACCATACTGTGCACAATATCTTAACGCTAACGCATAAGTAATCCCTATACAGGGTTGTTCATCTCAATTTGACATTAGAGTCCGCACCAAAGGAAGTTTGGTTTGGATAAATTAACAAGGGTTCTAAAATTTAGAACATTCATCAACTATGGACTAGTCGAATCAATAAGGGTTCGCTAGTCTTACAAGGTTCAACAATAACTTATATTTAAATCGAATAACAAACTTCAGAGGTATACAATAGAATAAGAATTGTATAACAAAAATTATACTTTGAAAAGATCTTTAATATAGCATATTGAACTTGATTAATACAGAATATAAATCCCCCTTAGTACCATACTGTGCACAATATCTTAACGCTAACGCATAAGTAATCCCTATACAGGGTTGTTCATCTCAGTTTGACATTAGAGTCCGCACCAAAGGAAGTTTGGTTTGGATAAATTAACAAGGGTTCTAAAATTTAGAACATTCATCAACTATGGACTAGTCAAATCAATAAGGGTTCGCTAGTCTTACAAGGTTCAACAATAACTTATATTTAAATCGAATAACAAACTTCAGAGGTATACAGTAGAATAAGAATTGTATAACAAAAATTATACTTTGAAAAGATCTTTAATATAGCATATTGAACTTGATTAATATAGAATATAAATCTAGAATTTGCTCAGTGTAAAGATGTAAGGATTATAAACTTGAATAACGATAACATATAGGGTTAGGAAACTTGTCTCGTGCATAGATTACACGTTAATTATAAACGTTCCTCGATTTAATCATATATACCATTCATATTCACAATACCAGTTAATTATAACGTAACTAGTCATCACAAGTTCATTCTTTTCTTCTAACTCAGATTATGACTATACTTAGTCCAATTACCACACTTATTGTCACATAATTTACATGTCACGAATAATAAGGTAACTATGCGTTCAATAATTCAATCCACACGTAAATGCATTATTGACATGTTAAGAATCTATTTTAACATCTCATTATACGTCTAACATATTTTTATGTACATTAGATTAGGTTACTATCACATTCTCAGACTTGAATAATAAAGGAAAATTCCATTTCTGGACATTCTGCAGAGTGGCGTTGCGGCGCCACTGTTGTGCTTGTTCTCGGCGCTGCTGCGCGGTGGCACTGCGGCTTGGCCTTTGGCGTTACGACGCGGTGGCACTGTGGCGCGGGCCTTAAGGCATGGAGCTGGCACGGCAGCGCGACGAACTAGTACCAGTTCTGCAATTCGCGAAAAATTACAGAACATTGCCAAAACCTCCAATTAATTTATTTTTACACGAATTTAGACATACTCAACCACTATAATACACATATAACTGCTACTCAACCCTTCTAACATGATTTTAACAAGTTAAAACACATAATTAGCAAAGTCAACACATCTAATTTTACTGTTCTTGAAAGTTTTTGAATACAAAACATAAAAATCAACACTACGGGTTCGTTATAACACCGAATATGTTCATTCGAAGTTTGATTCCTTCATTTTAATATACATTATCATATACAATGTAAATTTATTATACAACATATGATTTGACACATAAAATTCATGCGTAAGGGCCATATGGCTATATTTTATACTCTGCAACTTCAAGAAACTATATACGATAGATTTCTATGAATTTGATGTGATGAAAACATACAAGATATAGTTAAACATGTTATGATAACATATTAGCATGTATATACACCTAATCGTTACTCTTTTTCAATTACAGAGCTTTTACAGAATTTGAAAACCACTTTCATAAAAATATAACAACGTAATCTGAAATTTGTTAAAGGAATTACCCAGAGTATAGATTAGTAGAGATGATCCTTGATGATCCTTTCACATATACTTGTTCGATCACACACTCACAATTTCCCTCAAAATTTCTCAATTTCTCTCTGATTTTCCTTTTCCATACTTAGCTAAATGAAAGAAGAAGACAGCGTACTAAATTTATAAAAAGAAACTGAGTGCAGTTGTGGTGGTCAATTAAACTATCATGGGTTAACTGCTCTCAACCTCCCCTAAACCTTGTTTGGTCATTCTTAAAACTCAAACTCATTTAATTTGATAAACTGCTTATATTATAGTTTAATAATGTCACACCCCTTTATAAAATAAATCAAATATTTAATTTAAACAAAATATAATAATTTATCATTAATTCACATAGTCATATAATTAATTTTCTCATTTATTAATTTAAATAAAATAATATTAGGCTTATTAAATATTTCTTTTAATTCAATAAACTCACATAATTACATACTTTGAATAATAAAATTCTCCACATTAATTTAATAAATATAACACATATAATTAAATTAATCTATCACAACTTTATCAATTAATTATTTAATCTAATAATTAAATCATCGAAAAATATTTATTTAATTTAATAAATATTAAAATTAAATTATAAAATCTCGTTCGTCACATCTTTCCCCCCTTAAAATAATTTTGTCCCCAGAATCACGACTCAATCAATTAGACCTGTTACACGGGCCATCGGCCTACCCATCAGTGCTGGACCACCAATAGTTAACTTACCGCTATTAGCGCCCTTATTCTCATCCATCCCCTTCTTTGGCCAGTTCTTCGCTATATGGTTAGTTGATCCACATACGAAGCATCTATGGTTCTTCTTCGGACTTGGACAGTTAGGTGAAATGTGCCCCTCCTGTCCACAGTTGTAACACACGGCCTTCCCCTTGAGATAGACTCACAGTTCTTACATGCCTCCATCCTTCTCTTAGGATTTTCTTGCTTCACTCCGGTATTCCCAGAGTTAAATCTCTTCCACTTCTGGTCGTCACCACTACCACTAGCTCCTTTGATCTTCACTCCCCCATCCACCTTTCCCTTATTCTTCTTCTCCTTGTGGTATTGGCTTAAAGCCTTATTACGACCTTCGGCAATTATTGCTTTCTCCAATATGGTTCCAAAAGAGTTACTTTGGAACACAGATATTCGGCTATAGTTTCAGGGTTTCAAGCCCTGTTTAAACCTTCTAGCCTTTCTCACCTCGGTGTCCACCTGATGTGGAGTAAACCGCGCTAGTTCATTGAACTTGGCAGCATATTGGGGAACCATCATCTCCCCTTGTTTCAACTCTAGAAAATGTATCTCCATCATCCCCTACATACTCGTGGTTAAGTAGTTCTCGAAGCAAATCTCCTTGAACTGCATCCACGTAAGGTTCTCTATTCCATCCCTAGCCTGGTTTACCTCTCACCAAAAGTTAGCCTCCCCCTTCAACATATAGGTAGCGAAAGCAACCTTTTGCCCCTCATCGACATTTTCAATAACAAATGCCTTCTTTATTTCTTTTACCCAAGTCTGGGCTTCTATTGGGTTCGTAGTTCCTTTAAACTCCGACGGACCAACACTCTTGAAATCCTTAAACGTAGGAGCTCGTACTACTGCAGGTTTTACGGTGATATTCGCTCCATTCCTATTAAAAGCGGTCGTTAACAAGTTAACAAACTCTTGCATCGGGTTAACTGGACCTCCCTCTGGTTGATTTACATTAGCATCTTGATTTCTTTATCTCCTTGGAAGCATATTGCTGTTAAGATAAACAACGCGTCATTATTACTTTCTTCTTGTTAGTTAGTTTTTATTCATTATTAAACAATAACTTCAACTCATTGCACAATATGTTCCATAAAAAGGTTTATATTGATTTACTTCTTGTAGTATAATACTACATCATTCATTCATACACAACCTTAGCTGATTACATTACTATCCCGCAATTGCTTTCCAAAAATTGGGATTTACAACAGACTACCCTTTGATATATAAAAGAGGGTCTTACGTCACTACTAGATACATCATATTTACATATCTAACTTTAATCTAGCTATTACTAGGTTACATCTGCCTTATGGCATTCTCAAAATCCGCATTGGCTAGACAGGCAATAATATCCCGGCTAATAGTACGTCGAGTCTGCCCTGTCTCTATCGGATACCCAACTACATGCTCCTAGAAATCTGTATGAGAACTCCTATGTATATAGGACATCCTCCCAATCTTCTACTTCTTGACCTTTAGCTCCTGCATGAGCTCAAAGATCTCTTATTTTAGCTCATAGACCTTGTCCTTCGACAAAACATGTTCATCATGGTCTTCCTCCCACATTGACTCCATACTCTTTTTATCCTCCAAGATTTCCTAGACCTCTTCTTTCAGTTCCCTAAACTCCTTTCCCAGCTGGATATTTCTATCTAATAAGGCCATGAAAAGTGCCTTCAGTGTCTCCCCCGGAGCCATCTCTTCTGCATGTGCTATGGTGTTAAAAGACACCACCTCCACCTCCTCCTCTGACATGCCATCAAACATAGACATGAGATCTAAATCTTTCGAGTCTCCTGACTCGATTCTTCTGCTATAGGGGTCGGTAAGATCTCTATTTGGTTCACCGATTCCTCACTTACTACATGTATATCCCTATACAATTCATTTTCTCCTGACATCTACAACAAAACAATTTAGTTTGATTAGTACATGTCAGTAAAATAATAAAAACACATTTAATGCATTTTTAGGATTAACTTCATCTTTTACTTCTTTAACTTTCTTAAGGTTATAACTTAAGGTTCTTTCCCCCCCCCTTAAGTTTTATAACCTAATGCTTTGATACCAACCTGTGACGCCCCTAAATCTGGGTATCTTCCAACCCAACACACGGTGCTACAGTTCACACATACATTCAATTGAAATGTCTCAAAAGAATGAATATATCTTATATATATTCCAAAATAATATTACCATTTCCAGGTTCTTTATAACCATTACATGTGTTCTTGTCATAATATCAAATAATAAAAACATTTAGCCTATACTATTACAAAGGTAACCTATTAGGTTGCCTTAGCCTTCCCTTTAGCTTTACCGGAACCTTTAGTCTATTTGGTCTTAGCTGCATTCATATGGTTCAAGCAAGAGTGAGTATAACTAGCTCAGCAAGTATGATAATTTCATTTCAACAACAGGCTTGAATCATATAAATCGTATATCTTCAATAACTGAAATAATAGTTATGAAGTACTATTGATAATTCAAAATACCACTTATCTTTTCTTTAAAACGTTTCACAATAAACATCATTTAGTAAAACATCAATTTCAGTCCAAGACCTTAAGCATTTCATTCTTTCTTTGAAATGGACAACCCAACACTAAGTCCGTAAGTCCGCCATATCTTACAATCACGTCTAGGTGATCAGCCTATAGTACTCTATGTTGTACAACACTACTTTCTTTAAATGTGTGTACGTTTAAGGTTTGGCAACCTCATGTGCCTGTAGTTTGACGACAAAATATTTGTTTATGCATACTTAGTCTTTCTTTGAAATCAATACCAAAATAGTTTGGCAAAAGATAGCAAGTTTGACAATGGTTTGATAGATTAACTGGAAATCCACAAAACACATTAAGTCTAGCCGAAGGAATTGGTTTCGACTTCATTATACATTAAGTCATGCGTAAGGTACATGAATTACAAAACTTGTCCATAATAAACATAGACAAGGGTTATAACACTTGCCTTTAGCATCTTCTATCGTTAATACAAATTCCCTTTGTGTCTTTAAGGATTCTACAATACATGATCACATAACATACTACATTAGGTCATAAATAATCATGTAAGATCACTACTATATCTTACTCTTCTTCTCAATCTAATCATGCTTTAGATTGTTTATCATTGTTACGGTTAATCGTCTTACATTGTTCTTACGTTTACGTAATTGTTCATCAACCTTTAGTTGTCATCCTTATAGTTATTATAATCCCTAAGGATGTTACTTTAGGTTCATTAAGTTATAATTTACCTTTACTTACTTTCTACATTCATTTCCTTATTCCTTATATTCAGAAGCATTCTTCTCTGCCTCTTTTCTAATGTTGCGCTGCGGCGCCAGCTTTCTATATAGAGCTTGAGCTGTAACGTAACTCTTCAGTAGGTGATGCGTGGTCTCGGCGCGGCGGCGCCAATCCCCTTGCTATGGGACGCACTGCGATGCCACTCTACAGTACCTATGTTCCGGACTCGGCGCTGCAGCATGAGTCTCTTCACTAACTGCCACGTTACGGCGCCACTCTTCAAAGGGTGCTGGTCAAGCTTGCCGCTACAGCACCAAGGACAATGCCTTAGGCGACGCTGCGATGCCGGCCCTAAGCCTCAGAAAATTTTTAACAGAAAATTTCTTATGTGAAATTTCTAGCCTCATAACTTATTCGTTATAAGTCCGAATTGGCTCGTTCAAAAGCCAATAGCTCACAAATCATATGCTCTATGATTTCATTAGAAAATATTTCATTTTTTGAATCTTTTAACTCAGAATTCACCGATTAGTTCGTTATTAAGCGTTCATTAAACGTTTGAAGACGTTCAAAGCTCGTTTCTCCATTCTAAGTCAGAATTTGGTCATTTTCGAGTCCATAACTCTAGAATGCCAATTGAGACTAATCTCCATCAAAAACCAACATTTCCGAGCTCAATGCTAACTTTTGACTTTCATTCCAAGAATTTAACAATTTTGACGAATATCGTCTAATCTCGTAAATTTCGCCATAACTTCGTTACTTGAGATTTTAACAACTTTCAAAATGGATTCATTCCATCATTCTAACATCCTAACCAAACATATGACAATTTCTTACAAGTTCTTCATTAGTTCATCACTTAACTAAGTATGAATTACTTGAACATGGCTTATTAAGATTTAAGTCCATTTATTAGCCATCTTATCACTTCTTATCATACATGCTCTACCACTATCCATTTCTCTCTTAAAAATCAATTGAAGAGATGGAGAATCGTGGTTAAGGATTCTTACCCTTGAAGTTCAATCTTGGTTCTTCTTCTTCTCTACTTGAATTATGAAAGCTCTAGCTCTTCTTCTCTCTCAATATTATAAGTTCTAGGATGTTGGTTGAAATGAACAAGGCAAGAAATGACCAACAAACTCTTCTATTTATAGGAATTTCTAGGTGAGGGTAGTTTAGTCATTTAAGCCATTCACACTCCTTTCATAACCTCCTTGCTATTCATTACTTGGGCAACACAAAACCTATCCTTTGCTTGGCCACCAAGATGGCCAGCCATGAGTCACCTATGGGGCCCACATGGGCTGCCCCATGGGTTTTCTTACCCGTTGACCCGTCGGTTCAATCCACGGATCTGGTTCTTAGTTTGGGCTTTAGGATTAAATACTTTGGGCCTAACGTTGGGCTTGCATTTCATTTCATTGGGCTTTAACATAATACCACTTGGGCTTGTAACATTCCTACACAAAATCTTATAAGTCTATTAAAATTGGTTTAATGCTTATAACGTATAGTCTACATATTCTTCGCGTATACATAGTCGTATAATCTTTCATCATATATGTTATACTAACTTTCATATATACTTGTACGATACTTCATATCATACTCGTATTCATTGCCTCGTATAATACTCGTTATTATACGATCATCATTTATTCCAATCCTTACGTTCCTTAACATTCCCAAATTAAGTATGCAAGCAAAAAACTGCTTTAGCCATACTTGAATTATTATCGCATAATCCATCCTCCCTTATTTTTATATCATTACGTATTTCTCGGAAGTTTAAAAATAATTCCCGAGAAAAAATCATTGAATTCTATTTTTTGGAAAATTTCTCGGAAAGCTTTTATTTTCTTCTTGGAAATTCAAACACTTTAATTCCTTCACGTAGCCAGAATACTATGACATTCTGATATATCTAGGTTTTAGAATGACCTTCATCTTACTAACACATAATAATAACATATAATATAATTTTATTCATTATTTAATTAAATATAATTATTTTATAATAAATCTGAATTCCTCGGTCGTTACAATTGTGGCAGATTGGGTTTGGAGTGTTCGTTGGCTTGAATTGGCAACCACTGGCTTCTTGCTTCTACTTACCAACTGATGAATTCTAAAATGGCTACAAAGAGACAAATACTAAGCGTCAGCGGCTTCTCGTCGGCAGCACCACAAAGATGGGACAATGCCAAATTCATTAGCGAAGAAGCATGGAAACAGTACATGCACTCCTTTGCCAAACAAAACTTGGTGCCTAAACGGGTTTTTGGCCTGATCAAACGAAGGATGGCGAGCAGATGGCCATGATTATTGGACATAAGTGCGTGCACTTCACAAATTCTCCTGAGCCGACTATCGTCTCCATGGTCTGTGAGTTTTATGCAAATGCCAGTACCGACGGTCCTGCTGTTGTTCAAGTCAGGGGGTGATCAGTGTCGTATGACAGTCAATCCATTAATGCACTTTTTCCAACGCCTAGCTATAATGGCAATGACTATTTAGAGCAGGGGCTTTGCAGCTATGACTTGGACGATATTGTTAGGAGGCTCTACAAGCCCGGGACAACATGGAAACCAATGACACAACGGGTGAGAAGACTAGTTTCCCACATCATGCAGTCAGTCGTTATAGTAAGCCATAGTACAATTTTGTATGTGACAATATGATCCTTACTTGTCACCTTAGCGACGTGACTAAGGATCGAGCGATCCTATTATTCGCCATTATCACAGGTCTGGACGTGGATATTGGAGTTCTCATTCCGGAGTCCATCCTGAAGGCGATCAAGAGTACCACTTATGGGGGACTTCAGCATCCATCCTTGATCACCCGATTGTGCAAGTGGGCAGGTATTCATTGGGGGCCAGAAGAGATAGCTTACTACCCATGTCAGTCATCGACCATCAAGTCATCTCACGCTTTAGTGTATGGGACGAGGCGGTCTCACATGTCAGAGGTGAGGGGTATGAGCCACCTACTGAGCCGCCTCCTACTTCAGAGGCCGGACAATCTCAGCCACCAGAGTCAGGATAATCTTCACAAGGACCATTGGCAGAGATTCTGGCATCCCTGAGCCTACTACATCAGAACCAAAACACAGTTGCTCAGAGGCAGCAGAGGAACATAGCAGCGGTGGCCTAGAGGCAGGACATCATGATGCAGTATCAAGCTGAACTAGTCAACACTATGCAGAGCATCTACACAACCTATAGTGGCGAGGATGCTGATTTCATGTCATTCCAGTTCTCAGAGCCTCCTATTTTCCCTCCATATCCTCCACCATCGCCTCCCACAGAACCTGAAGAGGATAATGATGCTGATGCCGAGTGACCCGACTTCAGGGAAGCCCTCTTGTATTGATTTAAATATTCTTAGCAATGAGGACAGTGCTGATCTTAAGTTTGGGGGTATTATGTGTTATTGGTTTTATTTTGTCTACTACCAGGATAGGTTACCATCTTAGTATTTTATTTATGGTTTATCAGTATTGTAGTGCAGTCATGTATGAACTGTGATTTTGACATCATTTTGGGCTTGATTAGCCTTAGATTTATTATGGTTTGGTATTATTATGGATGGATGCTATGAACAGATTTTGTTATTATTTATCGATGCTTTTATTGTTCTCAACATGTATGTTTGGTTTATAGCCATGTTTTGGGATGTATACAGATTAGTATGCTTATGCCATGTTAATGGCTTTATTACCCTTTTTTGAGCATGTATTATTGCAAGGGTTTACTCGATCTTTGATCTTACCACGTTATAGTTTTTGTTTAACCCTGTTGCCCTATCTTTAACTGTTGATATGCTGGGTATGGGGTATATAGTCTATAAATTTTTTGTTGGGGCTAATGATAAGCACGTTGGTGATTATGACTATCTCTAAGAGTCCATGTCAAGCATGTGTGAATAAGGGGTTAGTTTAGTTGATAAGTTGAGACTGTTATTGATCCGTTCTCCTTAGCGAACACCGACCAACTATTATAACTAGTTATATTTTTGAAATGGTTTGCGCGGTTATTATTTTGGAAATGCGTTCATTTGGTTGAGCTTACATGAATACAAGGTAATAAAAGACTTAGACGCTTATACAGTTCCGAATTTTAGATTCTTGCATGTTTTCATTTTGAAAAAAATATATATAAAAAAATTAAAATTAAAATAAATTAATATATATATATATATATATATATATTAATAAGAGCCTTATTTGACTTAGTTTGATTACGTGGCCTTTGTTGTTCGAGTTATTAGAGTCATAGGGGTGTTCTACACCTAGTACCTTAAAGTCATCTGGCTTGGGAGTCACTGATCAAAAGCTCATTATTGGGTAGCTCTGAATAGCCTAATGTAATTAAACATTGCACGGTCATCCTAAGGTCTTGTTTGTTAAAATATAAACAATAAAAGTCTAATTTAGCTTAGTTTGATTACGTGGCCTTTGTTAATTGAGTTATTATATTCATAGGGGTGTTCTACACCTAGTGCTCTAAATTCATCTGGCTTGGGAGTCACTGATCAAAAGCTCATTAATGGATAGCTTTGAATAGCCTAAGGTAATTAAGCTCTGTACAAGTCAGATTTTAATGTCTTCATGCTAGTGCCTTTAGATCCTTTCTTGCATCTGTGCCTTGTTCTTAATGCTTGTTGATTGCTTGTTTTACTGAGTTAACATATTGGTTATTACAATCGATCGGGTGAACTTATTTTGGCTATGATTACTTAGGATGGTTGGTCTGCACACACACACACACACAGAGAATGGATAGAATATAGTCTTATACTTGAAAATTGGCATTGAACCCGTATTCATATCTGTGTTTGTCCTGCTCTCTAAGAGTGACTATAATTTTGCTTAGAAGTCATGATGCTAGTATATAGTATTAGTTTTCATTCGCATCTTACATTACTATGGATGTGAATGTTCACATAGTTTGCTTGAGGACAAGCAAAGACTTAAGTTTGGGGGTATTTGATGAGTGAGATTTATACCCGCGAATCGGGACCTCTATTGCTTAAAAGGCTGCATGTTCTTCATTATTTATATAGCTTTTATATATGTCTTGTTATTATTTTTCTTAATCTTTGTGCTACATGGCTTATTAGGTCATTTCCAGCTTTAAAGGGAAAAAAGGTCAAATATATCACAGTGGCTGTGACGCCCCCAAAATAGGTATACATCACCCATTCTGAGTCGCCAAATACATGGTATAGAAATAAATACAACTTCATTAAGACAATTGTCGTGCAAAATATGACAACACAAATACTATGAGTTTAAATACAAATATTGTCTTATAGACAATATCCACACTCAAATAAGTCCTCATTATAATTATTGAAACACTATTCTATAAAATAGTGAGGATTGCTAACACAACTGACTGGAAACATCACTCCACACCCCGACTAGTTCCCGCTATATTCTCACCTCCTGAGAAAAATGGAACAAAAATGAAAAATCTAAACAACTGCAGCGAAAACAACAATCCATTAGAAGAGTCAAGTAGATAATGAATTCTACTATCTTCTAAGATTTAAAAGTCCATTAAAGATATTTTATCCCTATAACATCAATCAATATACATCTTGAATCAAATATTCATCTTTGCACTATAGGCCAAAGATATTCTTTTGTATCACCTGTTGGTCATGTTCATCTAAACACCTGTTCATATTTGCACTATGGGCCAAATATATTCATCAGTTAATCATTCATCTTTGCACTACAGGCCAAAGATATTCAGTAATATCATCATTTAGGACTGAGGATGATGAAAAATATTTTAAAAAAATGAATCAAAAGAACAAATGTTAAAGGATTCGTACTACAGTTTACCCAAGTTCAATAATACTCCATAATAACCAATTGTGAAGCAGAATTCAAAAACAATGATCAAAACATGGATACAATCAAAGATATTAACCATAATAGACATATTAGATAAAAAGGAGAAAATTTTATTTTTCTGTGAATAGTGTCGTATTCGTGAATAGTGCCGTATACGTGAATAGTAACTCCGACACAAAAAGGTAGAAATTTCACAATAAAATTCATATCAATATTTTGGCATAATGATATTGAAGGAAATAATATCATTTATGAAGAAAATAGCATCACTTACCTCAAAATAACGGTACTTCGGGCTGAAATATCAAGTATACGGCTGAAGGAAACTTCTACAGAATAACAACTCTCAAAGTATCTAAATACTCACAAAATACGCTCGATAATATAGAGAGAGAAGGAAAAAAAAACATATTTCTGGTATGATTTTCAATTCTAACTTAAGCACCTATTTATCGAAAAATGCTTAGAATGTCAATGGAGACTAAATAATAAAATAATATTATTTTTCTCTTATCTTCTACGCATGCCAACTTTGGAAAAAATCAGCCCACCACATTTGAAACTTAATTCAGCACATGCTTTCACCAAAAAACAAAAGTGGGTCCCACCCATAAATTTAATAAAAACATTTAATTTCCGAAATTTCAATAATTCATAACAAATAGCCATTTTATCTGAAAAATTCGAATCTCATGTTTATTACATAGGAAATTAAATTCTCTACAACTTTGTAAATTTAAGTTTTTCCAAATTCCAAATGAAAAATGTTCGAAATTCACATACGGACGTTTGTTAACACCTCTTAAAATTCATAACAAATCATACGTTAATTTTTAATGGTTCAAACTTTGTGGACATATACTCAACTTATAAATGTATAACATATCCAAAAATCTCAACGATCCAACGGTCGGATTAAAATTATAACTCACGCAATAGAGCTTTAAGAACACTGTTTAAATTTTTAATACATCCATTCCGATAAAATACTGATAAAACACCTCAAAATTAAATCCTTCATTTATATCCATATAAAAAATAAATATTTTCTTATCATATAAATTAATAATTAATTATTCACAAATAATATTACAGAATCACAATTATGACAACCAGGTCGTTCCCAAGAAAGAGGGGGCTTTCTGATAAGGATTTATCCTTACTGGCGCGCAATTAGGTGACCAAACCTCTCCTTAGACAGAACTTTCTTAGACATTGTCAATAGTGCTATCTAATAATATTATTCAAATAATATGAATTATTGAAATGGAGATACTGTGCAGTGACAATTATTGAAACAACAATAATATAAAATATCAACGCAGTAATTATTGAATGAATAAAATAAAATATTGAACAGTAATTACTGTAACAATTATTGAGTAGTGCCTTCTTATGTAAGGATTAATAATTCATCAATACTGTGAAATACCGTGTGCTACTGTGCAACTACGCGTATTACTATATTTTAACCACTGGTATTCTAACAGTGTTAACGGTAACAACTACGTCGTTATTTATAAAAACTCAAACTTGTCGTTTTCTTCATTCGTCCATTTTTTGTTATGGAGCCCATAAATGACTACGCTGTCATACGAATATTCCCCGACAGCAAGAATATTCCACGACCAAACGAATATTCCCCGACAAAATGAATATTTTCTAACCACTTGCTTATTTTGCAAAATTTACATATTTCACCTATAACCAAAGCATTATATCAAATTAACACCTTATTATTCAAGATAATAATTAGAGAAAATTTGATTTTATTTATAATAAGTTAGGGTCTTACACTGGCGCTGCAACGCCGATGCCAGACTTTAAACTGGCGCTACAGCGCCCCCACCTGGTCAACGGTGACGTCAGCTCAGTGCGGCAACACCCCAGTTCCTTTATAAACTGGCACTGCAGCGCCACCTCCGGTCTCTTTATGCTGACTCAGCACTGCAACGCCTCTCCAAGGCTTAATCTTGGCGCTGCAGCGCCACCTCGGGTTTCCAGGTGGAGAAGAGCTAGATTTGACCTAGCTTTAAGTAAAAACACAAGTATATATGTTAGAGGGGTAGCCTCCTTGCCAAAGATCTCATCATCCCCCTCTGGGATATAGTTTTTTCTCTCTCTTTTATAATTTCTTCTCAATTTCCTAGTAGCTTATGTTTGTACATATAGTTTACGTAGATTAGGGAGATTTTTGGGATTCCTAGAAGCTCAAGAGCAGTTTGAAATACGGATTGGAAAGCTTGAAAGGATTAGAATTCTTTGAGACTGAAGAAGCTTTGCCAGAGTATCCATTTGTTTCCTTTAATTTTGTAATCCATCAATGTTGTTTATATTGCTACTAATGTTTAGTTTAAGAGCTATGAACTAATTATTGGTTCTAAGGTGATAGTGGAATCCTTTGTTAATTTGAATTGAATATCTTATCTCTTTGGTTGGCACCATATGGTTTGATCAATATATTCATGCTTAATGATTCTTGCTAAGAAATTAGTGAGATTTTGGTAATCTATACGAAATTGAAAGAAGGATATTGTAGATTTACAACTTGATATATTGGCATGTGATAATGAGTTGTCTACTTGATTCGACTTCATAATTTGTGTATCGAATAGACATATATATGTCCACCATGTGTGACCTAATTGAGAACTTAAGCTTTAAATCCTTATTATAGTTAATTCGTATAGACATGTGTAGGATTATTACCTAGCTTGGGTGTTCTTTTATGTTCTATTCCCTATCGAGTGGATCTAAACAGGATATGTTTGTACATACTTTCGAAGAGGTGGATGAGCACTTGTGTGTTCTCGGTCGATAAGTTGTCGTGACCACTAAGACCATTGAGAGAAGGTTAGGAAGTTTGATGAAATATAGCACACCAAGTGTTTGACAAAATGATCGTGTGGGGTGAAGTTATGACCTTAGCTTGTAGCACCTTTGATACCATTCGTTATCCATTTACTTGCTTTGATAATTAGATATAACTAGATTAATCACACTTCTATTATTCTGTTGTTCGAATAAGATTTAAGAGATACAAAGTCGGTATTTGGTAAATATTAGTGATAATTCCTCGTGGGTATGACACTCTTCTTATCACTGTATTACTTGTTAGACCGTGTATACTTACGCGTGTTTAGTGATCGGTAATTCAACCAACACTGACCCACCTTGTGGTTACGCTACTGAACATATGAATAAACAAATATTTGAACACAACAATGAATGCTTCTGCTACCCTGCAGAAAATATGAATTAACACATTTTTGAGCACAACATTAAACACATGAATGAATACATATTTGAACACAACATTACTACTATTGAACACAACATTACTACTGTTAAACACATTAATTGCTAAACACAACAACATATTTACTACTACTAAACACATGAATGAACACACAATACTACAGCTGAACAAAACAACAAGCAGACCTGAACTCAGGTGCTTAATGACAATTAAAGATCCTATATTCATCAAATGGAAAATAAATATATATTTTTAAACAAAGATAAACCATTTAAAATATCATGTATAAGACCAACAAGGGAATAAGAATGTTGTACATGATAAGCGACTAGACTCGAACAAAACCATCCTCTGTAATAACCGTGAATTTCAAGTCACTATATATGTAGGTACATTATTGATATTTAAAAACTTTGTGTTATATAGTGATTTAATATGTGACAACATA
Source organism: Panax notoginseng (assembly GCA_016801055.1). NCBI lineage: Eukaryota > Viridiplantae > Streptophyta > Magnoliopsida > Apiales > Araliaceae > Panax > Panax notoginseng. Next base: position 86,134,274 of record CM029019.1, read on the forward strand.
TGTGAAGTGGTGCATGGATCAATAAACATATATACTATAGTTATGGATATATACATTTATAGATTTCTTTAAAAATGAAAGCTTCATAACCTAATTATACATTAGGTGAGACAATTAAATAACCTAAGGGTTATGGTAATAAGGAAAGGTTAGTATTTAATATGTATACTAACTTAAATGGATAATCTTATTATTTCAAGTGACTAATAATTTTAAACCTATTTCTAGTAAACCTAATTTGGTTATGAGCTAAAGTCATATGTATAAGTAATTAAATTTTAAAGGATTGGGAATGAAAACCCTAAATAAATAATTTGGGTAACACATATTAAAATTGTTAGACTATATTTACTACATGGCCCAAAACAATTGAAGGAGAAGCCCAAAAGAAATAGAATGCAAACCAATACTTAGCCCACTTGATTAAGGGTATTTTAGACTTTTGATTAATCAAATTTTTGCATCAAAATAAAAGCAAAATAGAGGAGATAATGGGGACAAGGGGACCGGCCATATTAGGCCTTTTAAGGTAACAAAATTGTGCTAATCAAGTTCCTTAATTAGTAACTCTTACATCAAGTACAAATGTGTCCATCTCCCATTGGTAGAAAATATACTTAGCACCCTTAATCACATGATTAGGCTCAATTGGAAGAGATAAGGCAAAGCCTTTTATCCAAGGGACAACAAAAGTATGGGGGATATTAGTTAAATCACCACATTTCATTTGCTAGACATTTCATCTCTCTTATTCTTCTTCTTCTATTTTTCTCCCAAGCTAGCAAAATACAAAGAGAGAAGAGAGAGAAAGGAGTGTACTAGTTTGGTTAATGCACCCTAAGATTATATATTACTTTGGTAAATCAAGGAAGGTTGCTACTAGATCAAGGTATAACCTAAACCTCAATCTTCTTCTTCTATTTTGTGTTATAACAAGATTTGTTGGGGTAATGAACTAATACTCAAGATACCCTAGTTCTACATATCAACATGTATGGAACTAAGTATCTTGAGTGTTAGATCAAAGGTTTAGAGGAAGAAAATGAGCATATGTTCGCCTAGGGGTTAAACCCTTATTTTTCTTCCACTAAATCTTGTGTAAATAAAGTTTTGCAACTTAGATTTGTGATCCGTCAAAGGGGGGTGCTAGAGACATGAGTTGTCTAGGAAACACAAGTGGTAGAACATAAATCTACCAAGTATTGAAGCCTTGGGGCTGTTTTCTCCAAAATAGTCCACATAGAGTATTAAGTTTTTAAAACCCTAAAAAGCTATTGTCCCCGTTATTCTTAAGGTTATTTCGGATAGTTTCATATCTTTTAAAAATCTTGAAAAAATCACAGAGGTACCCTGAGAAGTTATCTACGTGTAGGAAAAAGAACGGACACGTTTCGATTTATAGGTTGTGCGTAATGGCTATTTCCGTAAAAGACTCCTAAATATTAACACCCAAATTTCTCACAGTGAATACACTGGAAAATTCCAAAACATTTACAGTATGTTCATTTATGTTTTGAGGGTATACCCTGAAAATTTCATATTTTTCTGAGCAAAACTCGATTTATGAAAAATGAAGCAAGATCCGAGTGTTTTGGGCACTTTAAAATTAGTAAATCACTTTCTAAAATTCATTGTTGGGTCATATACTGTACAAATCCAGAAAAGAAGAATTTTTGGAATCAGTTTAGTATTTTTCCTAAAAATGATGAAGTTATGAATAAAAGAAAATAAATAGTTAAATGATGTCTTAAATAAGAAAATTGTTATTTTAATGCTTGAATACTCCTAATATATAATATTATGACTATTTTAGGGCATTTTGGTAATTTATAATAAGAAATATTATTTATGACCCTTTTATGGATATTAAATAAGTGGTTTAATAAAGGGTGAACAATTAGAATAAATTGTGTATTGATCTAATAAATTATTAAAATGTTATTATGATATTAATAATATTAGAATATGATATTATTAAGTAAATAATAATATTCGAATAAAAAGTTATTAAAAATGTAATAACATTAGTAAAGGAATAAAATATTATTAAATAATTAATGATATTAGTAAATAAATAAAATATTATTAAAATATTAATACTATTAGTAAATGAATAAATTATTATTAATTGATTAATGATACTAAAGCATAAGTAATATATTATTAATGTAATAATATTAATGCGTAATTAAAATATTATTAAGAGGATTAATAATATTAGTAAAGTATTAAAATATTATTAAGATGTTAATAATATTAGTAAGCGAATAAAAGTATTATTAGTGAACTAATAATACTAAGAGGTAAATTAAATATTATCAAGATTAATAATATTAGGTGAATTAAAGGTATTGTTATTTAATAGTAACATCATCGAGGCATGATAATATTTCTAAGAACTAAATGTAATATATGATATCTATGTGATTACATAATCTAATGTTATGCTATGGCTAATTGAAAGATTAACTATAGGTCTCTCAAAGGAAGATAATTAAGCTGCCTAGCGGATAGAATTTAATTGTGTAGCCGTAACCTACAAACGAGACAAGTTCCCTAACTCAAACTCGAGTTATTATTTTCAAAGCATGTTGGTGAATAATTATTGATGATTATTCACATCTATATTGATTATTGAGATTCGCACTTTGTGTAATTGAATTCATGTTCTATTATTATTGAACTGCGAATTAAATTAAAGTTCTTCATTCATGAACTGTTTATGAGATAGATCTATGCTAATTATATTAGCTAGATCAAGCATATTTAAATTTGTTAAATCAAATGTGTTTTAAAAAGCTGTTCTTATTAAATTGATATGATAAGAACTCTTGACTGAGAAAAAGGATGAATTTGATTAAGGCATAATATCGATGCTGGATTATTAAGTGTTTATACATAAATCACGGGGTATGAAAGGCTGATCCCCTTGAATACCAAAACTTATTAAGAGGTCCAGTTTAAATGACTGAGAACCTTGGCAAATGTTCATGGTTATTTCAAAACCACCCAGTACATGTTATTCAGTTATTCGAATATTCAATTGTTGATTATTAATTCATGTTCCTTCACAATCTTATACTATTGTTGAACATTGAAAGCAAAACTTCTTTCTAGTCATGATATATCTCCCTTGTATATAAACTTGCTAAGAAAATTAGTTGCTTACCCTTGTTATATCATGACATTTATTTCAATTAAGCCCGAAAGATCCAATGCGAAAGACAAAGGCAAGGGCAAGATCCAGGAATAATTTAGAATGAATGATTAGTTATTATTATCTGATGGAATTTCTTATGTAAACCTTTTGTAATATGAATGGTGTGTTTAGGTTAAGATTAAGAAGACCTTGGGATTATGTTATGAAACTTTATTATAATGAACAATGTATGTTTATTATTCTGTAATAGTTATGGAATGCTTATGATGATGATAGATCGTGAGCACCGAATCTGAGGTTAGAGAACCTGGATTTGGGGGTGTCACATCCTCTGCCCCAGAAATCAAAATAGATTGATCCTCAAAGTATAGTAAATAAGTAACAACCCATATATTTAAACATTTATAAAATATAGTCCTAAATGGAATCAAGAAAAAGAATAAGAAGTGCATGTTCAATTTAACTAATTTTAAAAGAAATTGAAGGTAGAGAAAAAATGAACTCATTAATCCAATGAAAAAATCAAATCTAAAAACATTTGGAGAGAAAGAGCCCTGCAACCACTCACCATTTAGATATACAGTGGGCTTCATTAACCACTATAAGTGAAACAAGTGCACTGACAAAAAAATGGATGTAAATTATGAATTCAAAAATATATTTGCTGAAACAAAAAATGACCTGATGCAAATCACAGAAATCATAAAAATCGCAGAAATAGCTAAAATCGCAGCAGCCCTAATTGCAGAAATCGCTAACATCGCAGTCCTAATGTAAAATGCAGCAGGGAGAAATCACACAGTGATGCACAAATGGTCCGCATCGGTCAAGCCTGTAAGACTAAAAACAAACCATGTTACTTTACCACATGTCCAGCCTGACCTAGCCTTTCAAAAAGTATGAACCAGTCTAGCCTTCGGCCAAGTCCAGCCTGATTATGTCCAGCCTGACCTGACCTTTCAAAAAGCTTGAACCAGCCTAGACTTCAGCCAAGTCCAGCCTGATGAAGCCTTGGCTGACCTAAGGCCTGGTCTGGCCCTTGAAAATTGGACCCCAACTTAAAATTCTATTAATTTGTACAAGCTAAGGACTCGCACTCGTAAAAATATTTGAGCGAAGGATGGATTCATTATTTATGCTACTAATATCCTATCATAAATTGGTGGGTATGGGATGTGAGACTTAAAAAAAGTTTTCACATTAACATGCACAATATCACCTCACTCAAAACTTTCATACAACATAACTTGAAGAAAAGTGAATGGAAACAACTGCATCTCCTTGAAAACCAAGAGAAATACCAACTTTAGAAAGAAACTTAAAAAGCAAGATTCACATTGACATGTGTATCATCACCTCACTCAAATTGCAAGTTTTACTTTCACTTATCTGGTTGACAATTTTCAAAATTAAACAAAAAAACTGAATTACTCCTTTGTCCTTTTCCCTAATTAGGTGAGCTACAATACAAAATCCATAAAATAAATTACACCTTAAACCTCAAATGCTTGATTTCAACCCAATTTGGTGAATTTGAAAAGAACTCCATCAAGAATCACAATATCAAATTTAGAAAGCTTATATAGCATAGCAAAAGGAAAAGAAAAAAGAACTTATTGCAGAGAACAAAAGTAGTCTATATATAGTATAAGGATTGAATCGTTGCCATTAACAGAAAACAATTATTAAATATAAAAAATCATGTTATACATGCTGAAGTGACAATAAAATGAACAGAAAAAACTCAAACTGAAATGAAAAGACTTATATTCTTAAAATACTTGTATGATAATCTAAAACATGAGTTAGGTGGAAGAGAGTCCCACGTCGTCTAAAAACTCTCTCTTGTCCTACCTCTATTCTATAAAATAAAAAAGACTTCAAGTCAATGATAATTAACATGAAAGTTTGAAGGGGATGCTTGGCATAGCAAGGCTCGACTTTGACCTGTCTTGGGTTTGACCTGATCAACAGGCCCTGTCAGACTATGCCTTTTACTTAATTATCTGGCCCAACCTTTTATCATTTGAGCTTGGCTCCATCTGGTTAATGGTCAAAGCTTGGCAGGCTTTGATCCATAGCAAATAAATGTTATAGATCATTACATCCTTAAAGAGCATGACGATATAAGGGCTACAATAATATTCTCCTTCTCGATCGTTAACAATACAACTTTAATCTATCTTTACATCATTATTCGATATCAACATCACTAAAAATGCAGAATATTTAAAACTTTTATACATTTTCTTATGTATTGCCCTAAATCACAACCTTTACATTACATCTCTTCGATTCAAATTTATATCATGAATCATTACAACAAAATGACTATACAAAGTCTTACATCATAAATAGATATCCAAATACACCGGAAAGCTTAACTTATAATTCAACAACATGTTACACTCAAAATATTAAATACATTTCTCATAAAACATAAGTAATCTTCGCGAATATGGATTTCTATAATTCACTTAGCACATATCCTTACCTTGAAATCTTGACCTGCAAAAATGGTTATTTGCAAGGTTGAGCTCGACAGCCCAGCAAAATCTAACAGGTTTCATGCATCACGTAGCATATAATAACATACTCAACATATATCTCATAAATATTGGACTAACATAACATACATGCTACAGTTCATATAACAAGTATAAAGATTGAGTTCCGTACTCAATCAGCATGCTTTATTCAATCAACGTAGTCATAAGTTGACTCTAACGTTTCATACTTTCAACATATATACAACACATCATGTTCTTTGCAATAAAGACTTAAAATAATTAATCATCGAGTTCACATAGCAAATAGGAACTGAAAGACTTGCCTTGATCGTTGTTTACCGATAACAGTTTAACAGCTTATAGTCATCTGCACTTCACGTGCCCTTTAATCCTCATGATTATATGCTAGCAAAAAGATAGTGAATCTCTCCTTCCTCTTGGCAAAATCATAGAGACTTACTCTCTCAATTTCTCACTGTGTTTTTCTCTTTTCTTCCAAGCTCTCTCTCTCTCTCTCTGTACTCTGCTCTTAAGCCTTAGAAGAATAAGACGCGTAGAATAAACTGAAGCTGCCCACTTACTTCAGTTATAAAACCTAAACAGGTAGCGTCAGTTACAATAAGCCAAAGGCCACAAGGCCTTGTTTGGCTACACACAATTCTCCCCCACTAGTTTATTTTAATAATATTATGTTATATAGTTTTTATTTGTTACACATGTAACCAATTTACATAACTTACAATGATAATTAAAAAAATTATAATTTTAGTATAATTATTCTGATGATCAATAAATAATCATATATCTAATTTAATTAATAAATTAGACTTAAACATCACTTTATTTAATTTACTTATTTTCTTTAATATTAAACAACTCATTTAATTTAATTAATTTATTAAATTAAATCTTCAAAGAATAAAATTTACATTTGCTTTAATTTAATTATCATACACACGTAACTAATTTATTATACCCAATTTCATAAATTATTTATTTTTCTTAATAAATAAATTATTTAAAATATTTATTTAATTCAATAAATATTTAAAATTAACTACAAATTCATTTAATTTCTTCAATAGTTAACTTAACTATTAAACCTTACTTTCCCAATATATGAATATATATTTCTCTTCACACCAGATCACATATTTCAAAATATATAGCACGTATATATACATACTTAAACTCAAAACATCTAATAATAAGAATTTTAATTATTAAATTCCTATTTTAATAACTTATAAAAATTCGGGTTGTCACATCCTTCCCACCTTATAAGGATTCCGTCATCGGAATCACTGAAACCCTACCTTACTCATATTTTCATCAAATCTCCTCATTGAATAACTTCAACACATTACCTTAATATAGGTTTTATATTTCCTACTCGCACCATTTTTTATAATAAATTCTTGTAAGTTTTATTTCATAACTTTCAATTGAACTCCATATTATTTTGAGTATTATATATCATTTAACAAATTCATTTCCTTTTCTATGGATCGTTATCGTATACTCAACTCATAAACATTCGGAATATTACATTCACTCCTTCTTCTAAGAATTTCGTCCTCGAAATTTTATTTATTAATCTTCATTCATTCAATCTATCAAAATAGATTTTATGTTAATACTTTATTCATTCATTGGATTCTATAACCACTTTATTTCCACAAAGATCTTTCTTCAATTATTAATTTTTGTATTAAAAGTTTTACATTATTCTTTGATAACTCATCTTCTTCTCATTTCAAATTTTCTTTTCTCACTTATTCAATTTTATTCATCATTCAGTGCCGCATTCTACGACTTACTTCTTTCTAAGGAATATCATCCTTACCACATTCGCCTTTTAGAATAGCAAGAATCTTTTATAATTGCTCATTAATTGGGAAGCAGTATGAATAACTCAGGAATTTAAAAGATTCTAAATCATGCTGAGGGGTCATAAGACCTTGAACTACGTCCACGTTATAAGTACTCTTGCAACTTAAACATTAACAATCATTAGACTATAGGGACTCCCGTACTTAGGGTGTTAAGACCTTTGTACGATGTATTGTGCACAAACATCTAAACGCTATGCATATATGTCCATAGTTATAAGTATTGTTTCAACTTAAACTTTAACAGTCATAAGATTATAGGGACTCCTCGTACTTAGGGAATCAGCCCTTCGTGCAATGTATTGTGCACAAACATCTAAATGCATTGCGTAAAATAACTCCCCTATAATAGGGTTGTTCATCTCAGCTTTTCAACATCTGAATCTGTACCAAAACAATTTGGTTTGGCATAACTTCTCAAGAAACGCTTTAATTTTATGAACATTTTTTAATATTCGTCTAGCTGAATCAAATAGCATATATTTCTACAACAATTCGGACATCACACGAAATATACATATATATATATATATATATATATATATATATATATATATATATATATATTCTCATATCTTAAAGGAATCTCAAAAATCCTTTTATGGCGTCATGATTATGACGTTGTCATACTACATCTCACCATAGTGGGCTGACGATCATATGATCACATCTGTGACAACCTAAGAAAATTAGACAATTTATTAAAATCTTAAATGATTGATTTAAGGTCAAATAATAGACCTAGACAGAAAATAAGTATATGCGTTTGATATTTTTGGGATGGAATTTTGAGGATTTCAAAATTCTGTGTAGGCTTTTGGTGAATTATTCAGGATTAAGTGTATATGTGAATATGTTCTGTATATATGGTCATCTATGTGTTCAGAATGTGGTTAATGATTAAGGGTTAACCAGATAAATTTTATCAGTGTTAAACCCTAATATTATATTCGAACGTCAACATTTAGTTAGAAAATCCTAATGACTGATAAGAAACCCTAAAATTGGCTCTGAAACCCTAATTTCCGTTTTGGGAATTTGAAACCCTAATTCGAAACTTGGAAACCCTAATCTGGGAATGTAAAGGATAATTATAATACTTAAGTGATATTAATTATAATATTAATTAGGGTAAAACTTAATAAATTAGCACACCCCAATTTCAGATTTTTAAACCCTAATTGTTTCGTCAGAAACCCTAATGTAAAATTGTGGACTTAATTGCTAAATTAGCAATTTAAATTGGGATAAATTAATCCTAATTAACAAGATTGATTTATGAATGGGAATGTTTAATTTAATTCGAGAATCCTAATTACAATTTAGAAATATTAATTTTCTATTTTTGAAAACCCTAAGTGTTAATAACCGTGAATTTTAAGTCACTATATATGTATATACATTATTTATATTTAAAACTTTGTGATATACAGTGATTTAATATGTGACAACATATGTGAAGTGGTGCATGGATCAATAAACATATATTCTATAGTTATGGATATATACATTTATAGATTTCATTAAAAAATGAAAGCTTCGTAACCTAATTATGCATTAGGTGAGACAATTAAATAACCCAAGGGTTATGGTAATAAGGAAATGTTAGTATTTAATATGTATACTAACTTAAGTGAATAATCTTGTTATTTCAAGTGACTAATAATTTCAAACCTATTTCTTGTAAACCTAATTAGGTTATGAGCTAAAGTCACATGTATATTAATTAAATTTCATAAGATTGAGAATAGAAACCCTAAATAAACAATTAGGGTAATATATATTAAAATTGTTAAACTATGTTTATTACATAGCCCAAAACAATTAAAGAAAAAGCCCAAAAGAAATAAAATGCAAGCCCACACTTAGCCTACTTGATTAAGGGTATTTTAGACATTTGATTAATCTAATTTGTGCATTAAAATAAAGGCAAAATGGATGAGTTATTGGGCATGGAATAGCTGGCCATGTTAACCCTTTTAAGGCAAAGAAATCAAGTTAATCAAGTTCCAAAAGTAAGAAGTCTTACACACAAGGACAAGTGTGTCATGCCACCATTGGTGGAAAATCTAATTACCATCCTTAATGGCATGATTAGGAAGGGATAAGGCTAACCCTTTTGTCCAAGGGACAAAAAGAACATGGGGGGATATTAACATCCCATTTCATTTCACCAACATTTTGTTACATTTCATTTTATTTCCATTTCATTCTCCACCATTCTCTTTTTCCATTTTCTCCTAAACCATCAAAACACCAAGAGAGAAAGAGAGAGAGGGATTCAGATCTTGTGGGGAAGAAGAGGAGGAAGTGTTTCATGCATCCCAAGTTCCTAACTTACTTAGGAAAGAAAAGGACGGCATCCCACAAGACAAGGTAAGAACTCAAACTCTAGTTGTTTTTCTTTCACTAAATCTTGTATAACTCAAGTTTTACAACTTGGATTTGTGATCCGTCGAAGGGGGGTGCTAGATACATGAGTTATCTAGTAAACCCAAGTGGTAGAACACAAATCTAGCAAGTATTGAAGCCATGGGGACTGTTTTCCCCAAAATAGTCCACATAGTATATTGAGGTTTTGAAACCCTAAAATAGCTGTTATTCCCTTTTTTCTTGAGGCTGTTTTGGTCAGTTTCATGTCTTTTAAAAATTTGGGAAAAATCGCAAAGGTACCTTAACAAGTTATCTACGTGTAGGAAAAGAACGGGCGCGTTTCGATTTATAGGTTGTGCATAATGGCTATTTCCGTAAAGGACTCTGAAATATTAACACTCGAATTTCTCACTGTGTATACACTGGAAAATTCCAAAATTTTTACAGTAGGTTCACATATGTTATGAGAGTATACCCTAAAATGTTCAGATTTTTCTGAGCAAAACTCAATTTATGAAAAATGAAGCAAGATCCGAGTGTTTTGGACACTTTAAAAATAGTAAATCATTTTCTAAAATTCCAGAAAAATTTTGGGATCATTGTGGGTTCATACACTGTCCAAATCCAGAAAATACGAATTTTTGGAATCAGTTTGCTATTTTTCCTAAAAATAATTAAGTTATGAATAAAAGGAAATAAATAGTTAAATGATGTCTTAATGAAGAAAAATGTGATTTTAATGTTATGACTATTCTAGGGCATTTTAGTAATTTACAATAAGAAATATTATTTATGACCTTTTATGGATATTAAATAAGAGGTTTAATAAAGTGTGAACAATTAAAATAAAGTGTTTATTCATCTAATAAATTATTAAAATATTATTATGATATTAATAATATTAGAATATGATATTGTAAGTAAATAAAAATATTAAGATTAAAACTTCATTAAAGTATTATTAAATGATTAATAATATTAGATTAAAATATTATTAAAAGATTAATAATATTAAATTAAAGTATTATTAAATAATTAAAATATTATTAAGTAAATAATAATATTTGAGATTAAATAAAATGTTATGAATGTTATAACATTAGTAAAGCAATAAACTATTATTAAATGATTAATAATATTAGTAAATAAATAAAATATTAATACGATTGGTAAATGACTAAAAGTATTATTAATTGATTAATGATACTAACGCATAAGTAAGATATTATTAACGTAATAATATTAATGCATGATTAAAATATAATTAAGAGAATTATTAATATTAGTAAAGTATTAAAATATTATTAAGATATTAATAATATTAGTAAGCGGATAAAAGTGTTATCAGTGAACTAGTAATACTAAGAGGGGAATTAAATATTATCAAAATTAATAATATTAAGTGAATTAAAAGTAGTTGTTATTTGAAAATTTTTGCAAGTCTATGAAAATTGTTTTGAGTGATAAGCAAATTTTCTAAGATATTGTTAAGTGTTTAGGCAGAGTTTAATTGAACTTAAACTCGATGATTGTTCGACTTGACCGTCGGGATGTTAGAATTTTGTCGAGTTCAACTCCGACTTAAATAGTCTGACTTGATGCTAAGTCTTATGTGTATTGTAGACTGGTAGGATTATGTGCTATGTGTTTAGGTTATTCTATGTGTGTGTATATATATATATATATATATATATATATATATATATATATATATATATATATATATATAATAGTATTATATTGTGATGATATTATTCTAATATTGGAGATATATATTACTAATATTAGGTCTTCGGATAAAGCGTTATAAATTGTGTAGCGGTAATCAACGGTTCAGGCAAGTTTTACTTAACTCTACTAGGAGTTGTTTTATTTAGATATGCTTATGGTTAATCATTACTGATTGCAATGTGGAATTGTACTCTGTACATATTGCATGCATAAGTCAAGTATGAAAGGCTGATCACCTTCATTACCAGTTAGTCCAGATATATTTGTTCATGTTCAATACTTGTTCAGTCAAAAGTTTGTTCGTGCTAGTTCTCAATTATATTGATGAATTATAGCCAGCCTATTATTCAGACTCTTTTAATCATGATATATCCTTAAATTGTATTTAAACTTGCTGGACAACTTTCATGCTCACCCTTGCTATATCATGATAAACATTACAAATAAGGCGAATATAACGCCCCGAAATCCGGTCTATCTTCACACCCGGATTCCGTACGTCACGAGTACATCATTCATCCAACATACATCATTACATACTGAAATATAACAACATACATTCTCAATTCCCAGGTTCTCGAAACCTTATAACCCTTCTCATTACAAATAATGATAATTACATTATTCCTTTCATCTTACAAGAGTGACTTTTATCCGCCACCAAGGATACATACAGTTCATTAAACTAGTAGTTTAATTCTTAACCTTCTACATTACAAGTCTTCACTTGATCTTCTCGCTCATTCACATTCTGAATGGCACTTCATCTGGATACCGCCAGCTTGATCTATACGGGATCCTTAAGTTCTTTCTAACATCGTACGCAGAAAATGTTTTTCATTTAAAGCAAGTGTGAGCATTCAATTGCCCAGCAAGTCATAAAAGTTTGAACAAACAAGTTCCGAATTCAACATTTCTTTCGAACTTCAATAACCGAACAAAGGTTATGAAGCAGCTTGAATAATAGGAATAGTCTCGATTCCTATCATCTTAAAACCATACGCACTTTCACTTTGAAATACTTTCATTTTTCTACCTTTTTCATACACATTCTGTCTGGCTAGAATCATTAGCGCAGACTTAACAATAACGGTTCGTGAATAAACCGAGCATACTTGTATTGAACAGTTCGATCACAAAACAGTTCATCTCATAAAAACACCGAAGTGCTCACATTGTGGCTCAAGGCCTCATACATTCTACCACCTTGTACAAATATCGCACATTCGCACATAGACAGAACTTCTCAAGTTCAACATCTGAGAAGTTTTAGAAACTAGCATTCATTTAAAATATGAATGAAGTTAGGAAACTTGCCTTACGCACAGCTACAGCTTACGCTGAACTGCTCATTCCCAATCCCTACATAACACATAAGGAAATAACACGTACACCAATTAGTCATATACTTGACTTACGCATTGGTTTACTTAACTTTACTTCTTAAGGTTCGCGTTCTTGTAATTTAAGCTTACGCGACTAACTTTCATTACCGGTTTACGGTTTCATGGCATACTGAGATGTCTTATTCATACATTTATCATCTTTGATGATTTACATTCTTATCTTCTTCTTATACTTCTCTTAGGACTCAGTACACATCGCTTCTCTGCTAGTAGTCCATATGGTACTCTGAGTGATTTCCCACAAACAACCAACAAACAAGTTCCCGTCTCATCTACACTGCCATCACAGTGAGTTAGATCGGTTGCCAGTTTCGTATATACCTTCGCTCTCTGAAGGAATTTTTTAGCCCAGCTCCCATATGTCAACCATCAAAGGTTACGATTATACTACAACCTAACTTCTCTTAACTTATACGAACCATTAAACTATAATGTTCGTTAAGTCAAACTTATATTCCTTACAGCTTTCTGGCAACTAAATGTCAAACCTCATGATTCATTCTTTATCATCTAAGTGATACAGTCTTTTGTACACTCGGAACGATCATTCAATGTCAATACTATGAGGTCATAGCGTTAACCATTTCATATGAATTTATTCATATCTTCAAACGTCCAGTTCATTCCACTCAAAATGTTTATCCAAGTTATACTTATTAACTCGGCTTCTTAACGTTATACGTTATTATCTTCAACTTAATTTCTTTACCGTTCACGGCTAAACTTAGTCTTCATTACATTACGGTTAAACCATACACGGAGTGTAGGTTCTTCCCGTTTAACATTCGTTTACACTCAACCCTTACGCTGGTTAAAGTGTTCAGCGCTTACTTTTCATTTTATCATTCTCATCCGACTTATATTCGACTTTTAGTAATCTTATTACCGTTCGTTACGGCTCTCTTGATACCATTCGTATCTTAGTTACTACTTTCATCAACATCTAAGTCCTACAACTAGGGTATACTTAGAACGTTCGTCCAACGCGAATACAATTCACAAGGATCATTTACGTATTCAACGTTCACGTTGCTCGTCTCTTAATCTCTCATTCAACCTTTATTCAAGGTTTTAATCGCTTTCAATTGGTATCCATCCCATGAACCCCATGTTCATTATTCTTTCTTAATGTCGAAGCCACCGTTCGTTGTATGCTAAGACCGATCGTTCCTCGCAACAACGTTGCGTTCACAGCGTCTATACGCTTTACGTTCATCTTACAATGTCATGACATAACATCGGAATGTTATTCATTACCTTCATCACTCAACGTCTAAGGAATCACAATCATAGCAATCCCTCACGTTCGTTCATTACGACTACGGTCCCTGGCTATTGGTTCCGTAACCCGAGTTTACATTCTTTATCTTTTAATCTCGTTTAATCTTTTCGTTCAACCTTTATTAAAGGTTTAAGACACTTGATTAAGTGTTACATTACGTGAACTATATGTTCATACTTCTTTCTTGCACATCCCCCGAGAAATTGAGTAGTTAAAATCTCATTTCTAGGTATTGCCCTGCACTGGCGCTGCGGCGCCGTGCCCTTCCTTTCCTCTCGCGCTGCGGCGCGAGCTACTTCTCTCTCTTCTATTTCTGGCATGGCGCTACGGCGCCAAGTCCTTTGTTATTTCTCGCGCTACGGCGCCACTCTCCAGAAGGTTATGGACGATCTCGGGCTGTGGCGCCGGCCTCCAAGGCACGACTCGCGCTGCGGCACCGAGTATGAAACTTAGAAAATTTTTTCTAAGTCTTTTACAAGCTTGAGACATCGATTTCGAAATCTCATAACTTCTTCGCTATAACTCGGAACGAGGTCATTCCAAAGCCATTTTCTTCCTTATATTACGTACTTCGATTACCCACAGATAGAAATTCATTCTGAATCCGTTAACATGCCATTCGATTGGCTTAATCTTCGCTCTTCGTTAATTTTAACATTTTTAACGTTCTTCGTTCGTTCGTCCGTAATTCGGTCATCCGAACTCGGAATTCGTTCATTCTTGAGTCTACGACTCACGTTTTATACGTTCTCTTACATTTTTATGAAACCCTACATGTTTGGGTTCATTTACTAACTTTCAAATTCTCATTCGTCTTTTACGAAATTTCGCCATAACTTCGTTATAGCTCCGTTTTAATCCGTTCTTCATGAACGTTTCTACCGTTCCTAACCAAGCAATAAGTAACTAACTTATACGCGATGGTTTTAAACTTTTCCATCAACAAAAATTACACTTTGATGGTTTTAAATTTGTCCATCAACAACGTTCTTCGTGTTCATCATGTGTTCTTCGCGTTCTTCGTTCGTTCTTCATTTTAATCGATATTTTGGATTACGATTCTAATTTTTCTTGGAATTTGATGTTATAGAACACCATTCCTTACTTATTTGACCTACTCATTCATAAAATTCATTCGGACTGCTCAAAATCCTCACGAATCTTATACTTCCTTAAGAAATTTATAATATAAATTTCTAATTCTTATTTCTTCATTTTCTTACGATTTCAACCATATGAAATCTTTCTCAATATCTTTTACTCCGTATTCTCATTAAGTTATGTTTTTAACCATAAAAACTTAAAGAAAATAAATAGAAGAACTAGGGTTCGGATTACCGTTCTTCTTTAATCCTCTTCCGTTAGACAAAGTCGACGATTTGCGAGCTTTTCTATTTCTCGATCACTTTTGATCCGAGCATTCATGCTCAATCTCTTCCTCTTTCTCTCCCAACTGAGCTCTCTCTCTCTCAAGTTCTAGGATTTTCAAAATCCTAGAAAATGAAAGTTAAGCTTTCTATTTATAGAAAACCAAAGCAAGGGCAAAATAGTCATTTCGCCCCCCACCTCCTTACTATTCACACCTCCTCCGACACTTAGCCACCAAGTTAACTTGGCCACCACCCTTACTTGGTGGCCAAGTGGCCGGCCCACATGCCCCATGGGTCATCCCATGGGTTGCCCCAATTGTTTTACCCATCCGTTTACCCATCGGTTCGATCCGCGGTTTCTTTTCTTGGTTTGAGCCTTAAACCTAATTCATATTGGGCCTAACTTGGGCTTGATTTCATAAATCATTGGGCTTAACATAATCCAAGTCCAATTAGATTCTACAAAGTCCATGAACTCAAAGTCCATTAAGACTAATCGTATTCTACGCATTCCATTCTCGTATTCTCTTCGTATATTGTTCGTACGATATTCGTATTATACGTCGTACAACTCTTCATACTATACTCGTATAATAACTCGTATTATACTCATATTTCTCAAGCATAATAACCCTAATTATTATACGCGATCATAACATTCTCGGAACTCACTTTTCTAAACCCTTAGGTTTTGAGTCCGCAGGCGAAAACTTCGTTTTTTACCATAACTGAAATATTATTGAATATTCCATCACGTCTCAGAATTAAACGTAATCTATAACTTCTCGGAATTTCAAAATAAATCTCTGAGTAGAAACTGATGAATAGTGCCTATTTCGTCTTTTTCCCTGAAAAATATTTTGTTCCCGGAAAAATTTCATTTTCGTCTTGAAAATTCTTACTCGTTCAATCTAGCTCGTAGCCAGAATCCTCCCGACTTATAATCATTCTAGGTTATAGAACGATTAATAAACACATAGCACAG
Source organism: Panax notoginseng (assembly GCA_016801055.1). Lineage (NCBI taxonomy): Eukaryota > Viridiplantae > Streptophyta > Magnoliopsida > Apiales > Araliaceae > Panax > Panax notoginseng. Next base: position 86,150,983 of record CM029019.1, read on the forward strand.
AATAGTATTAATAAAAATTCATTTTATTAATAACTAATTCTTTAAACTTAAATTCTGGACAAACCGAATTTTCGGGTTGTCACATTCTCCCCTCCTTATAAAAATTCTGTCCTCGGAATTTCTTAAAACCAAACTCATACCCGGGTCATCACATTCACCCCTTCTTCACAGAATTTCTTCCTCGAAATTTTAACTTACTCTTCTTCTCAACTTCTCTTCAAAGAAGTTCTTATCTTTCTTACATTCCCAACCCTTCATAACGTATCAAGAATCATGAAGCGAAAGGGATAACTAGGAATATAAGGATTCCTTTAAAACATTTCATTCTTTTGCTGAGGGGTCAAATTGACCATAAACTCTTTACTAGGTTGAACAGCCTTTCGCCATAAACCTTTCTTTCCACGTTAAGTTTACAATCACAAAGAAGGTAAACTACCTCTTCCATGTTCTCCTCAGACTTAGATTCCGCACCAAAACAATTTGGTTCGGCACAAGTTCTTAAGAAAACTCGATTTTCTTTTAATCATGACATACCATTCGTCTTAGCCAAATCAATTAGCTTAGACCATACCAATAAATTGGATATCAACTTGAAACATTCGTCTAGTCAACTCACTTGACATCGACTACTTCTTTAAATTCTTTTGCAATACATCAAAACGTTTTATGACGTCATGATACCGTACTCTTCACAGTACGTTGAGGACTTCGTCAGTTTATGACTTCGTCATTATACATCTTACCATAGCGGTTTGTTGATCCTAAGATCACATCCCACCAGGTTCAAGTGCATTAACAACTCCATCTTTCTACCATCCTTGCATCAAATGCACAGATGATATAAAATTCATTTTGATATTTAAAAATCAACTTCTGTCTAGCCGAAGCAATTGGCATAGACATATAAAGAATAGCTTTTTGAAAATCCATTGGTTCCAAAAGTCGAACCAATTCTTTCATGTTCCAAAACGCGCACATTAGCACGATTTCAAGAAATTTCGAAATCTAGCATAGCTAGAGGATTTGGAATATCTTATTTTCCATCTCCATTCATTGTCCTACTGAGACAATACTTAATCTTCTCTAGCACCTTCAATGTTAAGTCTACTGAAAATACTTCGTTTTCAGTCTACACCTTCCAATAACTTAGTACAGTTCATCACATGAGTCCTCAATTGAAATTTTACAACTTCTACCTTTTCTTTACTTAATACGAATTTTCTTTAATTCGTATACTATCCTTTACAACTCAATCTGAGTTCTTCTTCCCGTACTAATTTGTAGTACCATTCATTCATAGCAATAGTTATAAATCATTCATCGTTTCACAGCTCATCTGTTACTACGATTTACTATGATCACGTGGTGATCTTCTTATCCTTCTCTTTACGATTATAGTCTTAGGTACTCTTACCTAAGATTTATAACATATCAGCTCTGATACCAACCTGTAACGCCCCAAAATCTGGTCTATCTTCACACCCGGATTCCGTACGTCACGAGTACATCATTCATCCAACATACATCATTACATACTGAAATATAACAACATACATTCTCAATTCCTAGGTTCTCGAAACCCTATAACCATTCTCATTACAAATAATGATAATTACATTATTCCTTTCATCTTACAAGAGTGACTTTTATCCGCCACCAATGATACATACAGTTCATTAAACTAGTCTATAGTTTAATTCTCAGCCTTCTACATTACAAGTCTTCACTTGATCTTCTCGCTCATTCACATTCTGAATGGCACTTCATCTAGATACCGCCAGCTTGATCTATACGGGATCCTTAAGTTCTTTCTAACATCGTACGCTAAAAATGTTTTTCATTTAAAGCAAGTGTGAGCATTCAATTGCCCAGCAAGTTATAACAGTTTGAACAAACAAGTTCAGAATTCAACATTTCTTTCGAACTTCAATAACCGAACAAAGGTTATGAAGCAGCTTGAATAATAGGAATAGTCTCGATTCCTATCATCTTAAAACCATACGCACTTTCACTTTGAAATACTTTCATTCTTCTACCTTTTTCATACACATTCTGTCTGGCTAGAATCATTAGCGCAGACTTAACAATAACGGTTCGTGAATAAACCGAGCATACTTGTATTGAACAGTTCGATCATAAAACAGTTCATCTCATAAAAACACCGAAGTGCTCACATTATGGCTCAAGGCCTCATACATTCCACCACCTTGTACAAATATCGCACATTCGCACTTAGACAGAACTTCTCAAGTTCAACATCTGAGAAGTTTCAGAAACTAGCATTCATTTAAAATATGAATGAAGTTAGGAAACTTGCCTTACGCACAGCTACAGCTTACGCTGAACTGCTCATTCCCAATCCCTACATAACATATAAGGAAATAACACGTACACCAATTAGTCATATACTTGACTTACGCATTGGTTTACTTAACTTTACTTCTTAAGGTTCGCGTTCTTGTAATTTAAGCTTACGCGACTAACTTTCATTACCGGTTTACGGTTTCATGACATACTGAGATGTCTTATTCGTACATTTATCATCTTTGATGATTTACATTCTTATATTCTTCTTATACTTCTCTTAGGACTCAGTACACATCGCTTCTCTACTAGTAGTCCATATGGTACTCTGAGTGGTTTCCCACAAACAACCAACAAACAAGTTCCCGTCTCATCTACACTGCCATCATAGTGAGTTAGATCGGTTGCCAGTTTCGTATATACCTTCGCTCTCTGAAGGAATTTTTTAGCCCAGCTCCCATATGTCAACCATCAAAGGTTACGATTGTACTACAACCCTAACTTCTCTTAACTTATACGAACCATTAAACTATAATGTTCGTTAAGTCAAACTTATATTCCTTACAGCTTTCTGGCAACTAAATGCAATACCTCATGATTCATTCTTTATCGTCTAAGTCATACAGTCTTTTGTACACTCGAAATGATCATTCAATGTCAATACTATGAGGTCATAGCGTTAACCATTTCATATGAATTTATTCATATCTTCAAACGTCCAGTTCATTCCACTCAAAACGTTTATCCAAGTTATACTTATTAACTCGGCTTCTTAACGTTATACGTTATTATCTTCAACTTAATTTCTTCACCGTTCACGGATAAACTTAGTCTTCATTACATTACAGTTAAACCATACACGGAGTGTAGGTTCTGCCCGTTTAACATTCGCTTACACTCAACCCTTACGTTGGTTAAAGTGTTCAGCGCTTCCTTTTCATTCTATCATTGTCATCCGACTTATATTCGGTTTTCAGTAATCTTATTACCGTTCGTTACGGCTCTCTTGATACCATTCGTATCTTACTTACTACTTTCATCAACGTCTAAGTCCTACAACTAGGGTATACTTAGAACGTTCGTCCAACGCGAATACAATTCACAAGGATCATTTACGTATTCAACGTTCACGTTGCTCGTTTCTTAATCTCTCATTCAACCTTTATTCAAGGTTTTAATCGCTTTCAATTGTTATCCATCCCATGAACCCCATGTTCATTATTCTTTCTTAATGTCAAAGCCATACCGTTCGTTGCATGCTAAGACCGATCGTTCCTCGCAACAACATTGCGTTCACAGCGTCTATACGCTTTACGTTCATCTTACAATGTCATGACATAACATCGGAATGTTATTCATTACCTTCATCACTCAACGTCTAAGGAATCACAATCATAGCAATCCCTCACGTTTTTTCATTACGACTACGGTCCCCGGCTATTGGTTCCGTAACCCGAGTTTACATTCTTTATCTTTTAATCTCATTTAATCTTTTCGTTCAACCTTTATTAAAGGTTTAAGACACTTGATTAAGTGTTACATTACGTGAACTATATGTTCATACTTCTTTCTTGCACATCCCCTGAGAAATTGAGCAGTTAAAATCTCATTTCTGGGTATTGCCCTGCACTGGCGTTGCGGCGTCGTGCCCTTCCTTTCCTCTCGCGATGCAGCGCGAGCTACTTCTCTCTCTTCTCTTTTCGGCCTGGCGCTGCGGCGCCAAGTCCTTTGTTATCTCTCGCGCCACGGCGCCACTCTCCAGAAGGTTATGGCACGACTCGCGCTGCGGCGCCGAGTATAAAACTTAGAAAATTTTTTCTAAGTCTTTTACAAGCTTGAGACATCGATTTCGAAATCTCATAACTTCTTCGCTATAACTCGGAACGAGGTCATTCCAAAGCTATTTTCTTCCTTATCTTATGTACTTCGATTACCCATAGACAAAAATTCGTTCTGAATCTGTTAACATGCCATTTGATTGGCTTAATCTTCGCACTTCGTTAATTTTAAAGTTTTTAACGTTCTTCGTTCGTTCGTCCGTAATTCGGTCATCCGAACTCGGAATTCGTTCACTCTTGAGTCTACGACTCACGTTTTATACGTTCTCTTACATTCTTATGAAACCCTACACGTTCGGGTTCATTTACTAACTTTTAAATTCGCGTTCGTCTTTTACGAAATTTCGCATAACTTCGTTACAGCTCCGTTTTAATCTGTTCTTCATGAACGTTTCTACCGTTCCTAACCAAGCAATAAGCAACTAAATTATACACGATGGTTTTAAACTTGTCCATCAACAACAATTACACCATGATGGTTTTAAATTTTTCCATCAACAACGTTCTTCGTGTTCTTCGTGTGTTCTTCGCGTTCTTCGTTCGTTCTTCATTTTAATCGATATTTTAGATTACGATTCTATTTTTTCTTGGAATTTGATGTTATAGAACATCATTCCTTACTTATTTGACCTACTCATTCATAAAATTCATTCGGATCGCTCAAAATCCTCACGAATCTTATACTTCCTTAAGAAATTTATAAAATAAATTTCTAATTCTTATTTCTTCATTTTCTTACGATTTCAACCATATGAAATCTTTCTCAATATCTTTTACTCCTTATTCTCATTAAGTTATGTTTTTAACCATAAAAACTTAAAGAAAATAAATAGAAGAACTAGGGTTCGGATTACCGTTCTTCTTTAATCCTCTTCCGTTAGACAAAGCCGACGATTTGCGAGCTTTTCTATTTCTCGATCACTTTTGATCCGAGCATTCATGCTCAATCTCTTCCTCTTTCTCTCCCAACCGAGCTCTCTCTCTCTCTCTCTCTCTCAAGTTCTAGGATTTTCAAAATCCTAGAAAATGAAAGTTAAGCTTTCTATTTATAGAAAACCAAAGCAAGGGCAAAATAGTCATTTTTCCCCCCACCTCCTTACTATTCACACCTCCTCCAACACTTAGCCACCAAGTTAATTTGGCCACCACCCTTACTTGGTGGCCAAGTGACCGGCCTACATGCCCCATGGGTCATCCCATGGGTTGCCCCAATGGTTTTACCCATCCGTTTACCCATCGGTTCAATCCGCGGTTTCTTTTCTTGGTTTGGGCCTTAACCCTAATTCATATTGGGCCTAACTTGGGCTTGATTTCATAAATCATTGGGATTAATATAATCCAAGTCCAATTGGATTCTACAAAGTCCATGAACTCAAAGTCCATTAAGACTAATCGTATTCTACGCATTCCATTCTCGTATTCTCGTATTCTCTTCGTATATTGTTCGTACGATATTCGTATTATACGTCGTACAACTCTTCATACTATACTCGTATAATAAATCGTATTATACTCATATTTCTCACGCATAATAACCCTAATTATTATACGTGATCATAACATTCTCGGAACTCACTTTTCTAAACCCTTAGGTTTTGAGTCCGCAGGCGAAAACTTCATTTTTTGCCATAACTGAAATATTATTGAATATTCCATCACGTCTCAGAATTAAACGTAATCTATAACTTCTCGGAATTTCAAAATAAATCTCCGAGCAGAAACTGATGAATAGTGCCTATTTCGTCTTTTTCCCTAAAAAATATTTTGTTCTCGGAAAAATTTCATTTTCGTCTTAAAAATTCTTACTCGTTCAATCTAGCTCGTAGCCAGAATCATCCCGACTTATAATCATTCTAGGTTATAGAACGATTAATAAACACATAGTACATAATAGTATTAATAAAAATTCATTTTATTAATAACTAATTCTTTAAACTTAAATTCTGGACAAACCGAATTTTCGGGTTATCACAGTGAATGCGTTCGGATATAGGAAAAAAAGGATAATGCCAAGTTCTGCTTGGGATAAAATGTGCAGCTAGTTTGTAATAGTATAGTTTGATAATAATGTTAGGTGTTAGATAGTTTATGAATTGTGTATAAGCTAAGATTACTCGATTTTGGGGAATAGTGTGTAAAGTATATTGTATAAACAATTTATGTTTATATCTTCTGCAAATAGTTATAGAATGATTGTACCAGATCCGTGGTGATTCGGGACCTGGATTTGGGGCTCTCACAGTTGGTATCAAAGCTGTTGGTTATGAAGCTTAGATAGGAATACCTGAGACCAATAACCGCAGTGATAAGGATAATATCTAACTCACATAGAGTTAGTTGATCGGTTAGATTCAAAGACGAATCTCGACGAGTTGTTAAGACACAGAGTTCCCTAACTCTGATAATAAAGTTAAACAGTAGTGGTGAATAGATCGAGTCTAAAAGACTGAAAGTACAGGGATAGGAGATCGTAAAACAAAACGATCAAGACATATAAATAAATCGTAATATATACGATGAGATCACTCTATGATCTGATAAGGTTATAATATGGGAAAAGAATCAATTTGATGATTGGAAAGTTTATAGCAAGATTGTTGTGTGAATTGGTACAGATTCAGGAAAGGATTATGAATACGGATTAAATGAAATTCTTATAGAGATGGGAGTTAGTATTAGGTTGGGATTTCAATTGAGGATTCATGTCGGCAGCTGAGTTGTATGATTCCTTATATGGGCATGGAATTGTACTTGGTGTAAAAACCACTTAGTTTCTGGCACTGATAATCATTGAAATATTTTTGACGCGCTATTTGCTATATGCATGTTAAGAGGGTGATTCATTTCTCATGTGTATAACAGGTAGATAGGTCATAGATAGAGAATATAAGGTTAAGTACGAGTTCTTAAAACTTATACTTATGTGACAATCTTGACTCATAGTTATATGAAATGTTTATGAACCCCTCAGCGAATGGACGCTAAAGGTCTGACTAGGACAAGTTCTTAAACTCATATGATTGTGGCAATTTATGAACTCATAAGTGTGGTTTAACGAACTGGGTATAGTTGTGTGTGAACGGAGTATTAAGGATAATAGGAATAGATAGATTGTTAAGAAAATGATTATTAGTGGAGACATAGGTTTTCCAAAATTCATAGCTATGCTAGACTTCGAAATTTTGACATCAAGATAAATACGCACTATGTGCTTTTAAAAAAATGTAGACTCGTAATCATTTTTGAAACGGTTTAAAGTATAGTCTATTCTACTTATTTCGGCTAGACGCAAATGATTTGAAATATCAAAAGTTAATTTATTTATCACTCATGTACCATGTAACCTGGAGCAGAGATGATAAAAAGGTGATGGAGTTGTAAATACAGGAACACTTAGTATAAATTTGATCTAAAATCGTTATTCCACTATTGTATGATGTGTTATGGCGAAGTCATACAATGACGGCATCCTCAAACGGACAGTTAATACAGTACGGCATCATGACGTCATTCTCAAAAATGTTTTTTTAAAAAATTTAATTTGCTAACGGGGTTTGGCTACACCTAAATAATTCGATTGAATTGAATTATTGATATGAGTCTACGCTATTAGATTCAGCTAGACTAATGTTTATAAAAACTCTAAGTGTTCATTGAAAGAAATTTCCCGAACCAAATTATTTTGGTGCGGACTCCTATGATAAGACTGAGGTGAACTATGTTGTTTGGATAAATAATCCAATCTAGTAGCGTAAATATTCACTAGGCATGATTAATACGTTATGCATGACGTAAGAGTACGATAGGCTAATCTCCTAAAGTACTAGCAACGGTAGTTTACCTTATTTGTGATTGTAAACCTACCAAGTAAAGTAAAGTTTTGCGGTATGAATACCGTTAAAACTATGTGTTCATGGTCTATATGACCCCTCAGCAATTTGAAAACTTTTACTCTTGTGATTGGTGTATTGGGTAGCATGTGATGATGTGTGAATGGTGTAAGCTGTTTGGTGTAAGGTGTAAGGTGAATTTTGGGGACGAAACTCTTAGAAGAAGGGGTAAATGTGACAACCCGAGAAAATTAGACAATTTATTAAAAATCTTAAATGATTGATTTAAGGTCAAATAATAGGCCTAGACAGAAAATAAGTGTATGCGTTTGATATTTTTTGGATGGAATTTTGAGGATTTCAAAATCCGGTGTAGGCTTTTGGTGAATTATTCAGGATTAAGTGTATATGTGAATATGTTCTGTGTATGTGGTCATCTATGTGTTCAGAATGTGGTTAAGGGTTAAGGGTTGACCAAAAAATTTTTATCAGTGTAAAACCCTAATATTATATTCGAACGTCAACATTCAGTTAGAAAACCCTAATGACAGATAAGAAACACTAAAACCGGTTCTGAAACACTAATTTCAGTTCTAGAAATTTGAAACCCTAATTCAAAACTTGGAAACCCTAATCTGGGAATGTAAAGGATATTTATAATGCTTAAGTGATATTAATTATAATATTAATTACAGTAAAGCTTAATTAATTAGCAAATCCTAATTTTATATTTTTAAACCCTAATTGTTCCGTCAAAAACCCTAATATAAAATTGTGGACTTAATTGCTAAATTAGCAATTTAAATTAGAATAAATTAATCCTAATTATCAAGATTGATTTATGAATGGAAAAGTTTAATTTAATTCGAGAATCCTAATTACAATTTAGAAATATTAATTTTCTATTTTTGAAAACCCTAAGTGTTAATAACCGTGAATTTTAAGTCACTATATATGTATGTACATTATTTATATTTAAAACTTGGTGTTATACAGTGATTTAATATGTGACAACATATGTGAAGTGGTGCATGGATCAATAAACATATATACTATAGTTATGGATATATACATTTATAGATTTCATTAAAAAATGAAAGCTTCGTAACCTAATTATGCATTAGGTGAGACAATTAAATAACCCAAGGGTTATGGTAATAAGAAAATGTTAGTATTTAATATGTATACTAACTTAAGTGGATAATCTTGTTATTTCAAGTGACTAATAATTTTAAACATATTTCTAGTAAACCTAATTAGGTTATGAGCTAAAGTCACATGTATATTAATTAAATTCCAAAGATTGAAAATAGAAACCCTAAATAAACAATTAGGGTAATATATATTAAAATTGTTAAACTATGTTTATTACATAGCCCAAAACAATTAAAGGAAAAGCCCAAAAGAAATAAAATGCAAGCTCACACTTAGCCTACTTAATTAAGGGTATTTTAGACATTTGATTAATCTAATTTGTGCATTAAAATAAAGGCAAAATGGGTGAGTTATTGGGCATGGAATAGCTGGCCATGTTAAGCCTTTTAAGGCAAAAAAATCAAGCTAATCAAGTTCAAAAAGTAGGAAGTCTTACACACAAGGACAAGTGTGTCATGCCACCATTGGTGGAAAATCTAATTAGCATCCTTAATGGCATGATTAGAAAGGGATAAGGTTAACCCTTTTGTCCAAGGGACAAAAAGGACATGGGGGATATTAGCATCCCATTTCATTTCACCAACATCTTGTTACATTTCATTTTATTTCCATTTCATTCTCCATCATTCCTCTTTTTCTATTTTCTCCCAAACCATCAAAACACCAAGAGAGAAAGAGAGAGAGGGATTCAGATCTTGTGGGGAAGAAGAGGAGGAAGTGTTTCATGCATCCCAAGTTCCTAACTTGCTTAGGAAAGAAAAGGAGGGCATCCCACAAGACAAGGTAAGAACTCAAACTCTAGTTGTTTTTCTTTCACTAAATCTTGTATAACTCAAGTTTTATAACTTGGATTTGTGATCCGTCGAAGGGGGGTGCTAGATACATGAGTTATCTAGTAAACCCAAGTGGTAAAACATAAATCTAGCAAGTATTGAAGCCATGGGGACTGTTTTCCCCAAAACAGTCCACATAGTATATTGAGGCTTTGAAACCCTAAAATAGCTACTATTCCCGTTTTTATTGAGGCTGTTTTGGTTAGTTGCATGTCTTTTAAAAATCTGAAAAAATCACAGAGGTACCTTAAGAAGTTATCTACGTGTAGGAAAAAGAACGGGCGCGTTTCGATTTATAGGTTGTGCATAATGGCTATTTCCGTAAAGGACTCCGAATTATTAACACTCGAATTTCTCACTGTGTATACACTAGAAAATTCTAAAATTTTTACAGTAGGTTCACATATGTTATGAGAGTATACCCTGAAAAGTTCAGATTTTTCTGAGCAAAACTCGATTTATGAAAAATGAAGCAAGATCCGAGTGTTTTGAGCACTTTAAAAATAGTAAATCATTTTCTAAAATTCCAGAAAAATTTGGGGATCATTTTGGGTTCATATACTGTCCATATCCAGAAAATGAGAATTTTTGGAATCAGTTTGCTATTTTTCCTAAAAATAATTAAGTTATGAATAAAAAGAAATAAATAGTAAAATGATGTCTTAAATAAGAAAAATGTGATTTTGATGCTTGAATACTCCTAATATATAATGTTATGACTATTCTAGGGTATTTTAGTAATTTATAATAAGAAATATTATTTATGACCTTTTATGAATATTAAATAAGAGATTTAATAAATGGTGAACAATTAAATTAAATTGTTTATTGATCTAATAAATTATTAAAATGTTATTATGATATTAATAATATTAAAATATGATATTGTAAGTAAATAAAAATATTAAGGTTAAAACTTCATTAAAGTATTATTAAATGATTAATAATATTAGGTTAAATTATTAATCTTAGATTAAAATATTATTAAAAGATTAATAATATTAAATAAAAGTATTATTAAATGATTAAAATATTATTAAGTAAATAATAATATTTTAAGATTAAATAAAATATTATGAATGTTATAACATTAGTAAATCAATAAAATATTATTAAATGATTAATAATATTAGTAAATAAATAAAATATTAATACGATTGGTAAATGACTAAAAGTATTATTAATTGATTAATGATACTAAAGCATAAGTAATATATTATTAACGTAATAATATTAATGCATGATTAAAATATAATTAAGAGAATTATTAATATTAGTAAAGTATTAAAATATTATTAAGATATTAATAATATTAGTAAGCGGGTAAAAGTGTTATTAACGAACTAGTAATACTAAGAGGGGAATTAAATATTATCAAAATTAATAATATTAAGTGAATTAAAAGTAGTTGTTATCTGAAAATTTTTGCAAGTCTATGAATATTGTTTTCACTAATAAGAAAATTTTCTAAGCTATTGTTAAGTGTTTAGGCAGAGTTTAATTGAACTTAAACTCAATGATTGTTCGACTTGACCGTCGGGATGTTAGAATTTTATCGGGTTCAACTCCGACTTAAATAGTCTGACTTGATGCTAAGTCTTTTGTGTATTGTAGACTGATAAGATTATGTGCTATGTGTTTAAGTTATTCTATGTGTATATATATAATAATATTATATTGTGATGATATTATTCTAATATTGGAGATCTATATTACTAATATTAGGTCTTCGGATAAAGCGTTATAAATTGTGTAGCGGTAATCAACGGTTCAGGCAAGTTTTACTTAACTCTACTAAGAGTTGTTTTATTTAGATATGCTTATGGTTAATCATTGCTGATTGCCATGTGGAATTGTACTCTGTACATATTGCATGTATAAGTCAGGTATGAAAGGTTGATCACCTTCATTACCAGTTGGTCCAGATATATTTGTTCATGTTCAATATTTGTTCAGTCAAAAGTTTGTTCGTGCTAGTTCTCAATTATATTGATGAATTATAGCCAGCCTATTATTCAGACTCTTTCAATCATGATATATCCTTAAATTGTATTTAAACTTGCTGGGCAACTTTCATGCTCACCCTTGCTATATCATGATAAACATTACAGATAAGGCGAATGCGTTCGGATACAAAAAAAAAGGATAATGCCAAGCTCTGCTTGGGATAAAATGTGCAGCTAGTTTGTAATAGTATAGTTTGATAATAATGTTAGGTGTTAGATAGTTTATGAATTGTGTATAAGTTAAGGTTACTCGATTTTGGAGAATAGTGTGTAAAGTTTATTGTATAAACAATTTATGTTTATATCTTCTGGAAATAGTTATAGAATGATTGTACCAGATCCGTGGTGATTCGGGACCTGGATTTGGGGATCTCACAACATCCAACACTGGGTTACATTGCATTGATGACTATCATATCACCCGATACATATAGTTAAAATATATTTTGAAATTGAAAAAAATTATCTAGCCGAAACAAACAGCATAGATACGGAAATAATAGCACTATTTTAAAAAAATTCTTTGGTTCACTAATGTAATCCAACATTTTTCAAAAATCAAAAGTACAACTATCGTCACGAAGTCAATAAATCTTGAAAGTCTAGCATAGCTAGTAGATTTAGAATATCCAAGTATCCATCAAATTCAATCTTTACTTCATTACTTCATTACTTAACTATTTATCAATCTTCAATTTCATCAATGTTCTCTATACTATAACTATTTTTTACCCAATATAGTTCATCAAACTTACTACACATCAGAAATTCAGGAACTAGCCACAATAATATGAGTTTAAGAACTTATCCTAGTCAGACCATAAGCGTCCATTCGCTGAGGGGTTCAAAACATACCATATTATTATGAGTCACGAACTTACCATATGCATTAGTTTTAAGAACTCGTACCTAACCCTAATAATATCTTACTAATCTTAATAGTTTCTAACTATCAAATATACACATGAGAAAAGAATCACCTTTTCGCCACATATACATTGATAGCGCGACACCAACATTCCAATGATTATCAATGTGATAAACTGAGCGCAATCACAAAACCCTCGCCCATATACAACTCAGCCATCACATGAATCCTCAATTGAAATCCCACCTAACTCTATCTTGCTCATAACCTGTTCTTTACTCGATATGAATTTTTCGTACCTCATCATCTATAACTCCTCATGAGTTTATCTCGTACTATATCATAGTACGTCATCTTCATAGCATCAAGCTATAATTATTCAAATATTATAGGCCATCTTCCTTTTATAACTTAAACAGATCACGTCGTGATCTTTTTCTATAATCATCTCCCTTAAAATTCTTTTCTTAACTCGTGATCGTTTTGTTTTACGATCTCCTTTATTTCCTTTTTCATCATTTACGACATTATTCCTTATCTTGGCTATTGGAGTTAGGGTAACTCCCATTTCTTATCTTTATATCTCTTGAAGATTCTTCTTTGAATTTTCTTGTTAATATAACAATTCTTCCTTTAAGAATTTCAAACTTCATTTACACTGCTCAACATTTCATTCGTGTTCCACATTTCATCATACATATCCATTTTCTACACTTGGTACACATCGAGTCTCTAATAGTTTCAACATGGTACGCTGAGTGGTTTCTCACAAACAACCAACAAACTAGGTTCCGAGTTGCTAGTTCGTATATACCTCCGCTCTATGAAGGAATCGTTTAGCCCAGATACCATACATCAACTATTAAAGAGTACAACTGTACCATACTTAAATATATATAACTTTCTATTCTTAACTTCTTTATCATTCTCTTTTTTTTAGACATTATCTATTTATTATCACCTTACATTTTTATTATCGAAGTTGGGCAACCCCACATGCATATTTGTTATAATTCTGTGAGATTCTTCTTTGAATCCTCTCACGCATGTTTTAATCCATTCTTTATAAATTTCTTAAATTACTTCTTATTATTTAAACTCTATTTGAGCTTATTCTTTCATTATCTTCACCTTCTTTCTCTAAGGTTATAGCCTAAGGTACTCATGCCTAAGGTTTATAACCTACGACTTTTGACACCAACTGTAACGACCCCAAAAATTTATACAATAATATTCTCCTTCTCGATCGTTATCAATACAACTTTAATCTATCTTTACATCATTATTCGATATTAAAATCACTAAAAATGCAGAATATTTAAAACTTTTATACATTTCCTTATGTATTGCCCTAAATCGCAACCTTTACATTACATCTCTTCGATTCAAATTTATATCATGAATCATTACAACAAAATGACTATACAAAGTTTTACATCATAAATAGATATCCAAATACACCGGATAGCTTAACTTACAATTCAACAACATGTTACACTCAAAATATTAAATACATTTCTCATAAAACATAAGTAATCTTCGCGAATATGGATTTCTATAATTCACTTAGCACATATCCTTACCTTGAAATCTTGACCTGCAAAAATGGTTATTTGCAAGGTTGAGCTCGACAGCCCTGTAAAATCTAACAGTTTTCATTCATCACGTAGCATATAATAGCATACTCAACATATATCTCATAAACATTGGACTAACATAACATACATGCTACAGTTCATATAACAAGTATAAAGATTGAGTTCAATACTCAATTAGCATGCTTTAATCAATCAGCGTAGTCATAAGTTGACTCTAACGTTTCATACTTTCAACATATATACAACACATCATGCTCTTTGCAATAAAGACTTAAAACAATTAATCATCAAGTTCACATAGCAAATAGGAACTGAAAGACTTGCCTTGATCGTTGTTTACCAATAACAGTTTAACAACTTACAGTTATCTGCACTTCACGTGCCCTTTAATCCTCTTGATTATATGCTAGCAAAAAGATAGTGAATCTCACCTTCCTCTTGGCAAAATCACAGAGACTTAATATCTCAATTTCTCACTTTGTTTTTCTCTTTTCTTACAAGCTCTCTCTCTATACTCTGCTCTTAAGCCTTAGAAGAATAAGACTCATAGAATAAACTGAAGCTACCCACGTACTTTAGTTATAAAACCCAAACAGGTAGCGTAAGTTACAATAAGCCAAAGGCCACAAGGCCTTGTTTGGCTACACACAATTCTCCCCCACTAGTTTATTTTAATAATATTATGTTATATAGTTTTTATTTGGTACACCTGTAACCAATTTACATAACTTACAATGATAATTAAAAAAATTATAATTTTATTATAATTATTCTAATGATTAATAAATAATCATATATCTAATTTAATTAATAAAATAGACTTAAACATCACTTTATTTAATTTACTTATTTTCTTTAATATTAAACAACTCATTTAATTTAATTAATTCATTAAATTAAATCTTCAAAGAATAAAATTTACCTTCACTTTAATTTAATTATCATACACACGTAATTAACTTATTATACCACAATTTCATAAATTATTTATTTTTTTCAATAAATAAATTATTTAAAATATTTATTTAATTCAATAAATATTTAAAATTAATTACAAATTCATTTAATTTTTTCAATAGTTAACTTAACTATTAAACCTCACTTTCACAATATATGAATATATATTTCTCTTCACACCAGATCACATATTTCAAAATATATAGCACGTATATATACATACTCAAACTCAAAACATCTCATAATAAGAATTTTAATTATTAAATTCCTATTTTAATAACTTATAAAAATTCGGGTTGTCACATCCTTCCCCCCCCCCTTATAAGGATTCCATCCTCGAAAACACCGAAACCCTACCTTACTCATGTTTTCATCAAATCTCCTCGTTGAATAACTTCAACACATTACCTTAATATAGGTTTTCTATTTCCTACTCCCACCATTTTTGATAATAAATTCTTGAAAGTTTTATTTCATAACTTTCACTTGAACTCCATATTATTTTGAGTATTATATATCATTTAACTCGTTCATTTCCTTTTCTAAGGATCGTTATCGTATACTCAACTCATAAACATTCAGGATATTACATTCACCATTTCTTCTAAGAATTTTGTCCTCAAAATTTTATATATTAATCTTCATTCATTCAATCTATCAAAATAGATTTTATGTTAATACTTTATTCATTCATTGGATTCTATAACCACTTTCTTTCCGCAAAGATCTTTCTTCAATTATTAACTTTTGTATTAAAAGTTTTACATTATTCTTTGATAACTCATCTTCTTCTCATTTCAAATTTTCTTTTCTTACTTATTCAATTTATTCATCATTCAGTATCGCATTCTACGACTTACTTCTTTCAAAGGAATATCATCCTTACCACATTTGCCTTTTAGAATAGCAAGAATCTTCCACAATTGCTCAATAATTGGGAAGTAGTATGAATAACTCAGGAATTAAAAAGATTCCAAATCATGTTGAGAGGTCATAAGACCTTGAACTACGTCCACGGTAATAAATACTCTTTCAACTTAAACCTTAACAGTCATTAGACTATAGGGACTCCCGTACTTAGGGTGTTAAGCCCTTCATACAATGTATTGTGCACAAACATCTAAACGCTATGCATATATGTCCATAGTTATAAGTATTCTTTCAACTTAAACTTTAACAGTCATAAGACTATAGGGACTCCTCGTACTTAGGGAATCAGCCCTTCGTACAATGTATTGTGCACAAATATCTAAACACATTGCATAAAATAACTCCCCTATAATAGGGTTATTCATCTCAGCTTTTCAACATCTGAATCCACACCAAAAAAATTTGGTTTGGCATAACTTCTCAAGAAACGCTTTAATTTTATAAACATTTTTCAATATTCGTCTAGCTGAATCAAATAGCATAGACTTCTACAACAATTAGGACATCAAACGAAATATATATATATATTCTCATATCTTAAAGAAATTTCAAAAATCCTTTTATGGTGTCATGATTATGACGTTGTCATACTACATCTCACCATAGTGGGCTGACGATCATATGATCACATCCAACACTAGGTTACATTGCATTGATGACTCCATCGTTTATCATATCACCCGATACATATAGTTAAAATATATTTTCAAAGTAAAATTTTTTTTTATCTAGCCGAAACAAACAGCATAGATACGCGAATAATAGCATTGTTTTAAAAAAATTCTTTAATTCACTAATGTGATCCAACATTTTTCAAAAATCAAAAGTATAACCATCGTCACATAGTTAATAAATCTCGAAAGTCTAGCATAGCTAGTAGATTTAGAATATCCAGGTATCCATCAACTTCAATCTTTACTTCATTACTTCATTACTTAACTATTTATCAATCTTCAACTTCATCGATGTTCTCTATACTATAACCGTTTTCTACCCAATATAGTTCATCAAACTTACTACACATCGGAAATTCAGGAACTTGCCATAAAAATATGAGTTTAAAAACTTATCCTAGTCAGACCATAAGCGTCCATTCGCTGAGGGGTTCAAAACATACCATATTATTATGAGTCACGACTTACCTTATGCATTAGTTTTAAGAACTCGTACATAACCCTAATAATATCTGACAAATCTTAATTATTTTTAACTATCAAATATACACATGAGAAAAGAATCACATTTTCGCCACATATATATTGATAGCGCTACACCAACATTCCAATGATTATCAATGTGATAAACTAAGCGCAAGCACAAAACCCTCTCCCATACAAATATTTGTATAACTCAGCCATCACATGAGTTCTCAATTGAAATCCCACCTAACTCTATCTTGCTTATAACTTGTTCTTTACTCGATACGAATTTTTCGTACCTCATCATCTATAACTTCTCGTGAGTTTATCTCATACTATATCATAGTACATCATCTTCATAGCATCAAGCTATAATTATTCAAACATTACAGACCATCTTTCTTTTATAACTTAAACAGATCACGTCGTGATCTTATTCTATAATCATCTCCCTTAAAATTCTTTTCTTAACTCGTGATCGTTTTGTTTTACGATCCCCTTTCTTTCCTTTTTTATCATTTATGACATTATTCGTTATCTTGGCTATTAGAGTCAGGGTAACTCCCATTTCTTATCTTTATATCTCTTCAAGATTCTTCTTTGAATTTTCTTGTTAATATAACAATTCTTCCTTTAAGAATTTTTAACTTCATTTACGTTGCTCAACATTTCATTCGAGTTCTACATTTCATCATACATATCCATTTTCTACACTTGGTACACATCGAGTCTCTAATTGTTTCAACATGGCACGCTGAGTGATTTCCCGCAAACAACCAACAAACTAGGTTCCGAGTTGCTAGTTCATATATACCTCCGCTCTATGAAGGAATCGTTTAGCCCAGATACCATACATCAACTATTAAAGAGTACAGTTGTACCATACTTAAATATAACTTTCTATTCTTAACTTCTTTATCATTCTCTTTTTTTTGTAGACATTGTCTATTTATTATCACCTTACATTCTAATTATCAAAGTTGGGTAACCCCACATTCATATTCCGTATAACTTTGCGAGATTTTTTTTTGAATCCTCTCACGCATGTTTTAATCCATTCTTTATAAATTTCTTAAATTACTTCTTATTATTCAAACTCTATTTGAGCTTATTCTTTCATTATCTTCACCTTCATTCTCTAAGGTTATAGCCTAAGGTACTCCTACCTAAGGTTTATAACCTACAACTTTGATACCAACTGTAACAACCCCAAAAATTCATACAATAATATTCCCCTTCTCGATCGTTAACAATACAACTTTAATCTATCTTTGCATCATTATTTGATATTAAAATCACTAAAAATGCAGAATATTTAAAACTTTTATACATTTCCTTCTGTATTGCCCTAAATCGTAACTTTTACATTACATCTCTTCGATTCAAATTTATATATGAATCATTACAACAAAATAACTATACAAAGTCTTACATAATAAATAGATATCCAAATATACCGGATAGCTTAACTTATAATTCAATAACATGTTACACTCAAAATATTAAATACATTTCTTATAAAACATAAGTAATCTTCGCGAATATGGATTTCTATAATTCATTTAGCACATATCCTTACCTTGAAATCTTGACCTGCAAAAATGGTTATTTTCAAGGTTGAGCTCGACAGCCCAGCAAAATCTAACAGTTTTCATGCATCACGTGGCATATAATAGCATGCTCAACATATATCTCATAAACATTAGACTAACATAACATACATGCTACAGTTCATATAACAAGTATAAAGATTGAGTTCTGTACTCAATCAACATGCTTTACTCAATCAATGTAGTCATAAGTTGACTCTAATGTTTCATACTTTCAACATATATACAACACCTCATGCTCTTTGTAATAAAGACTTAAAACAGTTAATCATCAAGTTCACATAGCAAATTAGAACTGAAAGACTTGCCTAGATCGTTATTTTTACCAATAACAGTTTAACAACTTACAGTTATCTGCACTTCACGTGCCCTTTAATCCTCTTGATTATATGCTAGCAAAAAGATAGTGAATCCCTCCTTCCTCTTGGCAAAATCACATAGACTTAATCTCTCAATTTCTCACTATGATTTTCTCTTTTCTTCCAAGCTCTCTCTCTGTACTTTGCTCTTAAGCCTTAGAAGAATAAGACGCATAGAAAGGTGTGCCCTAGATTCAAATACCTTTAAGGTTTTAGGGATTTCAATTTGGGAGTTCAATTGTTCAAACATTTTCAAGGTTTTAGGGACTTCAATTTGATACAGAAGAACAACCTTCGCTGCCAGGTAAGAGCACTTTCCTATTTTCCCTTAAATTAGCTTTTTGCCCGTAAATTGGCTTTAAATTAAGGTTGCCACCAAGTGCTTTCTTGTTGACTATGTTATTACTTGTAAATTTTTACTCCAACGCATCGCGCACGCACTATATTTTTGTAGTATTTTTGTACGAACTATAGGCATCAGACTTTGCACACCAGTTGCCGCCTCTGTTTGGGCTAGCTAGTTGCTGGGTTCCTAACTTAATATTAAAATTTCTGGTGTAGATTGCTATATCCTTTCCTTTTTCTATATTGATAGCATGTATTTGGTATATTAGGTAGGTTAGTTTTTTTCTTCCAATTCATTCTTCTGTTTGATGTAGAAATCTACTACTCCAACATCATATCAAATATTTATATATGTTGGTTATAGTAAAACCAGAGCTTGGGAAAACTATATATATTGGTTTGTGTTTATTTTAATTTTTGACATGGTTTTTACAAAACCTTAAACCAAGCTCATGACTGGAAGTTATGTTTGTATTCTTACCTTGGGTGGAATGTACCCAATTTGCAGAACGCAGGGCAATTAGAGTTCCATGTAATCTTGTGTGAGAGCCCCAAATCTGGGTCTTAAATCACCACGGATCTGGTACAATCATTCTACAACTATTGCTGAAGATATAAACATAAATTGTTTATACAATAAACTTTACACATTATTTCCCAAGGTCGAGTAACCTTAACTTATACACAATTCATAAACTATCTAACATATAATATTATTATAATACATAACTGTTACAAATCTAGCTTCACACATAGTCCCAAGCTGAACTTGGCTTTATCCTTTCCTATATCCGACGTATTCGTCTAAATCTGTAATATTAATCATGATATAGCAAGGGTGAGCAATGAGTTTACCCAGCAAGTATAAGTTCAATAAATTAAGGATATATCATGATTGAAAGAATTGAACAAAAGCTGGCTACAGTTCTACAATATAATTGTGATCTAGCATGAACAAAAATTTACATAGCTGAACGAACATGAAACATGAACATATATATCTGGACCGAATGGTAATGAAGCTGATCAGCCTTTCATACCTGATTAATACATGCAGTATGTATAGAGTGCGGTTTAATAATTCTTAGACATGGTAATCAGGAATGATAACCACAAGTATATTTGAATGAAACAACTCGAGGTCGAGTTAAGAAAAACTTGCATGTTCTGTTTCTTATCGTTACGCATTTTAATAAGCTTTGTCTGAACCTAATATATAAATAATATAGATATACAAATTAGAATAATATCATCACGGTATTTAAATAACCTAAATATATTATCACATAACTCTATCAGTATATAACACACATAAAACATATCCTCAAGTCAAAATTTTATAGTCTGAGTCGAGTTCGGTACAATTCTGACATCCCGACAGCTTAGTCGGATAAATATCGAGTTTAAATTCAATTAAACTCTGTCTAAACATTTAACAATTATCTTAGATAATTATATTATCAATCAAAATAATTTTCATAAGATCGTAATAATTTTTAAATAATTATTATCATTTAAAATAATTTTTCAATCATTAATATCGTATTTATATGAATTAAATACCGCATAATTCCTTTATCATTAATATTTATTTAATACTAAATATTAATAAAAATCATAACATAATATTATAATATATTTATAATATATCAAAGTATTTTTAATACCTTAAAATCATATTTATACGATTTTTAAACCTTTAAATTTATTATCCGATAATTGCTATTAATATTAAAATATTAATATTTTCATGACAAAATTTCAAAAGTTATATTTTCTAACTTAAAATATTTTTATAACACTTAAATCATTTTTATATGATTTTTAAATCATTAATTCTATTTTTTCATAATTTATTTAATATATTTACTAAATAAATTAATTACCATTAATAATAATTTATTAATAAAATTCATCACAAAATATTAAAAGTTATTAAAAATAACTCAAAATATTTTCTTATACCATAATATAATTTTTCATGATTTTTCATGTATTAAAATTATTTTTAAATAATTTATTTAATATTATAATTAAATAAATTAAATGCCATTATTATTCTAAAAATATTAAATATTTATGAAATATATTCAGAATAATTAAAAACTAATTTTCAGGCTTTAAAATAATTTTTAAAAATTTATTTTGTATTTTTAATAATTAAACATAATTTTTTTCTATTTATTTATTAAAATAATTCATTTTTCGAAATTAACTGTCGCTAAAGGGCCCTATAGTGATGAAACTGTCGCTATAGGTGTTCTTGAGCCTGCCCAGATCTTCAAAGTCAGTTTACTGGGTGCCTACTTTGACCAAAATTTAATCAGTGTTCTTTTTAATTTCTGGGAAGCTAATGGTGTTAGGATTGTAGTACGGATGTAATACCACAACCACAAACAATTCGCATGGTCAGAACATATCACAAATGAGAGATTCAAGCCATCAAAGTCTTGTCTGAGATTGTTCTTCATTTTCTGGGTTACCTAGAAATGAAGAACAACTCTTAGTGCCTAGTTTGAATCCTTGCAGTTTTCACCCTGGGTCTCGTTTGTATGATCTAATGGTTCATACATGTAGTTCTTGTGTAAAGGAACAGCAACAAATCATTAGCTCCACCTAACACTAGTACAAAGTAGTAAATAGACAACACTTAAACCACAACGTTTTCATAAAAAATATTGTGGTATTTTTTTTCACAACGTTTTTTAACAAAACGTTGTAGATACATATAAAAAAATGTTATCTATTTAAAAGGGTATTTTTTGGTTTTAAATAGATAACGTTTTTTTTAAAAAAACGTTATCTATGTCAAAAACACAGAGCTTAAAATAATTTACGCGGAAGTAAAAACTTAAAATTACAAACCCTAAACAGTTCTTTCTCTCTCAAAAGTTTCCATATTCCATCTCACACTTCTCTCTTTCTCTGCTCCTAAACAGTCACGAAAACTAGGGTTTATTAACCCGATTAACTTTCTCTCTCCTATTCAAATGGCCAAAACCAGAGGGGGTTCAGTATCGGTCGTCAACCAGTTCTAAGGGAAGAAGGATCGATAGTGGCTCCCAAGCCTAACCGCTGTTCGAATCGGCTTCGCCATAGATTGGGTACCGATTTTGGGGTTTCTTCTGAGAGCATGAAACATAGAGAGAAAACATCAAAGGGTAAAACCCTTACCTCTATGAGTATTCTTGAATCAAATCCTTCGATTCCTAAATCCCTTATTAATGGTCTTCTGGTGGCTGCTAAAACGTTTAGTTTGGGCCCTCCATAGGTGCGGAAGCTACTGGGTGAAAATCTTGTTCATGCCAAGGATGCGTCCCCAAGCCATCGACGTTCAGGCGGCCGTCATGTGGGGCATCGCTGCCGGCACGACTGCCCTCTGGCTCGTTCAGGTGCCTCAATTTTTCATCGCTCCGATCTCTCTAGTGAATCTTGATCTGCCAATATTATATATTTTGTCCTAATTTTTTAAAAAAAAAATTTGCTATCAGTTTGGCTTTGATAACATTTATGGTATTAGGATTTTTCAGTTATTGTTTGATTTGTAGAGGCAGAATTAGATGTATGCAATTTGCACATCTTAACTTTAACTTGTTATAGTCTTTTATTTCTCTCATCTTGGTTAATATAGATCGAGTAATCCTTATATAAAGTTTGGGATAAGACATTGAATTTGATTAAGTTTTTTTGAAATCAATAAATTTGGTTTTGAGATATCGGTTGTAATGCAAACCATTTGACACAACATATGATCTTTTGTTTTAATGGTTTTAGTGGTTTTGTAATGCAATTCTTCTCTAATGTTTTAACCAGTGTATTTCTTAGAGGTAGCCAGCATTCCTGATAGTTTATTAGTTGGATGGGCCTTTCTTAGGAGAACAATTTAACTTTATGGGTTCTTCCTATTATTTGGTTGGGTCTTTTATGATTTATGAATATATATTCTGCATTGATAGAGTGACAGATCATTAGTATGCTGACATTTAAGACAAATTCTGCAAAATTCTTATCAGTAAACAATATGTGTTGCCTTGTGGAAAGTAGAGTTTTCAGTGTTATTTTAATGATGGCCTGAATGAATCCAAAGAATTCGCCGTAACAAGAAGGGCAATGGATGTTGTTGGAATTGGCTCTGAGGAGCAGGTGTCTTTAAAAGTGTTATTCCATACAAGAATAAGAAATTTTAAGTTTGAAGTTTCTAAAATTTGTAGTTGTCAACTTAATGTTTCTTTTCTCAGGAAGCAATCTTTCGTGTTGTGGCTGCTATCCTCCATCTAAAGAACATTGAATTTGCAAAGGGAAAGGAAATATATTCATCTGTGCCCAAAGATGATAAATATTGGTTCCATCTAAAAACTGCGGCTGAGTTGTTCATGTAAATAATCAAATTTTATGAGCACATGAAACAAAATTTGTTCTCAAATGTCTGTACTTATAAATGACTTTAGAGAAGGAAATGTAACTTTTTAATTGTAAAAGTGTTGTTCAGGTGTGACCCAAAGGCGTTAGAGGATTCCCTCTGCAAACGTGTGATTGTAACTCGTGATGAAACTATCACCAAATGGCTGGACCCAGAATCTGCAGTTACAAGTAGAGATGCATTGGCAAAAATTGTGTACTCACGATTATTTGACTGGTGAGGTTCATTTTCATGCTTTGAGGAGTTGTATGCTACACTGACTATTTAACATATAATTTGCTTACTCATGTACCTTCATTAGTTTTTTAAACAGAAACTTAATTTTTTGTAATATTAATATTATTGTACACACATTTGCAGGCTTGTGGATAATATTAATAGTTCAATTGGTCAAGATCCAGACTCAAAATTCTTAATTGGGGTGCTTGATATTTATGGCTTCGAGAGTTTTATGACAAACAGGTGCTTAATTGGTATGCCTTTTGTTTTCATTATTGATAAAATCTAATTTCGTGTCGTCATCTGCAAAAGATTATTCATGTGTCTATTTACAATCATACAAACTGCATTTCTGATTATCATCTATAACTAATGTGGTTTTATATTTGATTATGAAAGCGGGAATAAACTTATTCACAAGTGACACAGAAGTTTTAATGGATGAACCTATTTAAAACATTCAAGGTTAAAGAAGTTGCATGGGACAAGCAAACAATTTTGTAGGATGTTCTAATTGTTACATTATGTACAGGATATTGAACCTAGCAGAACTGATGTGGATATCAGACCTTAAAATGATGCGGATACCAGACCTGCACCAGAACTGATGCGGTTCCAAATGGTCTGGTGTTTCTATGTTCTTAAAATGATGTCAAAGTCATTGCAGTCCATCATCAGAGTGCTGGGTTGAACTACCTATTCTGCTGGCAGCACTGAGTTCTATTTTTTTTTGCATAATATACCTTTCTTATGCTGTTAAGTTAATATATCTAACTGAGCTTGTTCTTGTAGACAAAGAATGAAGAAGAGGAGTTTAACACAGGGCCTCTTTCTGTGTTGATGATGAGTGTAAAAAATAACACACAGGTAATAGAATCTTCTTTATACTCTTGGTTTCCTGATGATATTGTTCACCTGTCTTAGTTTGTTCAATCACTATAGGATGATAGGTTGAGTAGATTAGAGTTAAAACTTACATGCTAAACATAATATTTAACCAAATTTCACATCTACAGAGAATTTTAAGTCCAAGGACTTCAGAAAAACAAACCTTATCATGCTTATACGAATAGAGTTACAACTTTCAAACTGGCTTTTGTTTAAGGAAAGGGATAATTCTTAGCCATTGAATGCATTCACAGTTGACATGTTTCTCGTGCTTCATCAAGTTGATGTTTCCAATTGTTAATTCTAATTACTTGATATTTAGACTTCTAGACACCATTGAAGAATTACGCCGTTCTTTGGAACCCAAAGAGACTACTCTTGAAACATTACATCATTCAATTTGTGAAAAAGAACAGTTAGTAGAACACTTGTATTCTCGTCGATTCAGGTTATTCAGGTTAGTCAAAATGTCGCCTTTCTAGTACTGATTAAGCCTCTTTTTTTGCTATCTCAATTGGGATTTGCTCTTGTCTAAATTGGTTGGACCAAGATTTGTGGCTTCTAAACACATGAATTCTTACTTTTATTGGAATCTTTGCTGTGATATATACATGTATAAATGATAAGAATACTCTAAAATCAAGATGTGATAGTATATTGAAGATTAAAAATGGGTCTTAAGCAACTCTTTGCTTCAAAAGGACCAATTCTTTTGGCAAGGCAACGCAGCAAAGGCAAAGGAGGATGATCAAGAATAGGGAATCAGCTGCAAGGTCCATGGAAAGAAAGCAAGCGAGGATTTTCTAATAATTTTTTTTTTATCATTGTGTTGATATTTGAAATGTGTTTTGATTGAATTTGGTTATGTGGTATGGGTTTTAGGCTTATCAAGTTGAATTAGAAGCAATGGCTGTGAAATTGGAGGAGGAGAATAACTTTTTATACCGTCTATGACAAATTGAAACAATTTGGTAGACTTTGTGAAAATCTGTGACCGGTAGTTTTGTTGGTTGTTTCTGGGTAGAGCATGTCACTCTGTGAGCACCTAAGATAGGCACTCTACATTTCATAGTTATTTTTGATTTATGCATGAACTTGACAAGTTTATTTGACACCAGTTCCTGCTCCAATACTTCCTGAGCCTGAAATTTTCGTTAAAGTTCAGCGAACAGAATTAGGAAGTATGGAAATATCCACTCAAGACTGATAGATATTTTTCAAATTTGGTTGAGTACTGGTTTTTTAGAGCCACAGCTGAACAATTCACACATAATTAGCATGCCTTGTAAGTTATTGAGTTTTGGTTGCTTGCTATTGTTGTCATTTTTTACTTCCTTGTCTTTCATGATATACTCGCTATATCAACTCAAAATTACATTATTTGCTGACTTATGAATTTATTTGCAGGTACAGGTGATCCAACATCTTGTGCAGCGGTCATTCCAAAACTGGCAATGACAGTAAGAGCCATGATTAAGAGCTCCCAGTACGTGTCACTGAATGGAAAAGGAAAAAAGGAAAAAAAGCTTATCGGAATTTTATTTGAACATGTGCATGTCAGGGGTTTGTTGCATTGAATATGCTTACAGAAGTAAATTGAGTGCTTTGGTATAATTGACCAACTATTTTAAAGTTGCGTTGTGATTGATTAATTGATTCTGGTTTGTGTTGGTTCTGTTTTATGCAGACGTGGAGATGCTGACTAGACTTAGCTGTGCATTTAGTTTAAAAATAAAAAATGGAATATTACTGGAACTAATTTCGAATGGAACCTATGTCTACAGGGGACAGATGGGGTTACCAGAAGAAGTCTCAGGAACTAAAGCTTCAAGTAAATGGTGGCATCAACATGGATAGAAGCACAAAAGAATTGATGTAGACGAATGAGATTAGTGCTTGTGGATCTCAAATGGAGGGATGTTTCCACATCTATGGCATGACTCTTTCCACCTGTTGTCAAGGCCCTCTGTTATCTGAAATAGCAGATAATGATAATCTCAATGAGGAAGCAAAGTTTGATACTGAGAAGAGAAGCAAGAAACAAACTTCCAGAAATAATAGTGGCAAAGGGGCTTGCACGCGCAAGGTGTGCACTATGCCAACATGGGTTGAGATCTGGGAGCGTGAAGATACCTATGCTACTCTTGCTGTTATTGGTGTTGCATTGTCTGTCGCGGTTGCCTATAACTGCTTCAAGGTGTTGCTTTATATACTTATGGTTGAGCACTTCTTGATGAATGATGTCTATGTTAGGTTGTGGATGTAATCAAATTCACAATTCAATATAGTAGTAATTTATATTGAAAAGTGAATTTGAGATGCATATATGGATAGTTTGGTATATATTTTGTAGATTTAGTAATTTGAAACTGTAAACAAATGGTATTATTGGGATGTATTTTGAATGGTTGATACATTTTGGCTTTAAATTTAAATGAGAATTTAGACCTTTTAGCTATATATCATAACATTAGCAGATTGTAGGTGCACTGGTAATATAGATGAACCACAACTTTTTTTTTCTTCTTTTTTTTTCGAGTCAATCTACAAAATTTTAAAAACGTTGTGTAAATGTGCCTAAACGTTGTCTGATATATTAAACTACACAATTTTAAGCTAGAAAACATTGTGGAATTATACCTTCTACAACGGTTTCAAGAATCTACTAATTTATGGGAAAAAAATCTACAACGTTTTTTTCTTAAAAAACGTTGTATAACGTGTCTAACTACAACGTTTTAAAAACATTGTATAAGGGTTTCAAATAGATGACACCCTTAACCACGAAGTTTTTCTGACAGAAACCACAACGTTTTTTACGCTTTATCGATTTACTGTTTTGTAGTAGTGTAACAACATCATAATAGTAAGATTCAGGCCGGTCAAAATCCTGTTAGAAACGTGTTCTTGAGAAATCTGGGTTTTCCAGATTTCTTCATAAGGCTGGTAGTCAACGCTGGTTTGACCACTCATAACTTGGATTCTGTTATGGATCAAGGTAATCTAAAGGCATGGATATGTAGTCCTCATACCAGTCTACAAGAAACTCAGAATTTCTGATCGGTCAACCCACTTTGACCACTCATATCTTGAGTTCTAGACATGATTTAGGTCTGATTCAAGTCTCAGATCAAAGACCTTAACACAAAGAACAAATCTATAGCATAAAACACACTAAACATCTAACACAGAAGAATCTAGAGGCCCTGACATTACGCTGCCAGACCTTATTTTTTCAGTTTTCCAGATTTCTAAAAACTTGATTTTCGAGTACGTTGATGTTATGGATCTGGGATCTAACAACCCAGATCACTAATTGACACCAACTAACACTGTTTAAAACAACAACTAACAACATTAACACAAATCTTGAATATCTAACAAGTTTAGGGTTTTTATACCTTTCTAATGCTTGATCTTGAATCTGATCCTTGTGATCTGATCTTAGTATCTAACATATGATCATGGCTTAACCTAGCACTCCCTTTCACTTTCACTTTCGATTTTAGAGAGAGAGGATGGACTTGCTTGGTTTGCTAAGTAAAGTAAGAGACTTTCTCTTACTTAAATTGGTTTTTATATTGATTCAATGAACTTGGGTTGCTAGGTGGCACAAGATGGCTGATTACTGAGATTTTAGCACATGGGATATAATAAGTTAGTGAACTGCCAAGATCTTGGCGAGATTTGCACACTTCCTAATTAAAGAATGACAAAAAGGGTATTCTAGACATTTGTCATTTAATTTTAATGGCTAACTTGACATTTGCCCTAACCTTTAGGGTTTAGGGTTTAACCCTTAAGGTTTAGGGTTTAACCCGTAGATTTTTTTATTATTTAATTTCTAATATTTCTAAATTTTGATTTTCAAAATAGAAAATTAATATTTCTAAATTATAATTAGAATTCTCTAATTATATTAAAATTTTCTAATCATAATTCAAGCTTGCTAATTAGGATTAATATTTCCTAATTAAAATTGCTGATTTAGCAATTTGGTCATAATTGTACATTAGGGTTTATAAATAGAAAAATAATCTTTCTAATTTAGAAATTAGGTTTCCTAATTATATTAGGGTTTCCTAATTACTTATAACTGAAAATTAGGATTAACATTTCCTAATTAATATTAAAATTATTAAACTAACAATTAGGTTTTCCCTAATTATAAATTAGGGTTTCTAATCCAGAAATTAGGGTTTTCTACATCAATTAGGGTTATCCCTAATTTGGTTATCATTAATAACATTTAAACCTTATACTAGCATTTGCATTCCCAAATTAGGGTTTTTAACTTTCGAATTACGGTTTCGAATTCCTAGAAATGAAATTAGGGTTTACAAAACTGATTTTAGGGTTTCTTATAAATCGTAAGAATTTTTTAATTGAACGTTGACGTTCTTAATATATTAGGGTTTGCCACCGATATAGATTATCTGGTCAACCCTTGACCCTTTGCCACATATTGTACGCATATACAACCATATACATAAAACATATACACGTAAACGCTTAATCCTGAATAATTCACCACAAAAATTTTAAATTCACAATATTCCTTCTCAGAAATCTCAAATCCATTCACTTATTTTCTGTCTAGGTTTATTATTTAACCTTAATTCAATATTTCAAGATTTGATAAATATTCAAATTCTCGGATTGTCACATTCACCCCTTCTTTTAAAAATTTCGTTCCCAACATTTACCTTCCACCTTACACCATACACCATACACCATTCATACATAGCATCGCATGCTACCCCATACATTTCTCACAAGATTAAAAAATTTCAAATATTGCAAAAGACTTATATAGACTATTGTTTGTCATTTTCGCAAAGGTTTTATGGAAATTCATCCGCAAACCGTTATAACTTACGGACATATAGGGGGATTAGCCCTGTATGCCTTGTACTGATCAAGTACTGCTGGTCGGAACCGTTTTCTTGTTCCTCTTATTCGCCTTAGGCGCACAAATATTTTCTTACCTCAGTCCTATCAGATTCACTACCACAAAACAGTAAATAGACAACGCGGAAAAAACGTTGTGGTTTCTGTCAGAAAAACGTCGTGGTTAAGGGTGTCGTCTATTTGACACCCTTACACAACGTTTTAAAAATGTTGTAGTTAAGCACAATACACAACGTTTATTAGGAAAAAACGTTGTGTATTTATTTTTAAAAAATTAGCAGATGCTTAAAAACGTTGTAGAAAGTATGATTCCACAACGTTTTTTGGTTAAAAACGTTATTTTTTAGTATATAAGACAACGTTTTTTAAATGTTATATATTAAAAAAAAATTGTGATTCACCTATATTACCAATGCACCTTCAATATGCTAATGCCAATGATATATAGCCAAAATGTATCAACCATTCAAAATACATCTCAATAATACAATTCGTTTATAATTTCAAATTACTACATCCACAAAAAATATACCAAAACAGAAGAATCACTCAACCAAACGAGTACTGCCCAAAAAATGTAATTCTTGGATACTGACTATACAACCTAGAAATCCTACACAGAAAAACAAGTAAATACAGAACCTTCAAGAGTTTTTTGGTTTGTTTGCTACAATATAACTGTATGTTGGCTCTGCAGTATAGCACATCGCATCACTAGGCGCCAACTGCTGCTGCTGCTGCTGCAGCCTCGGCAGTCCTGCTCCCTTTAAACAATGCATTTCCATATGTGGTGATAATTGCAGATGCACGCAATCTATGAACAGAAACTACTGAATATGAGCTTAATGAAAAGAATAACAAGCTATAAATAATGAAATAACAGCTAAATTACATGTTGACAACCAAGGTAGTATACATGCCTCCATGTATGAAGTATGGCATCAGTGTAAGATCCCACCACAAATAACATCCTAGGGGTACAAGAAAAGCTTAACTGTAGTACCTATTAAAGATCCCCACTATTGTAGAGTCTATTGCATCTTGGTTCTCCACTCGAGAGGCTCTGGCAGCCATCAAAACTACAGTATCTGCATCTACTCCTTTAGCGAATATCTGTGGAGATAAATCAAGCCAATGAGTCAGAAGAGGCATTGTACTGGAACTCCAAATGGATAAAGCAAAAACACTTGACCAACCTCAATTAGATTTTTATCAACAGTGAGCTTGTTAAGCGTGAGAGTTTCGGTTTTATCACTGCAGAGTACGTCCATGCCTGCCATTTCCTCTATGGCTGTCATTCTTTTTGTGATTGCTCCCTGCAGTGATCAAATAAAGATAGAAACATAAAAACCACCGTGCTAAAAATGCTAGCATGAGATTGCCAAAGAAACCAACCTGCTGAGATAGACGGTGGGAACCAATTGCCATTGTAACAGATAATACTGTTGGCATTGCTATTGGAATTCCTCCAATAAGAAGTACCAGCAAATTGTCAATTCCAGGACGATACTTCCAATGTTGAATTGGGTACATCACAATGATTTCTATTATCATCCCCACGGCAATAGAACATATACAGAAATTTCCAATGGCGGTCAGAACCTATGAAGCAATGAAAAGAATTTTATAACCAACTAGAGACAATCACCGAAAGCAGGGGAAGAAGACATGGTTTAATATTATTATTATAAGAAAATTATTACCCGCTTCCCACAAAGTTTGACTTTTGAACAAAAAACTTTTTGAAAAAGGAATAAGAAAGCAACTAAAGTTGTTTCAAATATATATATATATATATATATATATATATATATATAACAAATACATGAAAGAAACAAATCCGACTTGATCTCTTCTCTTTTTTCTTTCCATTATTGCATTCACAGTCTCTTGAATTTGAAAAAAATGTCTGTACCTTCTGAAAATGGCCTACTTGATTTGTGTTGTCCACAAGGTGGGAAACCTTGCCAAAGAAGGTGTGCACACCTGTGGCAATTACCACTGCTTCAATCTCACCCTGTTTGCACATAGAGCCCGAATAAACACCATCCCCCGGGTTCTTTGTCACAGTAAGGGACTCACCTGTAAGGGTAGACTGCAAAGCCAAACGATATTATGCAAGGAAGACATGCCAACTATAAGAAGAAAAAACATATATAACTCAATTAACACAACAATTGAAGTCGCAAAACACCTGGTCAATTTTTAATGGATCTCCGTCAAGAAGACGAGCATCTGCTGGAACTATATCCCCAAGCTTAATACTAATTATGTCACCTAGAACAAGGACAGCTGCATCTTCTTCATTCCATTTCCCATCTCGGATAACCTATAAGTTTTGTATAGGAGATTCAACCAATTGAGGATATTAGACATGTACCATAACTCAGTCTTAGATTCCTGTTTACTCGCTGAATTAAATTACTACTAAGTAACAAGGAACTGTTTGAATTCACATTCAAATGTGTCAAAAAATCATAGCCAAAGAAAGCATAAGAACCAACTAATTGCTATCCAAATTTGACACCTTTGCTTTGGGAGCAAGACGAGCCATGAGAGCAGCAGCAACATTACCAGCATTGTTCTATATAAAACTTATTGTCGAATTGAGAATAAGAAGAGTAATGATACCGACGAAATCCTGCCAATCAGGTGGCTTTCCTTGCAGGGAAGGATAGCAAGGAAAATTATTACATGGATTAAAATCCTCCACACGTACTGTAAAAAACCTGCTTGGAATATTAAATGCCAGGTTCAGTAATTGAAAAAATTCCCCAGAACCCAGTAGATCCTTATACAATAACTTGGAGGACTTAAACAGAAAAGAGATCGCTTATTAGTTGGATTAAATGGAAGGAAATGGACCTCTTGAATGCCAGCACATGCCTATATAACATTACATAGTAAGAAAAAGGAAAATCATTTATTGCTAACCAATAGCCATAGAGAACTAGATGGAAATCTTTGTAATTGTTGATGGTGCTTATATCACGAATTAGGAAAATAAATGAAAATCCTGGAATGATATCATATCCTATGTGCAAGAATATTCACATTACCTATAAAAAAACACTTGCCTCTTTTGGGTCAGCTAGCATCCCCACTATTGCAGAGTCTATTGCATCTTAGTTCTCCACTCGAGAGGCTCTGGCAGCCATCAAAACTACAGTATGTGCATCTACTCCTTTAGCGAATATCTATGGAGATAAATCAAGCCAATGAGTCAAAAGAGGCATTGTACTGAAACTCCAAATGGATAAAGCACAAAATCAAATAATAATAAGAAACAACTAATATCATCAGCCACCAAGTTGCACCAAGAAATTTTACCTTGACGAATTCAGGACCTAGTTCGATAGAAGGAAGGGAAGAATTGGCTCTAGTTCTGTTACGGGTTAAAATGTCTTCAGAGCATGTAAACAGATTTGACTGCATAATAAACATATGAATTTGATGAAACTACACCCTGAAAAACCCAAGAATAACCTGGAATAGAAGCAAATCTGATGTTGACTCCACTGGCAGATAGCGAATTCAGGACTTAGTTCGATAGAAGGAAGGGAAGAATTGGCTCTAGTTCTGTTACGGGTTAAAATGTCTTCAGAGCATGTAAACAGATTTGACTTCATAATAAACATATAGATTTGACTGCATAATAAACATATAAATTTGATGAAACTACACCCCTGAAAAACCCAAGAATAACCTGGAATAGAAGCAAATCTGATGTTGACTCCACTTGTAGATAGCGAGTTTCAGGAACTTTTAAACCAATAGCACCATCAAAAGTTAGGGCAGATAGCGAGTTTCAGGAACTCCACTCGTCTTCTTCATCTTCATGATCGTCGTCTTGATTGGCTTAGAGAAGTGAGAGATGGATTAGGGAAATTTCTAAGGTTAGGGCTTCAGAGAAAGTTAATCGGGAGAGAATAAGAGAGAGTTAGGGCTTCAGTCTTCAGAGAGGTTGCTCCGTGTCTTTTTATTTTGCTCCGTGTTTCATTTCCGCGGCTGTTTTTTTAGCTCCGTGTTTTTGTTAATAGACAACGTTTTAAAAAAAACGTTATCTAATTAAAACAAAAAAATGTCATTTTAAATAGATAACGTTTTTGCATATAAATCTACAACGTTTTTTTTTAAAACGTTGTAAAAAAAAATTCCACAACGTTTTTATAAAAAATGTTGTCTATTAAGCGTTGTCTATTTGCTATTTTGTGGTAGTGATTCTGCACCAAAACAATTCGGTTCGGGAAAAATTTCAAAGAATGTAAGACCCCGAATACTCATTTCAAAGAATGCAAATGGTTATAAAATACTCATTTCTATTGGAGAATATTCGTTTGGTAGTGGAATATTCTTACTGTCGGAGAATATTCGTACGACGGCGCAACCTTGTGTGGGTCTCATAACGAAAAGCGATTGGATGAAGAAAACGACAAGTATGAGTTTTTATAAATAACGGCGTAGTTGTTACCATTAACACTGTTGGAATGCCCAGTAGTTAAAACACAGTAATACGCGGTGTTGCACAGTAGCACACGGTATTGCACCAATTATTGATTATTACGTAAGAAGACACTACTTAATAATTGTTACTGTAATTACTGTTCAATATTTTATTTTATTGATTCAATAATTGCTACGTTAATATTTTATATTATTATTGTTTCAATAGTTGTCACTGCACAGTATTTTCTACTATCAGATCAATAATTTATATTATTTTAATAATATTATTAGATAGCATTATTGGCAATGTCTAGAAAATTCTGTCTAAGATAGGTTTGGTCACCTAATTGCGCGCCAGTAAGGATAAATCTTTATTGAAAAACCCCCTCTTTCTTGGGAACGGTCTGGTTGTCAGTATTGTGATTCTGTAATATTATTTGTGAATAATTAATTATTGATTTATATGATAAGAAAAAAATTTATTTATGTGGATATAAATGGAGGAATTTTTAGAAAAGTGATAATTGTTGAAAATTGATATTTTACCTTTTTTGATAAAATAATTTATTTAAATATATTAATATATTTTAATAATATAATAATGGTGATGTTTTTACAATTAATGTGTGATATATGAATAAATGAGGAGGAAGAGTATTTTTGTTACAGAAAATGTTTAACACGTGTTTTGTGTGTTAGTGGACCCTATTTTTGACTGAAATTTAATTATAGCTTGTAAAATCGCCCGTATGTGAATTTCGGTCAATTTCTGTTTGGAATTTGGAAAAACTTAAACTGACAAAGTTGTAGAGAATTGAATTTTCTATGGAATGGACATAAGATTCGATTTTTTTTGATAAAAAGGCTATTTATTATAAATTATTGAAGTTCCAAAATATTGGGTCTGAATTGATTTTGTTACAAAAAATATTTAAAACATGTTTTTTATTTTGGTGGGCCCCACTTGCATGTGGTAAATGCTAAATTCATATTTGTCTAAGTATGCGTATAATTTTTATAAAAATAATAATATTTTATTAAATTTTCTACTTTGGTGTTCTAAGTATTTTTCTATAAATAAAATGCTTAGGTTAGAATTGAAAATCACACCAGAAACTGAAGTTTTCTCTCTCTATATTATCGAGCGTATTTTTGTGAGTATTTAGATATCTTGAGTGTTGCTATACGGTGCAAGTTCATTCAACATTATATCTGATATTCCAGTTAGAAGTATTGCTCTTTTGAGGTAAGGGATAGTAAAGGTTATTATGTTTTTTAGTTTCGTAATTTTTTCGAACCTTCAAAAATTCTGAAAAAATTTGAAATGATAATTTGATGACTTTTCTAGATTGTGTCCAAAAATGGCGATTTTTGGATGTATAGATTAGGAGTTATGAATTTTATGGGAAAATACTATTTTAAAAGTAAACCTTAATAACTCCTTGTGGTTAACTCCAAAATTGGTAAAATTTTTATTGGGAGTACATGTATATAACAGCAGTATACTCTGTAAATTTTGGAATTTTTGGACAAAAGTACAGTTTATGATAAATGTCTAAATATTCGGTAATTTTGACCATATGAAAAATAATAAAAAAATTTTAAAAAAATTTTGAAAAATATATGTTCAATATGAACTGTATTCTGCTAAATCCCAGAAAATAAAATTTTGTGGGACTGGTTTGGTATTTTTCGTGAAAATGGACTAGTTATGAGTAAATGAATTAAATATGTTGTGGGAAATAAGAAAATTAGAAAATAGGATTTTATGACTTGAGAATCCTATATAAGGTATATACAGATTTTTGATGAGAGTTTTGGTTATTGGTGATAAAATCTTACGAGTTTGGCATTTTAGGACGATTAAATACATTAATTAGTAAAAACTAAACAATTAAAATAAATTGTTTATAAGTTTAAGAAATGATTAAAATATTGTGATGATATTAATAATATTAGATTATGAGATTATTAAGTAATTGATAACGTTTGAATTATATTGTTTTTATTATCATTTTATAATCCTGGTGATAAAATTTATCTTTCACTTGAGTACAAAGATGGGTAGATTATTGGTATGATCGTGACTATGTGTTCTCTTTGGCCAGTAGTGCAAAGATGAATTGTTGACTGGTATGATCATGACTATTGAATTTATAATTAAATATATTTAACTTAAGTGCAAAGGTGAATTGATTTACATGGTTATAATTATTGTTTATATAAATTCTGAATTGATTATAGATTTCTTTGAGATATTAATATCTTTGACTTGTAGTGCAAAGATGAATTATTAACGAATATCTTTGGCCCGTAGTGCAAAGATGACCTGTTATTGAATATCTTTGGCCTGTAGTGCAAAGATGTGCAAAGATGAACTGTTGCTGAATATCTTTGGTCTGTAGTGCAAAGATGACCTGTTATTTAATATCTTTGGCCTGTAGTGCAAAGATGTATTGTTAATGAATATATTTGCCCCATAGTGCAAAGATGAACTTATTAGTATGATTATGAACAGGAACTGTGATTTGGTATAACCATGATCTTTGATGTTTCAGGCAAAGACAGGTGATGAAAATTATTTTTGTCCTGAATGCGAAGAGGAATTTAGAACCATAATTATGATTATGAGTTATTTACATAATTTTGGTCAGGAATTATTGATTGATATTACAGGGATAAAAAATTGTTGGTGGACTTTTAACATGGAGAAGATAATAGACTTCATAGTCTGTTTGACTCTTCTAATGGATTGTTCGTTCCGCTGCAACTATGGTTGAAAAGTTTTATCATCTACCATATGTTCTAAATCTCTGATTTATTATTGACGGAGGCTATTGATAATTTAATTATCTCTAGTCATGATATTCTTTATTGGGCTATTTGTGCTCACCCTTTTACTTCTCAATTCCTTTCAGGTAACAAGAGTGGAGCTGGGTCGAGCAGGGGTAACAGAGGAATAGAACGGTGGTCTATAGCTATTGAGATTCTCCCAAAACAGTATGAAAATAATTTTATTGAGAACTTTATAAAAGTGCGTTGTATTTTATACGTCATTTAATAGTTATATTTGGTGAATCAAATAGGGTGAGGCGAACCCAACTTTAGAAGAGCATTTTTTCACTATCATACAAGATGTCTAATGACATACAACCACGTGTTATCATAAGACAGGGTTGTGCACATTTACTTGCTGAGTATATCTACGAGCACTACCTGTATAATCTTGGAGTTTGGTTGAAATATAATTCTCAACTGGAGACAGTGGAGATAGTTATATGTCAAGAGAAGACTCACCATTGGAAAGAACATGATAGTAATCTTTTCTTTTTTCTTTGGGGTCTATTGGATCAACCGA
Source organism: Panax notoginseng (assembly GCA_016801055.1). Lineage (NCBI taxonomy): Eukaryota > Viridiplantae > Streptophyta > Magnoliopsida > Apiales > Araliaceae > Panax > Panax notoginseng. The sequence continues at coordinate 86,188,997 of CM029019.1, forward strand.
GGGTAATTCTGTGGACATATGATATCTATCATAACCTAGACGCATGGCATCCAATGTACGAAGTTTTTCTTGAGCACTTTCTAAAGATTTTAATTTCTAAAACAGTTATTAAATGTACCTTTATGTAAGGTGCCATTGTGACGTGCTATCCAAGGTTGGGACATGAGTCACAGTTGGTATATATTGGTATCAAAACTCATAACATTTGTGTTGTTGTATTTTGCACGATAATTGTGATAATGAAATTGTAGTTATTTTCTGTACCATGTATTTGGCGACTCAAAATGGGTTGGATGGATTGGACCTATTTTGGGAACGTCACAGTTGGTATCAGAACTTAGGGATATGATCTCTGACGGAGATCCGGGATTAGAGCTAGGAAGGGAGAGACGAGTAATAACCTTCGCTAGTATGTGTCGTACCTAAGCTAAAATTTCTTACTTGATAAATTGACAAATTGTGATATGTCAATTAACCCTTATTTTGAAGCTGTATTCTAGAACGATATCTAAAATACAGGAGATGAACAATGGAGAAATCATGAGGACAGAGAAGATGGAATTTGAAATAAAAGCAAGTTATTCTCAACTCTTCGAAATACCAGGAACGTAAATTTCGGGGACGAAATTTCTTAAGGAGGGGAGATTGTAAGACCCCAAATTTTATGAAATAAAAGTATTCAATTTTTCTATTTAGTAAATAGTTAAAATTGATAAAAGTTTAAAGTTGAGGGTGATATATGTAAATTTTTCAAAATAAGCAAGTGGTTATAAAGTACTCATTTAAGTTGGGGAATATTCGTTTGGTCGTGAAATATTTTTACTGTCGGGGAATATTCGTACGACGGCGCAGCCTTGTGTGGGCCCCATAACGGAAAGCGATTGGATGAAGAAAACGATAAGTATGAGTTTTTATAAATAACGGCGTAGTTATACCGTTAACACTGTTGGAATACCCGGTGGTTAAAACACAGTAATACGTGGTGTTGCACAGTAGCACAAGGTATGGCACCAATTATTAATTTTTACGTAAGAAGGCACTACTCAATAATTGTTACAGTAATTACTGTTCAATATTTTATTTTATTGACTCAATAATTGCTATGTTGATATTTTATATTATTGTTGTATCAATAATTGTCACTGCACAGTATTTTTTATTATCAAATCAATAATTCATATTATTTTAATAATATTATTAGATAGCATTATTGGCAATGTCTAGAAAGTTCTATCTAAGGAGAGGTTTGGTCACCTAATTGCGCGCCAGTAAGGAGAAATCCTTATTAGAAAGTCCCCTCTTTCCTTGGAACGGCATGGTTATCATTATTGTGATTCTGAAATATTATTTGTGAATAATTAATTATTGATTTATATGATAAGGAAAATATTTATTTATGTGGATATAAATGGTGGAATTTTTTGAAAAGTGATAATTGTTGAAAATTGATATTTTATCTTTTCTGATAAAATAATTCATTTAAATATATTATTATATTTTAATAATAAAATAATGGTGATATTTTTACAATGAATGTGTGATATATGAATAAACGAGGAGAAAGAGTATTTTTATTAAAAAAATGTTTAACACATATTTTGTGTGTTAGTGGACCCTATTTTTGACTGAAATTTGATTATAGCCTGTAAAATTGCCCGTATGTGAATTTCGGCTAATTTCTGTTTGAAATTTGAAAAAATTTAAACTTACAAAGTTGTAGAGAATTGAATTTTCTATAAAATGGACATAAGATTCAAATTTTTCTGATAAAAGGACTATTTATTATGAATTATTGAAGTTCTGGAACATTGGGTCAGAATTGATTTTGTTACAAAAAATATTTAAAACATATTTTTTATTTTGGTGGGCCCCACTTACATGTTGTATATGCTGAATTCAGATTTGTCTAAGTATGCGTATGATTTTTATAAAAATAATAATATTTTATTAAATTTTCTACTTTGGTGTTTTAAGCATTTTCCTATAAATATAATGTTTAGGTTAGAATTGAAAATCACACCAAAAATTGAAGTTTTCTCTCTCTATATTATCGAGCATATTTTTGTGAGTATTTAGATATCTTGAGTGTTATACGGTGCATGTTCCTTCAGCGTTATATCCGATATTTCAGTCAGAAGTACTGCTCTTTTGAGGTAAGGGATAGTAAGGTTTATTATATTTTTTAGTTTCGTAATTTTTTCGAACCTTCAAAAATTCTGGAAAAGTTTGAAATGATAATTTGATGAGTTTTCTAGATTGTGTCCAAAAATGACGATTTTTGGATGTATAGATTAAGAGTTATGAATTTTATGGAAAAATACTATTTTAAAAGTAAACCCTTATAACTCCTTGTGGTTAACTCCTAAATTGGTAAAAATTTTATATACATGTATATAACAGCAGTATACTCTGTAAATTTTAGAATATTCAGCAGTTTTGGCCATATAAAAAATAATAAATGAATTTTAAAAATTTTGAGAAAAATATATGTTCAATATGGGACCATATTCTGCTAAATCCTAGAAAAGAAAATTTTATGGGACTGATTTAGTATTTTTCATGAAAATGGACTAGTTATGAGTAAATGAATTAAATATTTTATGGAAAGTAAGAAAATTAAAAAATAGGATTTTATGGCTTGAGAATCCTATATAAGGTATATACAGATTTTTTATAATAGTTTTGGTTATTGGTGATGAAATCTTATGAGTTTGGCATTTTAGGATGATTAAATGCATTAATTAGTAAAGTCTAAACAATTAAAATAAATTGTTTATAAGTTTAAGAAATAATTAAAATATTGTGGTAATATTAATAATATTAGATTATGAGATTATTAAGTGATTGATAACGTTTGAATTATATTGTTTTTATTATCATTTTATAATCCTGGTGATGAAATTTTTCTTTCACTTGAGAGTAAAAATGGGTAGATTATTGGTATGATCGTGACTATGTGTTCTCTTTGGCCAGTAGTGCAAAGATGAATTGTTGATTGGTATGATCGTGACCATTGAATTTATAATTGAATATCTTTAGCTTAAGTGCAAAGGTGAATTGATTTACATGGTTATAATTATTGTTTATATAAATTCTGAAATGATTATAGATTTCTTTGAGATATTAATATCTTTGGCATATAGTGCAAAGATAAATTATTGATGAATATCTTTGGCCCATAGTGCAAAGATGACCTGTTATTGAATATCTTTGGCCTGTAGTGCAAAGATGAACTGTTAATGAATATCTTTGGCCCGTAGTGCAAAGATGAACTTATTAGTATGATTATGAACATGAACTGTGATTTGGTATAACCATGATCTTTGATGTTTCAGGTAAAGATAGGTGATAAAAATTATTTTCGCCCTTAATGCGAAGAGGAATTTAGAACCATAATTATGATTATGAGTTATTCACATGATTTTGGTCAGGAATTGTTGATTGATATTACAGGGATAAAACATTGTTGGTGGACTTTTAACATGGAGAAGATAATAGACTTTATGGTCTATTTGACTCTTCTAATGGATTGCTCGTTTCGCTGCAACTATGGTTGAAAAGTTTTATCATCTACCATATGTTCTAAATCTTTGATTTATTATTGACGGAGGCTATTGATAATTTAATTATCTCTAGTCATGATATTCTTTACTGGACTATTTGTGCTCACCCTTTTACTTCTCAATTCCTTTCAGGCAACAAGAGTGTAGCTGGGTCGAGCAAGAGTAACAGGGGAATAGAACGGTGGTCTATAGCTGTTGAGGTTCTCCCTAAACAGTATAGAAATAATTTTATTGAGAACTTTAGAAAAGTGCGTTGTATTTTATACGTTATTTAATAGTTATATTTGGTGAATCAAATAAGGTGAGGCGAACTCAACTTTGGAAGAGTGTTTTGTCACTACCATATAAGATGTCTAATGACATACAACCTCGTGTTATCATAAGACAGGGTTGTGCATATCCACTTACTGAATATATCTATGAGCACTACCTGTATAATCTTGGAGTTTAGTTGAAATATAATTCTCAACTGGAGACAGTGGAGATAGTTATATGTCAAGAGAAGACTCACCATTAGAAAGAACATGATAGTAATCTTCTCGTTTTTCTTTGGAGTCTATTGGATCAACCAAGAATAATTCTGTGTACATATGATATCTATCATAACCTAGACGCATGGCCTCCCATGTACGAAGGTTTTCTTGAGCACTTTTCAAATATTTTAATTTCTAAAACAGTTATTGACTGTACTTTTATGTAAGGTGCCATTGTGACGTGCTATCCAAGGTTGGGACATGAATCACCGTTGGTATATATTGGTATCAAAACTCATAACATATGTGTTGTTGTATTTTGCACGACAATTGTGATAATAAAGCTATAGTTGTTTTCTGTACCATGTATTTAGCGACTCAAAATGGGTTAGATGGATTGGACCTATTGTGGGGACGTCACAAAGAACGCTTAAAATGTTATAAACGTTGGTCTAGCTGAATCAAATAGCATAGACTCATATCAATAATTTAATTCAATCGAAATATTTAGGTATAGTCAAACCCCGTTGGCAAATTAAAATTTTAAAATTAGTTTAAAAATGACGTCATGATGTCGTACTGTATTAACATCCCATTTGAGGATGTCATCATCGCGTGACTTTGTCATAACACATCATACAATAGTGGAATAACAATTTTAGATCAAATTCAACACTAAGTATTCCTGCATTTACAACTTCATCAACTTTTTATCATCTCTGCACCAGGTTACATGGTACATAAGTGATAAATAAAAATATATTTTGATATTTCAAATCATTATCGTCTAGCTGAAACAAGTAGCATAGACTATTCTTTAAACCGTTCCAAAAATCATTACAAATCTATTTTATTATCTTAACAAGTAACGATGTCTCGGTGGCCCGAAGTCCACTCATACACAATGGTCACCAGGAGTTGAGAATAAAAATTCATTTCTCAAAAGCACATAGTGCGTTTTTAGCTTGATGTCAAAAATTTCGAGTCTAGCATAGCTACAAGATTTGGAAAACTTATGTCTCCACTAATGATCACTTGCTTAGTAATCTATCTATTCATATTATCCTCAATATTCCATTCACACTTAATTCTACCCAGTTCGTCAAACCACACTCATGAGTTCAGGAACTTTTCACAATCATATGAGTTTAAGAACTTGTCATAGTCTGACATTTGGTGTCCATTCGCTGAGGGGTTCATAAACATTTGATATAATAATGAGTCACGAACGTATCACAAATATGAGTTTTAAGAACTCGTACTTAACCTTATATTCTCTACCTATACCCTATCTATCTATTATACACATGAGAAATGAATCACCCTCTTAACATGCATATAGCAAATAGCGCGACACAGACATTCTAATAATTATCCTAACTCTCTTCTCAATGCGAATTTCATTTAATCCGTATTCATAATCCTTTCCTGAATCTGTACCAATTCACAGCAATCTTTGCTGTAAACTTTTCAATCATTCGCTTGATCCTTCTCATTGCTATCACCTTATCAGATCACGGGGTGATCTCATCGTATATATTATGATTCATTTCTATTCTATGATCATTTTGTTTTATGATCTTCTATCCCTGTACTTTTAGTCTTTTAGACTCTATCTATTCATCTCTACTGTTCACCTTTATTATCAGAGTTAGGGAACTCCGTATCTTTATAACTTGTCAAGATTCGTCTTTGAATCTTACCAACACACTAACTCTATTTGAGTTAGTACTTATCCTAATCACTTCAGTTTTTAGTCTCAGGCAACCCTACCTAAGGTTCATAACCTACAGCTTTGATACCAACTATGAGAGCCCCAAATCCGGGTCCTAAATCACCACGGATCTGGTACAATCATTCTAAAACTATTGCAATAGATATAAACATAAATTGTTTATATAATAAACTTTACACACTATTCCCCAAGGTCGACTAACCTTAACTTATACACAATTCATAAACTATATAACATGTAATGTTATTATAATACATAACTGTTACAAATCTAGCTGCACACATAGTCCTAAGTTGAACTTGGCTTTATCCTTTCCTGTATCCGACGTATTCATCTTAATCTGTAATATTAATCATGATATAGTAAGGGTGAGCAATGAGTTTGCCCAGCAAGTTTAAGTTCAATAAAATAAAGATATATCATGATTGAAAGAATTGAACAAAAGTTGGCTACAGTTCTACAATATAATTGTGAACTAGCATGAACAAAAATTTACATAGCTGAACGAACATGAAACATAAACATATATATATCTAGACCGAATGGTAATGAAGGTGATCAACCTTTCATACCTGATTAATACATGCAGTATGCATAGAGTGCGATTTAATAATTCTTAGGCATGGCAATCAGGAATGATTAACCATAAGTATATTTGAATGAAACAACTCGAGGTCAAGTTACGCATTTTAATAAGCTTTGCCTAAACCTAATATATAAATAATATAGATACAAATTAGAATAATATCATCACAGTATTTAAATAACCTAAACACATTATCATATAGCCCTATTAGTCTATAACACACATAAAACATATCCTCAAGTCAAATTTTTACAGCCTGAGTCGAGTTCGTACAATTCTGACATCCCGACGGCTTAGTCGGATAAATATCGAGTTTAAATTCAATTAAACTCTGTCTAAACATTTAACAATTATCTTAGATAATTATATTATCAATCAAAATAATTTTCATAAGCTCGGAATAATTTTTAAATAATTATTATCATTTAAAATAATTTTTCAATTATTAATATCGTATTTATATGAATTAAATTCCACATAATTCCTTTATCATTAATATTTATTTAATACTAAATATTAATAAAAATTATAACATAATATTATAATATATTTATAATACATCAAAGTATTTTTAATACTTTAAAATCATATTTATATGATTTTTAAACCTTTAAATTCATTATCTGATAATTGTTATTAATATTAAAATATTAATATTTTCATGACAAAATATCAAAAGTTATATTTTCTAACTTAAAATATTTTTATAACACTTAAATCATTTTTATATGATTTTTAAATCATTAATTCTATTTTTCCATAATTTATTTAATATATTGATTAAATAAATTAATTACCATTATTAATAATTTATTAATGAAATTCATCACAAAATATTAAAAGTTATTAAAAATAACTAAAAATATTCTCTCATACCATAATATAATTTTTCATGATTTTTCATGTATTAAAATTATTTTTAAATAATTTATTTAATATTGTAATTAAATAATTTAAATACCATTATTATTTCAAAAATATTAAATATTTATGAAATATATCCAGATAATTAAAAACTAATTTTTAGGCTTTAAAATAATTTTTAGGCATTTATTTTGTATTTTTAATAATTAAACATCATTTTTATCTATTTATTTATTAAAATAATTCATTTTCTGAAATTAACTGTCGCTAAAGGGCCCTATAGCGACAAAACTGTCGCTATAGGTGTTCTTAAGCCTGCCCAGATCTTCAAAGTCAGTTTACCGGGTGCCTACTTTGACCAAAATTTAATCAATGTTCTTTTTAATTTCTGGGATGTTAATGGTGTTAAGATTGTAGTACGGATGTAATACCACAACCACAAACAATTCGCAGGGTCAGAACATATCACAAATGAGAGATTCAAGCCATCAAAGTCTTGTCAGAGACTATTCTTCATTTTCTGGGTTACCCATAAATGAAGAACAACTCTTAGTGCTTAGTTTGAATCCTTGCAATTTTCATCCTGGGTCTCGTTTGTATGATCTAATGGTTCATACATGCAGTTCTTATGTCAAGGAACAACAACAAATCATTAGCTCCACCTAACAACATCATAACAGTAAGATTTAGGCCGGTTAAAATCCTGTCAGAAACGTGTTCTTGAGAAATCTGGGTTTTCCAGATTTCTTCATAAGGCTGGTGGTCAACGCTGGTTTGACCCTTCGTAACTTGGATTCTGTTATGGATCAGGGTAATCTAAAGGCATGGATATGTAGTCCTCATACTAGTCTACAAGATCAAATCAATAACTTGGCCAAAAACATAAAACACTGCAAGATCTAGAGCTTCAAAAGTGATTGTCAGAAATTCTGGGTTGCCCAAAAACTCAGAATTTCTGATCGGTCTACCCACTTTGACCACTCATATCTTGAGTTCTAGACATGATATGGACCTGATTCAAGTCTCAGATCCAAGACCTTACAACAAAGAACAGATCTATAACATAAAACACACTAAACATCTAACATAGAATAATCTAGAGGCCCTGACATTAGGCTGTCAGACCTTATTTTTCCAATTTTCCAGATTTCTAAAAACTTGATTTTCGAGTACGTTAATGTTATGGATCTGGGATCTAACAACCTAGATCACTAATTGACACCAACTAACACTGTTCTAAACAACAACATTAACACAAATCTTGAAGATCTAACAAGTTTAGGATTTTTATACCTTTCTAATGCTTGATCTTGAATCTGATCCTTGTGATCTGATCTTGGTATTCTAACACATGATCATGGCTTAACCTAGCACTCCCTTTCACCCTCATTTTCGAATTTAGTGAGAGAGGATGGACTTGCTTGGTTTGCTAAGTAAAGTAAGAGACTTTCTCTTACTTTAATTGGTTTTTATTTTGATTCAATGAACTTGGGTTGCTAGGTGGCACAAGTTGGCTAATTGCTGAGACTTGAGCACATGGGATATAATAAGTTGGTGAACCACTAAGATCATGACAAGATTTGCACACTTCGTAATTAAAGAATGACAAAAAGGGTATTCTAGACATTTGGCATTTAATTTTAATGGCTAATTTGACATTTGCCCTAACCCTTAGGGTTTAGGGTATAACCCTTAGATTTGTTTTATTTAATTTTTAAGATTTCCAAATTTAAATTTTCAAAATAAAAAATTAATATTTCTAAATTATAATTAGAATTCTCTAATTATATTAAAATTTCCTATTCATAATTCAAGCTTGCTAATTAGGATTAATTTTTCCTAATTAAAATTGTTAATTTAGCAATTTGGGTCATAATTGTACATTAGGGTTTATAAATAAAAAAATAATCTTTCTAATTTAGAAATTAGGTTTCCTAATTAGATTAGGGTTTCTTAATTACTTATAACTTGAAAATTAGGATTAATGTTTCCTAATTAATATTAAAATTATTAAACTAACAATTAGATTTTCCCTAATTATAAATTAGAGTTTCTAATCCAGAAATTAGGGTTTTCTACATTAATTAGGGTTATCCCTAATTAGGTTATCATTAATAACATTTAAACTTTATACTAGCATTTGCATTCCTAAACTAGGGTTTTCAACTTTCAAATTAGGGTTTCGGATTCCCAGAACTGAAATTAGGGTTTACAAAACCGATTTTATGATTTCTTATAAATCGTAAGAATTTTCTAACTGAACGTTGACGTTCTTAATATAATATTAGGGTTTGCCACCAATATAGATTGTTTGGTCAACCCTTGACCCTTAGCCACATATTGTACACATATACAACCATATACACAGAACATATACACGTAAACCCTTAATCCTGAATAATTCACCACAAAAATTTTAAATTCACAAAATTCCTTCTCGAAATCTCAAATCCGTTCACTTATTTTATGTCTATGTTTATTATTTAACCTTAATTCAATATTTTAAGATTTTATAAATATCCAAATTCTCGGGTTGTCACATCTTGGGTTGCAGTGCTTGAAAAGAGACAAAACCATGCCTGTGATACTTGTGACAAAAAGCATTTTATGTAATTATAATTTGGGAGATGTAATGAATTGATTGTAATGAAGCAAAGATATTAGCTCAATATTTGTTTGATGTATTTCTATCTCATTTTGGTACATATTGGCCATTCTGTGTATGTATATACTGATCTAGCATGTGCTCTTGTATTGAAAATCCCCCGCCCCTCTTATTGTCTACAAATTTGTAATACAAGGAAATTTTGTTTGTAATTAATCATTTGTACAGTTGAGTTTTTCTTGTTGTAAATGGATGTGAAATTGCACAAGTTGGTTCTGAGTTGATAACATTTTGTTTCCTGCAAGAAATTTGACATAACAGGAAATCAGGAACTTCCTTGCCGTTGTTTCTAGCTATTGTTGATGCACATATAATACAATATTTCCACATTTTAAATGTCAGTGGTACTGAAATATACTTAATATTGCAGGTGCATTATAAGTTTGAAGGATCATATCTCTGAGAACAAACATATAGTACTCAAAACATTAAAAATTGTTTCCCAGTGGATATAAGGGAAAATTGGTACAAAGAATTACACCCTTTGTTGAATGTTCATGGCACGGGCTTTGTGACCACCTACCCATATTTATTTAATATATTTTTAATTAGCTTCTATCATTGATATATTTGTATGTAATACTTCACAACTACATTAACAATCTAAAACAATATACTCATTATATTATTATATTAATGGGTTTCACATGTCTTAAAATTTATGGCACAAACACTTGGAAAATAAGGATCAATTAAACTAGATGGAGGGAGTGAATTTTTATTTCTTGGATAAGGCAATATTACTAAAAATTAGAAGTTATCATCATGCAAGACCAAACTTCATGTATACAGAAGACATAGAACTCATCGTCCAATTACACAAATTTTAGTACTAAATATGAACTCATTAATTACATAACATGATACTAACACTACTGCATAACTCACTTTTTGCAACGCTTTTTTTGCAACGGTCTTATAAAGCGTGGAATAAAATGACCCTAAGGCAACGGTGTTAAAAAGTGTGGTATATTTCTTCCAGTAATGCTACGGTTTAAAGTAGTCGTTGCATAGTCTAGTAATAGGCAACAGTGGTTAAAAAAGCGTGGCATAAATATACTCTAAATGCAACAATCTATAAAATTTGTTGCATAAAATATACAAATGCAACGGTTTATAACCGTTGCTAAAAATAACATTTAATAAGTAAATAATTTCACAAATAATTATTTGTTTCCCTCCTTTTATTTTGCTACAGAGGCCCATTTCCCTCGCGCTCTCTCTCTTTCTGGCTTCTGTTTCCAAAATCAGTCCCGAATCCAATTTGGATCCAAATTCGTGCCGCCACCAGAACCTTCAGCCCCGACGGAGTTCCGTCTTGATCGTCTTTTCTGTTCCATTCGCAGGCCTATGCTAATTGGTGAGTTACATCCTCTTCTTCTTCTTCCTCTCTTACTTTCTGGGGATTTCATCATGCTCTTTTATTGATGGCTCCTTGATTTCTAGGTAATTTGGGGTAGATAAGTAGAAAAACTTACATATTATACGAACTTGACTGTGAGAGGAGAAAAACTTACATTAGATGTAGTTTTCAATGAATTTATATGTATACTCGCAATGTAGAGCAAGGGCAATAGCTTCTTCATAAGAAAGACTGAGAAATCCTACCACTCTGAATCATGTTGATTCAAAAACCAAAAGTTAAGGCTGATAGATAAGAAAGAGAAGGTGTCACACACCTCGAGTGGCACAAGTTGTTACTCTACCCTGTTGAATGAAACCCGAGGGAAAATATTAAGCACTATATTGAAAACAGCCAAAAGGGATGATTGAGTCAGAAAAATAAAATTAATCATAGTTTACCCAGGTATGTTCAAGCTTTATCTTTTGAGAATCAACAACAAAATGATGATGTTGTTGAACTATGTTCAAGCTTTATCTTTTGAGAATCAGCAACAACTGTCATTGGTTTTAGTTTAGGAGTAACGTTAACATGTTTAGTTGATTCTTTTTTGCACTTTATTGGCAGTGGGACTGCCTCTATAAGAACGATAGCGTTGGAGGTTTATTGTGGCTCAGAAGGTCATAACCCGTAGCCACAAAAGGTGACCAGATTTGCTGTAATCTTTAGTACTGGGCGCCATATATCCACCTCTTTTACTCAGCTTCAGTTCTGCTTATATTCTGCTGCTAGTACAACTTCTTCTTTTAGCTTGTTGAAATTTACAACCACCAGATATACTATACATCGGCTACAATCTTGTCATTTCTCTCATTTTTTTGGTTTGACTTAACTGGACAACAACATGGATTTTTCTGACAAGAAATGGATGAGCCTTCCTAGATGGACAGAAGAGTTTTTGAATGGTGTAGACGACTTTCTCGATAAGTCCTTCGCTAGATCATCTAAAGGAAATGAGATTTCTTGTCCATGCAAGAAATGTTGTTTTCGTTATTGGTATCGAAGAAATATTGTGTATGATCATTTGATTAGAGATGGATTTACTCCAGGATATCTCAATTGGCATTTTCATGGAGAAAATTTACATCCGAAGCCAATTAACACCGATGAAGGAAATGATGTTGATTGTGAGGATGATATAAATGCATTGTTACATAACTCCTTCAGAGATGTTGTTGAAGAATTGCAAAGTATACCAGAAGAAATTAGAGAAGAACCAAATATGGAGGCTGAAAAATTCTTTAAGTTAGTGGAAGAAGGTCAACAAGAGCTATATCCTGGGTGCAAAAAATTCTCAAAACTCTCTTTCATCATTCGATTGTATCTTTTTAAGTGCACCTATGGAATAAGTAATGTTGCATTTACTTCCCTATTAGAGTTACTACGAGAAGCCTTCCCATATGCGAATATCCCTTCTTCCTTTAATGCGGCCAAGAATATTATTAAGGATTTAGGCCTTGACTATGAGAAAATTCATGCTTGTCCTAATGATTGCATGTTATTTTGGGGAAACAATGAGGAAGCCAAGTTATGTGATGTTTGTGGAGCTTCTAGGTGGAAAGTAGATGAAAATTCTGAGCAAACAAACTCTTTTAAAGGTCACCAAGTTCCTGCCAAGGTTTTTCGATACTTTCCGCTAAAACCTAGGCTTCAAAGGTTATTCATGAGTCCAAAAATAGCTGAAAGTATGTTGTGGCACGTAAAGGAACGTCCTACAGATGGTGCTTTGCGACACCCTACAGATGGTGCTTTGCGACACCCTACTGATGGACAGGCTTGGAAGGACTTCAATTCAAGATATCCTAACTTTGCGAAAGAACCCCGTAATGTTAGATTAGGCCTTTCTAGTGATGGATTCAATCCATTTCGAACAATGAGTATTTCTCATAGCACATGGCCTATAGTTTTATCAATTTATAATTTGGCACCTTGGCAATGCATTAAACCAGAATTTTTGATTTTGTCGTCTATCATTCCTAGTCCAACTTCTCCTGGAAAAGACATTGACATTTACATGCAGCCATTGATCAAAGAATTGAAGGAACTTTGAAAAGATGGGGTTGATACGTATGATGCTTCTGCTAAACAGTCTTTCTTACTTCGAGCAAATTTAATGTGGACTGTTAGTGACTTTCCTGCTTATGCAATGTTGGCTGGTTGGGTTAGCAAGGGAAAGTTTGCATGTCCATTATGTCATTACGAAACTTGTTCTCAGTATTTAAAATATAGTAGAAAGACTTGCTATATGAATCATCGCAGATTTTTGCCAACGAGTCACCCTTGGAGATATGATACAAAATCATTCAATGGTAAAGTAGAGGATGAATTGGCTCCATCTTCTTTGTCAGGTACTGATGTTCGCCAACTAACATCTGGTTTTCCCAATTATTTTGGTAAATCAAAAAAAAGGAAAAAGCCAGACAAAGACAATCCATGGAGGAAAAGATCAATATTTTTTTATCTACCATATTGGGAGTTGAATACTTGTCATCATAATCTTGATGTAATGCACATTGAGAAAAACATATGCGATAACATTCTTGGAACGTTGTTAGACATTCCTGGCAAGACAAAAGATCATATTAATGCTCGACTCGACTTGAAAGATATGGGCATTCGAACGGAGCTTCACCCAATTCCATCTAATTCCCGGCAACGCATGATATTAGCGAAAGCTTGTTTCTCCATGACAGCTCATGAAAAGGAAATTTTTTGCTCTGTTTTGAAAGATGCAAAGTTGCCTCAAGGATGTGCATCGAATATTTCACGATGTGTTGATATAATTGGGAAGAAAATTTTCGGTTATAAAAGTCATGATGCACATTTTATTATGCATCATTTGCTGCAAATTGCTGTCATAAAATCATTGCCAAAACATGTGGCCATTGCTCTTATCAGACTTGGTTCTTTTTTTAAAGGTGTATACAGTAAGGTTGTCAAAATAGATGATCTTGATCGTCTCCAATTTGAAATTTGTGAAACATTATGTCTCCTTGAGATGATCTTTCCACCTAGTTTTTTTGACATAATGGTGCATTTGCCTATTCACTTGACGAATCAAATAAAGCTAGGTGGACCTGTGCATTGTCGTTCCATGTATTTTGTTGAAAGGTATCTAGGTCGTTTGAAGGGATATGTCCGCAATCGAAGTAGACCAGAGGCTTCCATAGCTGAAGGTTATTTGGCTGAAGAATGCTTGATCTTTTGTTCTAGATTTTTGAATGATGTACCAGAAGTTGAAAATGGCGAAAGGGGTTCTTATAACAATGTGTTGACAAGTACAATAACTACAATTATACTTACGAAAAATAAAGTACAATGGAATTAGTTCAAATATTTTTTTAATCACATTTTTATTTTTCTTATTTTTGTAGGATGCCAATGGAGAAATTGAAGCTGAACCGAGTCCGGCATGAGCTCTATGCTTTGATTTACTAGTTTTTGTCAAACTCTCTTTTTGGATATGTTATATATGTTCGGATTTAGTTTTGGGATTAAGTTTATGTAGACGGATATATTGGGATTTCGTAGTATTATTAGCTATTGAATAGTTATTTTATATATGAAATCGTTGTATATACTAATTCTTTAAGAACTTTTATTACTTATATATATAGAGTACTTTTGAAAAGTGTAGCATTTTATTTTCAAAAGCGTGGCATTTTCTATACTTGAGCGTTGCATGTAACTATAAAAATCGTGGCATTAGTTGTTACAAAGCGATGTATATATATGACAATATATACCGTGGCATTAGCAAAGCTTCTCAGTTTTTATAAGCGTTGCATATAATATTGTGGTCGTGGCATTAAATATTTCGACTGTTGCATTTGCCAATTATAATCGTGGTATTTCGTTTACGAACACGTTGCATATTTTGGGAAAAACCGTGGTATTTAGTTTTTAAAGCGTTGCATATTTTCCTAAAAACCCGTGGTATTTAGCTTAATGCAGCGTTGCATATTTGGAGATCAAATCGTGGTATTTTGTTTTCACACGCGTTGCATATTGTGGACAACAACCGTGACATTTTCTTCACAAAAAAGAACGTTGCATATAGTACTAAATTGATATGGATTTGGAAACCGTTGCATAAACTCAACAAACCGTTGCATATGAGAATATGTTACGGAGGCAGATGCGGCGCTTATGTGACCGTTGCATAAAGTCTAATGCAACGGCAAAGTAGGGTTTATGCAACGAAACAGGGGCGTTGCATAAAGCCTTCTATGCAGTAGTGTAAGAGTGTGACGCCCCCAAATTCTGACCTCCACTTGGTCACTCGAATTCGGTTCATCACGTTCTCATGGTAAAATCATAATAACTAAAATAACACATACACAATGGAAAATCTACTTTAGAATAATATACAATGATTTATTATAATTCTTCCCCCAAGTCTCGCAACCTATAGTGCTTAATAGATTACATAATAATATCTAATAACAACTTATTACATGATCATACATAAGCTTAAACATAGTCTGGAAATAATCTTAAAACAACATAATAGATTAAACATAAAAAGGGACAAGCTAGCCGGTAACCTTGCCCTTGCCCTTGCCCTTGTCTGCTCCAGAGACACCTCCATGCTCTTCCTTAACTGAAAGGTTTTAATTAAGCAAAGATGAGCACAAATTGCCCAGCAAGTAATATACAACAAGGGGTAAGATATAATATCACAAGGTTTGAAATATCAAAGTGCCATTTCTAGGATAGTTCAAAGTTTCAGAATAACATCACGGATAAAGAATATCAACAATTCTTGGAATAAGAATGAAAATTCAATATAAATCAACAGATATATATGAATTCAACGACTAACAATGTATCCAACTGGAATAACAACTTATACTGAGCAGTCACTAAGGACTATTGAACTTCCACTAGAGTTACCAATATTAAACTGATAGCCCAAAATATCAAGTACTATAGATGATCAGTCTACAATACTTTACGTTATGCATAACACCACAGTAATAATATACTAATGTGTTGGGGTTTCCAACAACATACAATCTCCTTACCATAAGGGTTGTCCAACTCAATTTTCAAGATTTTCACACCAATCAATTGGTTTGGACAGTTTTATAAACACGCATATAGTCTAGCCGAATCAAATGACATCGACTCTTTCACAATATTCAAGAAAAATACTAAGTTTATTATGAATAATAATTTTCACAAGGGTTTAAGCATAATGGCTCATTTGAACGAGAAAACAATATAACTTGTACTCAAAGAGATAAGCTTACAGTATTCGTTGAATCAAGAATGCAAAGATACTTGCACAATAAGATGGGTTTAGAAACTTGCCTTAAGCGTAATTTATCCACGTTTAATAAATCAACACTTTCGAATCCTATTTATAGCGCATTATAAGTATACAATGTTCATTAGCTATCATAGTCTTTAATCAAGCTCGACACGATTCAAGTAAGCACATATAGTACAAAATCAGTTTATAAGTCATCACAAATACAACGACACCTTGATTTCTTGAAGACATTCTTTGAACTAATCATCTGGAAGTTATGATCAACACTTGACTCTATCACTTAGCATGTTTCTTAATACATTAACTAGCACATTAGTCATATAAGATAAGCTAAAGAAACATGTAAGCATGCTTCAAACATCAGACCAAAAATAGAATCCAAACATGACTGCTGCCCGGTGCAGCTGCGTCATGGCAAAGCCTAGGACCGGCGCAGCTGCGCCGTCCTCTAGCCATGCCAAGACTTAGTTGCTGCCTTGTGGTTTCTTCCCGGCTCGACCAAAACTCTCACACATGTTATATATGTTATGTTAAAGGTCCCCTCATGCTTCTCAAGTCAATCTAGGTCCGTTTTCATAATAACATAATCCTAAATTAGCTATTTCGGCAAGTTAAGGTCATGAAACCACAAAACCTATCATGCTTGCTCTCTAAACATACAAGATAGTTATAACACCCATATTAAGCATGTGTGCGAGTATTTATAACATATATGTGAAACTAATACCGCTTTAGTTGAAAATAAGCTTCGTTTATGCTTTTCTTGAAATGCAATACACAAGCATGGTATATATACGTTCATAGTACATGAGTGGGTCTAAGAGAGTCATCAAACATGATCACAATTGTCAGATTTAAGTCCTTATGGTATCATGACAATATTCATATTCTAAACTTACTAGTAAGTCCAACTTGTTCATGTTTCTTTGTTAATCACATAAACATAAGCTAAATGTTTATTCATGCATTTACAAGTCATATTCACATGCTTTCAAAGTCAGAATATTCATCATGTAGTAATCATATAAGTTAGCATACTAGGCTGAGTCTTTCCATGAAAACATTTCTCTCACTAGGCCTAATAAGTTTGTTCATGCTCAAAAGGACTATGTACACTACAACATGTTCATCTATGTGTAAAATCAGTCATGTATAGCTTACTAGGTTCACAATTTGTAGAACATGATCTTTAACATAGTTGGTTTTCAAAACTTAAGGTTCAAATCTCCATTTAAACCATACGTCTCCATTAATCATGCAAGTTTATGAAAACATGCTCACATTAGGTTAACATATCCA
This sequence comes from Panax notoginseng, assembly GCA_016801055.1. NCBI lineage: Eukaryota > Viridiplantae > Streptophyta > Magnoliopsida > Apiales > Araliaceae > Panax > Panax notoginseng. The sequence continues at coordinate 86,206,862 of CM029019.1, forward strand.
TATATACATCGTACATATGCTCACATGTTAGCTTGAGTCAAAATAACTAGCTAATCATGATCAAATTTGAAACCAGATTGTTCAATTGAGTTCAGCAACCGGCGCAGCTACGCTGCGCCTCAATACAAATGTGGCGTAGCTGCGCCGTGCCTGGTTCAGGCGCAGAATAGTCTGCTTCGGCAACTGTCTAGCCAAATCTCAAAATTTATTCACTAAATGAATTCTAGACGCTCATAAACCAATTGCAGCATACTTATATGATCATATAACATCTATATAACCAATACCCAACCTCATTAACATACAATTACATGAATTCAAGAATTTGAAATTATAAGAACTCAAGAACTCTGTATAACAGAAACGGAAATTTGGAAAGCATGAAATGGAATTATACCTCTATAATTCGAAGGAACTTGCTACTAATTGGACTCTTAAGCTCCAATAACAATTGTATGCTCTCAATCTTACACTAAGCAATTCTCAGACACTTCAAGCAACAACATTAAGAAATCTTGGGTCTGCTTTTTAAAGAAGAGCTTGAACTGGGCAATGACTTAGCACTGAGGTTGAATTCATGGTGCAATGCCATGAAACAATGGTTCAAGAAGGGTGGCTCAACCACTCCATACCAACCACCTAGCTAGCCATGATCATCTAGGATTTAGCAGCTAGAAAGTTTAAGCATGGTAGCTTGTAGTCACTATTCATGTCCTTGTGCCACTCATTTTGGGACAAAGGAAACTCTCAGCAATACTTTGCTCTAACACATTTAGTTACTTAGTTATCGAATAAATGGTTTTAATGTCCAAGTGTTACCATATTAGGAGAATTTAGGGTTATTTACATACTCACATCATATAATCCATGTACATTAAATACACACAATAAAATAATGCAATCGGTATTATTGTCCGGTTAGTTCCATAATTATATCTATCACTCGTATAATCATTTTATAACCTTATTATAGTAATAACTTACTTATTTATGTCAATTAAATAAATTTATTCCTTCCTTGATTAATTATCACTTAAAATATTATAGTTTAGTATATAGTCACACAATGTCACACTACACTATATAGTATAGTTGTATTAGCACTCATATGCACATAACGGTGAATATAATATTATTATTATATTAATAACTTACCTCCTCATGTTAAATAAATAAATCATGCACTTCCTTAATTAATTAATACCGATATTAATTAATCCAACAATTGATTAATGTAATTATGAACTTCCATAATCATTATTCATTGATAATATTCGCATTACATTTATAGGTATATTGCAAATAATAATAATCACATATTATTAATTAATTACAAAGAAATCCATTTCCCACAATTAATTAATACTAATTAATGATTTAATAATTCCTTTGTTGGACATAACATACCTTATTGCAATATACTCCTATCATATGGTTTCACCCATGTTACACATATAACATCAATGTCCCCCAATTCAGTGCTACAGTAGAAAGTAACTAACTCAAACTGACTGATGGCGCAGCTGAGCCAGTTTGTACTACTGGGACGGTGCAGCTGCGCCGTGCCCTGACAGTGCCAAGACTGGTGCAGTTTCTGCCCGTGCCAGTTTTCAAAGCTAACTTGTTTTACAAGACATGAATTGATCTCCACATGAGTGTTATTACGAGTTTACGAGTGTATTGATTACTTATACGAAATCATATGATCGACACGATTAATCTTCCTAATTCCCGTTTTAATTCACTTAATGAATTTTCTCGTTTCGCATTATGCCACACAAGGCATTTCAACGAGTTTGCCACGTACTCCACATTTTCTCAATTACTCAATATAATTGAGTTATCCCATTTCATTACACGAAATTGTTCATATTCAAATAAATATTCATTTCCATTAATATATTCACTTAAATAATACGTGAAAATTCTCGGGTATTACGAAGAGAATATGTATATAAGAGTGAACAAACTAAACAAAAGGCATTAGAGAAATGATATGACAACAGGAGACCAAAACGAGTACAGAGACCATTGGGCTTCCCCTTTACTCGTAAGTATTGACTCATAGCCGATCTTGCAGCCTCACGCTTCATCTCAGCAGCTTTGCCACTACCTCGGAAATACATATAAACTTGATGCACACCACATGAATAAGATAATCTCAATTACACAGAGATAATTCTTAATAATTCATATGCACCAAAGTAACAGTTACAAATGATAAATAATGCAAATTACTACAGCAGAAGGGCAAAATATTACTATGTTAAACATAATATACATAATAAATGTGTTATCCATGTTTTAATTCTTAAAAGATGCAATCATGCAACAATAGTAATCTCAGTCTCCATATTTTTGTACACAAAAAATTGTTGTCACCGCATGAAGACTATAACAATAGTAAATCATTTCTATTACTGCAAACTATTTTGTTTCAGATTGGGTGGAGACAATTAATGTCAGAGCAGAAACATCAAAATTTTAATATTTTGAAAATAAATACACAACCACTATTTTGGCCTTTATTTTTCATCACATCCTCCAACTCCTTTTTCAACAAAAGTTTTGATTGTTTCATAGAATACCTGAAAACAGATATTAAGAACCATTACAACAACGAAACATTCCTTTCCAGAATAAGAAGCAATACAAACACAAAATACGTTACCAGATCAAACATAGTGAAGTTACCAAGTTTGCTGCAGGCTAGCTATTGTCATACATAGTGGAGATGATTTCAGCTAATCATGACCATTTGTCTCATTAACACAACAAAATTCTTCTGTAAACACATTGCTGTTTCTAGATTATTGCATACTAAGTAAACACATTGCAACTTGTGCTATATAAAATTCTAGCTAGAACATTCAGCTAGAAAATATAAATAACCTAAGCAAAAAATCACTCATAGCCACACAAAAAATAAAAAATATAAATAACCGAAGCAAATGTATCCATGTAACTAAAATTAAACAAACATGATGCACTGCAATTTTGACAACCACTATGTATCACTATGTATCCATTTAACTATGTATCCATGATAAACAAACAAACATGATAAACATGATCACTATGTATCCATGTAACTAAAATTAAACAAACAACAACAAATTCGGGAATTTACAAGGAATATGCACTGCAAACTTTTTGACAGCCAACACAAAAATATTAAAAGACTCATCCCCTTGTAGCCTTCTTGTAATTAATTTGTTCTTATACAAAAACCGGTACTAATTTACAGAAGAAAACAACCATTCTTAGTATGTTATATTCTTGGAGCCCTAGATAGATGGTACCATTTTGAGCAGCCAGTGAGAAAAAAAGGCTCGAGTGTGAGTCAGTAATTCATTATCACCATTATATAGTCTCCAGTTATTATAATATCCTTTTACCACACAACAAAGATGAGAAGAACATAGGAACGATTTGAGCCTAATGTTACGAATTATTGCTATGCGAGGCACAGAGTTTCCCAAATCTCAGTGAATACTTCAACAATAACAACCAATAAATTAGTAAAAAAAAGAAATTCCCAAACTTGTAGTGTTAAATAGAAGACAGACCTGCGGCGAAGAGAAGGGAACTGAGATTTCTAGGGCTTGGCTTCGGCGGCGACGGGCTTCTGATTCTAGGGCATCGACTTCAATTTTTGTGACATGCTTCGATTTGGAGAAGTTTTGGAGGAGATTTGCTTCGATTTTGCAGCAATCGATTTCAAGGGCTTCGATTTTGCTGGAGGGGAACTAGAGAGAGCTCAGTCGTGCATGCGGAGAGAGAACCCAGTAAAGAAGGAGTGAGCTTTTAAAAAAACACGGAGTGAGTCTTTTAAATAAGAAAGTTGTTTAAGGGAGTATTGTCATTTAAGTATACTGCTTTCGAACGGGGTCGTGTATATATATATATATATATATATATATATACGGGGAGGATCTAAAGCGGACCAAATAAGCGGACCAAAGAACGGACCAAGGCAAAAACACGCGGGTTTCAGGGTCCGGGTCGGACCAACCCGCGGGTTGACTCTGAAACCCGAGTGTTTTTGCCTTGGTCCGTTCTTTGGTCCGCTTTAGATCCTCTCCGTATATATATATATATATATATATATATATATATATATATATATATATATATATATATATATATACGGAAAGCTTCAAGAGCATAATCCTTAAATAGCATAACGCCTTAAATAGCATAATTTTATCAAAACGACGTAGTTTTGGAGGGACGCGGTGACATTTTTGTAAATACGCGGTGGCATGATATTTACAAAAATATCACCGCGTCCCTCCAAAACTACGTCGTTTTGATAAAATTATGCTATTTAAGGCATTATGTTGTTTAAGAATTATGCTCTTGAAGCTTCCCGTATATATATATATATATATATATATATATATATATATATATATATATATATATATATATATAATGAGAGAGGGAGAAAAGTAATGCCTTCTTGATGTTGTCACATGTAACTGCCTTTCTCTCTCCTATATTTTAATTTATTCCTAGAATCTATCTCACATTTTCTCACACATGCTATAATTTTTTTATTGCACACACAGTGTGTGTCACCAATAATAGTATATATAATGTAGTAAGAAGTGTGTACAATTACTTTAAAAAATTTATTCTTTAAATTTTTCTATAAATTTCTCAAAATTTCAAAGTAAATATCAATAATAATAACTAGCACAATGATGAAATATTCATTCTAAAATAGATTAAAAAGTCGTATTGGGCTATCAATGTAATTTACTTATATATTAAAGTTAATTTACTTATATTTTGATATAAATATTCTGTATTTCAACATTTGAAGTTAATGAACTGTATAAATAATAATTAATCAAAATTTATTTTGTTGTAAGATATTTAATGTTACCACCATCATTTATTAATAATCACACACACACACACACACACACACACACACACACACACATATATATATATATATATATATATATATATATATATATATATATATACACACACGTATTAAAACCGCCATAGTCTTGCACAGGAATTAGACTAGTTAATTGTAATATTGGGGGATATTCTGAGTACACATGGGAGACAACTAAATCACAGTAACTTAACCTTTCTACCATTATACCAGCTAAAATTACATATTGTTAATTTCAATGTAAATTTTAATCATTTTATAAGTTGTCACGCCGTTTCAAAATGAATTAAAAAAAAATTAAAAAATTATATTAAAAGTACAAGTGAGAGAATAGAAAAATACAACCAACTAGAATGTTTCAAGTAGAACAAGACTTTTAGCAGGAAACATAAGATGTAATGTATTTTTGTAAATGCTTGGTGATGAATGTTTCCTACTGACTTTTTAATCAAGTTCATACACTTGCTATCAACAACTGAAAATGAATAATATGATTTATTTTATAGCTCTCATTATTATAAAAAACAACCCCTATGCAATCGAAGGGATACTTTGCTCATGTTTGAAGAAGTTATTAGGATCAATCATAGACTTCACTTTGACCAATCTCATGAAATTATTTTTGAAATACTTCTTCCCCCATTTACTTGCTTGTGCATAGCTTGTGACACCTTGCTGATTGTTTGAACCCAAATCCAGATCAAGGTAATTCACATACGCAGTTCTCGGATTCTTGGAAACATAAGGACCGAAATATCTGTATAAGCTTCTGATCCATTCAATCCCTTTTGCAGCGCCTTCTCGAGTGAAATTATGTCCATAATTTATCATATACAAGGTTCCAGCTCTATGTGGGAATGGAAGTGCTGACTCTGAAATCTCGGCCATCCTTCCCCCATACGGTGTAAATTGTAAGGTTGCTGCTTGTGGCGCAAGCTTGAACATCCTTTCCCATATCCCTTCCAATATTTTTTCAGAAATGGCTTCTATAACAAAATCCGATTTTGCCTTAAATATAGGCCTAGGCAAAGAAGTCCTATTCAACAAAATTTCAATCGAGGTATCAACTGAAAATGTGGAGAAAAATGGTACAGACTGGATCCAACTAACTTCTGAACAATCTTCTCGTACTAACCCCAACTCAGGGAATCTTTCTTGCATCAAGGGAAGTAGTCTATCTATTCGACCAAGGAATAAGGCTTGAAATAGTACTATTATCGTTTTTTTATCTTCACGAGTACTTGAATCGGTTACTATACTTTGCACTATGCATCTAATGTCAAGCTCTTTAGGAAGCTTGGACGCAACATGTTGCCACCGATCAAAAATCTTTGTTGCATTTTGTTCCAAAGTTCTGCCAATTCTGAAAACAGTCACTATTTTTGGGACATAAACTAACTTTATCTTCCACGAAAGAATGACTCCAAAGCTCGAACCACCACCTCCTCTAATAGCCCAAAATAAATCTTCACCCATTGAATTTCTATCGAGAATTCTTCCATTTACATCAATCAAACGAGCATCAAGCACATTATCAGCAGCAAGACCGTACTTTCGTCTTAGCATGCCATACCCTCCTCCACTAATATATCCACCAACACCTACTGTTGACCAAAGACCAGCAGGAAATCCAAGAGTACTACTTTTCTCACCAATTCGATAATAAAGCTCACCAAGAGTAGCACCAGATTCAACCCATGCAGTCCTAGTCTTAGTGTCAACATCAACTGATCGTAAATTAATCATATCAAGTAACACAAACGGGACTTGTGACACGTAAGATTGGCCCTCAAAATCGTGGCCTCCGCTTCGAATTCTAATTTGCATGCCATTTTTTTTTGTACAATAAATGACGGTTTGGATTTGGTTTTCATCAACTGGTGTAACAATGACTAGTGGTTTAGGAGTGGATGGGAATCCGAACCGCATGTTTTGTATTGAGGATTGTAAGATTGTTGTGTAGGAAGTGTTTCTTGGGGTGTAAATAACATTAGAGAATATTGAAGCAGAGTTTTGAGAATGTTGTGTAAGGCATTGAATTAAATCTTCAGATGCCAAAGCCGAAACCGAATCCGAAGCTAGTGAAATAGTTAAGGTAAAAATGATAAAAAGAAAGGGAAGACGAGGCAACGAAGTTTGATTAAACTTCATTGTTGTTTGATTATTTGTAGTGATAAAACTGGAATGGAAATGTAGTATTTATAGTTCCCATTTGGTCCAGTTTTGTGCACGTATTTTCAAACTGGAGTAGGAGTATCATGGTTTTACCCGTCTGCTTCAGTCATACATCGACACAAGAGGTTGCTCTGCATTAAATTTCTTAACTTTAGCTATTAAATAATGAATGAGAATGAATAGAATTCATATTTAGTGTGCTGAAATGCCAAGGTTCCGGAAAAATGATGCTGAAATTGGATACTAAATACGAATAATCAATACTTCACTGTCCATATCTGGACTCAATAATTATAACCAACCATATTTAGACTTATAGACATCATTTAGGTATCACTGTTAGAAATATTAATTCTTGTATATACAAAAAAAATTGTATAAAAAATAACTTGTAAAATGATGTATCAAATTGTATTAGTTGATGATTCATGGTATATTGGTGGGCCCAATGACTATAGTTGACAATAAATATATATTATCGTACATGTCTTTTAAAAGAATCTCTAAAATATATTTTACTCACAAATTATAAAAAGCACGTGGATGAAAGATAATTTTAAAAGTTTCAAGTTTATTCTTTAATGACATCACAAAATTATTTAAAATAATAAATTTTTCTACTTTTTTTATACTACTTAACCTCACTAAATGAATTATTTTTTTTTCAAATGGCTAAAGAATTTTATTTTTGCAAGCGTACATAACCCAAAAGACTTGATTATAGACGAATGTCACATTAAAAATTGAACTCACCCAACTGATTGATAAATACAATATGAAATAAAAGAAATAACACCACTCTTCCCTACCCGGCAACTTATTTTGAAAATCATTACACCTTGAGCAACTGTGCACTGCATGTTGTATTGAAAATATTATATCTCCCTCTTGCATAGGCCCACAAATTGATATAAAATACCATTACCTGATCTGGAATTCAAGCGAGGAAAATTGACCACACCCTTGTAGTCTACAGTCTCCTAGTTATTACTTCTCCCGTCCTTATTTAAATGACTTTTTAGAGATGAGCATAAAAATTAAGATAATGATTGGAAATCATTAAATATAATATTTAATTGTCTATAATATCCTTAAATTATTAATTTATCATAGCATAAGAGTTTAAAGTACCAAAAAAATAGGTAGAGTAATAAGGGGTAATTTTGGAAAAATTGTTATTAATTCTTCTAGATTTGAACAAACGTCAATTAATTAGCGACAAATAAAAAACTCTAAAACGTCATTTAAATAGGGACGGAGAGAGTACCATTCAAACAAACCCCATAGCAATAAAGCCATATGCTCCTGAAACATGAGAGCAGATTCTCTGTTCCTATTTTTCATGTCTTTCTTGTGTTCCCCCATTTAAATTTTAATACATAAACTCTTATTTAACACCAATTAAGTTTAAAATTAAATAAAAATTTAGATATCTAAATTTAAGTGGAAGAACACGAGAAGACAGAAAAAATGGGTACAAGGGAGATATCTGCTCTCCTGAAGCATAGTTCAAATTAAACCCTGCATGTGCTGTTGAATTAGAGACAACCACATATGCTAAGCTTTGATAACAGTTTTGAGTTTCAACTGCCCCAATTAAGAATTGTATGGTGCCTCAATTGCTTATTTGCCAATGCCAATGCCAATGCCAATGCCATAATTGAAATACTAAACAGCTGTAAATTGCATCATGGGTTATACTAGTTGTACAGATTATATTACCCACCCTTTCCTTTCTTTATTATCAAAATATATGTCTTCCCAAAGAAAATTAGAGTACCGCATAACTGGTGCATTAACCCCCATCAATATGATAAAAGTGGAAAATACATAGCCCCACACAAACATTAAGAGTCGGCTACACTTACAAAGACCTCTTATAAAAATTACTCCCTCCATCCCATAATAACTGTCGCTTTAGCTTGATGCACATGGATTAAGAAAGTCATTTAGTGCTATCATTTATTAATTAAAATTGGTGTGAAATTTCATCACTACCCCTTTATGGGAAGTTGAAAACTATTAATACAAGGGAAAAATTTCTTAGGACAATGAGAGAAGGTAGGGGTAATATAGGAAAGTAAATAATTTATTCTCCTAGAAAGTTGTAAACGACAAATAAATTGAGAAAAAAATTTCCTTCTAAAACGACAGTTATTATGGGATGGAGGTACTAATTTACAAAATAATGTGTCAAAGTTTAATCACAGTAATATTATTGAAACATTAACCCTCATAACATAAACTGTATCAAATCAAGCAAAATCCTCTACACAACCAACTACCAATGCTTTGAACAAGAAAAAATATAACAAAAAAACTCCATGCTTTAATCTTCCTGCACAAAAATTGAAACACCAAATTACCTTTCAAATCATTTTCACCTTAAGATATTGCACAGTGGCAGTCTCTTGAAATCCAACTTCTATTTACTTTTTATTTCATGTACTTGTTGTCATTTGGACCAAAAAAATAAAATTATACCATAGGATTTCCTTTTGACGACAAAGGGTGTTTTTTTGACACCCCCAAATTAATTTGGGTCTATACCGTCTAATTGGAGTCGTCAAAATACAAATAACATACATAAATTTCTCTAACAATGTCGTGTATAGTACGACAGCAAACACACTAAGTTCTCATTACAATTATTTCCACATTATTTTACAACATAATAGTGATGATTACTACAACTACTAACTCAAACCATCATTTCATTCATCTGTTCTCCCCGCTAGTTTCAGTTACACACCCATTTCCTGAAAAGAATTATGAAACAAAATGGTGAGCCCAAATAGTTCGGTAAATAATATTAGGACTAAAATAACGAATAATAAATTATCATTAGCCTTCAACAGTGATAAATCAGATATTTAAAAAATGATAGACAACACAAGTTTTAAATAAATAACTGCAGCAGAATAAATAATCAATTAGAAGAGTCAAATAGATCATAATGTCTATTATATTCTCCAATAAAAAAAATTCACCATTAAGATTTCATCAACTGTACCAATGATCATGATAATTAAAAGTTATTTTTCTTTTTTCCTTGGTATGATTGAATGATTTTATTTTTTTTCATTATTTTTAAGAATGCGTTACTTAAAAAATGTATATATATTCTTAAAAAACTAAAACAGTAAGTGAAAGGTGGACAAAGGAGAAGATGAGATATTTGATTTGAATTCCTTTCCTATAGAATAAGTCTGTTCAAAGGAGTACTACTCGTACAGTGAAAAACTAAAAGTTACATATTTTGTCTGATGCTTAGATCTGGCAGGTTAAGTCACTAAACCTTGGTCAAAGGCCTACTTATCTTGACCAATACTGAAACCGCACAGTAGGTCTGAAGCACTTGTAGCATGGATTAGTGAAGAAGAAAGAAGAAAGAAGAAAGAAAAAAGAAAAATATTTAGTGGAAATATTCTAATGAGTCCTCTATCGTGGACATTTTCATTGGACATTTTCCATTTTTTTTGTTTGTGACTTTCAAAAAATGTATAGTATTTATTCCAACATGAATTTTTACAAAACATAGTGTTTTAAGTGTAATTTGGATACATATACAAAAACAGGGTTATACAGACTGTATAACCCTGTTTTCGTATATGTATCCAAATTACACTTAAAACACTGTATAACCCTGTTTTTGTATATGTATCCAAATTACACTTAAAACACTATATTTTATAAAAATTCCTGTTAGAATAAATACTATACATTTTTTGGGAGTCACAAGTAAAAAAAAAAATAAAAAAATAAAAAAATTGGAAAATGCCCAATTTTTTGGTCTAATAAATCTGTCTGCCAAGACTTTTCCTATTCTAATACATACTCGTACAAATAAAAGTAGGCAAATTACTGAAATTAGTTAGTTGACTAGACTCCATATACTTGATGTGTCAATTAACTGCTCTAAATTAGAGTTTTGGTCAATCCACGAACTTTAATTTTGATTCTTGTTTAATCATCTTAACTTCATTGGAAAATCAACAAACAATCCACCAGAGTTGGGGGTTTCGGGAGGACTCTCCATTGCTCAAGTCAGAATACTGATATGGAGGTTGAAAATTATTCTTAGAGTAAATAACGTACCTTGAATGTGCTAGAACATCCGTTATTCATAGTATGAGAGTCCTCTCCTTCAGGAGTTAGGAACTAGAATTCTACATGACTTTATAGACCTTCCAGGTTGTCAATCCTTAGTTGGTTAAACATCCTCGAAATTCTATCCTTTATGAGATTCAATATGTTTTTAGAATACTCAGTGTCGACGCTGGAAAGATTTTTTGTCTCCCTATTCCTAATGTTGTCTCTAACCCTTTATGTTATCTATGTGATTTTTGTTTGATTTTAAGGATAAGATTTTCAAGAAAAAGACCGATATATAATGTCAACGATTTGATGTAATCCAGTATTTTATTTATTTTACTTTAAATAACATATAATAATTTCTCATTAATAATAAATGTCAAATTATTAAATCTCTAATTAATAATTAACTTAATTAAAATAACATCATGCTTAATTAAATAATTCATTTAATTCAATAAGCTCACATAATTACATACTTTGAATAATAAAATTCTCCACATTAATTTAATAAATGTAACACATATAATTAAATTAATCTAACATAATTACATCAATTAATTATTTAATCCAATAATTAAATCATCGAAAAATATTTATTTAATTCAATAAATATTAGAAATTAATTACAAAAATCTCGTTTGTCACATCTTTCCCCCCTTAAAAGGATTCTGTCCCCAGAATCACGACTAAATAAATTTCGACCGGTTACATTCTCCCCCCCTTACAGAGATTCTGTCCCCAGAATCGCATATACATATTTAAGCAAATAAATGAGGGTAATTCTTCATCATATTTTCTTCGAGTTCCCACGTAGCTTCTTCAGCGTTGTGGTTCCTCCAAATTACCTTAACTGAAGATATAACTTTATTTCTCAGAACTTGTTCTTTTCGGTCGACAATTTGGACAGGAATTTCTTCGTAAGATAAGTCTTTCTCAAAATGTAGGGGTTCATATTCAATTACATGCTTGTAATCGGGTTTGTAGGGTCGTAACACAGAAACATGGAAAACGTTGTGGACATTCTCGAGTGCTGGAGGTAAGGCTACCTCGTACGCGACTTCTTCGATTCTTCTTAGTACTTCAAAGGGTCCAATGAATCTTGAGCTCAATTTTCATTTCTTTCCGAACCTGATCTTCCCTTTCCAGGGAGAGACCTTCAAGAAAACATAACTACCTGATTCAAACTCGATAGTTTTACGATGTGGATCAGCGTATTTCTTCTGTCGGTCTTGAGCCGCTACCAGTCGTGCTCGGATTACTTTGACTATTTCTGCTGTCTGCTGTACCAATTCTGGCCCTAGGAATTGTCTTTCGCCAACTTCATCCCAGTAAAGCGGAGTTCTGCACTTTCTGCCGTATAATGCTTCGTAAGGCGGCATGCCAATACTAGCGTGGTAACTGTTGTTGTAGCCGAACTCTACTAATGGTAAGTGATCATCCCAATTTCCTTTAAAGTCCATCACATAGGCTCTTAGCATATCAATCGTTCTCTCACTCTGTCCGTCTGTTTGAGGGTGGTAAGCTGTACTCATTCGCAGTTGCGTACCCATGCATTCATGAAGACGTTTTCAGAAATTTGATGTGAAGCGCGGATCCCTATCTAAAACAATTGATACTGGAACTCCGTGCCTCGAAACAATCTCTTTTACGTATAGCCTGGCCAACTGATCTAAGTTGAATCTTATTTTGTTCGGAAGGAAGTGTGCAGATTTTGTCAGTCGGTCAACGATAACCCATACTGCGTCGTAGCCTTTCTGAGTCGTCGGAAGGCCAACCACGAAATCCATTGTAATATGCTCCCATTTCCATTCTGGGATTTCCAACGGTTGAAGTAATCCACTTGGTCTCTGATGTTCTGCTTTTACCTTCTGACAGGTCAGACACTTGGTAACACATTTTGCAACATCACGTTTCAAATTCGGCCACCAAAAATGTTGTCGAAGATCTTGGTACATTTTGGTACTACCAGGGTGAATCGAATATCGTGAACTATGAGCCTCGCTTAAAATATCTTCCTTAATCTCTTGTACTGGCGGTACCCAAATTCTACTCTCAAATCTCAGTATTCCTTCCTTATCCATCTTAAATCTCGGTTCGGTTCCTTCAGATATCTTCTTTGCCACCTTTTTGCATTCATCATCCTGAAGTTGAGCCTCCTTCACTTTATCTTGTAGAGTTGCATCAGATTACATCTGAAATAGCTTCTCATCAATCTCCATTGGATACTTCACTTCCAACTCCAGTTTCTCCATTTCTGTGATTAGCTCCTCTTGAGCAGTCAACATCATCAATTTCTCACGACCCTTTCTACTTAAGGCGTTGGCAACTACATTCGCTTTACCCGGATGGTGTAAAATCTCACAGTCGTAATCCTTGATTAATTCCAACCATCTCCTTTGACGCATATTCAAATCCTTCTGTGTGAAAATATATTTCAAACTCTTGTGGTCCGTATATATATCACACTTCTCCCCGTAGAGATAGTGCCTCTAAATTTTTAAAGCAAAAACAACTGCAGATAACTCCAAATCATGGGTCGGATACCCCTTATCGTAATCCTTCAACTGTCGTGATGCATACGCGATGACTTTACCGTTTTGCATTAGCACACAACCAAGTCCTTTATACGACACATCACTAAAAACAACAAAATTGCATGTATCATCCGGAAGAGATAACACAGGTGCCGTACTCAACCTCTTCTTTAATTCTTGGAAGCTCTCCTCGCATTTCTCCGTCCAAACAAATTTCACAGCTTTTCGAGTTAAATTCGTTAACGGAGTTGCGATCTTGGAAAAATCTTGAATGAATCTTCTATAATGTCCCGCCAATACAAGAAAACTTCTTACTTCTGACGGTGATCTCGACTGTTCCCAGTTAATCACGGCTTCTACTTTGGATGGATATACCGAAATTCCATTTTTATCGATCACGTGACCAAGAAATTGTACTCGCTCGATCCAGAATTCGTATTTCGAAAATTTAGCGTACAACTTCTCCCTTCTCAATACTTCCAACGTTAACCTCAAATGTTCTTCGTGTTCTTCTTTGGTTGGAATATACCAGAATGTCGTGTATAAATACCACCATGAATTTGTCCAAAAATGGCTTGAACACACCATTCATTAGTCCCATAAATGCTGAAGGAGCATTCGTTAGACCAAACGACATTACTAAAAATTCGTAGTGACCGTATCGCGTTCTGAACGCTGTCTTTGGTACATCCTCTGGCCTCACCTTCAGTTGATGATAACCACTCCTTAAGTCTATCTTGGAAAAGTATCTTGCTCCCTTTAATTGATCAAACAGATCATCGATTCTTGGTAATGGATATCTATTCTTAATCGTGACTTTGTTCAGTTCTCTGTAGTCAATGCAGAGCCGCATCGATCCGTCCTTCTTTTTCACAAACAACACCGGCGCTCCCCACGGCGATACGCTTGGTTGAATATACTTTTTGTCCAGCAATTCTTGTAGTTGGACCATCAGTTCTTTCATCTCTACTGGTGCCATTTGGTATGGTGCCTTCGATATTGGAGCGGTTCCGGGCGCCAAATCGATCACGAAATCTACATCTCTATATGGTGGAAGTCCTGGCAAATCGTCTGGAAATACATCGACGAAGTCCCTCACAATCGGTATTTCTTCTACCTTCGGATTCTCTTTTCGACTGTCGACTATGTAAGCTAAGTATCCTACACAGCCTTGTCTTAACAACCTCCTGGCATGCATCATCTTCAGACAACTCGCTTGTCTAGGCGACTTACTACCATAAAACACAACCTTTGACGGAGTCATAAGGTTAATATGCTTCTTCTGGCAGTCAATTATCGCCCCACAATTGGATAACCAATCCATACCCAAAATAACGTCAAATTCCCCAAGCCGAATAGGGATAAGATCTACGTTCATGATATTACCCTTAATATTCACCCTACAGTTCTTAAACACGTACTTAACAGGAATTATCTCTCTATTCGCAATTTCTATATTCATGGGATATTCCAACTTATCCATAAGCAAATCTAAACTATTAGCAAAGTCTTCGGATATAAAGGAATAAGTAGCGCCCGAATCAAATAAAACATAAGCATTAATTTTATTGATCGGAATGTTACCTGACACCACTTCACGAGACTGAATTGCGTCCTGCACTGTCATATTGAAAGTTCTGGCGATCGGTCGGTTTGTTGCAGGTGGTCCGGTAATGGTTAAGGTATTTCCACTGCTATTTCCACGGTTACCTCCTTGCACTGCTCCTCCTGATCCCTTCTTGGGGCAATCTCTTGCTAGATGATCCTTAGAACCACAGCTGAAACAAGCACCTTTCTTTGGGTTTGGACAATTTGGTGCTATGTGGCCTTCCTGACCACAATTGTAGCACACTCGCTTCCCTTTCATGTAAACTCCCAGATGAGCTTTTCCACAGTTTGAGCACGCTTCAATTTTCTTCTTCTGTCCTCCTTGTTGACTTCCAGCTGACGAGTTATCCGTCCACTTCCTCTTCTGATTATGAATACTCCCAGTGTTACTTCCACCAGTCTTGTTATTTCCTTCGCCTTCACTCTTCTTCTTCTTCTGCTCTAGATTGTACTTGGTCACCGCTTCGCTCCCACCTTCAGCGAGGATGGCCTTTTCCAGTACTCCGGCAAATGTGTTTATCTAAAACATTGACACCTTACTGAAAACCCAAGGCTTTAGTCCTTGTTCAAATCTTCTGGCCTTTCTTTCGTCAGTGTGTACTTGGTACGGGGCAAACCTTTCCAACTCATCGAATTTAGCTGTGTAATCAGGTACGCTCATGTTTCCCTGCTTCAGTTCCAGAAATTGAATCTCCATCTGATTCTGCGAACTAGTTGGGAAGTATATTTCGAAAAACATTTCTTTAAATCTCTCCCACATAATTACGCCTTCACCTCCTCGTACTTTGTTTGCTTGCCACCAATAGCTAGCCTCAGACTTCAGCATAAACGTTGTGAAAGCGGTCTTCTGGTCTTCTCTAACCCTAGCAACGTTGAATACTTTCTCCATTTCCATGACCCACGTTTGAGCCTCGATTGGGTTCCTGGAATGTTTGAACTCTGGTGGTCCCACCGCCTTGAAGTCTTTAAACATTGTGTTTGGTGGAGCTTGAGGTTGATTGTTCATTGCTCCCGTCAGTAAGTTCACCAACTGCTGAACAGGATTAGCGTTGGCGTTATTGTTATTATTGGTTGACTCTTCCTGAGCCGGTTGACGTTGTTGTCTTCTTCTTGGCGGCATATTTCTGATAAAATAAATGCTTATTATGACTTTATTTATTTCTCTAAATAGTTAAGGCATTACTCAATAATTTAACACATCATCTCAAACAACTTAATATATTTAATTCAACTCAAAGTTTTAACATCAAACTATAGCGTAACTGCTATTTACATCAACTATCCTGGAATAAAGAATCCACAGGATTTAAAATATTAACATATTCCTTCGTTCATAAACACATCGGAATTTACATATAAAAACTAATTAAGTCTTTCACATAATTAAACGGATTCTAATCCTGTCTATCAAGGTGTTGAATAGCCTTGCCACGCTCCTCATCCAAGATACGAGACATCGTCTTGCGATCCAGCATATACGACGGAAGTCCTTCGAACTGGATGGGGTATCTCAAAACTCGTTCCTGAGCCTCATTCATTGCATGATTAAATGCGGAGTATGCCTCTTCAAGCTTTGCCTTCTTTGCACGACTATCATCTTCTGCACGATCAGCTCGACGTGATTCTCTTACCCATCCTTCCTTTGCTATTTTCAGTCTTCCAGAGGTTTCTTTCAGTTCCTTCTGCAGCTTCTCTATCTCCTCAGTCTTATCTTCGGTTTGACCCTTCTCATGGACCAAATCCCATTCTACATTTCCCAGTCGTGAGTGAAGAGTCAAAATCTCCCTCTCCTTCTGCTCGAGAGTAGACTGCTGAACGGTCGCTCGCTCAGTCAATTCCTGAACCTCGTCTTGTAATTCCACGTTACGGTCGTATAACGTGTCATACATCTCTGCATCAATGGTGTGCCGTGGTAACTCGTCTTCTTCCTCTTCCTCATCAAACTCCTCCTCAGGATCCTCCTCAGGATCAGTCTCGGGCTCATGCTCCTGACCAACAACGGTGATCAATGGAGATGACTCCCTCTGAACTAACTGTTCCCTAACAACATGTATGTCTCGGGGCTCCTCCTCTGTAGGTACTATAGGTAATCGGGGTTCTTTCTCCCCAGCTTGACTAGCTTCTCCAACATTCGTCATCCTGACAACAAAATTTTAAGTTTTAGTTACTAAGTCGTACTAACGAGCACATAAATTAGCACGTAGACACATAATGTATTTTGTTATCTTCAATGAATTACCAAAAATTCATTTCTTAAAACTCGATAAGAGTTTTCCTTTACTATCTTCATTCTTAGGTTACTACCTAAGGTTGGTCCCCCACCTAAGGTTCATAACCTACAGCTCTGATACCAACCTGTGACACCCCCAAATTCGGGTACTTCGATTCCACGGGATTTGGTGTTCACTGCACAAATATCATCTATCTATCTACCCATAAAAATGCAAACCATACAATAGATAGAATTAAAATCTTCTCCTTAAAAGGATTACATCATCCGAATAATAAATACAATCCCAGGTTAAACTAACCTTAAAATATCTGTGCGGAATTCTAACAATAAGTCTTAAACAACATCTTTAACTTAAGTCTTAAACAAATACATCATATAAAATAACAAGTCATATCAAATAACAAGTCTCCATCATTTGCTAACTTTGCCCTTACCCTTACTAGTGGAAGGTTCGTCAGCTCTTTCGTTCTTAACTGCAATGTTATTATCAAGCAAGAGTGAGCACAAATGCCCACAAGTATAAAAATTGAAATAACAGTATAATAACATGCGAATAAATCAAAGACATCTGAATAAAAGCTCAACTTTTGAATCAAGAGTGAATAACAAGAATCAAAAGAATTTTGAGGGTCATAAGATCTTGAACTATGTCCTAGGTTAACAAGGGTTATACTTGAAACCTTTAACAGTCGTAAGATTATGGACCTTCTTCTCGTACTTAGGGGGATCAGCCCTTAGTACCATACTGTGCACAATATCTTAACGCTAAAGCGTAAATAATCCCCTATACAGGGTTGTTCATCTCAGTTTGACATTCGAGTCCGCACCAAAGGAAGTTTGGTTTGGATAATTCTTCAAGGGTTCTGAAATTTAGAACGCTCATCAACTATGGACTAGTTGAATCATTAAGGGTTCACTAGTCTAATAAGGTTCAACAATAATGATATTCAATTTGAATAATAATAATCTCAAAACGTATACAATAGAACAATTATTGTATAACTAAATCATACTTTGAAAAGATAATCAATCTTTAATAAATCATTTGAACTTGAATAATAGTAACGATAGCTTATTCAAGGTAAATAATAAGCTTGAACAATAATGGCAAATAGGGTTAGGGAGCTTGCTCAAATTTAAGAGTTTAAGTTTAGGAAACTTTCCTCGTGCATAGATTACACTTTAACTAAGCACGTTTTTTGAATTAAATCCTACATACCATTCACATTCACAATACCAGTTAATTATAACTTAACTAATCATCATAAACTCATTCTCTTTGTCTACTTTGATTATTGACTATACTTAATCAATTTACCACTTTGTCACATAATTTACACTTCACGAATTATCAAGCTAATTATGTATTCAATAATTCAATTCACATGTAATTATGTTATTTACATGTTAAACAACTATGTCATCATTTCATTATATTTCTAACATGTTTACATGTTCATTACATTAAGTTACTAACACATTGCTAGACTTAACATTTAAAAAAATTACATTTCTGGACATTCTGGAGAGTGGCACTGCGGCGCCACTATTATACTTGATCTTCGCGCTGTGGCGCCGTAGTGCTGCAGCCGGACACATGGCACTGCAGCGCTGTGGCGCGGATGTTTAGGCGGGAGTCTAGCGCCGCGGCGCGGCGAACCAGAAACTGTTCTGCAATTCGCAAAAATTGCAGAACACAGCCAAAAACTCCAATTTAATTTATTACTACACGAATTTAGACATACCCACATGTTAT
The DNA here is from genome assembly GCA_016801055.1 of Panax notoginseng. Classification (NCBI taxonomy): domain Eukaryota; kingdom Viridiplantae; phylum Streptophyta; class Magnoliopsida; order Apiales; family Araliaceae; genus Panax; species Panax notoginseng. Next base: position 86,226,184 of record CM029019.1, read on the forward strand.
AATTCATGTATAATCATAATACAACATCTATAAAGTGATTTTAACCCATTAAACATATAATCACAGAATTAAAACATAAAATTTTCCTCTGTTCTTGATGTTCTTGAAGTTTTTAACATAAATTCCTAAAATTCAACTCCACGGATTCGTTATAAAGCCAAATCCGTTCATTTAAAGTTTGGTCTCTTCGTATTAACATGCACAATAATGTAGGAGTGTAAAATTTAGGGATAATATACGATCACTACATAAAATTTCACGTATAAGGCCATAAGGCCAAAACCCAAACTCTGTAATTTTGCAGCAATCATATACGACGTAAAATTATGAATTGATGATAAGGAATTATATACAATATATATTAAAACACATTAAAATGACATCTTAACACATATATGCACATAACTCTCACAATTTCAATTACAGAGACATAACAGAGGTTTTGAAACAAAAACTATGAAACCCATATATAAGAAAGCTAAAAGACGTGAAGAAGAAATTGGGAAGGAGAGATTACCCAGAGTATAAGGTATATATTTGTAGACTTAGATGCTTTCTTCACTCACTGAGTTTCTCACAAATTCTCTAGAAATCACTCTAACTTTCTCTCTGATTGTATCTTAGACTTAGTAATAATGAAGGAGTAAATAATACGTAATATAATTCAGGGAACAGATGCGCGTGATGGAGGTCAGTTACCCCAATAGTGGTAACTGCATCTAACTCCTCATAAGGCCTCGTTTGGTTAGCAACCTGAATAAGTCTTCTCATTATTTTAATAAAACATTTATAACATAGTTTGAAAATGTCACACTCCTTATAAAATAAATCCAGTATTTTATTTATTTTACTTTAAATAACATATAATAATTTCTCATTAATAATAAATGTCAAATTACTAAATCTCTAATTAATAATTAACTTAATTAAAATAACATCATGCTTAATTAAATAATTCATTTAATTCAATAAGCTCACATAATTACATGCTTTGAATAATAAAATTCTCCACATTAATTTAATAAATGTAACACATATAATTAAATTAATCTAACATAATTACATCAATTAATTATTTAATCCAATAATTAAATCATCGAAAAATATTTATTTAATTCAATAAATATTAGAAATTAATTACAAAAATCTAGTTTGTCACATCTTTCCCCCCTTAAAAGGATTCTGTCCCCAGAATCACGACTCAATAAATTTCGACCCGTTACACGAGATGCTACCAATAATGGTGGGGTGTGATCTATGCAGCTGACTGTCGAAGAAGACATCTGTGTGGGCAGTATCATAATACCATCTAGGGGTCAATGCTGAATATCTCTGGACATACATATGCATAACATGATGCATGCATAACAGATAATAGATGGCAATATGATATAGGGAATGGAAAACTGTACATACATTCCTAAGTATATCATCATCTAATACATCATCTCTGTACAACTAAAAATACAGTGAAATGGGGCACATACGCGCCCTACTACTAACAAAGGCCTATCAAAAGATATAGCGAGAATAGAGCACAGCCACCCAATAGCTAACAGAGGCCTATCAAAAGAGATAACGAGAATATACATAAGAAGAAGACAATAGTGTCAATATCTACATCATCAATCCTATCCACCTGATGTAACTCCTCCTGAGTCACTGGATCTCTATCAATAGGGATATCAGGCCTATATAAAGGAGGATCTGCGCTGATAAAACCAAATGGGTCATCTGAGGGGCCAGCTCCTGCGCTGGAAGGATCAAGCGAATCTGCCTCTATTGGATCTCTGGCCAAATGCCGGATAAAGAAATGTGCCCGGTCCAGTCGCATGGTCAAACTGTCAATCTGTGTTATATGAGTCGGATCTCGGACACAAGCTAGCCAATCCATCATCATCACGGATCCTGAAACCTTATCCCCCATGAACTGAGTGGCGCGGGTCTGGGCTCCAATGGTGCGAGGGATCCACCAATGCTGGAATACATCCTGAGTGCAAGGACCCTCTGACAATGCAAAATCGTCAACACCCAACAATGGGATATCAATGACGGGTGACTGTGACACAGGCCAATAACGCCTGGCAAGAGGCAAGATCGGTATACGGATCTCCCCTGTGGTGCTCCTAATAGTACGCTTTCCTAAATAGAGCTCCCATCCTCCATCTGTGAAGAGAGGAACCCTACGGGTGGAAATCATGTACTCGACACCAGTCGGGTACCCATCCTCAAATCTAGTAGCCAAAGGCTCCCCAGAATATGGAATCCATATTATGACATCCGCTGTCAACAACTCCAACTGTAGGCGACAATGAGTGAAACCCTCAGCTACGGGGACCTCCGCCAGTATGGAATGATGTCATCTCCATCCTCGTGGGTAGGTATCCAACCCTAATACACTCACTAGACATAAACATGGGAGCCTCTCATAGGCCCAAAATTGCCAACATAAAGGCAAATATCTGCTGTCAGTTAATACTCTTAACCTATACATGGCGAATGACAAGAGAAATACTTACTAGTAGAAATGGGTAAAATCCTAATCAAGTCTCGATTAATCCCTGCGAGCGCATACACATGCCCCTGAGGAAATAGGCAAAGGTGTAGGAGCCCCAATCATACTCTCCTATACGGTCCACATGTCGCGTGGCGCTGATCAAAGCGAACGACACCGTAGAAGAGTTATCTGCTATGAAGCAGCCCCTAATGATCATCAGGAACAATCGCCGAAGAATGCGATCCCTGACACTGACATCAGTTGGTATGGGTTCACTCAATAACCCACTCATAGCATCTACGCTCAAAGGACCCGTACGGACAGTCTTGCCCTTGAGCACCTCTGTCGAAACTCCTAGCAAGGATCTGACGGTAGTCGGGGTAATATCAGCCATGCAAGGCACTGGTGCCCCTCCAAACTCTATACCTGTGATAAACTGGCAATCCATCGGCGTCATCATCACCTCATAGTCCAGTAAATGGAGAGACTGAGTCTGGTGAAACCAGCGCTCAGACAATGGCGTGAGGTAATCCCAGGGACAATGGCGGGGAAGGATGGAAAAGAATGGTCCAAATCCCCAATCATGCACAATCGCTCTATAGACAGGATGCAGAGCCTGGTACATAGAGTGAATGTTGAACCAGTTCCCACGAGGCTGTGTAAAGTCGGGAACCTGCAAAATACAGATCGACATCAGAATACTTTACTCCTCATCAATAGGAAAGAAGGAAGATTAAGATCTAAGCTTTATACCTCGTTGGCATGCAAATACATCGAGGGATGTCTACTCAGATCACCCAGAAGCTCTGGGTTTGCTACCTGAATACTCAGGAGGTCCCTACGGGGAACATGCGCAGCAGGAGCGGGGTCCGCAACTAGAACATCCTCCTCCTCGTCCTCGACGTCCAGTACATCAACCCGGACTGGACGTATCATCACCTCCACCAACCGATGAGGCTGTCTAACGGAACGGGGTCGAGGCACTTTAGAAGCCCTCCTCCGTATACCAGAAGTGGTCCTGCGGGAACTACTCGCCTGATCCGGATCTATAATATCTGGACAACAAGTCTCCAAATCACATCAGAAGGGGTGTGATATTTTCTAACCTGGAGCTTTTCAAAATGCATCTAATAACTACATGCATGCATGCATTATTTTAACATACGTCTATAGTAGAGTTAAAAATGCATGACTACTTAATGCCTATATTTTGGAAAATTTTGCCATAGTTTCCTCTGTAAATAGGACTATCCACATGCACATAGACATGACTAGGTGTCCATTCAGTAGCACACTTGCCCACAGTCATATAAATACTATTTGCATTAAAAAATCAAAGTCATCAATCCATAAGGGTAGCCTGATTACCAGGATTACTTTGCTTTTTCACCTTTACTCGTTTGTCCTCAAATAGGATAAGAAATAGCAAAAAAAAAGATGTCAATTTGACTGTTTCACAAGTCAAATTTTTTCACATCATTATGTTCAGCATGATTTAATACTAATATTTACTATGTTAAATATTTTTTATCAAGTCATTTGGGCATACATAATCACTACTATGTGCTTAGATGCATTTCATGTGATAAGTCATTTTCCAACGGATAAAAACTGGAAAAAAAGTACATGCATACGTTACCAGGACAGGTGTAGAACACTTGTATGGTGACAGAATTTACAGAAAGACGTCCGAACTCAGCAGATCTGAAGAAGAGCTCTCAGATTTTCTTCACGGTGCAACTTGAAAATGACTTATGAAAGCAACCTGCAGGATTTTAATATCCACGGTTGGCCGCAGGTCCATTTGCAGCTGCAGCAGGTGTACCTGTGGCACCCTTACGTGGGTCCCACCCCTACGGCTCGGTCCAGTTTGAGTTTCAAAGGAGTTCTCACAAGCTAAAAAGGCCAAATCAGGGATAAAAATGCTACGCGATTGAGCGGAATAGCCTGAAATCCTAGTTTTTCTGGGCCTAACTATGGCTTTCATATCATTTATTGGTATTCGCCTGAACACATGGTATACTATACCGATGATCCAAGTCGTTGCAGATTCCATTCGGTAATACCGCACAGAGGTCCAATGCCGTCAATTAAGGGTCGTCACCCTAATCCTTCCAACAGATCCCCGGCTAGGGTTGCAACGCATGGTCATCTTTCCACAAATAGATCCCCAACGGGGGTTACAACGTATATTATCCGTTGACACACACATCAACGATGATCCAACGCATATCCTTGGCGGGGGTTCAACGCATGTTCCGCTGATACACACATCAGCGATGATCCAAGAGATCCCCGCAGGGGCTACAACGTATATTTTTCGTTGATGCACATGTCAAAGAAGGTCAAGCAACCTTGACGTCAGTTCAGTCGTCGGCAAGTAAACCCAACGTTGCATCAAAAACCATCCGATGAGTTCATCAATTGATACACACATCAATAAAGGTCAAGCAGCCTTGGCATTTATCTCCAGTAGGGAGTTCATCCGTTGATATACACGTCAGCAGAGGATCAAATGGATCCCGGGCGGGGGCTACAACGCGTGGTCAACCATTGATTTACACGTCAACGAAGGTAGGGCAGCCCTGACAACACATACTGTTGGCAGTAAATCCAACAGAACATGGATATGTCCTGGTGATACAAACCAAGGAGGATCGACATCATCGGGGAGGATCGATGATGGAATATGTTATACACATCCTTAAACAGACGAAGTTTTATCCCCACAGATCTCTTGCACACGAGAGGCACATCTTTGGAGTAAAGTTTGTATCCAGGATTAAGGACTTTTGTGATAGCCCCAACGTCAACATCCTAATAGGTTTGGATCACACATCCAAGCTTGCCGTCATTACTATCACCCGTAGAAGCAACGGGGAGACGACAATCATCCCCAGCATGTGGAAAATCAATCCATATACATCATACACTTGCATCATGTTGCTCCACATAGTATCATGTTTATCTGTTGCATTTCAAGTGTCTAGGATTCTTTATCCTATCCATGCCATTGCATTGCATGAATATGATAAAGAGGGGCATCTGTAGACACTCGAAATTTTCTGCACACCTGTTACGGACATTGCAGGAGGGCAGATTCATCTTTCAGACATAACCCTAAAAGACAACTCACATCTAGTCTGGATACTACTGGAAGCTCAGTCTTAACCCCGGAACACACACCGAGAACCTCAGCGATAACCCCGAGGCCTACAGTTCCAATATTGGAAATTTCACCGGAGAAGACCGATTCATCTCGGAGATAACCCTGAGATATTCAGTATCAGTTCCAACACTAGGAGTAGCAGATTCCAACCTTGGAGATAACCCCAAGGAAGGAGGTTGCAGTTCCGGAGATAACTCCAAAAATGCTTGTTTCAAATGCATGCAATTAGCTTCAACCTCGACGCTTACACCGAGGCACTCAGTACAAGACCTGACAATAACACCAGGAAGATAGGCACACCTCAGAGATGACACTGATGACCTTCAACACTTGCAGTAGTCCAATCTTAGAGATAACCTTGAGCAACGTCTGCTTTATCAGCCCAAACTGGGGATAACCCCGGTAAGGGGCAAAGTCGTCATCTTACCACCTTGACGCCACATCACGCTGTCTCAACATTTCAGACATACATTTCTACACAGCAATATCCCATAAGAACCAAGGAAGTCCAATCCCGAGTGACTATTACGTAGGGTAATGGATAAAATTTAAATCTTGAAGACCGGAGGGCATCGTCCCATCTTCCTGACTTTGTACAACCTCTAATCCCATGTCATTGTGTAACTCTCGACAACGACGGTCCGAAATAGGTCTTACATACCTCAGTTGGATGCCCAGATTATAATTCTAAAAGTTCAAGTGGACATCACATTGCACGTGTGCACGTACTTAGAGACGGCGGGACCTGTAAAGCCCGGGGCACCTCGGGCAGCCACAGGTACACCTGCGGCTCCCCCCTCTATAAATAGAGGGCTTGGGGTGGCCATTTTGTAAGAGAAAAAGGCGAGGAAGCCCTGTCCAATTTGATCTGTACACACCCCAAACTAAGTGCTTTCTCATTTTAAACACTTGTAAGCTCATATATAGCTACTTTTTACCGGCGGGAGCCTAGTGTTCATTGTGACGCCCCCAAAATAGGTATACATCACCCATTTTAAGTCGCCAAATACATGGTACAGAAACAAATACAACTTCAGTAATACAATTGTCGTGCAGAATACGACAACGCATATACTGTGAGTTTGAATACAAATATTGTCTACTAGAGAGTATACAAACTCAAAAGGAGTCCTCATTACAATTATTACACTATTTGACAAAATAGTGAGGACTACTAATGCAGCCATCTGGACCGTCAATCCATTCCCCGACTAGTCCTAGCTATATTCTCATTTCTTGAAGAGAACAGTGAAAGAAAGGGTAAGCTCAACTAGCCCAGTAAGAAATATTATGACTAAGATAATGTACAACAAATTATCATTAGTATTTAACAGGGAAAAATCTGATAAAATATAATAGACAACAAGTTTTAGATCAACAACTGCAGCAGAAAAAGTAATCCATTAGAAGAGTCAAGTAGAGCATAAAACCTACTATCTTCTATGATTTAAAAGATTTATCATCAATTTTATTGCTGAGATTCAGCTTAATAAATAATCTACATCATCGAATCATCCCTGCACTACGGGCCAAAGATAATCGTGTTGTCATCAACGGTCATGATCATGCCATAAAATAATTCATCTTTGCACCCTTGGCCGAAGAGAATCCATGGCCATAATCATACCAAAAAATTGTCCATCAATGCACTACGGACCAATGAGGACTTTTACCACATCATTTGTAACATTACGGTCATGATTATACCGAATGATCCCTGGTCATAATCATACCAAGTCCATCTATGCACTACAGGCCACAGATGACTTTCAACAGAATATAAACATGAAGATGATGACAATGATATAATAATTTAATTAAACAAGTTTAAGGATAAATTTTAAAGATTTGTAATTTATTTTATCCAGAAATCAATAACGTCCAAATTGTCAGCATGATACTACTTTGTGGAGTAAAATTCAAGAATAATACTCAGTTGGTCATGTTCATCTCAACACCTATTCATCTTTGCACTACGGGCCAAAGATATTCATCAGGTAATCATTCATCTTTGCACTATAGGCCAAAGATATTCAGTAATATCATCATTTAGGACTGAGGATGATGAAAAATATCTTAAAGAAAACGAATCCAGTGAGATAAAAGAATAAATATTAGGGATTTGTATTACAGTTTATCCAAGTTCAATAATACTCCGAAATAACCAATTTCAAAGCAGAATTCAAAAATAATGATCAAAACATGGATACAATCAAAGATAGTAACCATAATAGCCATCTTGGATAAAAAGAAGAAAATTTTATTTTTCGGTGAATAGTGCCGTATTCGTGAATAGTGTCGTATACGTGAATAGTGCCGTATACGTGAATAGTAATCCCGACATAAAAAATTTCAAATTTGATAAAAAGTTCAAACCAATATTTCGGCATGATATTGAAAGAAATAATATCATTTACAAAGAAAATAACATCCCTTACCTCAGAATAACCGTACTTCTGACTGAATTTCGGATATAGTGCTGACAAAAACTTGTACTAAATAGCAACTCTCAAAGTATCAAAATACTCATAAAATATGCTCGAGAATATAGACAGAGAGAAAGAGAGAAAACTTATGAATTCTGGTGTGATTTTCAATTCTAACTTAACCCTCTATTTATAGGAAAATATTAGAACGCCGAAGCAGACTTGACCTGCAACCTGATGGCTTTACCTGCTACTATTCCCACCCACCACATTTGAATAAAAATTCCAGCACATTTCTCACGAACTAAAAGTGGGGCCCACCAATTCTAGAATTTTCCACCAAAATGATAAATTATGAAACTTCAACAATTTCTGAACCAGTCATCTCTTAAAATTCATAACAAATCATACGTTCATTTTTAACGGTACAAAATTTGTGGACATATACTCAACTTATATATGACTAACGTATCCAAAAATCACAACGATCCAACGGTCGGATAAAAAATTATAACTCACGCAATATAACTCAAAAACACTGGTTTGATTTTTAATATATCCATTCCGACAAAAATACTGATAAAACACCTCAACATAAACTCCTTCATTTTTAACCACAATAAATATATCCAACATTTATATCTAAATAAAATAAATATTTTCTTATCATATAAATCAATAATTAATTATTCACAAATAATATTACAGAATCATAATTATGACAACCGGGTCGTTTCCAGGAAAGAGGGGGCTTTCCGATAAGGATTTCTCCTTACTGACGCGCAATTAGGTGACCAAACCTCTCCTTAGACAGAACTTTCTAAACATTACCAATAATGTTATCTAATAACATTATTCAAATAATATGAATTATTGATCTGATAATAGAAAATACTATGCAGTAACAATTATTGAAACAATAATAATATAAAATATCAACGTAGCAATTATTGAATCAATAAAATAAAATATTGAACAGTAACTACTGTAACAATTATTGAGTAGTGCCTTCTTACATAAGGATCAATAATTCAAAATTACTGTACAAAATCGTGTGCTACTGTGCAACCACGCGTATTACTGTATTTTAACCACCGGGTATTTCAACAGTGTTAACGGTAACAACTACGCCGTTATTTATAAAAACTCAATTTTGTCATTTTCTTCATCCGACAATTATTCTGTTGTGGGGCTCACAAATGGCTGCGCCGTCGTACGAATATTCCCCGACAGAAAGAATATTCCACGACCAAACGAATATTCCCCGACAACAATGAATATTTTATAACCACTTGTTTATTTTGCAAAATTTGCATATTTCACCCATAACCAAAATATTATATCAAATTAACACCTTATTATTCACAATAATAATTAGAGGAAATTTGATTTTATTCATTAATAAGTTGGGGTCTTACATTCATCCATTTCAAGTTATTAAAGTCTTCTTTGGCAGCCCACTATAAGCCTTCTTACACACTTTAAAGCCTTTCTCTTCATCTTTGCACACACTATTCTTCGTGTTGAGAGTCGTGTTGCGTGTGTAGGCCTGGACTTCGGTCCGTGGTTTCATTTCAGTTTGTATATATATACATATATATATATATATATATATATATTTTCATATATGGACTAACATTATCGAGTTATGCCTCGATTGAGCCTAGACTTATGTCTGGAGCGTTTAATTGCTTTCGTATATATATACTTATATATATGAACTATGTGTCGAACTCTGTTCGATGAGCCTAGACTTACGTCTGGTGTGTTTAATTGCTTTCGTATATGTTCATATATATATATATATATATATATATATATATATATATACATTTCGTCCCGCCTGGAGTTTATTTCGTGGCGGTTGACCTTTTTATTGCCTTATGTACATTTCGTCATGCCCGGAGTTTCCTCCGTGGCGGTTGATCGCTTTTACAGCTTTATATACATTTCGGATCCCCCATGGAGGTGCTTCGTGGTGGTTGATCATGTCTATATATATATATATATATATATATATATATATATATATATATATATATATTTACAGCTTTTATTTATATACCTGCTTACTGCTTTTATATCAATTGCGACATCATGTGAGCCTAGGAATCATGTGATCATAGGTTCAGTCCACTGAATCTAGATTCGGTTCCCGTGATGGACCTTTTTCAGCTATAAGCAGCTTGTAAATTTATTCACGGTGTTCGGATGTCCTCTGAAACCTTAATTTCAGTTCCGGGAATTCGAAACCCTGATTCGGAAGTAGAAACCCTAAATTGGGAACTCAATGGCGTAAGTGTAAATAATTATAAGATTAATTAGGGTTAATCTTAACAAATTGGTGTCGACGTCGGGATTTTTAGATGTCCCTTTCCGTTACTTGTTCTTTGGTGTTCTCATTTTAGGTGAGATTTGTTTGAAAAAATAAGTGAAAAAGGTCCGACATGTATAATGTCGACTATGGACTGTTAAGAGTCGCCAGTTGGTTTTTTAAATGGTTTTACCAACACAACAGAGAAAAGGTTTGCACATTGACCTAGTGATGTGACACTGCTATACGGGTCGGTGAAACCGAGATTCGTTTAGGGTCCGGGGACTTGGTTATGACGGGGGGAAAGTGTTAGGCACCCCCCGACATCCGTGTTACCACGGCGACCGCCTCTTTTCAAGAAACTATTATCTGAATGTGTGTGTGTGTGTATGTGTGAGTCAATGTGCTGTTATTTGAAAGTGGTACGAGGCCTCGTTCGCACCTATATACGCAGGGTTTGAATTTATGTAAAAAATCAATTTTAGCAAGATATGGCAGTGATGTTTTATAAAAGAAGTTTTTCAAACCCTGACGCTCAATAGTAATTGAGGCCTTTTGCACTCCCATTTTATTAAATGCACGACTTGGTTGATTTTATTTGACGGCTGCGAAGCATCCGTACGAAAATAATGTACAAAATAATGCCGACTTCCTCGTGGGTATGGAAACCATCTGAGAAAATTCAGACACCACATAATAATTTACAAGCTGCTTACAGCTGAAAATGTCCATCACGGGAACCGAATCTAGATCCAATGGGATGAATCTGTGATCACATGATTCCTAGGCTCACATGATACCGCAATTTGTATGAAAGCAGTAAGCAGGTATATATATAAAAGCCGTAAATATATATATACAGACATGAGCACCAACCACGAGATAGCTCCATGGGGGATCAAAAATGTAAATAAAGCTGTTAAAAGCTATCAACCGCCACGGAGGAAACTCCAGGCTGGACAAAACGTAGATAAAACTGTAAAAACGGTCAACCACCACGAAGTAAACTCTAGGTGGGACGAAATATATATATATATATATATATATATATATATATATATATATATATATATATATATATATATATAAAAGCATGTAAATGCACCGGATATAAAATCCAGGCTCACCGAATAGAGTTCGATAGCAGTTCATATATATATATATATATATATATATATATATATATATATATATATATATTAAAGCAATAAACGCACCAAACCGAAGTTTAGGCTCAATCGAACAAAGTCCGATACACAGTTCATATATATAAAAATATATATATAGAAAAGCAAATAAACGCTCTAGACCGAAGTCTAGGCTCAACCGAGGCATAACTCTGTAATGTTAGTCAATATATATATATATATATATATATATATAGACTGAAATGAAACCACGGACCGAAGTCCGGGCAGAAGCAAGCAACACGACTCTCAACGTGTAGAAGGGTGTGTGCAAAAATGAAAAGAAAGACTCTAAAGTGTGTGAGAAGGCTTACAGTGGGCTGCCAAAGAAGACTTTTATATCTTTAGAGTGAGTAAACACTGGCTTTTGTAGGTACAAAAGATGGCTGCATATGAGCTCACAGGTGTTTAAAGTGGGAAAATACATTGTATGGCAAGTGTAGAGCGAATTCTGCAGGGTTTCCCCGCCTTTTTTCTCTTAAAAATTAGCACCCCAAGCCTCTTATTTATAGGCAAAAGGTGTCGCAGGTGTACCTGCGGCTCAGCCGCAGGTGTACCAGAGGCGGGTCGGGTCGGCCCGATTTGGTCGGGTGTGGTCGTCTCGAAGTACGTGCACGCGGGCACTATAATGTCCACTCGGTTTTTTTGAAGTGCAATTCGGGCATCCGTTTGAGGTATACAGGACCTATTTCGGACCGCCGTTGTCGAGAGTTTGTATGATGGCATGGGATTAGATTTTGTACGAAGTCTTTGAAGATGGGACGGTGCCCTCCGGTCTTCAAGCTTCAACTTTCATCCGTTACCCCGCACAATAGTGACTCGGGATTGGTTAGCCTTGTGGGCCGTTGTTGCGTAGATGTGTTGAGACGACTTGGCGTGGCATCGTGTTGGTCAGATGACGATGTTGCCCCTTACCGGTGTTATTGCCGGGTTGGGTCGATAAAGCAGACGTTGCTCAGCTTCGCTGGGATTGGATTGCTGTAATTGGTTGAAAGTCCTCACTGTCATCTTTGAGGTGTGTCTGCCTTCCCGATGTCATCGCCGAGCTGATACAGTGTATCTCGTTTTGAGCGCCGAGATTGAAGCTGGTTGCACTTGTAACAAGCATTTTCGGGGTTAATGCCGAAATTTCTTTCCTTGGGGCTATCACCAAGGTTAGAGGCTATTCCCATGTTTAGGGCTGAGACTGGATACCTCAGGGTTATCTCCGAGATTAATCGGTCTTCTCCGGTGTGTGTTCCGGTATTGATGTACATGCCTCGGGGTTCTCCAAGATTGGATTGGTTACTCCCAGATTGCGATCTGGGGTTGATGCTGAACTTTCGGTAGTATCTGGTATGGTTGTGGATTATCTTTCAGGGTTCTCTCATAAAAGGCGAATCTGCCTTCCTACAATGTTAGTGTCAGTAGTACAGAAAATTTTGAGTGTCTACAGATGCCCCTCTTTATCATACTCATGCATGGCGATGCATGGGTAGGATAAAGAATCCTAGACACTTGAAACGTAATAAGACAAACATGGTACTATGGATAGCAACATGATGTAGATGTATGATGCATGTGTACGGGGTTGTAGCCCAACACGCTGAGGATAATTACTGGCTCCCTGTTGCTTTAACCGGGGATTGGCAATGATGACCAGATTTGATGTATAATCTGAGTCTGTCAGGATGTTGATGTTGGAGTTATCATCAAATTCCTGGATAAGGACTGGATCCTACAGAGGTACCTCTTATGTGTAAGAGATCTGTGGGGATAAAGCTTGATCTGTTTGAGGATGTGTATAACATATTCCATCATCCATCCTCCTTGATGACAATCTCCTGGTTTGTATCGTCAGGACATGTCAGGGTTCTGTTGGAGTTACTGCCAACAGCAAATGCTGTCAGGGATGCATGACCTTCGTTGACGTGTATTTCACCGATATGTGAATCAACGGCTAAAAAATCCTGTGGGATATACTGTCAAGGTTGCTTGACTTCCGTTGTTGTGTAGATCAACGGGACATTACGTTGTGACCCCCCCCGCCGGGGAATATGGGTAATCGGGTGGTAAGAACCCCGAATGGCTCCAGAGCTCTGATAGGTCTAATCCTCTATTGGCTGGAATGATGTCAACGCTTCTTGACCTTCGTTGATGTGTGTGTCAACGGCTTGAATGTACGTGGTAATCCCCTACCGTGAATTCATATTGCAAACCCCTCGGGAGATCTACTGGGGATGTATGCATTGATCGAACAATTGTGTATGCTCTGATGGGTTTACTTGCCATCGGCTGATATAATGTCAAGGCTGCTTGACCTTCGTTGATTTGTGTGTCAACAGATGAACACGCGTTGTAACCCCCACCGGGGATCTACGTTGTAACCCCCATTGGGGACTCACGTTGTAACCCCCGTCGGGGACTCATGTTGTAACCCCCGTTGGGGACTCACGTTGACAAGGATGATGATCCTGAGAAAGCGGCATTGGACATGCGTACGGTATTGTCGAGCTTGACTGAGATCATTTGAGATCACTGGTATAGTGTACCCTGTGTGTGGGCGAATACCAATGCGTGATGTGCCGATTCAAAGTCTCATCAGAGAAGACCAGGATTGTATGCAATTTTGCTCAATCGCGTGGTGTTTTTATTCTCGATTTGACCTTTTTAATTCGTAAGACCTCCTTTACAACTCGAACTGGACCGAGCTGAAGGGATGGGACCCACATAGGGGTGCCGCAGGTGTACCTGCTGCAGTCGCAGATAGGCCTGCGGCCAGGCGTGGATCATATATCCATCAGCCAGCAGCATTCACAAGTCACTTTCAACTTGTTTCGCTTAGAGAAAACTGCGAGCCATCTTCAGATCTGCTGAGTTCGGGCTGCTTTCTGTAAATTCTGTCACCGTGCAAGTGTTCCACACTATCCTGGTAACGTATGCCTGTATTTTCTCTAGTTTCTGTCTGTTAGATTGTGAGTTATCGCACGAAATGCATCTAAACACATAGTAGTGGTTATGTATGCACAAATGACTTGATAAAAAACATTCAACATAGTAAATGTTAGTATTAAACCATGCTGAACATAATGATGTGAAAAATTTTAACTTTTGTGACAGTCAAATTGGCACCTTTTTTTGCTATTTTTTGTGATATTTGAGGTCCAATGAGCAAAAGGTAGAAAGGCAAAGTACTCCTAGCATTGAGGTTGGCCTTATGCATGATGCTTTTGATTTTTACTGCATATATTGTGTATATGACTTTGGGGCAGGTGTGATACTGAATGACCACCTAAACATGCCTAAGTGCATGTGGATAGTCCTATTTTCAAAGGGGACTATAGCAACATTTTTCAAAAGGTAGGCATTGGGTAGTCATGCATTTTAACTTTATTGTTTGTTAAAGTAAATGCATGCATGCATATAATCATAAATGCATTAGAGAAATCTCCAGGTAAGGAAATACCACACCCTTTATGAGGTGATTTGGAGACTTATTGTCCAGATATTATGGATCCGGATCAGCCGAGCAGTTCCTATAGGACCACTTCTGGCGTACGGCGGAGGGCTTCTGAAGTACCTCATCCCCGTTCTGTCAGACAGCTCGACGGTTGGTGGAGGCCGTGATGCGTCCTGTCCAGGTAGGTGTTCCAGACGTTGAGGATGCGAAGGTGGATATTGAGGACCCCGCTCCTGCTACACCTGTCCCTCGTAGGGAGCTTCCGAGCATTCAGGTGGCGAACCCAGAGTTGCTGGGTGATTTAGGCAGACATCCATCGATGTACTTACATGCTAACGAGGTATGGCGTTAGACTTTGCTTTTCCTTCTTTCCTATTGATGAGGATTAAAGGGTTCTGACGTAGATTTGCATTTCATGCAGGTTCCAAGTTTTACACAGCCTCGAGGGAACTAGTTTAGCATCCACTCCATGTACCAGGTGCTTCATCCTGATTATAGAGCAGTAGTGCATGAGTGGGGATTTGGGGAATTCTTCTCCATCCTTCCCCATCGTTGTCCCTGGGTTTACCTCAGGGCATTGTCTGAGGTGTGGTTTCACCAGACTCAGTCACTCCACCTGCTGGATTGCGAGGTGATGATGATGCCGATGGATTGGCGATTTATTACCGGCGTGGAGTTTGGAGGGGAGCCAGTGCCTTGTATGGCGAATATTACCCCTACTGCCGTCAGATCCTTGTTAGGAGTTCCGGCGGCGGCGCTCAAAGGCAGGACCGTCCGTTCAGGTCCTTTGAGCGTGGATGCTGTGAGCGGGCTATTGAGTGAGCCCATGCCTGATGATGTCAGGATCAGGGATCGCGTTCTGCGGCGATTGTTCCTGATGATCATTCGAGGCTGCTTCATAGCAGATAACTCTTCCACGGTATCTTTTGCTTTGGTCACGCTAGGCGTGACGTGGACCGTATTGGAGAGTACGATTGGGGCTCCTATACCTTTGCCTATTTTTTCTGGGGCATGCGTATGCGCTCACAGGGTTTGACCGAGGCTTGGCTAGGATTTTATCCATTTCTGCTGGTGAGTATTTCTCTTATCTTTTCCCATTTATAGGTTAAGAGTGTTTACTGACAGCAGATGTCTTGCCATTATGTTGGCAGTTTTGGGCCTATGAGAGGCTTCCTTGTTTGCGTCCCGTGAGTGTGTTAGGTTTAGATACCTATCCACGAGGACGAAGATGGCATCATTCGATTCTGCCGAGGTCCCTGTAGCGGAGGGATTCACTCATTACCTTATGCAGCTGGAGTTGCTGTCGGCCGGCACCATCACTTGGCTTCCCTATTCTGGGGAACACTTGACAGTGGGTTTTGAGGATGAATACCTGACTGGGGTCGAGTATTTGATTTCCACCAGGAGAGTTCCACTCTTCACAGATGGCGGTTGGGAGCTCTATCTAGGAGAGCGTGCTATCAGGAGCACTACATGGGAGATTCGTATACCGATCTTACCTCTTGTCAGGCGTCACTGGCCTATATCGCAGTCACCAGCCATTGATATCCCGTTGTTGGGTGTTGACGGATTTGCATTATCAGATGGTCCATATACTCAGGAGATATTCCAGCGTTGGTGGCTTCCTCGTACTATTGGAGCCCAGTCTCGCGCCACACAGTTTATGGGGGACATGGTTCCTAGATCCTTGATGATGATGGATTAGATAGCTTGTGTTCGAGATCCGACTCATGTGACCCAGATTGATAGCTTGACCCGTTAGTTGGATCAGGCACAATTTTTTATTCGGCATTTGGGCAGAGATCCAACAGAGGCGGAGTCATTTGTTCCTTCCAGCTCAGGCGCTGGCCCTTCGGACGACCCATTTGGTTTTGCCGGCGCAGATCATCCTCTTTATAGGCCTGACATTCCTGTTGATAGAGATCCAGTGACTCAAGAGGAGTTACATCAGGTGGACAGGATTGATGATGTGGATATCGACACCATTGTCTTTTTCTGATGTATTCTCGTTATATCTTTTGATAGGCCTCTGTTAGATATTGGGTGGTTGTTCCCCATTCTCGCTATATCTTTTGATAGGCCTCTGTTAGTAGTAGGGCGTATGTGCCCCATTTCCCTGTATTTGTAGCTGTACAGAGCTGATGTATTAGATGATGATATACTTAGGAATGTATCCACAATCTTTTTTATTCCCTATATCATATTGTCATCCATTATCTGTTATGCATGTATCATTTATGGATATGCATGTATGTCCAGAGATATTCGGCATTGACCCCTGGATGATCTTATGACACGACCCTCACAGATGTCTTCTTCGACAGTTAGCCGTATAGATCATACCCCACCGTCAGTGGTGGCATCGGGTATGCGATCATGGTATGATAGTATGTCACCACCAGACAGGGTGACCGCAGATATATTACTGCAGCATACCATGACTCTTTTGGCATTTCAGGTTCCTGCAGGATTCGTAGATGGGCTAGAGCATTGGCGACCTGACAGGTATGTATTTCGCTTTGGCACCCATGAGTTGACTCCTACTCTGGAGGAGTATGCACGTTTGACGATGCTGCCTTTAGACAGACCTTGCGTGCATATAGCTCTGGGAGACATGAGTAGACGATTCATGACTCTCACATGATTGAGGCGCAGAGTAGTGCAGGATGAGCTGACATCTGGCCATGTGATCTCTCAGCATTTTACGACAGATTTGGCTCAGAGGATAGTTACTCACGACATTCCGGGGATTTCACCGCACTGGAGGATCATTGGCGTCTAGCCAGAGTTGACGTACTGATGTTATGTGTACTATCATATGTGTACATGCTGCGGTATATGGATGAGATAGATATAGGTGTTATCATGGCCGTGAGAGCTCTCAGGGAGGGTCATACCATTGTGCCTATAATCTTGGCAGAGACTTTGCGGTCAGCATCCTATTATAGTACTTATCTGTCAGGAGTGTTTACTGGGAGCTCAGTCCTTATGTATGTGTGGTTCATGTCACACTTGAGATCGATTGGTACCCTTAGACGGCATGGATATTGGTTTACCCACGATGTGTCCATGTCATACTCCTTTCAGCAATCGGGGTGTATAGATGCTTAGTCCTGGTCCGTATTTTTGGCAGACATCAGAGACCCATTTAGCATATTGCTGTGCTCGGGGCTTAGCTCACCATACATCTTTATTACTCATGCACCGGGCATGGATTTCCTCCCTCTGGCCGGCTTGAGGGGAGTGACTACTTATCACCCATTGGCCGTGATGTCGCAGTTCGACCAGTTTCAGGATTTTCATCCTTTCACAGGGGCGACAGGTCAGCATTCATCTGCCCGATACCTCTCAGCCGAGGACCGATCTCGTGTATACGCTTGTTGGGACCATCGTGAGGTAGCTGCTTTTTCAGTGAGCAGTCCAGGTTATTCAACAGAGTATTCCGCCTGGATGGAGATGGAGGTTTTATCGGCTGCAGCAGTATCTGCAGTACCGAATATTGACGCAGAGGGTATGGAGCCTGTGGAGGACATTGATACCCACTTCGAGGAGGAGCCCACTGCTGGGTTGCCAGCATTTCTTTCGGATTCTCCTAGTACCAGCACTGTGGCGATTCAGCACTCGGCACAGAACTTAGAGCAGAGTCTTCAACTGATGACCTTTAAGAGAGATCAGGTTTAATCTATGATGTCGACTGCTCTGGTTGTGGGGGAGGCCGCTCTATTGGAGAGAGATGAGGCCTTAGCTCGCAGGGATGCCGCTATTGTTGAGCGGGATGAGGCCAGATTAGCCAGAGATGCAGTGATAGTTGAGCGGGATAGTGCCATATCTGCCCGGGATGTAGCCGTCATAGACAGTACTGCAGCGAGGTCCCTTACCACTGACATAATCGCAGAGATGAGCGCATATATTAATGAGCATATGGTCATCATGCAGACGGCTTCTGCTCTATTGGGTCGTGTGGATACTCTCATACAGGAGACCACAGCTTTACCTCCTTCTTCTGAGAGGGATGCTATGTTGGGCTTGCTAGCTCGCGTGTATCCTAACTCATAGATAAGCTTGTACTTACCTGCACAAACTAGCTTAGCCATTTTGTCATGTACAGTTTACATCATGTATATCAAACAACATTATATATAATAGGGAAATATATTTTTGGATCATTTCCCTTTTAGATACACCTTGCTATTTGTTTGATATTTTGCCTGCTGCTTCAGGGCTTGTGATCTTGATGTATTATGAATTCCTCCTGGGTGGATGGACATTGAGTTGTCTCTGGATAGTTCAGAATGGATCATCGATCTGTGTATCCCTACCATCTTTTGGTGTCTTGGGACTGGTTTCTGTATGGGAATGTGGAGAGGAGTGTGGCTTTCCTCTCTGAGATTGACCGCACCACAGATGGTCGCCAACACTTCTATTCAGGAGAAGCCTAGTTAATTCCATCTCTTATGGATTAACATTACTCTTCAAGGTATGACTGCAGCTTAGATGGTCGTTGAATCTCCTATTTGGGAGGAGAGGTTGGGTAATTCCATCCCTTTGGCCTGAAGCCGAATGAAATGTAGTGGATTGATGTTTGATCCCAGTACCAACTGACAAGGGTTTGTGTTTTGGTAGGGGGTGAGACCGCACCATGAGTGGCTGCCTACGTACTCCTATTGAAGAGGAGATCAGGTCTGCATAGTTCGAACTTGGTGTAAGAGGTTCAACGCTGCATGTGACAGAAATGATGTAGGAATATTTTTGTTGTTTTTTGTGAGGAGAGAAGGGTAGAAATGTTTTTGTTTTTTTTGTTTTATTACGACTGGGCCATATGAAATGGTTGCCTACGTACTCCTATTAAAGAGGAGATCAGGTCGACGTAGTTCACCCCTCAGGGCGAGAAGAGAAAGCGTAATCCCACGTGCAGGTCAGAGTGCGGGGATGAGAAAGTTTAATCCTAAGTTGAGGATAAACTGCAGAGGAAAAGTTTGATCCCAGGTATGGGTAACCAAACTGTAAATGTAAGAGGTTCGATCCACGGTGGGATGACCTAAGTTGTATGAGCGCAAAGGAAAGCCAGGATGCTGGCTTGAAAAGTATGTTTCCCTGAGGGGCAAAGTGCAGAAAAATTGTATGTGGTAAAGGGTTAAAAAACCGGAATGACTAGTGATCTGATGGTTTTACACCAAGGTGTTTGCGAGTTACTTCAGACATAGTACCATTTCACGGCGTCTGAGTTGATGAGTTTTGGAAATTCATCACCGTCCATTTCTTGCAATCTGAGAGCGCCCCCCGTCAATGCTTCTTTGACAATAAACGGGCCTTCCCAGTTAGGAGTGAATTTTCCCTTTGATTGATCTTGGTTGTCCAGGATTTTCTTCAAAACCAAGTCATATTGTTTAAATTGCCAAAGCCGGACTTTTTTGTTGTAGGATCGGGCGATCCTTTGCTGATATAACTAACCATGGAAGATAGCCGCGGTTCGCCTTTCGTCTATTAGAGACAATTGGTGATACCTGTCTTGTACCCATTGATCTTCATCCAGCTGAGCGTCTATCAACACTCTAAGAAATTCCATCTCAACTTCTATGGGGAGCACTGCTTCTATCCCATAGGTTAGTGCGTAGCGGGTTTATTGGGTTTCGACAGAAACACACAGCGGAAATTAAAATTTAAAGCAATTTCGAAACCCTAAAACAGGATCCATGCGAAAAACAATTAATTCAGTGGTAAGAAATTATACCATTGTAAAAGCTAGAATCGATGCGGTCGAATCTCCAACGCAATTCAAACAGACTACATCTCTATGGTATCCACACGAACGCTCCACACGAATCGTCATACGATCTGCAGAAGAAGGAAACACGGTACTAGCCACCAAGGATGATGATTTTCTGAACTATTTTCTCTAGTCTCTCTCTAAGAGCGGCTAGGTTTTTTATTTTGACGTAAAACCTAAAGTGACTGATATATATCATATATATAGCAGTTAGGAGGAATTAATCAAAACCTAATGTTATTAAAATCCGAATTTATATATATCTTAATTAAGTCTTACTTAATTAATATACCTATATATAAATTATCCTATTAATTTAAATTCGTAATTTAAAATTCTATCAATCATATTGACATATTTAAATTTTTACAATTTAAATTAATTTCCTTTTAATTACGTTCTTTGTGTGTGACCCTATAGGTTATTATTACGTTGACAATAATTTAAAAATTATATTATAAAATTATAAACAGTGAGCGACATCTAGTAATGCATCACTGTTACCCAAGTAATAATAAGATCGATGATTAGATGCAACCTTTTCGTGACCAATGTTTCAATGTAATTTAATCCTTTTAACCTTAATATCCTAGATTAAACTCGAGTCATGGAATGTGTCATACTCTTCATAATTTAATCTGAGTTTTCTTGATCAATGAGTAGACTATATGAAACAAATCACTATTTGAGCATGGCCATGCATTTCATAGTCCTACTCAATCAAGAGGCCTATGGATATCACCCATAAAATATAGGATGGTTAAATTCCATCTAGATCACTCATATTTCTCACACGATTCACAATGAACCCAATAATCACCTTTATAGTCCACCCTATTAAAGGTGACATTTGATGATATCAAAGTACATAAATTCTCGTGTAGTAATATAGCAGTTTCAGGTCGGAGGACCATTACATCATTGTCACTATGAGAATTGCTAATGACACTTCGCATAATGCTCCATATAGAATTCTCATGGTGGGTCTATCCAGTACATCGTTCTCTAACATGTACCTATGCATTGACTTATTATCTCATATATTTATGACCAATGAGATTTGGTCATCAGTCAATCAACATACTAGTCTTAATGCATCATTGCTGTCCCATCAATAATGATACTCGACTAGGGACATTTAAGAACAATGATACTAATTATAATTATATAATCTCATGTTCAAGTCACATACTTGAAACTATATAATTTGTATCATTATTCTAAGGATTTTTCTTATGTTAACATTTATATAACTCAGTAAATAAAACCATAATAAAATCATTCATTTATTCAATCAAACATAATATCAAAACGTTAAGCAATTATATTAAATAATTGGCCTCTAGGGCATAAACTCTAACAGTCTCCCACTTGCACTAGAGCCAATCACTCATGTATCTAATACCCATGGAACTAGTGTGACCGTCGTGCTTCTGCTGCGACAAAGCCTTGGTCAGTGGATCTACAACATTATCATCTGTTGGCACTCTTCCTATATGTACATCTCCTCTATCAATGATTTCACGGATGAGATGGTACCGCCTAAGTATATGCTTGGATCGCTGGTGAGATCTGGGTTCCTTAGCCTGTGCAATGGCTCCATTATTATCACAATATAGAGCAACCGGATCAACAATGGTTGGAACAACACCAAGTTCAGTGATGAAATTTTTAATCCATACAGCCTCCTTGGCTGCACTAGAAGCAGCAATATACTCAGCCTCTGTTGTAGAATCGGCTACTGTTTCTTGCTTCGAACTCTTCCAGCTAACAGTACCACCATTAAGGCAAAATACAAAACCTGACTGAGACTTATAGTCATCATTATCAGTATGGAAACTAGCATCTATGTAACCCTTTACTGCCAGTTCGTCTTCACCTCCATATACCAAGAATGAATCCTTAGTCCTTTTTTGGTACTTGAGGATATTCTTGACTGCTGTCCAGTGACCTTCACCTGGATTTGACTGGTATCTGCTCGTCATGCTCAAAGCATACGAGACATCCGGACGAGTACATATCATTGCATACATGATAGATCCAATTGTCGAAGCATAAGGGATCTTTCTCATACGCTCCTCATCATCTTGTGATTTAGGACATTGGGCCTTAGAGATCTTTACACCATGAGTCACGGGTAAATTTCCTCTTTTCGCCTCTTGCATGCTAAACCGTTTCAACACTTTATCAATATATGTACTTTGACTTAGGCCGAGCATTTTTCTCGATCTATCTCTATAGATCTTGATACCTAAAAAATAGGCAGCATCGCCCAAATCTTTCACGGAGAAACATTTTCCTAACCATGTTTTTACAGCCTGTAAGGAAGGAATGTCATTCCCAATAATTAATATGTCGTCAACATATAATATCAGGAATACAATGTGACTCCCACTAACCTTCTTATATACACAAGGTTCATCTTCATTTTTAATAAAACCAAACTCTTTGACTGCTTCATCAAATCGAAGATTCCAACTCCGAGAGGCTTGCTTCAATCCATAAATAGATCGATGCAGCTTACATACCTTTCCAGCATCCTTTGGAGTGACAAATCCCTCAGATTGTGTCATGTACACATCCTCAAGGAGATTTCCGTTAAGGAAAGCAGTTTTGACATCCATCTGCCAGATTTCGTAATCGTAAAATGCTGCAATAGCAAGTAAGATCCTGATGGATTTAATCATTGCCACTGGAGAGAAGGTTTCATCATAGTCAACACCTTGAACTTGTTTGTAACCTTTTGCTACCAGTCGACTTTTGTAGATTTGTACATTACCATCCATGTCGGTTTTCTTCTTGAAAACCCACTTACACCCGATTGGTTTTACCCCTTCGGGTGGATCAACCAAAGTCCATACTTGGTTAGTATACATGGAGTCCATCTCAAATTTCATGGCTTCAAGCCATTTCTCAGAATCTGGTCCATTCATAGCTTCTTGTTAGGATGCAGGCTCATTTTGATCTATGAGCATCACATCACCGTTTTGAGTCACAAGATATCCATAATATCTCTCGGGCTCTTGGAGTGTCCTACCAGATCTACAATTTCCTTGTGTAATTTGAGCAGGTTCACTTTCCACAATATCTTGTGGTTCCTGCTCACGTTCCAACTCAGGTTCAATGATATTTTGAGGTTCTCAAATTTCTTCGAGTTCTACTTTCCTCCCACTGTTTCCTTTAGAGACAAATTCTCTTTCTAGAAAAATATCAGTTCGAGCAACAAACACCTTGTTCTCAGAAGGTTTGTAGAAATAATACCCTTTTGTTTCCTTTGGGTATCCCACAAAATTACATTTGTCAGATTTGGGTCCGAGCTTATCAGAATCCAGACGTTTTACAAACGCCTCGCATCCCCAAATCTTCATGAACGACATACTAGGACGTTTCCCAGTCCACATCTCGTATGGTGTCTTCTGAACCGTCTTTGTAGGAACACGGTTAAGTGTGAATGCAGCTGTCTCTAGGGCATGACCCCAGAAGCTTATTGGAAGATCTGCATGACTCATCCTTGATAGTACCATGTCCAACAAGGTTCGATTCCTCCTCTCAGACACACCATTCCATTGTGGTGTTCCAGGTGGAGTGAGCTGTGATATAATACCACACTCCTTTAGAAGGTAATCAAAGTCTTGGCTTAAGTATTCACCTCCTCGATCGGATCGAAGGGCTTTTATGCTTTTGCCAAATTGGTTTTGAACTTCATTCTTGAATTCCTTGAACTTTTCAAAGGATTCGGATTTGTGTCTCATTAGATACACATATCCATATCTACTGAAGTCGTCAGTAAATGTAATGAAGTAATAAAACCTACCTCTTGCTAACGAACTCATGGGTCCACATACATCACTATGTATAAGTCCCAATATATCGCTAGCCCGTTCACTGTGTCCAGTGAAAGGGGCTTTAGTCATCTTGCCTAATAAACAAGATTCGAATTGTTCATATGATTCAAAATCAAATGAATCCAAAAATCCATCTTTATGGAGTTTTGATATGCGTTTCTCATTTATATGGCCCAAACGACAGTGCCAGAGATATGTCGGATTTGAATCATTTGATTTAAATCGTTTTGTGTTTATGTTATAGATAGGCATTTCCAAATCAAGAATATGAAGACCGATAAACAATTGTGCAACACCATAGCAAATATCATTTAAGTAAAACGAACAACGATTGTTCTTAATTATAAATGAAAAACCTTTCTTGTCCGAACAAGAAACAGAAATAATGTTTATGCTTATAGCAGGCACAAAATAACAATCTTCTAATCCTAAAACTAGCCCAGAGGGCAAAGATAAATGATAAGTTCCTACGGCCAGTGCAGCAACTTTTGCTCCATTCCCAACTCGTAGGTCAACCTCTCCTTTTGCCAAAGTCCTACTCCTTCGAAGTTCCTGCACATTAACACAAATGTGAGAACCACATCCAGTATCCAATACCCATGATGTAGAAGTAGACAAATTGACTTCTATAACATATATACCTGAATCAGAAGTCACACTTCCTTTCTTTTTCTTCACTTCTTCCAAATAAGCATGACAATTCCTCTTCCAGTGTCCAGATTTTCCACAAAAGTGACAATCACCTTCTTTAGCCACCCCACCTTTAGGTTTTAAAGCTTGTTTTGTTTTGGAATTAGGTTTGGCACCAGAATTAGATCCTATCTTTTTCTTGCCTTTCCATTTTCCCTTAGCATTCCCCTTTTGCACCATCATTATGGGAGCGGGTCCTGCCTTTTTCATGTTGTTCTCAGCAGTTCTTAACATGCTCAATAACTCAGTAAGGGGTTTCTCAATTTCATTCATAAGATAATTCATAACAAATTGAGAGTAGCTGCTGTTCAACGATTGCAAAACAAGATCAGTTTGGGCTTCCAGAGTGATTGGAAAACCCAACCTATCAAGGTACTCAATATACACAATCATTTTCAGCACATGTGGACCAACTGGATCACGTTCACCCATCTTGCAGTGATACAATGCTTTGCTTGTATCATACCTCTCCTGTCGAGTATGCCCTTCGAACAATTTCTTGAGATGCTCGATCATCTCATAAGCATCCATTAACTCATGTTGCTTCTGAAGCTCATCGTTCATGGTTGCTAGCATGAGACAACTCACGTACAGAACATCATCTTGATGCTTCTTGTAAGCATTATGCTCCGCACGTGGTACAGTGACAGCCGGTGCTGCAGGAATGGGCCCATCAAGGACATATAGCTTACTCTCTTGTTTGAGGACAATCCTCAAGTTCCTGTGCCAGTCAAGGAAATTAATCCCACTCAGCTTGTCCTTCTCAAGGACTGATCGTAGTGAAAGACTACTTGTGTTGTTGTTGTTTGCCATTGATATCTACAATTTATAAGTGCCAAAATAATAAGTCAAATTGCAGAATTGATATTATGTAATTGATAATAGTACATTCAAAATATACCTCTCACTTTTTTATTCAAATTAATAGCCCTTACCATTAATTCGGAAAGCATTTTCTATTAAATCTTTATAGTGAGACAAGATCCATATTTCATTATGACTTAAGTTAGCTTTGGCTAATCTCTTAAAACACAATTATTTAGGTAGACAACCCTTTTGTCAATTATATCATATATAACCCTTGGATAGTTTGATAAACAACATTTGTTTCTAGTCCATCTAATGGTACCAACCAAACTCTATGCATCTAAGTCCACAATCCTATTGAGATAACTTAGTTAAGTCGGGCCCAATGATTTTAACTGTTTGGATATCACAATTATCCTATCGCATCTTACCTAGATAAATAAGGTACTTTGCTTTGGAAAACCTACATCTATTGATCAAGGTCTTGATGAGTGTTATTCATTGGAAGGCATCAGATTTAGACTTAATAATTTAATGAGGGATTTTATTAAAAAAATTAGATCTCACAAATTTTAATCTTATTAAACATGCACATTATTTATCATATCATATCGCATACAAGCATAAATAAAGTGAAAAATTAAATGTGTCACAGTTATGGCCCAATCCACTGTCAATCTTTTCAAGCTAATGAAAGATTGAAGGTCAATCTAAGGTGGTAAAAGATCTTAAAATAAATAGCTTCCTTAGATCTTCCTCAAGCATGTGCCTCCTCTCCATCATCATGTTTCCATTGTGTTCTCCATCTTGACATCTTCATCAATTACAGATTATTACATGACATAAAGAAACCTCGAGTTACATTCGAGGGGATTTAGATGAGAAGAGAATATTACATTAGAATTTATAGAAAGGCACGACATGCAAGCCGTATTTCAAAACCAAAACCACTAACCTATGGGTCAAAAGGCCATAACTGTGCACCATGCATATCACAATAAACATATAACAATTTATATAAAATTAAAGAAAAATATATAACAAATTGGGGTCACGACCATCGTGAGCAATGACGGGGGGTCCAAGGGGCGGTCTCCCCCCCTGGCGGTGGTCGGGGGCAGCGCCCCTGAATTTTTTTTTTCGAACTACAATCTATATTGCAGAATTTTTCCATACGAATCTCTGAAACAGTTTCAGAATCATACATTTTAATCCACCAAAACACCCATAATAACAAATCATATATGTCCAGTTTCGATTTAATCATATTAAAACGAATAACAATACACCCAGAATTTATCATATATGTCTAGTTTCGATTAATCATATTAAAAAGATTCTTCACGTTTCTAATCTGATTAGAACAGTTATATTGTTATTCTGCCGATTAAAGATACGATTAACAGTATCATCATATATATTAACAGAATACACATACAACGAAATATCATATATTCAATTTCATATCGGTAAACATGCATCATCATATATCATATATATCGAATACAATTAAAACACGTAATCTGAATTAATCTTTTCGCAAGTAGCTCTGATACCACTGTTGGGCTTCGACAAAAACACACAGCGGAAATTAAAATTTAAAGCAATTTTGAAACCCTAAAACAGGATCCATACGAAAAATAATTAATTCAGTGGTAAGAAATTATACCGATTGTAAAAGCTAGAATCGATCCGGTCGAATCTCCAACGCAATTCAAACGGACTGTGTCTCTACGGTATCTACACGAACGCTGCACACGAATCGTCCTACGATCTGCAGATGAAGGAAACGTGGTACTAGCCACCAAGGATGAGGATTTTCTGAACTGTTTTCTCTAGTCTCTCTCTAAGAGCGGCTAGGTTTTTTATTTTGACGTAAAACCTAAAGTGACTGATATATATCATATATATAGCAGTTAGGAGGAATTAATCAAAACCTAATATTATTAAAATCCGAATTTATATATATCTTAATTAAGTCTTACTTAATTAATATACCTATATATAAATTATCCTATTAATTTAAATTCGTAATTTAAAATTCTATCAATCATATTAACATATTTAAATTTTTACAATTTAAATTAATTTCCTTTTAATTACGTTCTTTGTGTGTGACCCTATAGGTTATTATTACGTTGGCAATAATTTAAAAATTATATTATAAAATTATAAACAGTGAGCAACATCTAGTAATGCATCACTGTTACCCAAGTAATAATAAGATCGATGATTCGATGCAACCTTTTCGTGACCAATGTTTCAGTGTAATTTAATCTTTTTAACCTTAATATCCTAGATTAAACTCGAGTCATGGAATGTGTCATACTCTTCATAATTTAATCTGAGTTTTCTTGATCAATGAGTAGACTATATGAAACAAATCATTATTTGAGCATGGCCATGCATTTCATAGTCCTACTCAATCAAGAGGCCTATGGATATCACCCATAAAATATAGGATGGTTAAATTCCATCTAGATCACTCATATTTCTCACACGATTCACAATGAACCCAATAATCACCTTTATAGTCCACCCTATTAAAGGTGACATTTGATGATATCAAAGTACATAAATTCTCGTGTAGTAATATAGCGGTTTCAGGTCGGAGGACCATTACATCATTGTCACTATGAGAATTGCTAATGACACTTCGCAAAATGCTCCATATAGAATTCTCATGGTGGGTCTGTCCAGTACATCGTTCTCTAACATGTACCTATGCATTGACTTATTATCTCATATATTTATGACCAATGAGATTTGGTCATCAGTCAATCAACATACTAGTCTTAATGCATCATTGTTGTCCCATCAATAATGATACTCGACTAGGGACATTTAAGAGCAATGATACTAATTATAATTATATAATCTCATGTTCAAGTCACATACTTGAAACTATATAATTTGTATCATTATTCTAAGGATTTTTATTATGTTAACATTTATATAACGCAGTAAATAAAATCATAATAAAATCATTCATTTATTCAATCAAACATAATATCAAAACGTTAAGCAATTATATTAAATAATTGGCCTCCAGGGCAGAAACTCTAACAGGGTTGCCCCAGTTGAAGTATGCATGGACGTTCTGTAGGCTAACAGAGTCAGAGGAAATACATCAGGCCAGTCTTTATGGTTGGCGGGCATCTTTTGCATAATCTTGTTGATATTTTTGTTAGCCGCTTCAATAGCACCGTTCATCTTTGGACGATAGATGACTGAATTGAGATGTTTGATGTGGAATTTACTGCACAATTCCTCCATCATCTTATTGTTGAGGTTTTTGGCATTGTCTGACACAATCACCTCTGGTTGTCCATACCGACAAACAACATTGTTTCTGATGAAAACAATGATGACTTCTTTAGTGACCCTGGGGAAGGAGGTTGCCTTTACCCACTTGGTGAAGTAGTCGATCATGGTGAATATAAACCGATGTCCATTACTGACTTTAGGTTCAATGGGCCCGATAACGTCCATTCCCCACATTGAGAAGGGCCAAGGTGAACTCATATTATGGAGTTCCCGTGGAGGGGCGTGTATAGCATTCCCATGAATCTAGCACTGATAGCATCTTTTGACGTGGTCATGGCAATCAGCTTTGAGAGATAGCCAATAATGTCCCGTTCTGAGGATTTTCTTGACAAGGACGGGGCCACTCATATGGGGGCCACAGACTCCGCCATGGATTTCATCCATGAGCCTTTGGGCTTGATCTTTGTCTAAACATCGGAGGGGGCCTAATCCTGCATCTCTTTTATAGAGCGCGTCTCCACTCAGGTAGAATTTCATTGCAAGTCGATGGATCCGCCTTTTCTCGGTCGGGCTCGCCTCAGCGGGTGTAGATCCATCTCGCAGATATTCCTTGATATTCTAGTACCAAGGATGTGGGATGGGAGGTAGCTCATCCGATACTTCTCCAACATAATTCCCGTAGGCTGGGGCCTTGTTCAGGGAAATTGTGACGCTTGGCAATTGCTCCTTATCTGATATATGAACCAAGGAGGCTAAAGTTGCTAATGCGTCCGCAAAACCATTCCTATTACGAGGAACATGTAGAAAGGAGATTTCTTCGAACTCCAAAGCCATCTTTAAAACCTGCCGATGGTAAGGCAGCAAGTGTAGTTCCTTGGTTTGATAGATTCCGGTGGATTGTCGGATTACCAACTCTGAATCTCCAAGGACAGTTAACCGTTTGATGCCCATTGAACGGGCAAGTTTTAGCCCCATGAGACAGCCTTCATACTCAGTCGTATTATTGGTGTTGTCAAACTGTAATTTGACGGCGACGGGATACTGCTCCCCCGTATCAGATACTAGAACTGCTCTAGCTCCAAAACCTTTCATATTAACAGCTCCATCAAAATACATCTTCCATGATTGGCGCGTATCGTACTGATGGTGTTGCTGTACTGTCATTACTCCTTCATTAGGAAAATATGTTTCTAAGGGTTTGAAATCCCCTGAAGGTGCGACGGCCAGTTGATCCGCGATTCCTTGACCTTTGATGGACTTTTGAGTCACATATACGATGTTAAATTATTGTAGGATCAACTGCCATTTGGATAGCCGACAATTTAACATTGGTTTGTTGAACACGTACTTGAGAGGATCCACGCGGGATATAAGATGGGTTGTGTGACCATGGAGGTAATGTTATAACCTTATGGAAGCCCATGATAAAGCACAACACGTCTTTTCGATCAGAGTATACTTGTGTTCACTGCTGCTGAACCTTTTACTGAGGTAATAGATAGCTCGTTCTTGGCCTCTATCGTCCTTCTGCCCCAGCATGTTGCCCATAGCATTGTCACTTACGGACAGGTACATAAACAGGGGAACATCATCCCTAGGTGGTACCAACACAGGAGCTTTGACTAGCTATTTCTTGATTGTAAGGAAGGCATTCTGACACTCATCATTCCATTTCATGGAGGAGTTCTTCCTTAATAGTTTGAAGATTAGTTCACAGGTTGCTGTGAGTTGGGAGATGAACCTGCTAATGAAGTTGATTCTTCCCAAAAATCCCCGGATTTCCTTTTCTGTCTGAGGAATGGGCATTTCTGTGATGGCTTGGATTTTGGCAGGATCCAGCTCAATCCCTTTGTGGCTGACTAGAAATCCTAGCAACTTGCCTGATTTAACGCCAAAGGCGCATTTGGCTGGATTCAACTTCAAGTTGTACTTACGCAACCTGTTGAATAGCTTTCTGAGATGGTCTATATGGTGATCCTCCTTTCGGGACTTGACAATGATGTCATCCACGTAGATCTCAATCTCTTTATGCATTAAGTCGTGGAAAAGAGCCATCATTACTCTCTGATAGGTAGCTCCGACATTGATGAGGCCGAATGACAACCGTCTATAACAAAAAGTTCCCCAAAGAGTGATGAAGGCAGTCTTCTCACGATCTTCCTCGGCAACCATAATTTGATGATACCCTGCAAAGAAATCAACAAAGGAGTACATGTCGTATTGCGCAGTATTGTCAATGAGAATGTGGATAAATGGCATGGGAAAGCTGTCTTTTAGGCAAGCTTTATTCAAGTCCCGGTAATCCACGCAAACTCGCACCTTCCCTCCAGGTTTAGGCACGGGCACGATATTGGATATCAACTCAGAATATGTAGACACCATGATGATGCCAGCCTGAAATTGTTTCACAATTTCCTCTTTCACCTTTAAACTCCACTCAGGTTTCAATCGCCTGAGTTTTTATTTGACTGGCTTAAATCCCTCTTTAATGGGAAGGCGATGAAGGACAATGTCAGTGGACAAACCCACCATGTCTTTATGAGACCATGCAAACACATCCTGGAATTGGGTTAATAGTGTAACCATGTCATTCCGTTGATTTGGGGTAAGGTCTGAACCAATCTGGATTAACTTAGGGCTTTTTAAGGTTCCGAGATTGAAAGAAGTGGTTTGATCAAGGTTGGGTTTAGGTGTATCTTTGACCCATTCTTGAATTTCTAGAGGCACCTCAATGTCATCCTTTGTATCCTTTAAGGCTGAATTCATCTCTACATCAAAGGTACAATCCCTGTGTAGGAGAGGCATCGTATCAGCAAGTACAGGCACATCTAAATTCAGAGTCCTGAAACAAAATATGCTTTCACTTAGTATATATGAAACGTGTTTGATCATACACAGTGTTAGTATATACTGGCAAAATAAACCGCTAATACTGTACAGAAAAGTAAGAATTTATTATATCTAAAAGGCAGAAAGAACTTCTGCCCGCTTTACCCTTGACGACCAATGCAAGGAATGCTGTTCCAATTGACAAGAGCAAAGTTCGGGTGAACCGCAGTGATGGAGGGACTGTCATCATCCTCCCTATCCCGAATGATGGCCATTATGTCTGGGCAATCATCGTCTGGGGTGTATCGGTTGGTATGTTCATCATGGACGATGATACACATGCCCGACATTATTCGGACAACGTTCTCCTTGATTCTCCGCTCCTCTTCTTCGATTGCGGGATCTGGAATAACGATTTTGTTTTCCTCTACCAGTTTCGGCTTAGGAAATAACATAGCCATGACATTGGCTGGCACCTTTATAGGAGGTTGTGCGGACTCAGCACTTGAAGGTGAAGATAAATGCCACATAGTTGAAGCTGAAGGAACCTGTGGATGTTTATAAGGGTTCCTGTGATTAGAGCTGGCCGAATAACCTAGTCCAGCTGTTCCAGTGTGCTTGGTTAAGCGAATAGGGTACTTGATACCCTGACAATCTTTACCCAACCCTTGTCCTGGTTTATGACCCAACGACATCATTTCTTGAGTGGTTGACATCACTTCGGCAGAAATCTGGGGTTCGGGCAGTGGTGCTCCAGTAACATGGTATTGGGTATTTCTTATTTCCAAAGCATGAAAATTGACTGGTTCAACGTGTGCGTTAGCATTGATGACCGGTAAATCCATGTGTTGAAGACACTCTGGTTCAGCGTTGACCGTGACCAGGTTGTTGTTGATAATATATTTTAATTGTTGATGAAGGGTGGAGGGGACTGCCCCTGCCATGTGGATCCATGGTCGTCCCAAGAGCAGGTTGTATCCGGACTCTATCTTGAGCACATGGAAGGATACGCAGAATGTATGAGGACCAATCTCAATTGGCAGCTCAATTACTCCCACCAAATTCCGGCGGGCTCCATCAAAAGCTTTGATGATAGTATGGCTACTCCGGATTCTATTAGGATTGATATTCTTCTTCACCAAGGTAGCATATGGGCAGATATTTAGGGATGAGCCTCCATCTATCAAGACTCCAGCCACCATATGTCCGGAGGACAAGACTGCGATGTGCAACGGTTTGCAATGACCGGTCCCTTCAGGCAGAATGTCATCATCAGTGAAAGATATCACATTGTCGTTAAAAATGTGATCAACCAGATGTTGAAATTTTTCCTTATCCACGGATGTCGGGAGATAGGCTTCTTCTAAAACCTTTAACAAGATCTTCCAGTGACTCTCGGAAGTGAGGACCAAGTCCAAAATTGATATCTGTTGTGGAGCTTCTTTCAAGCTTAAAACCACCGTAGCTTCGTTATGACCCATAGTACGAAGGAATTTTTTAATCTTCTCCGTGGGTATTTTTCCTTTTGATTTGACGGCAGATTTCATCACCCGTTGGGGAAGGTACAGTGGATTTTCTTTTGACACTGCAGCAGTGGTATGTGAGGTGGATCCTTCACCTTCTCCATAATTCCACGGAACATTATGCAAGCTAACAATAGGATATTGTGCTCTGCACGGCAAGTTGATTGGCTCGGGAGCGGCCACTTTCAAAGGATTGTTACTTCGTTTGAGTTGAATTATTGGCATGACGAGTAATTGATCAGCTTCAGTAGATATGACGGCTACCACACTCTTCCATTTAGTGTGACCTGCATTCTTACTGGCTCGTAGCACAATGTCGTCATCTGCCAGGTGCAGTACGCCACTGTCGATTAGGTTCTGGATAAGGTGGCGGAGTGCCCAGCATTCTTCTGTGCTGTGACCATGAGATTGGGAATGATATTGACATACTCCCTCAGAATTGTACCGTCCCGAATGGGGGTTGATCGGAGGTAGAAGGGAACTGATTCTTCCTTCATTGATTAACATATAAAGGATATCTTCCATAGGTTGACCCAAATAGGTGAATTCCCTTTTGTTGGTGAAATCCCGACGGGCCTTGGCATTTACTCTATTCGTCACTTTGTCTTCCAGCATTTCATTTTCTGAAAGTGAAGAGGGAATATTCATGACAATGGGCAGGAGACTGGCATGCTCCTGGCTGATTAGCTGACGACTCACTTGATGCTGATAAGTAACCAGTTCCGCTAATTGCTCAATTTGTTTGCAGAGAGCTTTCATTTTTTGTTCCATTGTGAATTGGAACTTGGCATAATCCCATCTGTTATCACCGTCTTTGATGGTTTGGGAAGAATCACAGCTGAAGTTGGAACTCTGTCCACTTCTCTAATTAATCATGTTGACCTCTTCTTCTTTGTGTTGAGGAAGAGGGTTGTCTTGAACGTTAGGTTGATCTGGTTTAGTGACCATGATCTCACCGTTGTCTATCAGGTCTTGGATCTTGTGTTTCAAGGCCCAACAATCTTGAGTATCATGTCCAGGTGCCCCGGCATGATAAGCACATTTTCGAGCAGCATTAAAATCCCTTCCATTTGGGTTGGCTGGTGGAAGTAGATGTGTAATCTTCTTTTGTGTTGTCAGAAGATTAAGGATATTCTCGAGGGTATCCCCTAAGGGTGTGAACACTCGAGGGCATTTGGCTTCTCCACCTTTTGGTATTGGAGGGTTTACAGACTGTGCTGGAAAGGGAGTATAGTTTCTCCTCTGAACAGGCATATTTTGACTGCCTTTTTGACCCTATAGTATCAGGGAAACATCTTCCTCTTTCTTTTTATGGACCCTCCTGGGGTTGTTCCCATAATTTCTAGACTGGATGTGATCAGCAACAGCTTTGAGTGCAGCTAGGTCTTGAATCTTTCCGAATTTCAATCACATCTCAGCCATCTCCCCATGTTTGACCATTTCAGAAAAAGGTTTGCCGATGCCGGCTAAAACTCTCTCATAGAAGGGAGCTTCTTGTATGTCTATGAACGTCATGACCATTTCTGATTCGGTCATGGAAGGATTCACTTGGGCAGCCAGGCGTCTCCACCTCTGGGCATACTCTCTGAAAGATTCGTTAGATTGTTTCTTGATCTTGGTAATTTGATACCGATCAGGAGCCATTTGAGACTGAAAGCTGTATTGAGTGAGGAAGGCATGTGCTAGCTCTTCCCAGCTGTGGATTTTGGAGTTGTCTAATCTTATGTACCATGAACGGGCTTCTCCAGTTAGACTCTTTTGGAATAATTGCATTTTGAGCTTTTCATCCTATGCATAAGATCCAAGTTCTCCAATAAATACCTTTAAGTGTGTATAAGGATTTCCTAACCCGTCATATTTTTTAAAGTCAGGAGTTTTAAACTTTTTTGGATAATGAACACCAGGAAAAATACATAGATCATCATATGAAACACTCCTGTGTGTTCCAATTCCTTTGATAGTACGAAGGGTCTCTTCCATTTGGAGGACTTTCTTTTTGATGTCACCAGTGTCTGGGTCTCCAGTGGGATGGGCAGCATCATGTGTTTTGTTAGTCTGATCCACCTGCAGTTCAGGTATGGTAACGACCCGGGCTCTCCTTGTGTGGAGGATTCAGCATGTACGGGTATTTTCTGACCCTGTGTAGACTGGTGTAATTCTTTGAACAGAACAGCCAAATCTGCAATTTGTTTGCTTAATCCGTCAAATTCTTTGCGAGAAACTGGATTAAGTTCAGTCTGGTCGGATGACGAGATAATTGACTGTAGGCCTGTTGCCTTTTTGGACTTTGAACGGGTAATAGGCCCGATTGACTCCCTGCGAAAGACTTGCATAGTTTAGTCCTTAGGGAAGGTGAATATTAATATGCAATGTGATGAGTCCATTTTAGGAATTTTATCCTGCAAAAACGGATGTCAGCTGTTTGTGGCATGTATGTATATGTGTACACATTCCTTCATATTTCTCATTACATGGAGATATATATGTCATGAAATTGTGTAATTTAAAATGAGAGCATGAAGAGACTTTCCTCCGTTTTGGGTTTATCAGAGGCTAACCTATCTTAGGTTACTCTTGCGGCTTTTTGGCATTAAGGTTCCCAAACCATCGCAATCTACTTGACGGGAAGTTAATCCGGTCTTTCAACTGGAGCGAATTTGGGTGGTGCCTTTTCTGAGCCTCGGAGAATCAGGCTTCTCACGAGTCCAGTAATTAGACACCGACGGGATAGCCTCCTGGTGGAGGGACCACACAACATACATTCACATACATCGCGTCTCACCGTATGAAATGATGACATGTGCGAAGCACTAATATCATGAGCAGTTTATAGTGCGAGGCACTAACATCACAGGCAGTTTATAGTGCGAGGCACCAACATCACAGGCAGTTTATAGTGCGAGGCACTAAATAAACAAGACATGCATTCGTACACATTCATCCAATGTAAATGCAACATCCACACACAAGCAGATAACAATTTTGAAAAGATTGAAATAACGGCTTAAGTCCTCTTACTGGACTCCCCAGCAGAGTCGCCACCTGTCGACGTCGGGATTTTTAGATGTCCCTTTCCGTTACTTGTTCTTTGGTGTTCTCATTTTAGGTGAGATTCGTTTGAAAAAATAAGTGAAAAAGGTCTGACATGTATAATGTCGACAATGGACTGTTAAGAGTCGCCAGTTGGTTTTTTAAATGATTGTACCAACACAACCGAGAAAAGGTTTGCACATTGACCCACTGATGTGACATTGCTATACGGGTCGGTGAAACCGAGATTCGTTTAGGATCCGAGGACTTGGTTATACGGGGGAAGGTGTTAGGCACCCCCTGACATCTAATGCTCAATAGTAATTGAGGCCTTTTGCACTCCCATTTTATTAAATGCACGGCTTGGTTGATTTTATTTGACGGCTGCGAAGCATCCGTACGAAAATAATGTACAAAATAATGCCGACTTCCTCGTGGGTATGGAAACCATCTGAGGAAATTCAGACACCGCAGAATAATTTACAAGCTGCTTACAACTGAAAATGTCCATCACGGGAACCGAATCTAGATCCAATGGGATGAATCTGTGATCACATGATTCCTAGGCTCACATGATACCGCAATTTGTATGAAAGCAGTAAGCAGATATATATATAAAAGCCGTAAATATATATATATACAGACATGATCACCAACCACGAGATAGCTCCATGGGGGATCAGAAATGTAAATAAAGCTGTTAAAAGCTATCAACCGCCACGGAGGAAACTCCAGGCAGGACAAAACGTAGGTAAAACTGTAAAAACGGTCAACCACCACGAAGTAAACTCCAGGTGGGACGAAATGTATATATATATATATATATATATATATATATATATATATATATATATATATAAAAGCATGTAAACGCACCGGATATAAAATTCAGGCTCACCGAACAGAGTTCGATAGCAGTTCATATATATAAGTATATATATATATATATATATATATATATATATATATATATTATATATATATATATATATATATATATATATATATATATATATATATAAGAAAGCAATTAAACGGACCAAACCGAAGTTTAGGCTTATCGAACAAAGTCCGACGCACAGTTAATATATATAAAAATATATATATATAAAAGCAAATAAACGCTCCAGACCGAAGTCTAGGATCAACCGAGGCATAACTCGGTAATGTTAGTCAATATATATGTAAATATATATAATATATATAAATATATATATAGACTGAAATGAAACCACGTACCAAAGTTCGGGCAAAAGCAAGCAACACGACTCTCAACGTGTAGAAGGGTGTGTGCAAAAATGAAGAGAAAGACTCTAAAGTGTGTGAGAAGGCTTACAGTGGGCTGCCAAAGAAGACTTCTATATCTTTAGAGTGAGTAAACACTGACTTTTGTAGGTATAAAAGATGGCTGTATATGAGCTCACAAGTGTTTAAAGTGGGAAAATACACTGTATGGCAAGTGTAGAGCGAATTCTGCAGGGTTTTCCCGTCTTTTTTCTCTTAAAAATCAGCACCCCAAGCCTCTTATTTATAGGCAAAAGGTGCCGCAGGTGTACCTGCGGCTCAGCCGCAGGTGTACCAGAGGCGGGTCGGGTCAGCCCGGTTTGGTCGGGTCGGGTCGTCTCAAAGTACGTGCATGCGAGCACTGTAATGTCCACTCGGTTTTTCTGAAGTGCAATCCGGGCATCCATTTGAGGTATATAGGACCTATTTCGGACCGCCGTTGTCGAGAGTTTGTAATGAGCCTTGTGGGCTGTTGTTGCGTAGATGTGTTGAGACGACTTGGCGTGGCATCGTGTTGGTCAGATGACGATGTTGCCCTTTACCGGTGTTATTGTCGGGTTGGGTCGATAAAGCAAACGTTGCTCAGCTTCGCTGGGATTGGACTGCTGCAATTGGTTGAAAGTCCTCATTGTCATCTTTGAGGTGTGTCTGTCTTCCCGATGTCATCGCCGGGCAGATACAGTGTATCTCGTTGTGAGCGCCGAGATTGAAGCTGGTAGTACTTGTAACAAGCATTTCCGGGGTTAATGCCGAAATTGCTTTCCTTGGGGCTATCACCAAGGTTGGAGGCTATTCCCATGTTTAGGGCTAAGATTGGATACCTCGGGGTTATCTCTGAGATTAATCGGTCTTTTCCGGTGTATGTTCCGGTATTGATCTGCATGCCTCGGGGTTCTCCAAGATTGGATTGGTTAATCCCAGATTGCGATCTGGGGTTGATGCTGAACTTCCGGTAGTATCCGGTATGGTTGTGGATTGTCTTTCAGGGTTCTCTCATAAAAGACGAATCTGCCTTCCTGCAATGTTAGTGTCAGTAATATAGAAAATTTTGAGTGTCTACAATTGGTTAGAAAACCATAATTTCAAAATTTGAAACCCTAATTTTTGGTTTAGGAATCCTAATTGTAATTAGGGAAAAGCCTGATTGTTAGTTTAATAATTTTAATGTTAATTAGGAAATGTTAATCCTAATTTTCAAGTTATAATAAAACTCTAATCTAATTTCTAAATTAGAAATATTATATTTCTATTTTAAACCCTAATTCTTGGGTTATAAACCCTAATGACCAATTATGAAATCTAATTGCTAAATTAGCAATTTTAATTAGGAAATAATAATCCTAATTAGTAAGCTTGAATAATGATTAGTAAATTTTAATATAATTAGAAAATCCTAATTATAATTTAGAAATATTAATTTTCTATTTTTGAAAACCGAAATTCGGAAATGCTAAAAACTAAATTGCTAACCTAAGGGTTTAAACCCTAAACTCTAAAGGGTTCAAACCCTAAAACCTAACCCAAACTCTAAACCCTAAGGGTTTGGCCATTTACTAGAATGCCAATAAAAATAAAAATAAAAATAAAATGACCCATTTACCCCTTTTCTTACACATTAAATAAAGGATATGTCTAAATCTTGGTGACTCATCTATTTAGATATATAACATGTGCTCAAATCTATCCCAAATCTGATTTTTGTGCCACCTATACCCACTAGATACAATGAATCAAACAAATCAAAAATTAAAACAAGAAAACATTACTTATTTTCCTAAGCAAACTTGTCCATGTCTTTTCTCTCCCTATAATTTGGATATGTAGAATGAGAGAGAGAGAAGATGAACCATGATCAGTTCAAAGCTAGCCAAGGATCATAATCAAAGATCAGAATCTAGACTAAAGCTAGAAAGTGGTAAAAACCCTAAATCTTAGAAATCCTATGATCTTATGTTATATGTTATAATTTGTTGGTTAAAGTTATGTATTATGGTGTCTTTAAGTGATCTAGGTTGATAGATCATAGATCTATAACACTTAGATGCACGAATTAAACATTTTTAGAAATCTGGAAAAATAATAAAAAGTGGCCTGACAGTCGAATGTCATGCCCTCTAAATCTGTGTGTATTAGCTGTTTAGTGTGTTTTTTGTTTTAAATATGTTCTATGCCATGTGGTTTTTAGTCTAGATCTTTAATCATGTTCAGATCAGGTATATATTTCATGTTATGAGTGGTCAAAGTGAGTTGATCGATCACGAAAACTGAAATCTGGGCAGCCCAGAATTTACAGTTTGAGTCTGACAAGTTTTTCTAGGCCTCAGATCTTACTACTGTTATGTGATTTAGTCATGTTCTTTTTTTTTGGTGTTGTAGATGGGTATATGAACTACCCATACAAGTCAGTATATTACCCTTATCATGATCAGGATCGAAATTAAACGAGGTCAAACCAGCGTTGACCAACTCCCTGGAAGGAGATTCTGGGTAACCCAGAATCTTCAAGAATCGATTTCGGACTACAACTTTGACCGTCATTGATTTCTTCCATATGTTGTTGTTAGACCTCTCTGTTGATATAATATTATAGTATGACATCATGACTACAAGTAGGGACATTAGATATCATAAACCAAACCCAGATTCCAAGTTATAAGGCTTCAAAGTAGAGCCTAGCAACTGTTCTTCATTTCTGAAAAACCCAGAAATGAAGAACAGCTCTGGCATGATGTTCTAGGACCTAGATCTCTCATATATGATATGTTATGGGCATGAAATTGATTAATGATAGTATTACATTTATACTACAATCTAAACACTTTTCTATGGCCAGAAAACCTTAGTATCATGGATCAAAAGTTGGTCAAATGTAGGACCTTTCTCACTAACATGCAATTCTGGGTTTGGCTATGAACAGCTGAAGAACACTTTCAGCGACGGTTGTGTCACCAAAGCCACCTTTAGCGACACTTAAATTCGGAAAATTAATTATTTTATTAAATAAATCGAAATAAATGGTTTTTAATTATTAAAAATACATAATAAATTATGAAAAATTATTTTAAAGTCCGAAAATTAGTTTTTAATTATTTTGAGTATATTTCATAAATATTTATTATTTTTGGAATATAAAAAGGTATTTATTTATTTAATTATAATATTAAATAAATTATTTAAAAATTATTTTTATACTTTAAAAATCATGAAAAATTATATTATGGTATAAGAAAATATTTTAAGTTATTTTTAATAACTTTTGATATTTTGTGATGAAATTCATTAATAAATTAATATTAATAGTAATTAGTTTATTTAATAAATATATTAAATAAATTATGGAAAAATGGAATTAATGATTTAAATATCATATAAAAATGATTTAAGTGCTATAAAAATAATTTAAGTTATAAAATATAACTTTTGATATTTTGTCATGAAAATATTAATATTTTAATATTAAAAGCAATTATCGAAAAATAGATTTAAGTGTTTAAAAATTATATAAATATGATTTTAAGGTATTAAAAATACTTTAATATATTTTAATTATATTATAATATTGTGTTATGATTTCCATTAATATTTAGTATTAAAAAATATTAATGATAAATGAATATTGTGGTATTTGTATTAGATAAATACGATATAAGTGATTGAAAATTATGATAAATAATATTAATTATCTGAAATTATTTCGAGCTTATGAAAATTATTTAGACTGATAATATGATTTTCTAAGATAATGGTTAACTGTTAAGGCAGAGTTTTATTGAAGTTAAACTCGAGTAAAGGTCTGACTAGACCGTTGGGATGTCAGAATTGTGTCGGGTTCAAGTCAGACTGAAATAGTTTGACCTGATACCGAGTTTTATGTGTGTTATAGGCTGATAGGGTTCTGTGCTATGTGTTTAGGATTTTCTATGTATATATATAATAGTATTATATTGTGACGATATTATTCTAATTTA
The DNA here is from genome assembly GCA_016801055.1 of Panax notoginseng. Taxonomy (NCBI): domain Eukaryota; kingdom Viridiplantae; phylum Streptophyta; class Magnoliopsida; order Apiales; family Araliaceae; genus Panax; species Panax notoginseng. Next base: position 86,268,226 of record CM029019.1, read on the forward strand.
TATTTCGATATTATTTATATATTAGGTCTTTAGATAAAGCGTTATAAATTGTGTAGCAGTAATCAACCGGGCATGCAAGTTTTACTTAACTCTACTAAGAGCTGTTTCATTCAGATATGCTTATGGATAATCATTGCTGTTTGTCATTGTAAAATTGTACTCTGTACATATTGCATGTATAAGTCAGGTATGAAAGGCTGATCACCTTCATTACCAGTTTGTCCAGATATATTTGTTCATGTTTAATACTTGTTCAGTCAAAAGTTTGTTCCTGCTAGTTCACAATTATATTGTTGAATTATAGCCAGCTTATTATTCAGATTCTTTCAATCATGATATGTCGTTAAATTATTGAATTTAAACTTGCTGGGCAACTTTCATGCTCACCCTTGCTATATCATGATTAATATTGCAGATTAAGAAGCATACGTCGGATACAGGAAAGGATAAAGCCAAGTTCAGCTTAGAAAAAGTTTTATTTGATGTACCGCTTAATTGTAATAGTATAGTATGATAATAATATTATATGTTAGATAGGTTATGAATTGTGTATGTGAAGGTTACTCGACCTTGGGATTAGTGTGTAAATATACTGCATAAACAATTTATGTTTATATCTTTCGTAATAGTGATAGAATGATTGTACTGGATCCGCGGTGATTTGGGACCTAGATTCGGGGCTTTCACAGTTGGTATCAAAGCTGTTGGTTATAAACCTAGGGTAGTGATACCTTAGTCTAATAACCGTAGTGATTAGGATAAGTACTAACTCAAATAGATTTAGCGTGTCGGTAAGATTCAAAGACGAATCTCGGCGAGTTATAAGATACAGAGTTTCCTAACTATGATAATAAAAGTGAAAGTAGTGATGAGTAGATCGAGTCTAAAGGACTAAAAGTATAGGGATAGGAGATCGTAAAACAAAACGATCATAGTATAGAAATGAATCATAATATATACAATGAGATCACCCCGTGATCTGATGTGGATCAATCGAATGATTGAAATGTTTACAACAAGATTTATGTGTGACAGTGGTACTACGAATTGGTACAGATTCAGGAAAGATTTATGAATACGAATTGAATGAAACTTGTATTGAGAAGGGAGTTAGTTTTAGCTGGGGATTTTAATTGAGGACTCGTGTTAGTAGCTAAGTTGTATGATTTTTCGTATGGGAGTTGAATTGTACTTGGTGTAAAAACCACTTAGTTTCTGGCACTGATAATAATTGAGATGTATGTGTCGCACTATTTGCTATATAAGTGTTGAGAAGGTGATTCTTTTCTTATGTGTATAACAGATATATATGTTATAGGTAGAGAATATAAGGTTAAGTACGAGTTCTTAAAACTCATACTTATGGTACATTCGTGACTCATAATTATATGAAATGTTTATGAACCCCTCAGTGAATGGACACCAAAGGTATGTCTAGGACAAGTTCTTAAACTCATATGATTGTGGCAAGTTCCTGAACTCATAAGTGTGGTAAGTTTGACGAACTGAGTATAGTTGTGTGAATGGAGTATTAAGGATAATAGGAATAGATAGACTGTTTAAGCAAATGATTATTAGTGGAGACATAGGTTTTCCAAAATTCTTAGCTATGCTAGACTTTGAACTTTTTGGACATCAAGCTAACTATGTGTTTAAAAAAAAATGTAGACTCGTAATTATTTTTGAAACGGTTTAAAGTATAGTCTATGCTACATGTTTCAGCTAGACGAAGATGATTTGAAATATACAAATTTATTTTACTTATAACTTATGTACCATGTAACCTGGTGCAGAGATGATAAAAAGTTGATAAAGTTATAAATACAGGAATACTTAGTGTGAATTCGATCTAAAAATCATTGTTCCACTATTGTATGATATGTTATGACAAAGTCATATAATGACGACATCCTCAAACGGACTGTTAATACAGTACTACATCATGACATCATTCTCAAAAAAATATTTTCAAAAATTTTAATTTGCCAACGGGGTTTGGCTACACCTAAATAATTCGATTGAATTGAATTATTGATATAAGTCTACGCTATTCGATTCAGCTGATAATATGATTTTCTAAGATAATTATTAATTGTTAAGGCAGAGTTTAATTGAACTTAAACTCGAGTAAAGGTCCGACTAGACCGTCGGGATGTCAGAATTGTGTTAGGCTCAAGTTAGACTGAAATAGTTTGACCTGATACCGAGTTTTATGTGTGCTATAGGCTGATAGGGTTATGTGCTATGTGTTTAGGTTATTCTATGTATATATATATATATATATATATATATATATATATATATATATATATAATAGTATTATATTGTGACGATATTATTCTTATTTATATTTTGATATTATTTATATATTAGATCTTCAGATAAAGTGTTATAAATTGCATAGAAGTAATCAACTGAACATGCAAGTTTTACTTAACTCTACTAAGAGTTGTTTCATTCAGATATGCTTATGGATAATCATTGCTGATTGCCATTGTAGAATTGTACTCTGTACATATTGCATGTATAAATCAAGTATGAAAGGCTGATCACCTTCATTACCAGTTGGTCCAGATATATTTGTTCATATTTAATACTTGTTCAGTTAAAAGTTTGTTCCTGCTAGTTCACAATTATATTGTTGAATTATAGCCAGCTTATTATTCAGATTCTTTCAATCATGATATGTCGTTAAATTATTGAACTTAAACTTGCTAGGCAACTTTCATGCTCACCCTTGCTATATCATGATTAACATTACAGATTAAGAAGCATACATCGGACACAGGAAAGGATAAAGCCAAGTTCAGCTTGGGAAAAGTTTTATTTGATGCACCACTTAATTGTAATAGTATAGTATGATAATAACATTATATGTTAGATAAATTATGAATTGTGTATGTGAAGGTTACTCGACCTTGGGATTAGTGTGTAAATATACTGTATAAACAATTTATGTTTATATCTTCCGCAATAGTGATAGAATGATCGTACCGGATCCGCGGTGATTTGGGACTAGGATTCGAGGCTTTCACAATAAGTGATCCTTAGACTTGAGATCATCATAATACCTTGTATATAATGATTTATACTTTGACTTATTCCTTAAGACCCTTAGAGTTTATCAAAGGGTATGCTTGGGTATAATGAGTTATATATGGGTATAATGAGTTATATATGGATATAATGAATAATTAATAAAGAATCTACCGCTTCTAGTAAAAGAAGAGACATGTCCTATGTGATTCGATAAATGACAACCCAGGAATCCTTGGCTAAGATGGAATGAAATTAGAAAGTAGTTTCTAATTTGCATTTATTCAGAGTTGTGCATTTGAGAATCGAAATACATATAATTAAATAAAATAAGACTTGATAGTAATTCCATGTCTTATATTTAATTGGGACATTGTATGGTAGAAATATTAAATTGTACGGAAACTATTTACTCAAAGATTCTTTTATGATTGATGTTAAAATCTATATTATTTAGAAAGTCGTTAATTTTTAAGGAGGCTTATCCTTATTGCAGTTGTGTTGCTGCTGCTGGTAATTCTTCTTCTTTTCTTCACTTCTTTCTTCTTCACTTTACCACTTCAAAGATCCTCTGCAAATGCTTTAGCTCAACTTCAAATCTCCATCCTAGCCACTGCTTATCATACTATGCCATGCCATTTTTATGCCTTAGGAGTTTACTCTATGCAAACTGCAAAACAAACACAAAAAGCAATAAAAACAAACTAAAAATACTTAATATGAGCAAAATTCTAGTAAGCTGGTAATCAATAAGTAGGTATAAAATCTACTTATCAGATTTCTCCCTATTGGCGCGCAATTAGGTGACCAAATCCCTTTCCTTAACAGAACTTTCTAGACAATGTCCATAATGTAAATAATAATATGAATAACTTTGTCATCTCAATTATTGATTTAATAATATAAAATACTGTGCAGATGATACTGTGACATTAATTGAATCAATAATGTGAGATACTATGCAGCAATTACTATAGCAATAATTGAGTATAACTTAGTGACTTCTTACGTCAGTATCAAATACCGTGTGCTACTATGCAACCACACGTATTACTGTACTTTTATCACCGGGTATTTCAACAGTTTAACTTTAAAACTTTCACTGTTATTTTTATAAAAAGATATTTCTGTCATTTTCTAACTCCAATAATAATTCCGTTGTGGGGTCCACCAATGATTGTGCCGTCGTACGAATATTTTCTGATAAAATGAATATTCCCCGACCAATCAAATATTTTATGACAACTTGCTTACTTTGTAAAATTTGTAAATATTACTCACAACTATAACATTATATCAAATCCATACCTTAATATTCAAGAATAATATATAGAGAAAAATTAATTTTTATTCATAAAAGTTGGGGTCTTACAACCTCCCCTTCTTATGAAATTTTATCCTCAAAATTGGTGTACATACCTAACATGACGAAGAGATGAGGATACCTTGATTTCATTTTGGATTCTAACTCCCAGGTCATTTCCTCAACATCGTGGTTTCTCCACAAAATCTTGAATTTAGGTATAACCTTGGAGCATAGAATATGTTCCTTCGTATCCAAGATTTTAACATGTACCTCTTCATACGTTAAATATTCCGCTATTTTGTTCGGTTCTAAATCAAGAATATGGTTTGGGTCTTCCATATATTTATGTAACATATATATGTGAAAAATGTTATGAACACGAGACATGCTTGACAATAAAGCGAGGATATGTGCCACACTTCCTACTCGATCGAGGATTTCAAATGGGCCAATGAATCGAGGATTGAGCTTTTCTCTCTTTCCAAATCTTTTAACTCCCTTCCATGGAGTAACACGTAACAACACATGATCTCCAACATTGAATTCCACGTCCCTTCAATGAAGATTAGCATAACTCTTTTGTCGATCTTGTGAGGTTTTTATTTGTTACCGAATCATTTGAATCTTTTCTATTGTCATGCGCACCAATTCTGGTCCCAACAACGTTGCTTCAGCTACCTCATCCCAGCATACTGGAGAACGACACTTTCGTCCATATAATGCCTCGAATGGAGCCGTGCCTATACTTGCTTGATAATTATTGTTGTTGGAAAATTCTACCAATGGCAAGAACTTGTCCCAACACCCTTTGAGGTCAAGGACACAGAGTCTTAATAGATCTTCAAGAGTTTGAATAGTCCTCTCCAACTGCCCGTCCGTTTGAGGATGATACGCTGAATTGAATCGTAAATTCGTGCCCATAGCTTTTTGCAAACTAACCCAAAATCGTGAAGTGAATCTTGGGTCTCGATCAAAAATTATGGATACTGGCATACCACGAAGTCTTATAATCTCATTTATATATATACGAGCAAGATGTTCAAGAGAATAAGTTTCTTGTATAGGTATGAAATGAGCAGACTTGGTCAATCTATCAACAATGACCCAAATCGCATCTATGCCTTAAGAAACCTTGGGAAGACCAGTAACGAAATCCATGGTAATGTGCTCCCACTTCCATTCTATAATTTTAAGTGGTTGCAATGGACCTTTTGGTACTTGATACTCCGTCTTGACACGTTGACAAGTTAGACACCTCTAGATAAACTCCGCTATCTCTTTCTTTATATTGCTCCACCAAAATGTATGTCGAAGATCACGATACATTTTGGTACTCCTAAGATGGATTGCAAACGGTGTGTTGTGTGCCTCCATAATGATTTTATACTTTAAATAAGGGTCGTTAGGAACACAAAGTCTGGAGTGGACTTGAAGTATTCCTTCTTCATCGATTCTTGCTTCTTGAATAGCACCTTCTTGCACTTTCTTCTTCATACATATCAGCTCCAGGTCCGTAGTTTGAGCAGCTTTAACTTTATCGATTAAAGTCAGTTCTACTCGTATATTTGCCATCGTCACGTGGGTCCCTGGAGTCTTTAACTCTATCTCCATCCTTTACAGGTTATACAAAATGGGCCTTTACGTTGACAATATCGCACTCGTACCCGCATATGATCTTTTACTCAATGCGTTAGCTACCATGTGTTTTGAGTATCACGAAGCTTTGCTCATGATCTTCATAACTTTTGGAGTATATGAGGATGTTATCAATAAAGTCAACCACAAAATGATCCAAATATTCCTGGAATACTAAGTTCATCGTATCCATAAAGGCAGTAGGAGCATTAGTCAATCCAAAAGACATGACTAGGAATTTGTAATGCATGTACCGAGTTCTGAAAGCAGTCTTTGGAATGTCATCAGTTTTAATATTTAACTGATGATATCCAGAACGAAGATTGATCTTTGAAAAGAATTTAGCACCTTCCAACTGGTCAAACATGTCATAAATGCGAGGCAACGTGTACCTATTTTTGATGTTGACATGATTCAACTCCCGATAATCAATATAAAGTCGCATACTCTCATCTTTCTTTTTTACGATAGAACAGGAGCACCCCAAGGAGACGTACTAGGACGAATGAAACCAATGTCTAACAATTCCTATAATTGGGTTTTTAACTCCTAAAGTTCAATAGGAGCTAATCGATATGGGGCTTTGGACATGAGTTTTGTATCGGGTTCAAGGTCGATAAAAAATTCGATTTCACGCTTTGGGGGTAGGCCAGAAAGTTCTTCAGGGAATACGTCAGGAAATTTATTAACAATAGAAATATCATTCAAATCTGACGTATTTTTGTTTAAATCTATGACATGGGCTAAGAAAGCTTGACAACCGTTTTTCAATAAACGAATAGCTTTATGGCTTGATATGACAGTGATTGACTTTAGTGGTTTGGTTGCTTAAATTCGCATAATAGGCTGGCTAGGAATATGAAAGCTAACAACCTTACGAAAATAATCAATTTTAGCATGATGAGTAGTTAACCAATCAATCCCTAAAATCACATCAAATGCAAGTGTTTTCAAAGAGATAAGATCAACAGGTAACGTGAGGGTGTCAATTTGAATCAAATAAGATTTATAAATAGTGGATGTAATGAAGGTTTCTCCCAACAGAGTTTCAACATATAAGTCAAAGTCTAATTTCTCCAAAGTCAAATTTAAACGTTGAGCGCAAGTAAGAGAAATAAAAGAATGGGTAGAACTGGTATCAAATAAGGTATAGATTTCGCAAGAGTTTATAATTAGCTTACCCGTGATAACCTCGTTTAGGTTCTTCACTTTTTGGGAGGTCACGACAAATGCTCTCCCTTGAACTACCGACTTTGACTTCTCTGGGACGGTCTTTAATGCCTCTATCCCAGCTGAACTTTACCACTGCACGACAAAATCGGGCTAGGTGACCTTCTCTTCCAAAATTATAACACGCTTTGGACTGCTGCGTACAGTTTGGACTGATGTGTCCCTCCCCTTCGCATTTGTAGCACATGACCGGTGGTCGTTCTCCTTCCTTAAAAATTGGTGCAGATGTCTTTCCATTATTATTGAATCTCCTCTTCTTAAAATGTCCACTTCTATTATCTTGGCCATGATTACCACCGAAGTGGTTACAATTTCTGGCATGTTGATTTCCTCCACATTTGTTGTCATCGCTTCGATGACTGCAACCACTGGTATTATCATTTTGCCGGATGCTATCTCTTAGTTGGGTTGACTCATTATCGCGCTCCAATAATTGAGCCCCATTCAGAACATCTGAATACAAGCAAAGTTTGAGAGAAATGAGATATTAACATATTTTGGGTTTCGGGTTTCAAACCTCGTAGAAACATTTGCGTTATTCTCTCCTCATTATCAACCAAATGGGATGCAAACCGGGACAACTCAGCAAACTTAGCCTCGTACTACGATACGGTCATATTGTTTTACTCCAGCTTGATGAACTCTACCTCCGTCATGTGACGAATAGTTTCGGGAAAGTACTTATCGTTGAACAATTCTTGGAACTTCTCCCAAGACATCTTGAGTGCGGAAGGCTGAGTACGTTTTATAGATTCCCACGAATAATCTGCCTCTCCTCGCAACATGAAGGTGGCAAAAGGAACCTTTTGCTCCTCAGAGCATCCCAAGACATCAAATATCTTAATGATCTGCTTTATCCACGTCTCTGCCTTAAGTGATTCTGGCTTTCCCAAAAACTCTGGTGGTCCCAGCTCCTTGAATTGCTTAGCGGTGACCATCCGTGAGTTGCCAGTGTTTCCACTTGCATTTTGCACAGGAGTCTCTCTCGCCTGATGCTGCATAAATTGCAGAAAGCCTCTGAACATTCCATCGTTCATCATGTGGTCGGTGTTGTTGTTTACGTGAGGATTGTTGTCTTCCTGATGCACATTATCCTGGTTATTGATCTGTGGTGACTCAACTGTCTCTTGTGCTCCATTGCTTATCTCAACATTTTCAGATGTCATTTTCAAACATTATCACGAAACAAGGGTTAATTGACATGCCACATATTGTCCCTATATTCTGACCGACCAATTAAATAACAATTAAGCTTAGGTAGGCCATACTAGCGAAAGATTTACCCGTCTCTCCCCTCCTAGTTCTAGTCTCACATCTCGGAGAAGGATCATATCCCTAAGCTTTGATACCAACTATGACGCCCCCAAAATAGGTACACATAACCCATTCTGAGTCGCCAAATACATGGTACAGAATACAAATACCAACTTAATTATACAACATGAGCTGAGAGTTTTAACACGAATATTATCTTCTAGATAATATCCAAACTCAAATGGAGTTCTCATTACAATTATTATCACATTATTTTATAAAATAGTGAGGACTACTACAACCACCATCTCGGACCGTCACTCCATTCCCCGACTAGTCCCAGCTACGTTCTCATTTTTTGAAGAGAACAATGAAAGCAAAAGGGTGAGCTCAACTAGGCCAGTAAGAAATATTATGACTAAGATAATGCAGAATAAATTATCGTTAGCCTTCAACAGTGTTAAACTGATAGAATACAATAAACAACAAGTTTAACTGCAGCGGAACAAGCAATCTATTAGAAGAGTCAAGTAGAGCATGATATCTACTATCTTCTATGATTTAAAAAGTTTATCATCAATTTTATCGCTGAGACTCAGCTCAATAAATAATCCACATCACTGAATTATCCATGCACTATGGGCCAAGGATATTCATTAGTATCACATCCACGAATTATCCATGCACTACGGGCCAAGGATATTCGTGTTATGACCAATGGTCATGATCATGCCAACAACTGTTCATTAATGCAATACGGGCCAATGAGGACTTTTACCACATCATTTGTAACATTACATGTCATGATTATACCGAATAATCCCTGGTCGTAATCATACCAATCTACAGTCCATCTATGCACTACGGGCCAAAGATGACTTTCATCACAATATAAGCATGACGATGATGACAATGATATAAGAATTCAATTAAATGAGAGCAAGGAAAAATTTTAAAGATTTATAATTCAATTTATCCAGAATTCAATAATATCTAAATTGTCAACATGATACTGCTTTGTGGAATAAAATTCAAGAATAATATTGTATCAAAAATGATTTAGACCGAAAAAAATCAATTTTTGTTATGAATAGTACCCCGGATGAATAGTACCCGAGTGAAAAGTACCCAATGAATAGTACTTCAGGAATAATACCCCGTGAATAGTACCCCAGCATGAAAAGATTAAAAATTATCAAGAATGCTCAGAATAATATTTCTATGAAAAGATACTAGATGAAGCGCAAATTTCAAGGATATTCTACTAATTTCAAGGAGTATAGAAGCAATACTTTAACAAAATGAGTGTAGAATTCGGAATCTGAAACGAAATAATATTACTTACATACTACAGAGTATGGAAAAAAAATATTATTTCTTACGGATATTGAACAAAAATAATATCCCTTACCTTAAAAGGAGAGTATTTCTTACTGGTAGGGCGGGGATATTCTTTGTGATGCCCCCAAAATAGGTATACATCATCCATCGTAGGTCGCCAACTACATGGTACATAATTCAAATACAAACTTAATTTATACAACTAATAAGTGTCGTCTAGAATATGACCAAACATAAGCTGTGAGTTTTAATACAAATATTGTCTTCTAGACAGTATTCAAACTCAAAAATAAGTCCTCATTATAATTATTATCACACTATTTCATAGAATAGTGAGGACTACTAATGCAAATATCTAGACCTTCACTCCGTTCCCCGACTAGTCCCATCTATATTCTCATTTCCTGAAAAGAACAATAAAAGCAAAGGGTGAGCTCAACTAGCCCAGTAAGAAATATTATGACGTAGATAATGCAGAATAAATTATCGTTAGCTTTCAACAATGTTAAACTGATAAAATATAATAAATATCAAGTTTAACTGCAGTGGAATAAGCAATCCATTAGAAGAGTTAAGTAGAGCATGATATCTACTATCTTCTATGATTTAAAAAGTTTTTTATCAACTTTATCGCTGAGACTTAGCTTCATAATAAACCACATAATCGAATCATCCATGCACTACGGGCCAAGGATATTCATATAATCATCAATGGTCATGATCATACCAACAACTGTCCATCAATGCACTATGGGCCAATGAAGACTTTTACCAAATCATTTGTAACATTACGGTTATGATTATACTGAATAATCCCTGGTCATAATCATATCAATCAATAGTACATCTATGCACGTAAGCCATAGATGACTTTTATCACAATATACGCATAAGGATGATGACAATGATATAAGCATTAATCAAACGAAATCAAAGAAAAATATTAAAGACTTTAAATTTATCCAGAGTTTAAAAATGTACAAATTGTCAATATGATACTACTTTGTGGAGTAAAATTTAAGAATAATATTGTATCAAAAATGATTTGGACCGAAAAGAAATCAATTTTTATCATGAATAGTACTCCGTGAATAGTACTTTAGGAATAGTACCTCGTGAATAGTATCCCGACATGAAAAATGCCCCGAATACCCGAGTGATTAATACCCGAGTGAATACTACCCAAATGAATAGTAACCCGTGAATAGTAACTCGGTATGAAAAGTACCCCGAATTCTCGGGTGAATAATATTCGAATAAATAGTAACCGGATGAATAGTAACCCGTGAGTAGTACCTCGGATGAAAATATTGATATTTAATAAGAAAGTTCATATCAATATTCCAATGAAACGATACTGGATGAAGCGCAAAACTCAAGGATATTCCACTAATTTGAGGAATTATAGAAGCAATACTTACCACGGTAAGTTTAGATGAAAAGAAATAATATACAAAACTACAAATGGATTTTCACTTGTCATGCGGTAGTCCGCATAGACAGATCATTTCCATAATTTAATAACAATTGAATACGAAGGGTTATTCACTAGACATGCGGTAGTCTGCGTAGATAGGTTATTCCCACATAATAATAAAAAATGGAATAACAAAAGGATTTTACCATGCATGCGATAGTCCGTGTAGACAGGTTATTCCAACATAATAATAAAGAATGTAATAACGAAAAGATTTCACCATGCATTCGGTAGTCCGCGTAGACAGGTTATCCCAACAGAATAATAAAGAATGGAATAACAAAAAATTTCACCATGCATGCGGTAGTCCGTTTAGACAAGTTATTGTAAGAACCCGAATTTTTAGAAAATATTAAAAAATAGAATTTAGTGAATAAAATTCTTAAGTGTGAAATGGGTTCGAATAAAAACAGTTATGTGATACGAGATATGTAGGAATGTGTTACATAGGGTAATATGAACCATGTAATAAGTGATTTTTGTGATTAATAAATATATTATTTTTATATATTGATCGCAAAGATAATTTAGTTGAGATAAAAGAAGTGGATAAAATTTCCTATCAATATTAAATAGTTTATATGATTATTTTATCATTGTAAGTGGATGACATTGATGTATTATTGTCATTTTCTTGTGTATGTGTACTAATAACTGATATGATTATAATATAGGTTATTGATAGTATGTAAGTTATCTGTGAATGGGTTTGGATAGTGAAACATGAGTTAGTTGAGAGAATTAACTAATAAGAATAAATATTGGTTAATTGATAGTTGGGAGTTATGTTATGGAATAATAGAATGTGTATGTTAAACCTTAAATAACTATGGTAATATAGTACAAGGTTTAATTTACTTAAGTAAAGGAGTGAATTAATATGTGTGTTGAATATGTGATACTTTATATATGTTACTCAGAATGGTAATATGTGAGAAAGTCTAATGTACGAATAACGTTAAATATTTATACGTTATTAAAAGGAGACATAAATCATTATATCTTTAAATAGATATTTAATATTTGAAGAAATTGTTTTGCGAACAATTTATAGAGGGAGAGAGAAATAATAATTATATATTTCTAATAGAGGTTATTAAAATAATTTTTAATATTGAGTTATTTTAATAAAAGGAGGAAATATTATTTTTGAATAATAATATTACCTTATATATTTTTGTATGAGGTATGTTTAATAATATAGTAAATATATTAAAACGTATTTGCTATATGTAAATAAATTGATGGAAACAATTTATGATAATACAAAATAAACTTATTATCTATTTTTTATATATAATATATGTACATGTGTCGTACATATAGTTAATTGATATTATATTAAGAATAATATCTTGAGACAATAAGCAAATTAATTTCTAATTGTAAATGTCTTTATTCGGAGAAAACATAATATTTATGTTATGACAAATACATAATTTCTAATGTATTTTCAAGGGAGTTAATTAATGAAAGAAAACTAAGTTATTTTAATATATTAAATAACTTAAGTTATTATTTTATCGTGGATGTTATCATTTAAATAATTAATAGAGTAAATATTAATTATTCTAAGTGTAAAGGTTGTACATATTATATGTATGTAATTATTTAAGTAAGTTAAATAATTTAGCATTAATGTAAAGTGTGTTACACAAACTTTATAAATAATAAAATAATGTGTAATGTGAGAAAAATGTGAGTAGTAGTATCATATAATTACATACTGCTTGAGATTAAATGTGGTGTGGTATTTAATATAGAGTAAAAGTAATTAAATGATAAAGTTGATTTAAATAAGTTTTGTTATCCCATCCCAGGTGATGAGACAATTATATGTTTATTACATCACACCTACTACCTTGCAATGATAAATCATATTGTGACACTAAGTTATAATGTATGGTTGATATGTGTATACAACATAACATAAGAATAAGAGTGGTGTATAAGTATATAGTCTAATGTTGCAAGAAGGATGAGTATTTGGAAATTGTCCCGAAACTAGTGTCCCATTTGCTCCCTATTTCTCATTCACGTGTAAACCAAAAAGGCTAAGGCCTATGTTCTTCATTTCTTCCAAGCTTTGCTAGACAGTGATTATGGAGGGAGTGGGCATAATGATAATCTCCAACAACCAATTACCAACTTCTTCTTGTCCAAGTGATTCCTCTTCTTTTTCTTGGACAAAGCCATGAATTGGGTAAGAGCTTCTCTATAAATTAGGAGCTCTCCCTCATAAGTTATGTTGCTTGAATTCTTAATAGTTATCTAGAGAGTTTGTTGGTGAGGATTGTGGGAGAAAATTATGAGATTGAAAAGCAAGCTTAGTAATTTAAAGCTCTAAGAGGTATAACCCTTACTTTAAATTCTTGGTTTTGAGTAGATGAATTCATAAGAGATTTCATGAATTAGCTAAGAATTGATATGTAGGATAATGGTAACATGTTAGTAGAGTCTATGTATATGTTATAAATGCAATGCGATAGTATTCAAGCATCAAGAGGTAATAATTTTAAGTTACATGCTCTTGATTTCTTAAGTTTGCAATTTCTTGGAAATGTCATGAAATAGCCACTTTTAAGTCCAAAAATTGATGGCTAAGGGTTATTATAATCCATGAATTATTGTTAGATATTGTTAATATTGTTAAATGCGAAAACAACGAAAGTTAAATGAACCAATTTGGTTTAGAAACGAATTCGTGGTGAATGATTTCGCTAAATTGTCCAAAACATGAAAATTAGTATGAACATGAGTTGTAAATTCATATTTGGGTTAGTTAATGTTTATATTAGTTGATAGGTATCTAGTATGTTGTAGTTCTATGAATTACGAATCCATAGAATCGAAAACGGACTAATTTGGACATGTATAACTTAAATTATGAAGGTTAGAAAGTAAATTGGGCTTGTTATTTTGTAACAGAGCATGAAACCGTGCATTTACAGTAGCTAGGCCCGCCCCAGCGGGCCATTTTTAAGGCAAGACCCCCGCCCTGGTGGGGGGTGGTCTATTACATATGCTGAGAAAAATCTAATAGATCATGTTTTGGTAAAACGCCCATAACTTTTTCATACGAACTCCGATTGAGAAAATTCAAGATGATCCGGAATGAGAACGGATAGACCTACAACTTTTTGGCTTTAGGTTTTTCAATTTGAGGTCATTAGGAAGGGTCAAAGTAGTCATCTTTGTGACTATCACGTATTCAGAGGCGAACAGAGGGCGTCGAACGAGCACATACGCAAGTATAGTGCTCCCAACGATGGAATAGGTTATTCTATGTGATAAAACATGAATATGCATGATAATAGACATGTCATATAACTAAGATTACTTTACTCATAATAGAATACTTTAACAATAATTTCTTAAAGAAAACTTGATGTTTGAAAATGAAAACTTGACGAACTTTGTGTCTTTTAAGTTCCGACCTTGGAAACATGTAAATGTGGCCTAGTTATGTGCGCGGATGGATAAGGAATGTAATTTCAAGATATATTACACATAGAAGGTTGTCAAGCTCGATTTAGTATGCGTTTTAAAGAGAAATTTAAAAGTTTTAGAAACTAACTTTTATGAGCATTGTATTACTTGCATTATGACCCTATGAGCAAGCATGATAGAGTTGTCTATGCCTTTGAACATGAATGATATGTGCACTCAACTAGTCAAGCATGACATAAGTTATTTAAGCATGTTTTAAAAGTATGAACTATGCTATGTCTAAAGCTATAATACTTGAAATAAATGATGTTTTAAGCATGTAATGGTTATATAAAACCCAAAGTTGCTAATTTTATTAAAGTTTGCAAACTGTAAGAACGATGTGGATCGCGTATCTATAAACTTTAAACATGTGTCGAACAAATAGTGAGTCAAGTGTGTAATAAAGATTTTTGGATGTTGATGTCAAATATGAGTGGTTAAGGTATACCTATACATACCTAGCTATTCTAAGAGTATGATGAGAAAGTGAAATATAGGTGTTACGAACCTAGTTAGAGAATAATGTAACATTATTATTATATTAAGAATGTATGAAATGTATGACTAATGGATATGAATCCATGATTATATAACTGTGTAGGAATACACGCAGTGCAGATAAGCTTTAAGCAGTTAAGTCGTAGTTGATAAACTACGAATCAGGCAAGTCTTTCAGTTCCTATTTGATATATGAATTTTATAACTATTAGTTGAGCTATATTATGCTATGAGAATGTTGATGCATATATATGAAATGCATATGAGCTATGTATGAAATTTGAAAGTTGATCTTTAATGATATGCTTATGTTGTTAAATCTCTATGCCTGTTATGTGAGAAGTGGCATGTGTAGTAAATATTAATTGATTATGAATGCATGAACTGAATATGCTATTATATGCTATGTGCTGCATGAAAACTGTTAGAATTGCTGGGCTGTCGAGTCACCCTTGCAAATAACCACTTTTACAGGTTAAGGACACACGGTAAAGGTTACGTGCTACTTGATTGATAAAGTTCAATCACATCGAAGGAGATTGATTTGTTTATTTAAATAGATACTCTTGAACCATGTTTAGGTTCTAGGAGATGTACAAGATAGTAGTTATGATGTGTAATACATGTTAAGTTGTACTATGTTATACATAGAGAAATTCGAATTGAGATGTAAAAGTTTATACAGTAATTCGAATAGATTGAATCATAATATAATTTGATTCAAGGTTATGTAATTGATTCAAGTTAGGATATCAATAGAAGATTTATTTTCAAATGAGATTGAAAAAGTTTAAATTATTCCACATATTTATATATTATCAAATGTAATGTAAAGCATGAATAGTAAATGACCAAGTTGTGAAACTTATAAAAGTTTGGGGTCATTGTGCAGATCCTGGAAATGAAATGAATTTATATTCTAAATTGTAATAAGTAAAGTTTTATTCATTAAGTTATGAATAAAAAATATAAATAGTTTGATAATAGTAGTATCGTGGCGGACCGAATCCGAGGTTTGAAGAAACCTGGATTTGGGGGCGTCACAGTTATTCCAACAGAATAATAAAGAATGGAATAATGAAAAGATTTCACCATGCATGCGGTAGTCCGCGTAGACAGGCTATTCCAACAGAATAATAAAGAATGGAATAACAACTCTTACAAGTATTGAAAGAAAATAACTCTCTTTATGAATACGAAAGAAATAATACCCCTTACCATACGCAAATAACATCCTTTACGAATACAAAAAATAGTATCCCTTACGAATACAACATAAATAGCACCCCTTACCTTAGTAGAAGATTGAATACTGAAGTAGGGTAGTAGCAGAATACTCCTTTTCTTTCTCTCTATAGTTTCTCTCTCTAGAGTTTCAGTAAATTCGTAAGAAATAATGAAGGAATGAGCTTCTATTTATAGGATAAAGGACTGAATAGTAACTAATTTATGAACGGCCCAGATTAATTTACTTTTAAACGGACGGTCCATATTGATTTACTATTAAAACTTAAAGCAACGGTTCATACTGATTTACTATTAAAACTTTAAACCAGCGATCCATATTGATTTACTATTATAACTTAAACCAACGGTCTGAAAAATTAACACATCTCCTCATGGAATAATAAGCCAAACTTATAACAAAAACCTCATAACAAACCCCTCTATTTATATCAAAAATTGAATAAATATTTATCACAAATCACTTATCTTTAATAAAAACATTTTTAATCTATTAACAATTATTCATCATTATTATTATAACTCAAAATATTTAACAACCAGATCACTTCCAAGAAATATGGGGCTTTCCGATAAGAATTTATCCCTATTGCCGTGTAATTAGGTGACCAAACCTCTCCTCGACAGAACTTTCTACACATCGTCAATATTTTAAATAATAATATGAATAACTTTGTCGTCTCGATTATTGATTTAGTAATATAAAATATTATGCAGATGATACTGTGAAAATAATTGAATCAAATAACATGAGATACTATTACTATAACAATAATTGAGTATAACTGAGTGACTTCTCACGTAAGCATCAATAATCAATACCGTGTGCTACTATACAACCCGAGTATTACTGTTCTTTTACCACTGGGTATTTTAACAGTTTAACAGTAAAACTTTTGCTATTATTTTTATAAAAAGATAATTCTATCGTTTTATAACTCCGACAGTTATTCCGTTGGGGGGTCCACCAATGATGGTGTCGTCGTACGAATATTCCCTGTTAAAACGAATATTCCTCGACCAATCGAATATTTTATAACCACTTGCTTACTTTTCAAAATTTATAAATATTACCCACAACTATAATATTATATCAAATCCACACCATAATATTCAAAAATATAATTTGAAAAAAATTAATCTTTATTCATAAAACTTTAGGTCTTACAACCTCCCATTCTTATGAAATTTCGTCCTCAAAATTAGGGTACGTGCCTGGTATGTCGAAGAATGTGAGGATACCTTGACTTCATTTCAGATTCTAACTCCCAAGTCATTTTCTCAACATCGTGGTTTCTCCACAAAACTTTGACTTGAGGTATAATCTTGGAGCGTAGAATATGATCCTTCTTATCCAAGATTTTAATAGGTACCTCTTCATATGTTAAATCTTTCGCTATCTTGTCTAGTTCTAATTCAATAATGTGGTTCGGGTCGTCCACATATTTACGTAACATCGATACGTAAAAAATGTTATGAACACGCGATATACTTGGCGGTAAAATGAGTCTATAGGCCACAGTTCCTACTCGATCGAGGATTTCAAATGGGCCAATAGAATTGAAGGTTGAGATTTTCTCTCTTCGTCGATTCTTGCTTTTAGAATAACGCTTTCTTGAACCTTCTTTTTCACATTCATCAGCTCGGAATTTGTAGCTTGAGTGGCTTTAACTTTATCGATTAAAGTCGATTCTAATCATATATTTGTTATCTTCACGTAGTTTCTTGGAGTCTTTAACTCTATCTCCAACTTTTGTAAGTCGTACGAAATGGGTCTTTGTGTTAACAATATCGTACTCGCATACTATCTTCCACTCAACGCGTCAGCTACCATGTTCACTTTTTTAGGATGGTATGGAATGGTATGGTCGTAATCTTCAGCAGCTCGAGCCAACGTCTTTGGCACATGTTACATTCGTTCTGGGTGAAGAAATATTTGAGGGTTTTAGAATGGGTTTTGTACCGGGGTCAATAAAAAATTCAATTTCACGCTCTAGGGTAGGCTAGGAAGTTCTTCGGGGAATACGTCAGGAAATTTATTAACAATAGAAATATCATTCAAATATGACATATTTTTGTTTAAATCTGTGACATGGGCTAAGAAAACTTGACATCCGTTTTTCAATAAACGAATAGCTTTATGACTTGATATGACAGTGATTGACTTTAGTGGTTTGGTTACTTGAATTCGCATAATAGGTTTGTTAGGAATATGAAAGCTAACAACATTAAGAAAACAATCAATTTTTGCATGAAGAGTAGTTAACCAATCAATCCCTAACATCACATCAAACGCAAGTATTTTCAAAGAAATAAGGTCGACAGGTAATGTGTGAGTGCCGATTTGGATCAACCAAGACTTATAGATAGTGGATGTAATAAAAGTTTCTCCTAACGGATTTTCAACAGATAAGTCAAAGTCTAATTTCTCCAAAGTCAAATTTAAACGTTGAGCGTAAGTAATAGAAATAAAAGGGTGGGTAGAACCGGTATCTAATAAGGTATAGACTTCACAAGAATTTATAATTAACTAACTCGTGCTAACTTCGTTCTGGTTAACCGCTTTTTAAGAAGTCACGAAAAATGCTCTTCCTTGAACTATCGATTTTGTCTTATCTGGGACGGCCTTTGATGCCTCCATCCTAGCTGGACTTGACTTCGGTGCACGACAAAATTGGGCTAAGTGACCTTCTCTTCCATAATTATAACATATTTTGGACTACTGCGTACAGTTTGGACTGATGTATCCCTCCCCTACGCATTTGTAACATAAGACCGACGGTCATTCCCATTCCTTAACAACAGGTGCAGGTGCTGACGTCTTTTCATCATTTTTGAATCTCCTCTTCTTAAAATTTCCACTTCTATAATCTTGGCCATGATTTCCACTGAAGTGGTTACCATTTCTAGCATGTTGATTCCCTCCACGTTTGTTGTCACCGCTTCAATGACTGCTGCAAGACCCCGAATTTTATAAAATGAAAGTATTCAATTTTCTTAAAATTATTATTTTATTTCGTAAATGGTTAAATTGAGAAATGGTTAAAGTTAAGGGTGATATGTAAAATTTTTTGCAAAGTAAGCAAGTGGTTATAAAATATTCGTTTGGACGGGGAATATTCTTTTAGTCGGAGAATATCCGTATGACGACAAAATCATTGGTGGACCCCACAACGGAAGTATTGTCGTAGTTAGAAAATGACAGAATGATCATTTTATAAAAATAACGACAAAAGTGTTACCGTTAAAACTGTTGAACTACTCGGTAGTAAAAGTACATTAATACGCGTGGTTACATAGTAGCAAACGGTATTAATTATTGATGCTTACGTGATAAGTCACTCAGTTATACTCAATTAATGCTACAGTAATTGCTGTATCATATCTCTCATATTATTGATTTAATTATTGTCACAGTATCATCTGTATAATATGTTATATTATTAAATCAGTAATTGAGACGATAAGTTATTCATATTATTATTTGAAATATTGACAATGTCTAGAAGTTCTGTCAAGGAGAGGTTAGATAATCTAATTGCGCGCCAATAGAGAGAAATTCTTATCGGAAAGCCCCCTCTTTCCTAGGAACAACCTGGTTGTTAAATATTGTGAGTTATAATATTAATGATGAATAAGTTCGTGTTGATTAAAGATGAAATTGATAGTTCCATTGTGTGAGAATTGTTAGTGTTAGTGGAAATCGACATTTATGTCGATAATAATTGATGTCTAGATGTTATATTGACCAATCGGATAATTAACTGGATAAATGACCAATTAATTGCTATTAATTCATATGCTTATAACTATGTGTTCACATGTGTATACTATTAATTCACATTATTTACTATTAGGATAGTTGGTGTAAGATTGATAATACTTGCACGACTAAATTAGAAATGGATGTATAGTTGAAGGTACTATACTGTAATTAGTTTTTTCACATGATTATACTATTGAGTCACATGAATGAACTATTGATTCAAATGATTTACTATTAAGAGAGGTGGTGCAAGTTTGATAATACTTGCAGGACTAAATTAAAAATAAAGAAAAAGAGGAAGGTATTGTACTGTAATATTTTGAGCCCTAAAATGTGCAATTATTGAAATTATATTTTTCTATAAATAGAAGCTCATTCTTCCTTCATTTCTCACCAATTCACTAAAGCTATAGAGCAATTATTATAGAGAGAAATTATAGAGAGAAAGAAGAAGAGAAGTCTGCTACCTCACTATTCTAGTATCCAGTTTTCTTCTAAGGTAAGGGGTATTATTTCTTTTGTATTCATGAACAGAGCTTCTGTTATTTCATTCTTTATTATTATGTTGGAATAACCTGTCTATGCGAAGTACCGCATACATGGTGAAATTCTTCTGTTATTCTATTCTTTATTATTCTGTTGGAATATCCTGTTTGTGCAGATTACGCATGACCTGGTTCCATTCTTTATTATTCTGTTAGAATATCCTATCTGTGCGTATTACGCATGACCTGTTTTCATTATTTATTATTCTGTTAGAATAATCTGTCTCTGCGGTCTATCGCATGCCAGATGAATTCTTCTGTTATTCCATTCTTTATTATTCTGTTGGAATAACCTATTTATGTGGATTACTGCATGCATGGTGAATGATCCTTTATATTCATTCTTTATTAAATTGTGGAAATGATCTATCTACGTGGATTACCGCATGGCGGATAAAAATCCATTTACAGTTTCGTATACTCTATTATACTCGTATGAGATATCATTTCTTTTGTACTCGTCATGGAATATCATTTTCTTTGGTATTTTTTTACGAGTTACTATTCACGAGTTACTATTCACCTAGTTACTATTCACTCTAGTATTATTCACTCAGGTATTTGGGACACTTTTCGTGTCAGAGTACTATTTATGAGTTACTATTCACGGGTTACTATTCACCGAAATATTATTTACTCGGGTATTTGGGATACTTTTCTTGTCGGGGTGCTATTCACGAGGTACTATTCCTGAAGTACTATTCATGGGGTACTATTCACGGGGTACTATTTACCTGAAAAATATAATTTTTTTTCTGTCTAAATTATTTTTGGTACATGAATATTATTCTTGAATTTTACTCCATAAAGCAGTATCATGTTGACAATTTGGACGGTATTGATTTCTGGATAAGTTAAATTATAAATCTTTAAAATTTATCCTTGAACTTGTTTTATTGAATTATTATGTCATTGTCATCATCCTCATGCTTATATTGTGATTAAAGTCATCTTTAGCTTACGTGCATAGATGGACTTGCTATGATTGTGACCATGGATTATTCGGTATATTCATGTGACGAATGATGTGGTGAAAGTCCTTATTGGTCTGTAGTTCATTGATGGACAGTTGTTGGTATAATTATGACCATGGATTATTCGGTATAATCATGACCATTGATGATTACATGAATATCCTTGGCCGTGGTGCATGGATGATTTGATTTTATTTATTAAGCTGAGTCTCAGCGACAAAGTTGATGAAAAACTTTTTAAATCATAGAAGATAGTAGATTTTATGCTCTACTTGACTCTTCTAATGGATTGCTTATTTCCGCTGCAGTTGTTGATCTAAAACTTGTTGTCTATTATATTCTATCAGTTGTTATACTGTTGAAGGCTAAGGATAATTTATTCTACATTATCTTAGTCATAATATTTCTTACTGGGCTAGTTGAGCTCACCCTTTCTTTCATTGTTCTCTTCAGGAAATGAGAATATAGCTGGGACGAGTCGGGGAATGGAGTAATGGTCCAGGATAAATGGCTTTAGTAGTCCTCACTATTCTACGGAATAATGTGATAATAATTGTAATGAGGACACTATTGAGTGTGGATATTGTCTAGCTAACAATATTCTTGTTTAAACTCTTAGATTATGTTTTGTCGTATTTTACACGAATGTTGTATAATTAAGTTGTATTTGAATTTATGTACCATGTATTTGACGACTCAAGATGGGTGATGTATACCTATTTTGGGGGCGTCACAGTTGGTATCAAAGCTTAGGGATATGATCCTTAGTTGAGATATGAGACAAGAACTAGGAGGGGAGAGACGGGGAATTCCTTCGCTAGTATGACCTACCTAAGTTTATTTGGTATTTAATTGGTCGGTCAAAGTATAGGAATAATATGTGATATGACAATTGACCCTTGTTTTGTGATAGTGTTTGAGAATGACATCTAAAAATGTTGAGATCAGCAATGAAGCACATGAGACCGTTGAGTCACCAACGATCAATACCCAGGGTAATGTGCAACTGGAAGATAATAATCCTCATGTAAACAATAACATCGATGAAATGGTGAACGATGGGATGTTCAGAGGCTTTATACAATTCATGCAACATCAGGCGAGAGAGACTGCTGTTCAAAATGCAGGTGGAAACAATGGCAACCCACGGCTGGTCACTACTAAGCAGTTTAAGGAGCTGGGACCGCCTGAGTTTTTTGGGAAAACCATAACCACTTAAGGCAGAGACGTGGTTAAAGCAAATCACCAAGATATTTGATATCTTGGGATGCTCCGAGGAGCAAAAGGTTCCCTTCGCCACCTTTGTTGCGTGAAGAGATAGATTACTAGTGGGAATCTATAAAACGTACCCAGCCTGACGCACTCAAGATGTCTTGGGAGAAGTTTTAAGAGCTGTTCAACGACAAGTATTTTCCTGAAAGTATTCATCACATGAAGGAGGTGGAGTTTATCAAGTTGGAGCAAAACAATATGACCGTATCGTAATACGAGGCTAAATTTACGGAGTTATCCTGGTTTGCATCCCATTTGGTCGATAATGAGAAGCGAATAACGCGAATATTTCTAAGAGGGTTGAAACACGAAATACGTCAATACCTCATTTCTCACAAACATTGTTTATATTCAGATGTTGTGAATAGGGCTTAGTTATTGGAGCGCGATAATGAGTCAGCACAACCAAAAGGCAACGACCAACAACACGATAATAATTATACCGGTGGCAACGACCATCGGAACAATGATAGCCATCGTGGAGGAAATTATCATGCCAAGAATGGTAACCACTTCGGTGGTAATCATGGCCAAGACAATAGGAGTAGAAATTTCAAGAAGAGAAAGTTCAACAACGATGGAAAGACAGCAGCAGCAACACCCGTTTTCAAGGAAGGAGAATGATGACCAATTGTATGCTTTAAATACGGAGGGGAAGGACATATTAGTCCAAACTGCGTGATGCAGCCCAAAGCATGTTACAATTGTGGAAAGGAAGGTCACCTAGCCCAATTTTGTTGTGCACCAAAGTCAAGTCCAGCTGGGACGGTGGCACTAAATGTGGATATGGACAAAACAAAGTCGGTGGTTTTAGGGAGAGCGTTTTTTGTGACTTCTCAAAAAGTGAGTAACCCGAACGAAGTTAGCACGGGTTAGTTAATTATAAATTCTTACGAAGTCTATATCTTATTAGATACCGATTCTACCCATTCTTTTATCTCTCTTGCTTGCGCTCAACGTTTAAACTTCATTAGTAGAAACCTTCGTTACCTCCATTGTTTATAAATCTTGTTGATTCAAATCGACACTTTCATGTTACTTGTCGATCTTATCTCTTTGAAAATACTTGCCTTTGATGTGATTTTAGGAATCGATTGGTTAACTACTCATCATGTTTTTCATAAGGTTGTTAGCTTTCATATTCCTAACCAACCTGTTATGCGAATTCAAGCAACCAAACCACTAAGGTCAGTCACTGTCATATCAAGCCATAAGTAAAGAGCCCCGAGCCTTTCACTGGTGACTTCCTTGTGTGGAATGCACCTAAGCCAAACTTTCTGTAGGCGACGTCATGAATGAGGATGACAAGTTGATAGGTATCAATGTGATGTGTTATCCAAGTCTTGGATGAGAGTCACATTTTTGAATGATATTTCTACTGTTAATAAATTTCTTGATGTATTCCTGAAGATTTCTTAAGCCTACCCCTAGAGTGTGAAATCGAATTTTGTATTGACCCCAGTACAAAACTCATTTCTTAAACCCTCAAATATTTTTTTCACCCAAAACGAAAGTATAATGTGCAAAAGATATTGGCTCGAGCTGTTGAAGAATACGACTATACCATTCAATATCATTGTCGAAGAGCGAACGTGGTAGTTGACGCGTTGAGTAGAAGATCGTATGCGTTTACGAGTGCGATGTTGTTAACACAAAAACCCATTTCGTATAACTTACAAATGATGAAGATAGAATTAAAGACTCCAGGGACCCACGTGAAGATAACGAATATACGAGTAAAATTGAATTTAATCGATAAAGTTAAAGCCGCTCAAACTATACCTGGAGTTGATGAATATGAAGAAGAAGGCTCAAGAAGGTGTTATTCTAGAAGCAAGAATCGATGAATAGAGGAAATCCCAACCCTCGATTTAATTGGCCCATTTAAAATCTTTGATCAAGTAGGAACTGTGACCTATAGACTCGTTTTACCGCCAAGTATGTCGCGTGTTCATAACATTTTTCACGTATCGATGTTACGTAATTATGTGGACGACCTGAGCCACATTATTGAAATAGAACTAGACGAGATAGCAGAAGATTTAACGTATGAGGAGATGCGTGTTAAAATCTTAGATAAGAAGGATCATATTTGACACTCAAAGGTTATGCCTCAAGAGTTAGAATCTGAAATGAAGTCAGGGTATCCTCACCTATTCGGTATACCAGGTACGTACGTAAATTTCGAGGGCGAAATTTCATAAGGAGGGGAGATTGTAAGACCCCGAAATTTATGAAATGAAAGTATTCAATTTTTATAATTATTATTTTATTTCGTAAATGGTTAAATTGATAAAATGTTAAAGTTAAGGGTGATATGTGAAATTTTTTACAAAGTAAGCAAGTGGTTATAAAATATTCGTTTGGATGGGAAATATTTTTTTTATCGGGGAATATCCGTATGACGACACAATCATTGGTGAACCCCACAACGGAAGTATTGTCGTAGTTAGAAAACGACAGAATTATCATTTTATAAAAATAACAGCAAAAATGTTACCGTGAAAACTGTTGAACTACTCGGTAGTAAAAGTACAGTAATACGCGTGGTTACATAGTAGCACACGGTATTGATTATTGATGCTTACGTGATAAGTTACTCAGTTATACTCAATTAATGCTACAATAATTGTTGCATCATATCTCTCATATTATTGATTCAATTATTGTCACAGTATCATCTATATAATATGTTATATTATTAAATCAATAATTGAGACGACAAGTTATTCATATTACTATTTGCAATATTGACAATGTCTAGAAGTTCTGTCAAGGAGAGGTTAGATAATCTAATTGCGCGCCAATAGGGAGAAATTCTTATCGGAAAACCCCCTCTTTCTTGGGAACGACTTAGTTGTTAAATATTATGAGCTATAATATTAATGATGAGTAAGTTCGTGTTGATTAAGATGAAATTGATAGTTCCATTGTGTGAGAATTATTAGTGTTAGTGGAAATCGATATTTATTTCGATAATAATTGACGTCTAGAGGTTATGTTGACCAATCGGGTAATTAACCGGATAAATGAGCAATTAATTGCTATTAATTCACATGCTTATAACTATGTATTCACATGTGTGTACTATTGATTCACATGATTTACTATTTGGGGAGTTGGTGCAAGATTGATAATACTTGCATGACTAAATTAGAAATGGAGGTATTGTTGAAGGTATTATACTGTAATTAGTTTTTTTACATGATTATATTATTGAGTCACATGAATGAACTATTGATTCACATGATTTACTATTAGGGGAGGTGGTGCAAGTTTGATGATACTTGCAGGACTAAATTAAAAATGAAGAAAAAGAGGAAGGTATTATAATGTAATATTTTGAGCCCCAAAATGTGTAATTATTAAAACTATATTTTTCTATAAATAGAAGCTCATTCTTCCTTCATTTTTCACCAATTAACTAAAGCTTTAGAGCAATTATTATAGAGAGAAATTATAGAGAGAAAGAAGAAGAGAAGTCTGCTACCTCTCTATTCCAGTATCCAGTTTTATTCTAAGGTAAGGGGTATTATTTCTTTCGTATTCATGAAGAGAGCTTCTGTTATTCCATTCTCTATTATTATATTGGAATAACCTGTTTATGCGAAGTACCGCATACATGGTGAAATTCTTCTGTTATTCCATTCTTTATTATTATGTTGGAATAACATGTCTATGCGAAGTACCGCATACATGGTAAAATTCTTGTGTTATTCCATTCTTTATTATTCTGTTAGAATATCCTGTCTGTGCAGATTACGCATGACCTGGTTCTATTCTTTATTATTCTGTTGGAATATCCTGTCTGTGTGTATTACGCATGACCTGGTTCCATTATTTATTATTCTGTTGGAATAACCTGTCTGTGCGGTCTATCGCATGCCTGGTGAATTCTTCTGTTATTCCATTCTTTATTATTCTGTTGGAATAACCTATTTATGTGGATTACCGCATGCATGGTGAATGATCCTTCATATTTATTCTTTATTAAATTATGGAAATGATCTGTCTACGTGGATTATCGCATGGCGGGTGAAAATCTATTTGTAGTTTCGTATATTCTATTATACTCGTATGAGATATTGTAAAGCCCCCAAATCCGGGTACTTGAAACCCGAATTCAGTGCTTCACGATACCATTTCTATGTGCGAAATAGTACTAATAATAATAATAATAATATAAATATTAAACTTAATTTACATAACTATCAAAGTCTAGCTCCCAAGTATGTAACCTTTAATCATTCTTTACAATACATGATAATAAATATATAACATTGTCTTAATAATATTAAACTATTACATAAGATATCATTGAAATCATTCAGCAACCTTTCCCTTTCCCATTTTTATAGCAGAGCCTTCAGATTATTCACACTTAGCTGAAAACATTTAAATTAAGCAAGGATGAGCATTTGAGTGCCCAGCAAGTAATAACAATTATATATATATATATATATATATATATATATATGTGTGTGTGTGTGTGTGTGTGTATATATATATATATAAGCTGAAAGAATTTAAATGTTTTCTTTATACTACCATTCTACAACAAATCAATAGTTGTGAAGTAATCTGAACCGATAATAATAACATAACAACTCTATCTCAAATTTTTGAAACTACGTATTGACTATAAATAGGGTTAAAGTGACATACTATGAATATTGTTTTCATTTTTGAAAAGGTTAAACAGAACTTCATCTATAAACCGTCATAACTTACGGGCACGGGGGTGATCAGCTCGTTGTACCCTATATTGATCAATACTACATGCAAGAACGTTGTTATCGTTCACTCTGTCCACCTTGGGTGCATAAAAGTTTTTCCGTGTAAGGGATGTTCATACTTGTCGGGGTTCCAAACCAAAGCAATTTGGTTGGATAATAATAAGGTTTTATCTTGTTCAACAATAATCTATAATTCAACATATATATACTGGTAATTAACAAAGGTGTATCAACATGTGGTTAAATGCAATGATTATCCAAGTGGGGACACTTGTATAATCATTTATAGAAATTATAGAACATAATATATATCTGAATTACCATATACTAACATGTTGATAATCAATGAGCGTATATAATATAGGGTTAATAATATGTACAGTAATAATATAATTCTGAAATATTCTTACTCATGTCCGTTGCATAAAGAAAATGCAAAGGTAGGATACTTGCCTGATGCGTTGCTTACAATACGCAATGAGCGTATACAATTCGTTCGATTAGAACAATATAGTATAACATATAGTACTGCATTTCACAGTTAGCATATATCCTAATCACATTATCACACATGTTTAATAGTCATTGCATCACAAATAAATATTAATACAGTCAAAATATCTAAGTCTAGATCAATTTCTAACGTATGTCGGTGTACCGACAGTCTTATCGGGTAATTATCGAGTCTAAGACTCTATTTTGTAGCTCCATATCCGTAAGTATCAGTCATATTATTTTTAAATAATTTTTAAACATTTATCATAATTTTTCATGAATTTTCAAACACCAGAATCATTATTACATGATTTAAATATCAAACAATTCTATTATCATTAATATTTAATTAATATTAAACTATTAATGAAACCATTGTCAAAATATTAAAGTTATTTATAATAACTTAGAATATTTTTGAAGTATTAATTTTACCCTTAAATAATTTTTAAAACATTTAAAATCATTCTTAATTAATTACCATTAATATTAAAATATTAATGTGTTATTTATCCAGTCATTAATTATACCTTAAAATATTTTTTAATTCATTATATCATTTTTAAATAATTTTTAAATCAATAAAACTATTTTTTAACTATTTATTTAATATAATTATTAAATAAATTTAATATCATTAATGTTAATTATTAATGAAATTATCCTTTAAGTATTAAAAGTTATATTTTATAACTTAAAATATCTTTAAACACTTTATTTTCATTTAAAATGATTTTTATAATAATAAAATCATTTTTAAACTAAATTATTTAATATAATTATTAAATAACTTTAATATCATTAATTAATAAAATTTACCTTTAAATATTGAAAGTTATATTTTATAACTTAAAATATTTTTAAATACCATATTATTATTTAAAATGATTTTTAATATAAAAAAAATCTTTTTAAAATTATTTATTTAATTCATTTATTAAATAACTAAATTATCATTAACATTAATTTATTAATGAATTTCATCACAAAATATTAAAAGTCATTAAAAATAACTTAATATATTTTCTTATATCATGATATAATTTTAAATAATTTTTCAAGTATTTAAATTATTTTTAAATTATTTATTTAATATAATAATTAAATAAATTAAATACCTCTAATATTTCAAAATATTAAATATATATGAAATATAATTAAAATAATTAAAAATAAATTTTCAGACCTTAAAATAATTTTTAATAATTTATTTTGTATTTTTGACAATTAAAATCTAATTTTCTATAATTATTTACTGAAAATATAATTTTTATATTAAAACTGTCACTAAAGACCACCTATAGCAACAGAACCGTCGTTGTAGGTGTTCTTCGTGTTCTTCATACAAACCCAGATCTTCAAGCCAGTTACCGAGTGGGTGGGTTTGACCAAGTATAAATTAGTGTGTGCTGTGTTTCTGGACTTGTTTTTGGTCAGATCGTGTAGTACTAATACATGGCTACAAGATCCAACAACAAACAAAATCATAACATGCATAACAAAGGAGATCTATGGGCCTAAAATAGCTGTCAGATGCTGTTCTTCATTTCTGGGTTACCCAGAAATGAAGAACAGTTCGAGGGTCAAACTTTGGGCTCCCACTACATGCTGATCGCGTATTGATTTTATGATCTATAAGCTGCAGTGTGTAACCAGCATGTAAATAAAGAGATCTAACACAAAATATCAACAAAACATCAACAGATCAAGAAGATATAGCTCGGTCAAAGCATGTCAGAGGCGGTGTTCATAGGTTTTCTAGGTTACCCAGAAAACTGTTTTCAAGCTTGACCATGCTACTTTGACCGGCTACTACTTTCATCCAGTTTAATGTTTAGGAGCTTTCAAGGCATAACCATGGAGTTCATATACCAGACTACAATCTAGATGCAACACAAATAACAAACAAACAACAAATAGAAAGATCAAAGGCCAACAAAACTTGTCAGACATGATCTGGGCAATTTCTGGGTTACCCAAAATTGCCCAATCAAGCTCGGTCAACCATGTTTGACCCAGAATAACTTGAAATCTAGAACTGATATAAGCTTTATTCTTGCTACAGATCAAAGAGTACATACCAGACTACAACTATAAGCTTTCAAAACACAAAAATCTTTAAAGATCACAAAGATAGAAGGCCTGACATTCGTTGTCAGACCACCAAACACAAATTTTCCATATTTTGTAGATATTCAAATCTGAGCCCCTAGATGTTATGGATCCAACATCTAGCAATCCAAATCATCATTATACATCATATACAACATATTTAACACAAAAAATTTAACATCAAACAACAGATCAAAGGTCAGATTGCATGACTAGGGTTTATACCTTTTCTTTGATCCTTCTTATATTTGGGCTTCTGATTTGTTAGTGGATTTCGTGGGGCTGGTTTTAGGGGCTGAAATGCTTATAAATTTCGGAGGTGAGAGCTTGAGAGAGTTAAGATGGGTGTTGTGCATAAAATGGCCTAACAAATGATTATTTTTCTCTCTCTTAAGTCTATTTATAGAACTTATGTGCAAATGTGGGATTTAGCTATTATCCCCCATATTTGTGTTGTCCATTAGACAAAACTCCTTATCTTGATCTTAAGTATGCTTAGTGAGATTTCCACCAATGAGGTGTAGACAACATTGTACTTTGTGTAAGAAAGTAAGGTCATTAGCTATTTAAGGAAACTTGATTAGCCTAATTTGTTGCCTTAAAAGGCCTATTGTGGCCAGCTATATATATACCACTAATTCCTTTATTTATCTTTTATTTTTAATGCATAAATTAGATAAATCAAAGGTCTAAAATACCCTTAATTATGTGGGCTAAGTTTGGCTTGAATTTGATTTCTTTTGGGCTTCTCCCATAATTGTTTTGGGCCATGTAATCATCTTAGTCTAACAATTTTAATATATGTTACCCAAATTGTTTATTTTGGGTTTAAAAAAAATACAATTAGTTTGCAAAATTTATAATTAGGGTTTTGGTAATTTGATTAGGGTTCTAATCATACATGAACATTAGGGTTTATTATATACTAATTATAATTATCCTTGCTAATTTAGCAATGAGGGTTTATTCTTAATAATTAGGATTTCAAGAACTTAATTTATAAATGTTAATTAGGGTTGACCTAGTTAATCGCAAAATCATACAACACAGTTATATAATAGTCTTAAACTCACAATTAAGTTTCAGATTAGGGTTTCCCACAGTAAAACTAGGGTTGACATAATACACCATAACTGACCAATCATTATCAATCCATATACATACAGTATATAATTATATTGCTGAAAAATCAAAATATAAAAATATATTATATTATTGTTCTCATTCCTTGATCAAAACCCCAAAATTAGGGTTTAGATTTCATATCTGATTTATCTGTCATACTTAACTTTATTAATTAAGTTAAAAATAATTAACTTAATAATCTAAACAAAATTCTAAAAATAATTATTATAGGAATATAATGATCAATAATTCTAAAATAAAATTATTTAAAAATCATTCATGTAATAAATATATCACATAAATATATACACACATTATCTTGGCACACATTCCCCATATTTAAAATAAAAAGAAAATTATATGCAAAATTACTTAATTTATTTGTATAGAGAATATTGGGTTGTTACAGATATCATTTCTTTTGTACTCGTCATGAATAATCATTTTATTTGGTATTTTATATACGAGTTACTATTCACGGGTTACTATTCACCTGGTTACTATTCACTCTAGTATTATTCACTCGGATATTTAGGGCACTTTTCGTGTCAGGGTACTATTCACGTGTTACTATTCATCCAAATTACTAATCACCCAAATATTATTCACTAGGGTATTTAGGGTACTTTTCATGTCGGGGTGCTATTCACGAGGTACTATTCCCGAAGTACTATTCACGGGGTACTATTTACCCGAAAAATATTTTTTTTTTCTGTCCAAGATTTTTTTGGTACATGAATATTATTCTTGAATTTTACTCTACAAAGCAGTATCATGTTGACAATTTGGACGTTATTGATTCCTGAATAAATTAAATAATAAATATTTAAAATTTATCCTTGAACTTGTTTTATTGAATTATTATGTCATTGTCATCATCCTCTTGCTTATATTGTGATGAAAGTCATCTTTGGCTTACGTGCAGAGATGGACTTGGTATGATTATGACCAGGGGATATTTGGTATAATCATGACCGTAATGTGACGAATGATGTGGTAAAAGTCCTCATTGGCATGTAGTTCATTGATGGATAGTTGTTGGTATGATTATGACCAGGGATTATTTGGTATATTCATGACCATTGATGATTACATGAATATCCTTGGCCGTGGTGCAGGGATGATTTGATTTTATTTATTAAGATGAGTCTCAGCGATAAAGTTGATGAAAAACTTTTTAAATCGTAGAAGATAGTAGATTTTATGCTCTACTTGACTCTTCTAATGAATTGCTTATTCCGCTGCAGTTGTTGATCTAAAACTTGTTGTCTATTATATTCTATCAGTTGTTATATTGTTGAAGGCTAATGATAATTTATTCTGCATTATCTTAGTCATAATATTTCTTACTGGGCTAGTTGAGCTCACCCTTTCTTTCAATGTTCTATTCAGGAAATGAGAATATAGCTAGGATGAGTCGGGGAACAGAGTGACGGTCTAGATGATAGCATTTGTAGTCCTCACTATTCTGGTAAATAGTGTGATAATAAATGTAATGAGGACTCCATTTGAGTTTGAATATTGTCTAGATGTCAATATTCTTGTTTAAACTCTCAGCTATATTTTGTCGTATTTTATACGATTGTTGTATAATTAAGTTGTATTTGAATTTATGTACCATGTATCTGGCGACTCAAAATGGGAGATGTATACCTGTTTTGGGGGCGTCACATCTAATCTGTATGTCTACACATCCAACAGTATTATAGTATCAAAGTTATTCCTCCGGCCTCATGGAAATCAATACAACACTACAACTCATGATTACCAAAACCAATCAATAATTCCTTTTTAATCCTCGAATCTTAAACCATTATCACTGGTATAGCGTGTGTGTGTGTGTATTCAATATCCATGCTAACTGATACAGATTCAAATTCAATACATAACCAATTTCTTAGAAGGAATCATACAGAGCCAACTCAAAAAGTTCAAAAGCAGACGAGTTCCAACTAAAACTAAACAATTACCACTATCAAGGGTTCACATAGGTTACTTATACTTTATATATAATATATATTTTTTTCTTTTCACGGGGGCTTTTTGCTCTTTTCCCTTTCATTTTTTTTACATGATTGTGCAATGTCTCATTTCATTAGGCTAACAATGCTACCCCTTAGCGAGCTTTCAACCAACGACTCCCAGACCATAAAAGACCATAGGGCGCTAGGTGTTAAGACACCCCTACGGGCATACTTGCTCAAGTAACAAAGGCCTCGAAACAAGACTAGTCACGATATATTCTGTTTTTTAAATTTTATATATAACTATAAAGCTTATGTACCCCACATTTATCCCCCCAAATTTAGGTTTTTGCCTAATTCTTCGTCTTCACTGCCTATCCTTTTCCTTTTCTCATTTACACTAGCACTATCCTTTAGAAACTCTTTATGTATCAATTTTAATCTAATCAGTCTACACCGATGTTATTAGCGTGCTACCCGTATTATACCAGTTTCAAACAAGAATAAGATCCAATTCATAACAGAAACTACATCAAGGTTCTAATAATCAGTAACTGTCGATTTAATCTCAATGTCATCATTGGCCAAAATTAAATGAACTAAAACAACTGTTGGACATATGCAATTTTTTTTAATATATATATATATATATATATATATATATATATATATATATATATATATATATATATATATATATATGGAAAACATAACATGAATGCAACTAAATAAAAACTATTTATGCTCCTAAGCTATTATGCAATTATATGATTACATAAATGCAATAATTGAACAACCTAAACTAAACAATAAACTACTATGCAAACCTAGCTTAATGAGCCTAAATATGTAAACATGAAAATAAATCCCCAAAACTTGACAAGTACAATGCCCTCATTATATAGATATAGCAATAAAAAGATGAGGACTTCCCTGTAATCACTTTAAGCCTGGGGTGGTGGTGGTGGTTGTTCTTCTTCATCAGAGTCACTTGGTAGAAATCATGGCATTGGGGCCGGCTGCTAGTATGAGAATTGGGCAGTTGGATTGAAGCTCTGGAGCGTCGCATTCAATGAAGCAAAAGAAGTATTCATAGCTTCAAACCTGTGGCCTTGCCTCACTGCGAGTCGGCGCATCTCTCGGCATGCTTCCTTGTTGTGCTCATCCATTTGGCGTTGAAATGCAAGAAACTGAGGGCTAGATATGGCGTCAGGTTGTGGTGCTACCTCTGTTTCTTGCTCTCCCATTGCTGCATCCTCTTGAAACTCAGCATCATCCGAGGTGTCTTCGACGTCAACTTCGTCCTTTGAAGCTAATGGAAATACAAAGCCTAATCCTCTAGGATGTGAGTCACTTCCGGCCCACACCGAATATCACACAATCATTCTGGAATCTAGTAGCTGAAGCGGCATCTGAATGGGTTCTCATCGGACCATCTAAGACTCACTTGGCGACACAACCCATAAATGAGTGATGGGTGTGGCAAGCCGCCCGAAAAATTTCCTCGTAAGCATCGACGAATGGAAAAACTGATTATGGCCCCGACGACGATGATGAAATCTTGCACAATTGCATATAAAAGCAATGCCTTTTCTTTGGTCATGCTCGATGTGTTCGTGGATGGAAATAGCTTTGCACATAAGAATGCGTACCATATCTTCCCATACCTTCTAAGATCCTTGTTGTTAAAAATCGTGCCTCCTTTTCGACCTTTGATCCATGTGGTTCCCGGTTTAGTCATGTCCTTCAGAATAATCTTAAAATCTGGATCGTTGTCACATAAGTGAGCATACTGGCAATGTCTCAGTACTCTCAATTGGTAATAAGTGTTGATTGCATCGGCACTAAATAAAACTAATCTACCTGACACAAAAGCGTTGAAAGGGGCTTTGTCCTCGGGATTTGCATAAAATTCCTTGACCACATTGACAACAGCGGCCTCGGGTTCCTCCGTAAACTTGTTCCACCCTTTCTGATATATTAGTTGCATCATCTCACTATCGACATGGTCAGGTGCCAACCCCCGCTCTGGTGTGAGTAATTTAGTTACCCTGTAGTCGTAACGGTCGGCGACGGCATCACTTTTGAATTTATGTCGGTCGAAGATTCGTGATGGTGGTGTTGGTTTTGAACTCTCTCCCCGTTGCCTCTTTGATATGGGTTTAGATGCCATTGAATTAGGAAACCTTAACAACAATATTCCTCCTCCACACTTCACTCACATAATTTGACAAACACTTGGTGCACACACTGTTTTTACCCCCTCCCCAAACTTAATGATTGTGCTTCAACTATGGTGCTAGGAATGGAATAATTAGAAAACAAGGCACTCGATCTCTCAATTACTATACACTTACCTCAATGAAAGCCCTAATTCGTTGCTATAGCAGGTGGAGTTAAGAGTATGTGGTGAATAAGGGATATGAGGGAATGAATTTATAGAGAGATGGTGTGAAGGAAAGGCTTGAGGGTTGGAGTAATGGAATGAAGGAGTGGGTATGTGTGTTAATGTAGTGGGATTATAACTTGCCAAAACGTGGGATGTAGATGTGGTGGGATTGAGAGTTGTGGGGAAGGAGAAGTAGTGGATGTGAGATAATGAAGTGGTTTTTAAAAGAAGTAACTGCCGAAAACTGCCTCTTCAATTCCAGGACCCTCGCCCCGACAGGGGGTATAAGGCCTATGAAGCCCGCCCCAGCGAGCATATAATTTGTCTTTGGAACTGGGTAAGCCCTGCCCCGGCGGGGGTGGGTTCTGTTAACTGAATCCCTTTTTTTGCTTGTTTCTTCCCTTTAACTCCAAACCATGATCATTTAAACTTCTGCAGTACCATGAAACCTTAGTATGAATAGATTATCAATATGATGGAGAGAATATCATGAATATGCAACTTAACTAATGAACTTATTCTATATTATGAATTATGCTAAACTATAATTTGATGGTTATGAATAAAAATATGAAAAATAAAAGTACGATTGGGTTGCCTCCCAATTAGCGCTTGATTTTAAGTCGTTTAGCCTGATTACTTCCAGTTTTATAGTGCGTCAGATAATGTGATTGCGATGACATCCATGTTAGATTCGCCACCCCAATAATGCTTCAACCGTTGACCGTTGACTTTGAAAGTCTCCAATGGGTTCCTACTGTAGAGTTCAACGGTGCCATGTGAGAAAACTCTTTTTATGGTGAATGGATCCGACCAACTTGATTTAAGCTTGCCTAGGAACAACCTCAACTGTGAGTTGAATAACAGGACTGATTTCCCCGGCTCAAACGTTCTTTGCATGATTTTCTGGTCGTGCCATTTCTTAATCTTTTCTTTGTATAAGTTTGAGTTCTCGTACACTTACAGACGGAATTCATTGAGCTCGTTTAACTGAAGTAGTCTCTTTTCACACACAACTTCTTGATCTAAGTTCAATCTCTGAATAGCCCAGTAGGCTTTATGTTGTAACTCCACAGGCACTCCACACATGCTTTTGACATGCTTTTCCAGACCAATTGATATGGTGACATACCAATTGGTGTTTTGTACGCAGTTCGGTAGGCCTATAGTGCATCGTCCAACTGAGAGACCAATCCTTTCAATTCGGGTTCACTACTTTCTCCAAAATTCTCTTCACCTCCCTGTTCGAAACCTCAGCTTGCCCACTTGTTTGGGGATGATATGCTGTAGCTACCTTATGGTTGACCCCATACTTTGTCAAGAGAGCAGTAAACGATCTGTTGCAGAAGTGACTACCCTCATCACTTATAATAGCTCTTGGCGTGCCAAATCTCGTAAAAATATTCATCTGCAAGAATTTGAGAACCACTTTGGCACCGTTAGTTGGGAATGCTACGGCTTCAACCATTTGGATACATAGTCCACTGCAAACAAAATGTACTGATTGGTAAATGAGGAAGGGAATGACCCCATGAAATCTATGCCCCAAACGTCAAAAATCTCAAATTCCAAAATTGTTTGTAGCGGCATCTCATTCCTTTTTGATATGTTTCCCACCCTTTGACATCTATCACAACTTTTGACAAACTGGTGAGCATCCTTAAATAGTGTAAGCTAATAAAACCCGGCTTGAAGCACTTTTGCCGTAGTTCTCTCGCTTCCATAATGTCCCCATATATAAAGATGAGTGACATTCATGTAGTATGTTCTTCACTTCACTGTGGGGCACACACCTTCTAATCATCTTGTTAGCACACTGTTTGAATAAGTAAGACTCGTCCCACATTTACCACTTGATGTCATGAAGGAATTTCTTTTTCTGTTGTCGTGTAGATTAGGGGGAAGAATGTTGCTCACTAGATAATTCGTGAAGTCCTTGTACCATGAAAATTCTGTATTTATCCCAAACAGTTATTCATCTGAGAATGACTCATTGATTAAACACTTGTCCTCTTCCTTTTTACCCTAATTTTCCAGTCTTGACAAATGATCGGCAACTTGATTCTCCGTCCCCTTTCTATCCTTTATTTCCAGATCAAATTCTTATAAAAGGAGAATCCATCTGATAAGGCGTGGCTTAGCATTTTTTTCGAAATTAAGTCCCGAATAGCTGAGTGATCTATATAAACTACTACCTTTGTCCCGATCAAGTATGCCTGGAATATATCGAACGCATACACCACTGCAAGTAATAATTCTTTTCTATAGTTGTGTAATTCATTTGAGTCTCCGTAAGTGTCTTACTCGCATAATATATGGCAGGAAATACTTTAGCTCGACGTTGACCCAAAACAGCCCCAACCGCATAGTCGCTCGCATCACACATTAACTCGAAGGCCATATTCCATTCCGCGCGCGACGATTACGGGAGCTGTGGTCAATTTCTTCTTTAATAGCTCAAATGCCACTTTACACTCCTCATCAAACTTGAACACTGAATCCTTCTCTAAAAGACTACATAAAGGTTTTGCAATTTTAGAGAAGTCCTTTATGAATCTCTTGTAGAACCTAGCATGTCCCAAAAAACTTCGAATTCTCTTAACTGAACTCAGTGGAGGAAGCTTTTCAATTATTTCCAGCTTCGCTTTATCAACCTCTAATCCTTGAGCCGAGACCTTGTGCCCTAAAATTATACCTTCTTC
Organism: Panax notoginseng; assembly: GCA_016801055.1. NCBI lineage: Eukaryota > Viridiplantae > Streptophyta > Magnoliopsida > Apiales > Araliaceae > Panax > Panax notoginseng. The sequence goes on from CM029019.1 coordinate 86,306,820, forward strand.
AACCATAAAGTGGCATTTTTCCCAGTTAAGGATCAAATTCGTATATGTGCATCTTTGTAAGACTATTTCCAAATTCTCCAGACACGCATCAAAATCATCCCCATAGACAGAGAAGTCATCCATGAAGACTTCCACATTTTGCTCCACCATGTCCGAGAGATGACATATGACAATTATACTCTAGAGAAGGTCGCGGGTGCATTACACAAGTCGAACGACATTCTCCTGAATGTGAATGTGTCGCATGGGCACGTGAAAGTAGTTTTCTCTTGATCTTCAAGAGCGATAACGATCTGATTATAACCCGAATATCCATCTAATAAGCAATAATACTCATGTTTCGTTAATCTGTCCAACATCTGATCGATAAAGGGCAAAGGAAAGTGATCTTTGTGGGTTGCCTTATTCAACTTCCTGTAGTACATGCAAACCCTCCAACCAGTCACTATCCTTGTCAGAATTAGCTCATTGTCATCATTCTGTACCACGGTCATTCCTCCTTTTTTGGCACACATTGCACCAGACTTACCCACTTACTGTCTGAAATCGGGTAGATGATACCCGCATCCAACCATTTCAGGATTTCTTTTTTTACTACTTCATTCATGATTGGGTTGAGACGTCTTTGTTACCCGACTGTCAGTCTTGCATCCTCTTCCATCAGAATTTTGTGCATGCAAAAGGATGGGCTGATTCACTTGATATCCGCTATTGTCCATCCTATAGCTGATTTGTGGTCCCTAAGCTCTCTTAGTAACTTTTCTTCCTACAATTCGTTAAGTGGAGCAAAAATAATAACAAGTAAAGAATTAGAATTGCCTAAATAAGCATACCTAAGATGTTTAGGGAGTGGCTTAAGTTCAAGAGTCGGTGGCTTCTCCAAAGACGATTTCATCCTTGTTGTGGCTTTTTCCTCCGTGTGCAATATTTCAAAGGGTGCTCTAAATCTGTTAACTCATGGTAGGGAGTCTAGCATCTGCAAGTAGTCCACCAAATCCAGATCATCTGATTCTTCATCTCCCAATAATGTCGTTTCCAATGGATCGTTAACCAAACTCTTGCCCATGTCTTCGCTGATTATTTGATCAATGATATCCCATCCTGAAACACTCTTCTTTATCCATAGGAAATTTCATGGCCTTGAAAATATTAAATGTTACTTCTTGATCTTAGACCTCATCGTCAGTTCTCCTTTTTGTACGTTGATGAGTGTCTTACCCGTAGCCAAAAACGGTCTCCCTAGGATAATTGGGATGCTCTTATCTTCCTTAAAATCAAAAATTATGAAATCCACTGGGAATATAAACTTGTCAATCTTTACCAATATGTCCTGCACAATGCCTCACGGGTACGTGACTGACCTATTCGCCAACTGTAATGAGATGTTCGTAGGCTTTGAAGCGGGCAAACCCAATTTTGTATAAACTGATAGCGGCATAAGGTTCACACTTGTCCCTAAATCACACAAACATTTGTTGAACACCATATTCCCAATCATGCACGGAATGGTGAAACTCCCTGGATCTTTCAATTTCGGTGGCAACTTTCACTTCAAAACCACACTACACTCCTCTGTTAATGCCACTGTCTCGAAATCTTCCAACTTCTTTTTTCTGGACAAAATCCCTTTCATAAATTTCGCATAACTTGGCATCTACTCTAGGGCTTCTGCGAACGGGTTGTTAATCTGAAGTTTCTCAAAAACTTCCAAAATTTTGCAACTGCTTATCTAATTTCTGCTTTTGAATTCTTTACTGAAAAGGTGGGGGAGGATAAACAATCGGTTCATTAACTGGTTTGTTCTTTTCCACTTGTTTGTCTTCCCCGGTCTGTCCTCAACCACTTTATTTTCACTGTCTGTCTCAACTTCTTTTGCAACTGAATTTTATGTTTTCTGACCCTCAAGCTATTTTCTACTTTGCAACATAATTGCCTGACATTGCTCGTGATTACCTTTCGGATTTTTCTCTGTATCACTTGGTAATGTTCCTTGAGGCCTATTATTCAATGCCAACGCTATCTGTCCCATCTGATTTTCTAAATTCTTGATGGCTATTACCTGGCTTTTCATGGCTACCTCGTTGCTTGTTATATACTTCGATAGCAACTCCTCTAAATCTGATTTCCTCTCTTGACATTGAACTGGGTGTTGATTCTGAAATCCTGGGGGATACTATAGTCGTGGAGCTTACTAATTCTGATTATTATTATTCTATGACAAATTCGGTTGATTCCTATTCCCTTGATTATATGCATTTTGGTACATATTCTATGGAATTCTGTTGTAGCTACTTAAAAAGTGTACTGATTTTGGGTTGATTGCATATTGATCCGTAGGATGTTCACCCATGCACAATTCACAAATAACTGCAACTTGCTGTGTCTGTACCCTTGACCAAACGTCAAACTTCTTAGAGAGTGCTAAAATTTGCGCTATTATTGCGTCACTCCATCTACCTCTAACACTCCAGCTACCATCGGTTGTGTCATTCTTGTCGTGGGCCACTGATAGTTGTTCGCTGCCATTGTCTCTATCAACTGATAAGCATCCTTATAATTCTTTGCCATAAAAGCTCCCCTCGACGCTGCATCAATACTAGTCCTAAGATTTCCATGTAGTCCGTTGTAAAATGAGTTCATCTGCAACCACTTAGGCAATCCGTGATGTGGGCATTTTCTGAGCAATTCTTTGTATCTCTCCCATGCCTCTTACAATGACTCCACATGTTACTGATCAAACATGGTATTCTCGTTTCTCATCTTTGCAGTCTTCGCGCTGGCGGGAAAAATTTAGCTAGAAACTTCTGAGCCAGGTCATCCCATGTCGTTATCGAAACCGATGGTAGTGAGTGTAACCAACTCTTCGCCTTGTCCCGCCAGAGTGTGAATGGGAACAAGCAAAGTCTGACTGCTTCATCCGACACCCATTGTATTTGAACGTGTCGCATATTTCTAGAAAGCTGATCAAATGGTCGTTAGGATCATCATTTGCAAGTCCCCCAAACTGAGCCGAGTTTTGGATCATCTGAATAGTCCCAGTCTTAATCTCAAATGTATTCGTAGCTATAGTAGTCCTGGTGATACTCGACTGCAGCTCAGTCACCTGGGGTGTAGCAAAGTCCCTCAACGCTTTCTGGTCTTCGGTAGCCATTGCTTCTTCTTTTTCAGAATTTTTGAAGTCGTCCCTTGTTTCCTTAATCCACTTACCTAGCCTTTGAAAGCGTCTTTCAATGTCGTCCTTAAAAGGAAGCAAGCCTGGATTTTTGGATCGAGTTTGCATAAACCAACTTCAAAATCCTAAAATAAGACGAACAAAACAAAAATAAAAATGTTTAAGTAAAACTGGACTAATTAAACTGATATCGCAAAATATTAAAATCAATACTAAATTCCCCGGTAACGGCGCTAAAAACTTGTTGGGTAAAATCTAGTTACGCACAACACGCAAGTATACGTGGTCAACAAGTAATATAATAGTAAGTAGAGTATCGTTCCCACAGAGACTTTAATAAGAAATTAAACCTCACAATTACCAATTTCCTATTAATCCTAATTTTATTAAACTAATCAATTTCCAGCTTGTAACTAAAAATATAAAAAAAAATATTAAAATCACCAAATAATCAACAACCCTAAAAACTGAATTTCAAACAAATACTAGAGAATTAGGCTTTCGACTTCACTCTAAGCATCACTCTGATTACTACACATTTATTCCAGTTTAACTCAATATCCAAGTTTATTAATCAAGAACGCGTATATAGAACTAGCCACCTCTTGATGCACTAATACCATATTAATTTCAATCCACAAATTAGATAGAATCAAGTTAAACACCTTAATCAACTAACTCACTATATCTCTATGTGAATTACAATTAAAGAAGGTTTAAGTTTAAGTTCTTTATCCGATTATATGCGCTGTTAAGCATATCTTTATCCTAACATTCATTAAGATTCTGTTCATCCACAAAAATTCAAGAACACATGCTATATTAACTAAGTCTAGACTCATATTTCGTCTCTCAAGTTCATACAAGTCCACAAAGAATCGTTGATCATGTAATTCATAAATTCAAGCTCAAATTAATTTAGATAAACTGGATAATAGCTTATTAAACTGAAATCAAAGATTACATAACCATCGTTCCACTTAAAGATCCGTCATAAGCCTAAAAAGAAAATTAGTTCATCATAAATGAAATAATAACTGAATAAATTAAAGATATCATCCTTCAATTACAAATATAAAGCTAAAGAAGAAGAATAACGTATAACACCCTTCACTTTAGCCTTAATTTGCAATCGATACGAACGTCCCTTCAAATCTTCACTCCAAGCTTGATATGAAAATCTGTAAGTAATCTCTGAAAATCGTCTTGTGTGTGTTTGTTTTGACCTTGTGTTTGTGTTAATATATGATTAAACACGTGATTTGAGTTCAATTCTCTACCATATAGACTCCCAAAGCCATGCGAGTACTCAAACATAACTCCCAGCAGTGTTGGGACCCCCGCCCCGACGGGGGTATACACTTGCAAAACGCCCGCCCTAGAAGGCTTAGCTCCTGTCCAATGATGTGAAGACCCCCGCCCCAGGGGGGTGTTAAAGCTTAAATAGGCCCGCCCCGGCGGGGGGGTAAGTTCTGTCACCTGATCCTGTTTTGCTCCAAATTTCTCCATTTCATGCCACAATTTCACCCTTGTTTTGATCATGTGCCACACCACCATACCTACACAACAAAATAACACTAAACAGATAAAAATGAACATAAAAATAAGGAATTAACCACGAATAAGCTTGAATTAGAAACCGATTCGTGGATATAAAATCCACTTATTAGCAGCGCGAGAGTTTGTTTTAAAGGTTGGAACAAATCAAGTCTGTAAGCTATAACTATCCATTTATGGATTGAAGCAAACTTCTAGTAGGTGGAACATCCATTTCGATGAGACAATCAATGAGTTTGATTTTATCAAAAATGAGGGATGAACCATGTGTGTACAAGAAGGTTAGGTGGGAGCGCTGTTTCATTCCTTGTATTATATGTTGATGATATATTACTGTTAGGGAATGATATTTCTACGCTACAATCGGTTAAAATATGGTTATCTAAACACTTCTCCATAAAGGACTTGGGAGAAACATCCTATATTTTGGGGATAGAGTTCTATAGGGATAGATCTAAAAGGATGCTTGGCTTATCCTAAGGAACGTACATTAAATCGATGCTAAAGAGGTTTAGCATGGAAGATTCCAAAAGAGGTCTCAAGCTGATGAGCCATGGAATACATCTCTCCAAGAAATAGGCCCCAAAGACACCTGAGGAGAGAGACCGTATAAGTAAGATTCCTTATGCTTCAATAATTGGATCTAACATGTATGCTATGATATGTACTAAACTGGATGTCGCTCATGCACTTAGTGTAACAAGCAGATATTAGTCAAATTCAGGAGAAGAGCACTAGAAGGCATTGAAAAATATCCTAAAGTACTTAAAAAGAACTAAGGGTATATTTCTTGTCTATGGTGGGTCTGAATTGAAAGAGAAGCAGAACCTTTATTCTGCAACAACACCGGAGCTGTTGCGCAGGCTAAGGAACCCAGGTCTCATCAGAAATCCAAACATGTGTTGCGGTGGTTTCATTTGATTAGAGAAATCAATGAAAGAGGAGATGTCACCCTAGAGCGTGTGGACTCTCAAGACAACATTGCAGATCCATTTACTAAAGTGTTAACACAACAGCTGTGACACTCCCAAATTCGGTTTCTACAACCCCGAGTTTGGTACTCACGATCCATCATCATCATAAGAATTTTATAAACTATTATGGAATAATAAACATACAGTGTTCATTATAATAGAGTCTTATAACAATATCCCAATGTCTATTAACCTTAACTTAAATATACCTTACTTAAGTTACCCTTAGTAACACAAAGGTTTACAATACCAATGAACATAATATAATATAATACATAAACACTCACATTATCTATTCATGCACTTTTCCTTTGCCTTTGTCCTTCTTGGACGTCTCTAGCTTAGCTGAAATAAATGTCATGATATAGCAAGGGTAACCAACGAATTTTCTTAGCAAGTTTAAATACAAGAAAGATATATCATGATTAGCAAGGAATTTATCGTTCAATAATCAACAATAGAAATTAATTGTGAAAGAACATGAATTAAGTCTTGATAACTGAATATTCGAATAATTGAATAATAGATATTGAGTGGTCATAATGACCATGAACATATGCTAAGGTTGTCAGTATTTAAACTGGTCCTTTCAATAAGTTTTGGTAATTAAGGGGATCAACCTTTTATACCCGATGTGTTATGCATAAACACTTAATATACGAACAATAATTTTTTTCTAATAATGCTTAAAATGAACTTGTTCTTTTTCGCAGTCTTGAGTCCTTACCAAATCAATTGGTGAAGAACAACTTTTTAAAAAATATTTGATTTAACAAATTTTAAACATACTTGATCTAGCTGATACAATTAGCATAGATTCATTCATGAATGAAATAACTTTAACTAATTCATAGTGCAATAATAATAGAACATTAATTTAATTGCACCAAGTACGAGTATCAATAACCAGTATAGATATGAATAATCAACGATAATTATTCACTAACATGCTTTGAAAATAATAACTCAAGTTTGAGTTAGAGAACTTGTCTCGACTGCGGTCTACTGTTACGCAATTTAGTTTACTTCTTAGAGAAAAGACCTATAATTGATCTTTCGATTAGTCACATCATATACCCACTTATACTATCATTACTGTATATTAAATTGTCTAACATTCAGTCACATAGTTAAATATTAGACATTACGTTAGAGTTTTAGTATTATTATCATCTTTTGATAATATACCAATCATTTGATCGCTTAATGTTTTATTTTTATAAGTTATTCTTTATAATCCATGAAACTGAATACATATATTCAGCAAACTTAATTCCTGAATCAAGCAAACCGAATTCTTAAATCCAGCAAATTGGATTGTCAAATCCAGTAAACACAAATTTCCTTTTCAGCATACCAAATACATAATATAGACTCTGTTGAATATCCAATTCAACACACTATATTTTAAAATAACTTTATGTAAAACCCCAACTTTTATGAATAAAGATGAATTTTTTTTCTTCTCAAAATATCTTTTTAAATACTAAGGTTTGGATTTGATAAAATATTATAGTTATGGGTAGTATTTAAAAATTTTGTAAAGTAGCAAGTTGTTATAAAATATTCGATTGGTGGTCGGGGGAATATTTGTTTTAACACGGAATAATCGTACGACGGAACAATCATTGGTGGACCACACAACGAAATAATTATCGGAGTTAGAAAATGACATAAATAACTTTTTATAAAAATAACGGCGAAAGTTTTACCGTTAACTGTTAAAATACCTGGTGATAAAAGTACAGTAATACTCGTGGTTGCATAGTAGCACACGGTATTAATTATTGATGCTTACGTGAGAAGTCACTCAGTTATACTCAATTATTGCTATACTAATTGCTGCATAGTATATATTTTATTGATTCAATTATTGTCACAATATTTTATATTATTAAATCAGCAATTGAGACGACAAAGTTATTCATATTATTATTTGCATTATTGACAATATTTAGAAATTTTTGTCGAGAAAAGGGTTTGGTCACCTAATTGCGCGCCAATAGGGAAAAATCTTTATCGCAAAGCCCCCACTTTCCTGAGAATGATCTGGCTGTTGATATTGCAAGTTATAATATTAATGATGAATATTATTAAAAAAGTGTTTTGTGAAACCAAGTGAATCGAGATAAATAGATGGAATTTTTATGAAGTATTAGTTGTAAATTTGACTTATTATATGGACCTCCACTTACATATTTTTTAAAATTGTCTATATATATATATATATATATATATATTATATATATATATATATAAAGTGTGTGGTGTATGTGTGTGTGAAAGTGAAATGTGTGAAAGTGAAGTGTGTGTATGTGTGCCGTGTGTGTGAGTATGTGGTGGATGAATGAGGTGGTGGGGGAGTGAAAGTGATGGTTATATATATATATATATATATATATATATATATATATATATATATATATATATTATATATATATATATATATATATATAAGTTGGATCAGGTCCGGACCTCCCGGACGGGAGAAAATTCGAACCCTTTTTTTTTAAAAAAACAACTAAATTTTTTTTTAATATTTTATGGAATTGAAATTTTTTCACAACACAATGTTTTGGACGTGATTTGGATACCTATACCAAAAAATGGTGGTACAGTCTGCATTGACTGTACCACCATGTTTTGTTATACGTACCCAAATCACACCCAAAAACTGTATTATGAAAAAAAAATTAATTTCATAATTATTTATTTATTTTTTTTAGTTGTTTTAAAAAAAGCAAAAAAAAAAAAATTTCGGATTTTGTTCCGGTCTGGGAGCCCGGACCTGATCCGGACTCTCTCTATCTCTCTCTCTACTCTCTCTCTCTCTCTTCTCTCTCTCTATATATCTATATATATATATATATATATATATATTATATATATATATAATATATATATATATATATATATATATATATATATATATTATAAGTTTGTTTTAGTAGATTATGAATAGAATATATTATATTTTATTTAAAGTTTCGTTTTATTTGAATATTTTATTGCACAGTAATGAATAGTAAAATTAAAAAATTTCGCCGGTTGCGCCCGTGAATAAGAATTATTGTACGTGCATGATTTTATTTTCTACATAGTATCCTTCATTCTTCTATAAATAGGATGCTTAGTTTAGAATTGAAAATCACACCAGAATTAAAAAATTCTTCTTCTATAATATTAAGCGTATTTCTTTAGAGTTTAAGGAAGTTTTGAGCGTAGAAAAAAAATATAAATTTTCTTCAAGAATATCCCCGCTCTACCAGTTAGAAGTACATTCCTTTTAAGATAATGGAAATTATTTATTTCATATTCGCTTACGATATTATTTTTCGTATTCGTAAGAAATTATATTTTCATTCAATATTCGTAAGGAATATTATCTTCGTTCAATATTCGTAAGAAATATTATTTTCGTTCAACAGTCGTAAGGGATATTATTTTTGTTCAATATTAGTATGAAATAATATTTTCTTCCACACTCTGTAGTATGTAAGTAATATTATTTTGTTTCAGATTCTGAATTCTACACTCATTTTGTAACAACCCGATATTTTCTACATAAATAAATAAGAAATTTTGCGTATAAATTTTTTTTTATATTAAGGATGAGGATTTGTACAAGATAATGAGTATATGTATTTATGTGGTAAATAAAAATATATTTATTGCATAAATGTTTACAAGTAAATTTATTTTAGAATTATTGATTATTAAAAAGTATATTCTTATAATAATTAAATTATGGTAGAAATATTTTTATTAATTATTTTCCATAAAAAAATAATCATATATTATTTAAATAATATATGAAGTGATTTTTAGAATAATTATAATAATTATTTTATTATATGAATTTTAGTACAGGCTATTAAGTTAATTATTTTTACTTAATTATTAAGGTTAAATAGGAAGAATAAATCAGATATGGAATCCAAACCCTAATTTTGGATTATGTTCAAGGTATGAGAATAATAATATAATATTAATTATATTTTGATTTTTCAATGTTATAAATATGTACTGTATGTACGTATTGATGATGATTGGTCAATTATGATGTTTAATTTTAAAACCCTAATATTAATTGGTTAAACCCTAATTTTTCTGGGGGGAATCCCTAATGTGAAAATCAACTGTGAGTTTAAGACTGTTATAATGGTGTTATATGTTTTATGATGTGTATTATATAATTATTTGATTAATTATGTAAACCCTAATTATAATCTAGAAACCCTAAATAATTTTTGGAAATGAGGAACCCTAAATTGAAATTTAAATTAGAGTTCGAGATTGGTTGTAATTGTGTTAATGTGGATTAATTAGCAAGCTTTATAATTTCAATTGCTAATTTTGGAAACCCTAAAATTTTAAACCCTAATTTGATAATTAGAAAAAAAACTAATTATAATCGGTAACCCTAATTATCAAAATCTTAAACCCTAATTACTATTTTAGCAAGGTTAATGACAATTATATGATCTAAACCCTAATGTTACTCTTTAAGATAATTAGATAATTAATCATAATTAAGAAACCCTAATTTCAAAATTTTAGAAACAAAAATTTATTTAATTTTTATTTTTGTGCAAACCCTAATTGCTAAATCCTACAATTTGTGCTGAACCTTAGGGTTAAACCCTAAGGGTTGGACAAGTTCCAATTATGCCATTAAATGAAAAATATAAATGACCATTTTGCCCCTAGTGTATTATTTTGGCTAACATGTAGGTTTTGACAATAGGTTGAGTGGGTGAACCACTTCAACCACCCCATGTGCTCAAAATGACAACAACAAGCAATATACATCAGCCATTCCATGCATCTAGCTTACTTATATATAGATTGGAGAGAGAAATAATTCATTTGTTACTTACATTTTGCCCAACTCTCAAACTAAGCTCTCTCTCTCTCTCTCTAACCTCCGAAATATACAAGTATATCAGTCCTAAATCAAAGCCCACGATCCAACCATAACATAGCATAAGCACAGAATCATCAATTGATCAAAGAAGGTATAAAACCCTAGCATAATTTCTGTCCATAGATTCTGTGTTAGATGTTAGTTTTTATTGTTTAAATATGTTGGTTGTAGTCCATTTTGACGATCTGGGTTGCTAAATGTTGGATCCATAACATTTAGAAGCTCGATATTTGTGTTTTCAAAAATCTGGAAAATTTGTTCTTGGTGGTCTGACAACGAATGTCAGACCTTATATCTCTGTGATCTGTTACGAATTTTATGTTTTGAAACTTTGTAGTTGTAGTCTGATATGTGCTCTTTGATCTGAGCTTGAAATCAGGCTTAGATCAGATGTAGATTGCAAGTTATGGAAGGTCAAACTGCGTTGACCGACCATGACTTGCCAAGTTTCTGGGTAACCCAGGTGTTTCCAGATCGTGTCTGACAACTTTTGATGGCTATAGATCTGTCAAGTTTTGCAAGTTCTGTTGATGTTGTTGTAATTTATGTGTAGCCTGTTTCTTTAACTATAGATCCATGACTTTGGATCGTGTAGATAGTCATCAGGTAGATTGTAACAAGTGGTCAAAGTGAACCACTCGCACTGACTTAGTTTTTCTGGGAATTTCCAAAAACTAAAAGGGACTTATTACTGACATGGGTTGACCGGATAATATCTGGCGATTTAGTTGTTGTTATAGTGCGTATATGTGATAGATCTCTTGTCCTACATGTTAGCTACACACTGCAGGTTTCAATTCACAAAAACATTACAAGATCAACAAGTTGTGGAAGCCCAAAACGAGCCAGTTGAACTGTTCTTCATTTCTGGGTAGCCCAGAAAATGAAGAACAGCTCTGACAGCTTGTTCAAGGCTCCAGATCTCGTTGGTTTATACATGGTTTGATGATGTTGTTTGTTGGATCGTGTAGTCTTGCACTTGTACTGCATTATCTGATCAACAACATGTCAGAAACACATCACACACGATTTTAATCTGGTCAAACAGAGCCACTCAAAACTGCCTTATGAATGCTCAAGAACATGAAGAACACTATAGCGACAGTTTTGTCACTATAGGTGGCCTTTAGCGACAGACGCTTATTATTTTCCAGAAATTAATTATTAAATAGAAAAAAATAGTTTTTAATTATTAAAAATACAAAATAAATTATTAAAAATTATTTTAAATTTCAAAAATTAGTTTTTAATTATTTTAAATATATTTCATAAATATTTAATATTTTTGAAATATTAAAAGTATTTAATTTATTTAATTTTAATATTAAATAAATTATTTAAAAATGATTTTAATATTAGAAAAATCATTAAAAATTATATTATGATATAAGAAAATATTTTAAGTTATTTTTAATGACTTTTAATATTTTGTGATAAATTTTATTAATAAATTGATATTAATGGTAATTAATTTATTTACTAAATGAATTAAATAAATTAATTAAAAATAATTTTATTATATTAAAAATCATTTTAAATAATAATAAGGTATTTGAAAATATTTTAAGTTATAAAATATAAATTTTAATATTTAAGATAAATTTCATTAATTAATATTATTAATGATATTAAATTTATTTAATAATTTAGTTTAAAAATGATTTTAATATTATAAAAATCATTTTAAATGAAAATAAAGTGTTTAAAAATATTTTAAGTTATAAAATATAACTTTTAATATTTAAAGGATAATTTCATTAATAAATTAATATTAATGATTATTAACTTATTATTAAAAATAGTAAATTTATTTAATAATTATATTAAATAAATAGTTTAAAAATAATTTTATTAATTTAAAAATCATTTAAAAGGATATAAATTAATTAAAAATATTTTAAGTTATGAATAATGACATTTAATATTTTGTTAAATGAAACATTAATACTTTAATATTATTGATAATTATTTAAAAATGATTTAAAAATCATTTAAGAGTAATATTAAATACTTTAAAAGTATTTCAAGTTATTATAAATAACTTTAATATTTTGGAAATAATTTCATTAATAATTTAATATTAATTAAATATTAATGATAATAGAATTGTTTATATATTTTTAAATCATTTAATAATGATTCGATGTTTAAAAATTCATGATAAATCATAATAAATGTTTTAAAATTATATTAAGTCATTTAAAATAATATGACTGATACGTACGGATATTGAGTTACAGAAAAGAGTCTTAGACTCGATAATTACCCGATAAAGTTGTTGGTACACGATATATTTCAGAAATTGATCTGAACTGAGATAATGTGATTAGATATGTGATTATTTGTGATTCAATGGTTGTTAAATCTATGTGCCAATGTGATTAGAGTATGTGCTGACTGCAATAAGCAGTGTTATGTGTTATAGTATGTTGTTCTAATCGAACGAACGATCTTATTAATGATAGGTCGTGAGATAAGCGATAAATCTAAATTACAAACTGTAAGCAACGCTTCAGGCAAGTATCTAACTCTTTGCATTTACTTTATGCAATGGACATGCGTAAGATAATATCTGAATTATTCATTTCAATTGTTCAAATATTTCAACCTTTGTATATACTTATGCAATGATTCTGTATAAGTAAGTTATTAAACTATAATTGTTGTACAAGTTCCTTTATTCTGTTATTATTGATCAAATTATATATTCTGATCGTTAATTTCTAAAATATGGTTATACAAGTGTCCCCACTTGGATAATCGTTATATTTTTTCACATGTTGATACATACTCATCGATGTTCAGTATGTATAAGTTGAATTAAAAGTCGTCTAAGCTATTTAATCCAGCTAGACACATATTTAAAGTTGTTATTGAACAAGATAAAACTTTATCCAACTAAATTGTTTTGGTTTGGATTCAAGATCTAGTATGAACATCCCAAATATGGGAAACTTTTATGTGCCTAAGGCGGGAATGCTGGACGAAAATATCATCCTTTAATGTAGTATTGATCAATACAGGGCTTAACGGGCTGATCACCCCACCCCCCCCCCCCGCGTGCCCGTAAGTAATGACGGTTTACAGATGAAGTTCTGTTTAACCTTTTCAAAAATAGAAAATAATGTTCTATAGTTTGTCAACTGATCTTATTTATAGTCAGTACGTTAGTTTCAAAAATTTGAAATCAAAATGATATGTTGTTTATTATCGGTTCAGTTTACTTTACAACT